>OX451738.1:675200349-675931985 GCA_948472305.1 Vicia faba | reverse complement strand
ATGTTAAACGGGACAGGCGCGGGTCATCGTATAGACCATGATAGCAATTGTGTCAAGCGATTTTGGCAATTTTCTTGAGGGACTTGATCATTTTGTTTAGGCAACTCAGATAACGTCATCGAGGGACTATGATCTTTTGTTTTTTTGTTTTGCCAAAGTACTTGACATACATACCATGGCCCATTTTTGAAGGCAACAAGTGGATTGTAACCCTAGGGGTGTAAGTGTACATTGTGTTTGTTTTTCATGCATTTTTATCTTTGATTAAGTCAAACTATTTGTTGGTTTTGATTTTACATACAAACCCTAATTCTCTAATCATGGCATAATTGAAAGCTTAAAGGTGCGAGAATTTAAATTCTACACTATTACAACATGATATAGGGAGGGGGGTACAAATTTGAATAGGGGATTATTTTGCAAGAAATTAAACCCTAAGTTATTACAACAAAATTGAATTTGCAAGGCATAATATTTAAGTGTACAATATTTAAATAAAATATAATAAATAAATATTAAATAAAATGTATTACGCAAAAAAGAGTTTTTTTTATTTATTCATGTATGCAAAAAATATTTTTAATGTAAAAGGTATAAAGAAATGAATAAAGATTAATTTTATTTGTTTTTAGGGCAAAAAACCCTAATTTCTCAAGAAATGGTATTATTTATTATTTATGTACCAAAATGTATCAATATGTACAAAAATAAAAGTATATTAAAAAAAATATTTTTTAGTAAAGAAAATAAAAATGTATTATTTTTGTGCTTTATATATATATATATATATATATATATATATATATATATATATATATATATATATATATATATATATATATATATATATATATATATATATATATATATATATATATATATATATATATATATATATATATATATATATATATATATATATATATATATATATATATATATATATATATATATATATATATATATTAAGTATGTAAAACATAAAATAAATTATTTACAAAAATGTATATATTTCAAGTAAATATTTTCAAAAGTAAATAAAAAATAATAAATGAAAATAAAAGTATTTTTTACATTATTTTTAAGTTTAAACAAAAATAATATAAGTATTTAAACATTGTTTATATTAGAAAATTTAAAATAAAATGACTAATAAATTAAAAAAAATTGTGAAAATATTTTTGGAATATTTTTTATACTTGAAAATAAAATATTAAAGTCAGAAAAGAAGCAAAAATGCAAAAATAATAAATATACAAGAAATGGGCCAGGGAGTGTGAAACTGAAAGTGGGGGGTTCCAAAAGTAGGAAGTAGCCAGGCCCAGCCCAGCTACTTCGTCTTCTTCCTCTGTCCAACAAAAATTCGGGAAAAAAACACGCGCTTGCTACACAGACCTATATCTCCTGTATTTGTGATCTTTTGACAAAACTCAAAACATGAAACTTGTAGAGCATCAAACAAGGAACCAACCATATAAAAAACTTAAGCTAACTCTCAAAGACCAGAGAGAATTTCTCTGGCCCTAATTTCTAACCTAGTTTTTTCAGAAAGTTCATGGATGAAATTCTCTTAGCACGATTAATATAAATGAAAACTAAGCACATGTATGGTTTCAGGGCTATGAATACAACATCTTTCATTCACAAACCTAAGTCTAAATGTTCCTAAATAGAGAGATAGAAGTTCATGAAATACCTGTTTCAGTTGAGTTCGAGCTGGACAATGCATCAACTTCCAATGGTGCCTGAGGTTCTTTTAAGCTTGCTTGATGTCCTCTGAAGCTTTCCCAATGCTTAGTTTGTTTTGAAGTGGCCTAAATCGTGCTACAGAACTCAACCTGCAAAGCTTCCAAACAAAAATGGTGATGTGTGTTAATGGAGTTACAACAACTTGTAAATGGTCTGGCCAGCTTAGGTATATGGTTTGGAATGTGTTTGAAGTGAATTTGGACAAAATGCACGAGGGGATTTGATTGTGGCTTGCAATATGCAGAACTGGCCATGTTTTGCAAGAAAATGTGGTTTTTGAGTATGAGGAGGTTTTAGAGGTCAAGGGCTCGTACTTCTGGCTTGCAAGGGTGTGAGAAACTTGTTTTAAAACTTTGCTTCAGTTCAATATAACAGATGTGTAACTTCCCTTGTGTTTGGCAAGTTTCTTGGTTATGAAGCCAAATGAGAAGTGACAAAGAGAAGGCCTGTACAGGCTAGCTCTAACCCTGAATACATTGTGTAAGCTTGGCCCCAAGTTTGTGGATTTGGTTTGCAGCATAAGATCTTGTTCAAGGCTCAAGGATTCTATTTGACATAAAGCAAGATTTTGACAAAAATGGCAAAGTTACCTTTTACTATTTTTGGATTAATCTAGTGTATAATCCTCTAATGTCCAAAACAAAAACTTATACCAACGGATTTGCATTTAATTATTGAGTACAAATTGGTTTAGAGGCCTGTAATTGTGAACTAAGCTAGCTTGGCCAGGTTTGCAACTTGGTATGAACATGTATTGGCCATGGTTACAAAGTGAGTTTTTGCCAACTTCAAGCATTTGATTCTCCCTAACCACAAGGGTGTTTGAGGAGTTCTTGGACAATTTTGAAATATTGAAACATGTACTATAATCCATCTTTGAAATTCAACTTAAGACTCCAAGTGGAACTATGTGAAAAATGGCCAAGAAGATGGGTCAAAATCCTGCCTAAACTAGGGCAAAATTTCTCTAAGTTAAAAGTTTTAGGTACCCTTGTTCCAAAAATCATAACTTTAGATCCAAGCTTCTTTTGAGAAAACTTTATGAATAAAGGTTGTAGACTTTGTGATGGACTACAACTTTCATGTTGTAAGTTTTGTTTGAATCCATTTGCATCTTGGTGAAAAAATGGGACAAAGTTGGGGGAAAATAAGAAAATTTTATAACTTAGAAAAATTCCAAGTTATGAAAATTTTCAATTTCAAACCCTAATTTGCAATTTTGGGTTTCTTGATGAACAAGTTTCATAATTTGACATGTCTTGATGAAAAATGACCCTTGGCATTTGATTTTGAACAAAAAGTCAAAGTTTGACTTTTTAGTGTACAGTCAAATTTTAATCAGTTGACTGAAAAATTCATCTGTCAATCCTATGCATTTGAGATCTTTTGAACTTGTTGAATGGGTCAAGATGATGTCATTGAGTCCTTGAGTCCATGGTTGGGCTTGATTTTCCATTGGCTAGGTCAAACAGTCAAAAATTGCCTTTGTACAGTCAAAACCCTAAAAATGACCATTTTGCCCTTTTGGTGATCTGATCAAATTTCTTGTGGAATTGTGATCCAAACTTGATCAAATGGTTCATATGAGTTCATAATGTTGATGTGGGTCAAATTTCACGAGGTTTGACTGTCAATTGGCCACAGTTGACTTTTTCCCCAATACAGTTGATTTCTAGGTCAACTGTCCAATTGACTGGGCAAAAATTTGATTCAAGGCTTGAAACTTGGTATGGACAAACTTGTGAGTCCAACATGAAGTATGAAAGTAACTTTGGGCATTGTAAGTCAAAATATCCCTGTGCAAACTCAAACCCTAATTTAGGTCAACAGTGCAAGGAGGTGCCTTGAGTAGAGCAAACCCTAGCTTGATCTTGAATTCCAAGAGTCTTGTGATGAGAAATGTTGATGAAATGAGAGGGAAAATTTTGGGGTACAACAGTTGCCCCTGTTCAATCTTCTTGAACCTGAAGAGTTAGATTGGCAAGTTTTCCTTTCGCGACTCGAAGGTAAAAGAGGATTGGACACTAGAGTGCCCGTAAATTTGCACTCGTCAAAATATTGCTGGAGGAATGGGCTTAAAGATGCCATTTGGAGATGGTAGAATCTTGTTGGGGATGGGCTTAAATATGCCATCCAAGAATGTTTGTTGAATTGCAATGTTGTAGGTCAGAAGAATGAGCATCAAAATGGTATTTGTGTCTGGAATGCATTTGAACTGTATCTGGAGACTGAGTCTGTATGAGCAAAAGAATGGCGTCCGTGTCTGGAGCGTATCTGAGTTGTAACTGTATTTGAACTTTGAATGAATATCATAATGACTGTCGTGTTTGGAGTGTATCTGTATTCTGAATGGGCAACAGAGAAACATCTATATATGGAGCAACTGTGTGCTGGGGACAAGTTCTGAATGAGTGGCAGAATGGCAACCATGTCTGGAGCGTATCTGGACTGTATCTGAAGTTGAGATCTATATGAGTAGCAGAATGACTTCTGTGTCCGGAGTGTATCTGAAACTTTAACTGGGATCTGAATAAGTGACAGAATGACTTCCGTGGCGATTGCACTGGGGAGAATCAAACTTCTGGTGTAAGGGCCAGAATGGCATCCGTGTTTGGAGCGTATCTGAACTTGAAAATGATAGTTGAATCTGAATGAGAGATAGAATGGTTGTCGTGTCTAGAGCGTATCTAGTATGTATCGGATTGCTGGAGTCTGAATGAGTAGTAGAATGGCCGCCGTGTCTAGGGTATATCCGTATTGTATTTTGATTTGAAGTTTTGAATGAGTAATAGAATGACCACCGTGTTTGGGGTGTATCCGTACTGTATCTGAATAATTGTTAACGATAGCCTTTTAATCTTATCCTGAAAAGGGTAAAATGTTAGCTAAAACACAAAGTCATGTTGCATGATATGTATGATGCAATGCACTGTGTTTCATCAATGTTTATGATATATGAATGTAATGGTGTGCATGTAAGCTGATTAGCTGTCTTACTGAGGAAAATAAATCCTTGATAGCCAGAGATCATGAAATCTTTGACTGCTGCCGGAAGAAGTAAGTTCCTGACCGATGTTGAGGATTCAAAAACCTTTGACTGTTGAAGATGAGAAATCCCTGCTGACTGCTTGGGGATTAAAAATCTCTGTTTGTTTGAGAAGGAGAACTCCTGGGATCACTGTTGGAGATTGAAAATCCTTGGCGATTTGTGGGGATTAACAAGGCCTTTGACAACCTCTGCAGGGAATGAGAATCCTTCATGACTTTCCTGGAAAACTCTGAAAATCTCTACTGGGGAGTTAAAACCTAGGAGGCTTCTGCTTGGAGAAATGATACCGAGAATCTTCGATCTGTTGGGAAATAACTTTGTGGGGAGAATGTTTACTCGGCCGGTGAAATCAAGAGCTTTGGGTTATATGTCAAACTTCCGGGGAAGCATCCTAGTTGGGGATAAGCCAAGAAGTTAGTTGTTATCCGCTTGGTTTTCATACTTTTTTAAGATAGCATGTTGGGGAAATTGGGGGAAGTTGAACAGTTGGAAATATGACTTCACCGGGGAAGAAGGTTTAGAATACTTTGGCACCGTTGGGGATAAGTATTTCAGGGTTTTCGGGCTCCACTGGGGATCGGGAGTTTGAACTCTGATGGGAACTTTGAAACTTAACTCAGTTGGGGAATCAAGTTTAGAATGCACTAGCTCCGTTGGGGATCTCGAAGCTTAACTCTGCTGGAGAATAATACTCCAAAATTTTTAGCTTTGTTGAGGATCTGAATGATGTATTGTAAGGGATTTCCTATGGAATGGCACAAAGATATCTTCCTACACCTTCAACCTATCAGTAATTATCCTTTCTCAATTTCATTTTATTTATAAGCAGTGATTATATTCAAATGCATATGCCTATTTAACAAAACTTTGGACGTTTTCAAATAAAAACATAAGTGTAAAAAGCAAAGGAAGGCAAGCAAATTTCTGCACTTCGAAGTATCTTTGTATTAACTTTTGTAAGTATCTTTGTACAAAGGAAACAGACATCCTAGTAAGAGAATGTTGTCGTAAAAATTGAGAAAAATTTTATACAAAAGAAAGATGGTTATGTGTAATAATTCCATGGGGTTCCCATTCTGCTATAGCCTTCACAACTCTGAATATCTTGTCCATTCGCTGCTTCGTCCGCCGATGACTAGATTGATCAGAAGCTTGGAGCTTGTTGGTGAAGAGATTGTTCTTAAAGTGATCCGACGAGACATAGTCATACGCTTTAATTCCCTAACTTTTGCCTGGACTGCCCTTTCGGGTTTTCGATCCACCGGGAAACCCTTTTTTGCCCAAGTCGCCCTTTCGGGTTTTCAACTTGCAGGGTGTACAAATTTTTTTGTTTTATCCTTAATTTTTGCCTGAACCTCCCTTTCGGGTTTTCGCTTCACCGGGATGCCCATTTTTTCCCAAGTCGCCCTTTCGGGTTTTCAACTTGTCGGGTTTTTATACGTAGTATCTTTTGACTATGTCTGCGTTCGCAGAGTGCGGCAAGTCGTTACCATCCATGGTGGTCAGAATCATTGCCCCACCAGAAAAAATGCTCTTGATCACAAATGGTCCTTCGTAAGTAGGAGTCCACTTGCCCCTGGGATCACTTTGCGGTAAGATTATCCGCTTGATTACAAGATCTCCGACTTGATATACTTGACGTATGACTTTCTTGTTGAAAGCCTTGATCATCCGTTTTTGATACGTCTAACCATGACAAATAGCAGTAAGTCGCTTCTCGTCGATCAAGTTAAGTTGATCAAGTCGGATCCAATTGTCTTCACTCAAACCAGCATCCTTCATAATCCTTAAGGAAGGAATCTCAACTTCCATAGGTAAAACAGCTTCCATGCCATATACCAAAGAGAAAGGGGTTGCCCCTGTTGAAGTACGTGCCATGGTATGATATCCATGCAGGGAAAACGGTAACATCTCATGCCGGTCTTTGTAGGTGATTGTCATCTTTTGAATGATCTTCTTGATATTTTTGCTCGCAGCTTCAACAGCACCATTCATCTTCGACCGATAGGGAGATGAATTGTGATGATAAATCTTGAACTGCTCGCATAAGGCGGTGATCATAGTGTTGTTCAAATTTGTATCGTTTTCTGTGATAATCCTGTCGGGGATACCATACCGACATATGAGGTTCTTCTTGATGAAGCGGGCAACCACATTCTTTGTAACTGAGGCATAGGAAGTTGCTTCGACCCACTTGGTAAAATAATCAATAGCCACCAGGATGAAGCGATGTACATTGGATGTCGTAGGCTTGATCTCTCCAATCATGTCAATGCCCCACATTGCGAATGGCCAAGGAGCTGTCAGAATGTTGAGAGGAACATGAGGAATATGTACCTTGTCGGTGTAAACTTGGCATTTGTGGCAAGTACGGGAATGCTGATGACAATCAGCTTCCATGGTAGACCAGTAGTAGCCTGCCCTTAGAATTTTCTTAGCCATCGTATGTCCACTCAAGTGGGTGCCAAATATGCCACTATGTATCTCGGTCATGATCAACTTTGCTTCAACCTTATCCATACAATGAAGTAAAACACAATCATGGTTGCGCTTATAAAGGATGTCATTGCTTAGGAAGAACTTGGCAGCAAATCTCCTTAAGAACTTTTTATCATTGACTGAAGCTCCTTCAGGATATTCTCTAGTCTGGAGATACCTTTTGATTTCATGAAACCAGGGTTGTTCCACTACTTCTTCGGTGTTAATCTTGTGATAGTGTGCAGGTTCGTCCATTCGCTCGATGGTGATTTGGGGAGCCTCGTTATCCCAGTTGAGTTTAAACATGGAAGACATTGTAGCCAGAGCGTCTGCTAGCTGGTTTTCTTCTCGCGGGAAATGCTCGAAGGTAATCTGCTCGAAATGAGGCAACAATGTTAAGACATGTTCTTTGTATGGGATAAGATTAGGATGTTTGGTGTCCCACTCTCCTTTGACTTGACTGATAACCAAAGTCGAGTCCCAAATACGACCAAAGATTTGATTCCCAAGTCTATAGCAGCCTTGAGACCAAAGATGCAAGCTTCATATTCAGCCATGTTGTTGGTACAGCTGAAGCAAAGTTGGGCAGTGAAGGGTGTATGGAAACCTTCTGGAGAAATGAGTACCACACCGATACCGTTGCCAAGTGCATTTGAAGCACCATCAAAGTGCATGGTCCATTGGGATCCTTGTTCAGGTCCGTCATACGGTCAGTTACCTTCAATGTTGTCCAATGTCATGATGTCCTCGTCAGGGAAGTCGAATCTCATAGATTGGTAATCTTCGACGGCTTGATGAGCTAGATGGTCAGCTAGTAAACTCCCTTTTATAGCTTTTTGGGTAGTATACTGGATATCATACTCAGTCAGGATCATCTGCCATCTAGCGATTCTTCCAGATAAAGCAGGCTTCTCGAAGATATACTTGATCGGATCCATTTGGAAATCAGCAAAGTGGTATGAGTTAACATATACTGCCTTAGCCAGCGAGCAGCCCATACCAAAGCGCAGCAAGTTTTCTCGAGCAGTGAGTAGCGAGTCTCAAAGTCGGTAAACTTTTTGCTAAGGTAATAAATGGCATGCTCTTTTCGACCAGACTCGTCATGTTGGCCCAGTACGGACCCCATTGAGTTATCCAAAACAGTCAGATACATGATTAACGGCCTTCCTTCGACGGGTGGCATCAAAATAGGAGGTTCCAGTAAATACTCCTTGATCTTATCAAAAGCAACTTGACAATCATTGTTCCATTCAACTACCTGATCTTTCTTCAACAGTTTGAAGATTGGCTCACAGGTAGATGTTAGGTGAGATATGAACCTTGCGATGTAGTTTAAGCGTCCCAAGAATCCTCTAACCTCCTTTTCAGTGCGGGGGGCAAGCATTTCTTGTATAGCCTTTACTTTAGCAGGATCAACCTCAATGCCTTTGTTGCTGACAATAAATCCCAAAAGTTTACCAGACCTAACTCCAAAAGTACACTTGCTTGGGTTTAATCTGAGCTTATATTCCTTCAACCTGGCAAACAGCTTTTGCAAATGATCAAGGTGTTCTTCTTCTGTCTGTGATCGAGCTATCATGTCGTCTACGTAAACTTCGATCTCATGATGTATCATATCATGAAACAAAGCTACCATGGCGCGTTGATAGGTTGCCCCTGCATTCTTCAGTCCGAATGGCATCACTTTGTAGCAGAAGGTACCCCATTGCGTGACAAAAGTAGTTTTCTCCATGTCCTCGGGGGCCATTTTGATCTGGTTGTATCCCGAGAATCCATCCATGAAGGAAAATACCTTGTGTTGAGCTGTGTTGTCAACCAAGATGTCGATGTGTGGTAGTGGAAAATCATCTTTGGGGCTAGCCCTGTTTAAATCCCATAAGTCCACACACATTCTGACTTTGCCGTCCTTCTTAGGCACGGGCACAATGTTAGCAACCCATTGTGGATAGGAAGTAATAGCCAGAAAGCTAGCGTTGAATTGCTTCATTACCTCAGCATTGATCTTCTCAGACATGTCAGGCCTCATTCGGCGGACCTTTTGCTTGACCGGGGGACAATCTTCTCTTGTAGGGAGACGGTGGACCACGATATCTGTGTATAATCCCGGCATGTCTTCATAAGACCAGGCGAATATTTCAACATATTCGTTCAACCACTGCACTAGGCGCTCTTTGACACTTGGTTCCAGGTTGGCACCCACTTTTACCTCTTTCCTGTCTTCCTCTGTTCCCAAGTTGATGGTCTCCAGCAACTCTTCATGACGCAGTATAGCCCTCTCTTCTTGTTGCAAAAGTCTGGCTAACTCTCCCGGCACTTCACAATCTTCGTCAACTTCGTACTCAGCATGATTGACCAAGTCTTCAGAGTTACCGAAGGCTAGAACAGAATAGTCACCCATGGAATCCGGAGTGGATGGGTATCTGCATTTTGTGAGTGTGGGTGTGTGTAAGGGATAGCCATCCTTAAACAAAACAAGATGCAAAAGGAAAGAAAATGAACACAACAGTTTATAGATGAAAAACGTCCAATGATTCATTAAAACATGGCATATGATAATGAAGAAAATCAAGCCCTTACAAATGGACCTACATTCCCCAGGCAAGGCATGAGGTGAAAATAGTGTATGAATTGTTTAGTTATTACAGACCAAAAATAGGAAATTGTTCAAAGATAAAATTACTGGTTGATACAGGTGATGGGAATAAAATCCTTTGCTTCCCAGTTGCTTAAACCCCCTTCGACAATTGTAAAGATCCAATCTTCAAAGTGGCCCTCTTCATCATCTTCTACAGCATTGATTCCATGGCGGGTGATCTTGACGGGTGGTCCTCCAGCCTTGGAGCAACGCATAGTCTTTTGTCCTGCAGCAGTAAACCCTAACCCAAACTTGTCCGTCTTATGGGGAAAATCAGGCAGTTTCCCCCACACTGTGCTCTTCCCCTCTTTAATTACCGCCTTTGCGTCCTTGAGAGATGCCATCCTAGATACATGCTTGGGAATGATAGGCCCCTCAACCATTGTCTTCACAACTGCGACCTCAAGAGAAACTTCCTCAAAATGTTGGAAAGGTGTTTCGATGAACTCGCCATCCAACTCCACATAGCAGAAGGAGTTGAGGTGACTTATCATGTACTCTTCATCACCGTGCACCGTTATGATCTTACCCTTAACAGGATATTTCAGCATTTGGTGTAAAGAGGAGGTAACTTCCCCAGCATAATGGATCCATGGTTTTCCCAACAAACACGAATATGAAGGACGGATGTCCATCACATAAAAGGTGGAGTTGAAAACTTTTGTGCCCACTTTGATAGGAATGTCAACCTCTTCGTGAACCATTCTTTTGGACCCATCAAAAGCCCTAACAACGATGTTACTAGGTTTGAGGGTCAATCCTTCGCAGTCCAAACGGTCCAATGCTTTCTTCGGCAGCATATTTAAGGAAGAACCAGTATCAACTAAGACATGGGTGAGGGTGGTTCCCCTGCATTCAACTGAGACATGTAGCGCGTCATTGTGTTTCCTTCCTTTGGGAGTCAAATCAGCATCGGAAAACCCAAGCCCATTATCAGCAGTAAGACTGGCCACGCACTCCTGAAACTGGTCAGCCGATGTTTCTTGGGGCACGTGTGCCGCCTTCAAAAATTTGATCAAGGCCTTAGCATGGGCCTCAGAGCAGAGTAGAAGAGCCAACATGGATATTTTAGAGGGGGTCTTCCCTAGCTGTTCCACGACGTCGTAGTCGCTCTTTCTGATTATTTTCAGGATTTCATCCATTTCTTTCTGGGTGGTTTCAGGGATAACCACAGCGTGAGCCTTCGTCCTGATAGGCACTTCTAGCATCCCCTTACCCTTATTGGTAGTATCAACAGATGGTCTTACTTCAGGAGTATCCAATTCTTTAATTATCGGGTCTTGCACAAATGGCTTAGCAGGTACAGAAGCTTTCGAGGGTCCGAAAACTGCTCGAGGGGGACCAATCTCCGGAGAAAAAATCTGTCTGCTGCGCGTTATCTTGCTTGTTCCCGCAATGTTCCCTATATCAGGGGTCTCCTCTTCAGAATTCTCTTGGACTGATTCAATCTATTTTATGCCATGATAGAAGATTTCTCCTCCGTAGTTCCATGGTATCGTTTTGCTATATTGATACGGGACAGGCCCCGGCATGGTGATTTTTAATGGTACAAACTCAGGATCAGGTGTAATCTTGACAGGCCTTTTGCAAGCCTTGGGAAGATTATCGGATATGGTTATAATTGCAATGTCGTTGGTTGAAGTAGCAAAAGTAGCAGGAGTAACAGGAGTGAAGGTATCAACAGGGGTCTTTTGGAAGAGTATCTCTTGGGTATCCATCAGGCGTTGGATGCCTGACTTCAACATTGGGCAGTCAGCTCGTATGTTTAAACAAAAGTAACAGTCCTTTCCACAGCCCGGGAATATCCCGGCTCTCATCAAATTCACTTTAATCACAAGTAAGGGAGTCAAAAGGTCAGCAACATTGGTAACATGAAGGTCTTCCATAATGGCATGAACATTATGATCGTGCTTGGGCATTGGGGCAGAAATCACATTTGGCTTTTCGGGCGCATCGAATTCTACTTCCTTGGCGTCAATCAGGTCTTAGATTTTGTTCTTAAGCGCCCAACAATTATTGGTATCGTGCCCAACACTGTTAGAGTGGTAAGCACACTTGGCATTGGAGTGGTAGTATGGAGATGAGGTATTAGGGTTCTTTGGCGCTTCCTTCAAACTGGTAAGATTCAGTTTTAACAAATGAGGGAGTACTTAAGCTGGCGTCATGTTGATTCGGGTGAACTGCCATTGTGGCATTTCTACCCGTTATTGATTAGGTCTTGACTGATTGTCGCGAGGTTGATCATTTAAAGAGTTTTGAATCATCACAACCCCTACAATTGGCCGGCGCTCGGTTCTTCCCTGACTTTTCTGAGAGTAAACAGCAGAGGCTTCCTTCTTAGCTGTGAAGGTCCTCTTAACAACAGTGGACGCAGAGGTATCTTTCTGAATCTTACCACTTTTAATACCGGCCTTGACCCTTTCGTCGGTCAGAATTAGTTTAGTAAATCCCGCAGAGGAACTCCCGATTAAATGATTGAAGAAAGGGCCAGACAGGGTCCCTAGAAACATGTCAACTAGCTCTCTATCCGATAATGGTGGTTGCACCCTTCCAACCAGATCACGCCACTTATGGGCATACTCTTTAAATACTTCATTGGAAGCCATCCCCATACTTTGTAGCTGAGTACGAGTGGGCGCCAAATCAGCATTGTATTGGTATTGACGGTAAAAAGCAGCAGCTAAGTCTTCCCAGTTATGGACCTCAGACCTCTTAAGTTGATAGAACCAGTCCAATTGTGTGCCTGACAAACTGTCTTGGAAAATGTGTACGCAAAGGTCTTTATCAGATGAGTGGGGTTGGATCTTTCTGACATAGGATCTCAGATGCATCTTTGGGCAGGACAGACCGTCATACTTAGCAAATGTTGGTACTTTAAACTTGGGAGGAATGAGGATCCCAGCGACCAACCCTAGTTCTTCAAAATCTAAACCAGGTACCCTTTGCAACTCCATGGCTGCCAATCTATCCTCAAGATTCTTATATTTATCATCCGTCGGGGGATATTATTGTTTGGAGTAGTCTTCGTCTTCTTCCTCTTCCTCCTCTTCAACTTCAAATTCAGAAGGTCTTGCAGCTTCTTTTCCTTTACCAGCCCCTTCGTCAGATGTTGAGGGGAACTCGAGAAATTTTCTAGCATTGCTTTCAAATCTTCTTCCAAAAGTGGCTACTCCGGGCCTTTTCTTCTTTTTCTCTTTATTCTTCTCCAACAGTGCTTTGAGGTCCTCTTGACCCTTTGCTAAGGTCATGAGGAGTTGCTGGAATTGAGAATTATGTGCTTGCAGATCCTTAACCGTCTACTCCAAACCCATCTTGCTGAAATAAACAGCAGAAAGATAAGGAAACCTGGTGTGAAGACTTGTTTATGCATATGATGAATGGTATGTTATTCATGTAATGCATTCAAGGATTCAGAAATTCAAATTTGTTGCAAACAAAAAGGAACGCACGTCATATTAAGAAGAAATTGTTAGTACATAAGTGCCCCATGGGCAAAATATTACAAAATTCTTAATGTAAAAAGACATTGCGCGTCCTCTTTGGTGCGATGTAAGTGTTGAGAGTTTCCTCCTCATGAAGTCGGCGGGTAAGCTCCAAAACCTTCTTCTCACTGGCATAGAAGCTGGCTTCAAAAGTATTTCGTTCTTCCTTGAGTTGGATCCAACTCTTTTGCATTTCTTCCCATGATGTTGGCATGTCAGGATGTAGGAGGGTTTATGGAACCTCTCCTTCCATAACAGGCTCTTTGATCAAAGGGAGAATGTGAGGGTATGGCATCATAAGATTCTTGGTGTAGGTTCGTACCCACTTGAGGTAAGGCTCAAGGGGGATGGAATTCTTGTGCCCCAGTGTCTTACTATCCACCTTGTTGGGCATCCTCCAAGCTCTGATGAACCTTTGTCGAAGTCCTTGCGCATCGTTGTCGAAGTCAAAAACTAGGTCAGGAATCAGCATGTCATGAGGGCCATCCCTCCGAGCATATCCAAACTGTCTTAGAGCTAAACATGGGTTGTAGGTAATGCCTCCCCTAATGCCAAGTAGTGGGACATTAGGGAATTCCCCACGACGATCAATGATGATGACATTTTCTCTGGACCGAGAACACCAATGAACATCAGAATGTGTGAGGGTCATCAATCGTTGTGACCACCTTAAACCCTGTTCATTCTTCAAAACTGATTGTGAAAGGTGAGAAATAAACCACCTTGCTAGGAGAGGAGTACAGCACATGAGAACACCTCTTTTCCTCATTGTTCGTGTGTAAAATGAGTGTAGGATGTCCCCAAGCAATATAGGTACAGGATTCCGGGATATGAAAATCTTGACAGCATTCACATCTATAAGTTGATCAGGTTTTGGGAACAAGACCAACCCATAGATGGGGAGTGCCACAATCTCTTCGAAGGCTTGTAGATCTAGAGAATTCCAGCAGTCTTGTGCCTTCTCAAACAGAAACTTTGCCAAGAACCCCTTGACACCACTTCTGGTCTCCCAATGTCCCTTGATGTCAGATGGTTGCAAGTGTAATGCTTGAGCAACATCTTCAGGCTTTGGTTCTTTTTTTGTACCGTTGTAGGGTAGTTGATGAAGAATAGGAATTCTCAAGAGTTAAGAAAATTCCTCCAAAGTGGGTACTAGTTGGTAATCAGGGAATGTGAAACAATGGTGTAGGGGTCAAAGAACTGGAAGAGAACTTTCATCATGTCTTCTTCAATGTTGGAGTTGACCAAGTTGAGAAGCCTACCATGTCTTTCACTGAAGAGAGAATTCTCTGGAATCCTGGAAGTAAGTTCCTTGAGTTGAGGAGGGATTCTCACAAGGTTGACTTGGATTGTTTTCCTGCGAAGAGATTCCATGACCTACAAAACAAGAACAAAGATGAAGATCCAAACCCTTGAAATGGTTAGTGGATGCATATGATGCTTTATGATGTTCATGATGTATGCACAAGCACATGTACAAGCAAGTCACACAAAACCCTAGTTTCAGGCTTGCATGAGGTTTCATAGGTAAATACCCTCTTGAGTTTAGTTGGCTCAAACCTGTCCTATAAATAGTAACCGGGTTCTAAGGAGCTCAATATCACTGAATTGTTTTCTATGTTCATTGTTTTGGTTTAGCCACTTAACTAGCGACCAAAATATTCCAAGAAAACAACCTTCAATGAGTGTAGTATCGAGTATCTACCAACTTCGGACTGCACCAAAGCCGGTCATATCACTACCCCTAATAAAAGGCCAAGATGGTCAAGTAAGGTTCTAAGAGTTCATTAGTGCTTCATGACATCACTCAGCGGACCCGTATTCTCTTTGATTGACTCAAAGGCTACCGGTACTCACAAATATGTCGCACTAATATAGCTATTGCTTCAACCATGTCGGTATACCCCGCACAGTTTCCACAACGTATTGCTATTTACCTATGAATGTTTCCCAAATCCGGGTAGAGGATTTCAAGCCCAAACAAGAGAACCAAATGTAAAGCAATCAAAGCAAACAATATAATCATGCAAAGGGTGATCTAAGCCCTAAGGTTACTCCACTTTTAAAGTTTATTCCCCAGCAGAGTCGCCAGTTCTGTGATACGGTGGGAGAACTGACTTGGGGTTTTGCGTTTGTGTTTGCAAATGTTTTGGTTTAGCAAGAGTCGCCACCGACTTTTTATTTTATCCTAAGGAAAGGTCAAAAAGCACAGGAAAGACCTTTGAGATGTTTTCTTGGGTTCGGGGAGTAAATTATAGAAAGGGAAGGTATTAGCACCCTTTCTATCCAAGGTTATCCATGGGCTCTTAGTTACTTGTTTAGATCACTTGCTTTGCTTTTCAATTGTTTGAAATGGTGCTCTTCAATTGTTTGAAATGGTTCTTTGTGTGTGGTTTTGAAAGATGTTTTGAAAAGAGGCCATCATTGTGGCAACCTCTGTAATGATTCTTGTTTGAATGTATACAAAGATGTTTTTGTCTTTTTGAAAAGTTTTCAATGTTTGAAAGTTGGATTTTGAAATTGTGTTGTGAAGTGTGTTTGAAAATAGCAAGGATGTTTTTTTTTACAAGCTTTTGATCAAGTAACTAAGATCTATCTACCCTATTTTACTCAAAGATCTATGTTATGTTTTTAACCCTTTTAACAGTGTTGTTTCACCATTGTATTTGGTGAACAACCTTGTGTTAGGATGTTAAACGGGACAGACGCGGGTCATCGTATAGACCATGATAGCAATTGTCTCAAGCATTTTTGGCAATTTTCTTGAGGGACTTGATAATTTTGTTTAGGCAACTCAGATAGCTTCATCGAGAGACTATGATCTTTTGTTTTTTTGTTTTGCCAAAGTACTTGACATGCATACCATGGCCCATTTTTGAAGGCAACAAGTGGATTGTAACCCTAGGGTGTAAGTGTGCATTGTGTTTGTTTTTCATGCATTTTTATCTTTGATTAAGTCAAACTATTTGTTGGTTTTGATTTTACATACAAACCCTAATTCTCTAATCATGGCATAATTGAAAGCTTAAAGGTGCGAGAATTTTAATTCTACACTATTACAACATGATATAGGGAGGGGGTACAAATTTGAATAGGGGATTATTTTGCAAGAAATTAAACTCTAAGTTATTACAACCAAATTGAATTTGCAAGGCATAATATTTAAGTGTACAATATTTAAATAAAATATAATAAATAAATATTAAATAAAACGTATTATGCAAAAAAGAGTTTTTTTTATTTATTCATGTATGCAAAAAATATTTTTAATGTAAAAGGTATAAAGAAATGAATAAAGATTAATTTTATTTGTTTTTAGGGCAAAAAACCCTAATTTCTCAAGAAATGGTATTATTTATTATTTATGAACCAAAATGTATCAATATGTATAAAAATAAAAGTATATTAAAAAAAATATTTTTTAGTAAAGAAAATAATAATGTATTATTTTTGTGCTTTTTATTCTAATTTTAATAAGATATAGTATATATATATATATATATATATATATATATATATATATATATATATATATATATATATATATATATATATATATATATATATATATATATATATATATATATATATATATATATATATATATATATATATATATATATATATATATATATATATATATATATATATATATATATATATATATATATATATATATATATATATATATATATATATATATATATATATATATATATATATATATATATATATATATATATATATATATATATATATATATATATATATATATATATATTAAGTGTGTAAAAAATAAAATAAATTATTTACAAAAATGTATATATTTCAAGTAAATATTTTCAAAAGTAAATAAAAAATAATAAATGAAAATAAAAGTATTTTTTACATTATTTTTAAGTTTAAACAAAAATAATATAAGTATTTAAACATTGTTTATATTAGAAAATTTAAAATAAAATGACTAATAAATAAAAAAAATTGTGAAAATATTTTTGGAATATTTTTTATACTTGAAAATAAAATATTAAAGTCATAAAAGAAGCAAAAATGCAAAAATAATAAATATACAAGAAATGGGCCAGGGGGTGTGAAACTGAAAGTGGGGGGTGCCAAAAGTAGGAAGTAGCCAGGCCCAGCCCAGTTACTTTATCTTCTTCCTCTGTCCAACAAAAATTCGGAAAAAAAACGCGCGCTTGCTACACAGATCTATATCTCCTGTATTTGTGATCTTTTCACAAAACTCAAAACATGAAACTTGTAGAGCATCAAACAACGAATCCAACCATATAAAAAACTTAAGCTAACTCTCAAAGACCAGAGAGAATTTCTCGGGCCCTAATTTCTAACCTAGTTTTTTCAGAAAGTTCATGGATGAAATTCTCTTTGCACGATTAATATAAATGAAAACTAAGCACATGTATGGTTACAGGGCTATGAATACAACATCTTTCATTCACAAACCTAAGTCTAAATGTTCCTAAATAGAGAGATAGAAGTTCATGAAATACCTGTTTCAGTTGAGTTCGAGCTGGACAATGCAGCAACTTCCAATGGTGCCTGAGGTTCTTTTGATCTTGCTTGATGTCCCCTGAAGCTTTCCCAATGCTTAGTTTGTTTTTAAGTGGCCTGAATCGTGCTACATAACTCAACCTGCAAAGCTTCCAAACAAAAATGGTGATGTGTGTTAATGGAGTTACAGCAACTTGTAAATGATCTGGATAGCTTAGGTATATGGTTTGGAATGTGTTTGAAGTGAATTTGGACAAAACGTGCGAGGGGATTTGATTGTGGCTTGCAATATGCAGAACTGGCCCTGTTCTGCAAGAAAATGTGGTTTTTGAGTATGAGGAGGTTTTAGAGGTCAAGGGCTCGTGCTTCTGGCTTGCAAGGGTGTGGGAAACTTGTTTCAAAACTTTGCTTCAGTTCAATATAACAGATGTGTGAGTTCCCTTGTGTTTGGCAAGTTTCTTGGTTATGAAGCCAAATGAGAAGTGACAAAGAGCAGGCCTGTACAGGCTAGCTCTAACCCTGCATACATTGTGTAAGCTTTTCCCCAAGTTTGTGGATTTGGTTTGCAGCATAAGATCTTGTTCAAGGCTCAAGGATTCTATTTGACATAAAGCAAGATTTTGACAAAAATGGCAAAGTTACCTTTTACTATTTTTGGATTAATCTAGTGTATAATCCTCTAATGTATAAAACAAAACCTTAGACCAATGGATTTGCATTTAATTATTGAGTACAAATTGGTTTAGAGGCCTGTAATTGTGAACTAAGCTAGCTTGGTCAGATTTGCAACTTGGTATGAACATGTATTGGCCATGGTTACAAAGTGAGTTTTTGCCAACTTCAAGCATTCGATTCTCCCTAACCACAAGGGTGTTTGAGGAGTTCTTGGATAATTTTAAAAGCTTGAAACATGTACTATAATCCATATTTGAAATTCAACTTAAGACTCAAAGTGGAACTATGTGAAAAATGGCCAAGAAGATGGGTCAAAATCCTGCCTAAACTAGGGCAAAATTTCTCTAAGTTAAAAGTTTTAGGTACCCTTGTTCCAAAATTCATAACTTGATATCCAAGCTTATTTTGAGAAAACTTTGTGAATAAAAGTTGTAGACTTTGTGATGGACTACAACTTTCATGTTGTAAGTTTTGTTTGAATCCATTTTCATCTTGGTTAAAAAATGGGACAAAGTTGGGAAAAAATAAGAAAATTTTATAACTTAGAAAAATTCTAAGTTATGAAATTTTTCAATTTCAAACCGTAATTTGCAATTTTGGGTTTCTTGATGAACAAGTTTCATAATTTGACATGTATTGATGAAAGATTACCCTTGGCATTTGATTTTGACCAAAAAGTCAAAGTTTGACTTTTCAATGTACAGTCAAATTTTAATCAGTTGACTGAAAAATTCATCTGTCAATCCTATGCATTTGAGATCTTTTGAACTTATTGAATGGGTCAAGATGATGTCATTGAGTCCTTGAGTCCATGGTTGGGCTTGATTTGCCATTGGCTAGGTCAAACAGTCAAAAATTGCCTTTGTACAGTCAAAACCCTAAAAATGACCATTTTGCCCTTTTGGTGATCTGATCAAATTTCTTATGGAATTATGATCCAAACTTAATCAAATGGTTCATATGAGTTCATAATGTTGATGTGGGTCAAATTTCATGAGGTTTGACTGTCAATTGGCCACAGTTGACTTTTTCCCCAATACAACTGATTTCTAGGTCAACTGTCCAATTGACTGGGCAAAAATTTGATTCAAGGCTTGAAACTTGGTATGGACAAACTTGTGAGTCCAACATGAAGTATGAAAGTCACTTTGGGCATTTTAGGTCAAAATATCCCTGTGCAAACTCAAACCCTAATTTAGGTCAACAGTGCAAGGAGGTGCCTTGAGCAGAGCAAACCCTAGCTTGATCTTGAATTCCAAGAGTCTTGTGATGAGAAATGTTGATGAAATGAGAGGGCAAATTTTGGGGTACAACAGCAAGATTTGTATGCAAGAAATGTCCAATGTTTTATTGATGACATGTGAAAATGACATATAATAGCCCTCACAAACAAAACCATTGTGCCTCGGGCAAGACACAAGGATGTAGAGTTTTAAATTGTTTATTACAAACTTGGAAAATAAGTAAGACAATTACTGCTGAACAAAATAAATTGGTATAAAATCTTTGGCCGTCCAGTTACTTTGTCCACCGTTGTTAGTCGGGTAGATATGGGAGGTCCTCCAACCCGAGCGCGTCGAACAACCCTTTGAGCTCCTGAAGTAAAGCCCAAACCAAATTTGTCAGTTTTGTGAGTAAAATCAGGGAGTTATCCCCAATTGGTACACCCACCTTCTTCAACTACTGCTTTTGCGTCCTTGAGAGAAGCCATCTTTAGAGGAGGTTTAGTGCTGGTGGTAGTCTCGATTGATACCAAAATATGGGGAACCTCTTTAAAGTTTTGACAAGGAGTCTCTATGAATTCCCCGTCCATCTCCACATACTTGAAGGAGTTTAGGTGGCTCACCATATACTCCTCTTCACCATGCACAGTGACGATCTTTCCCTTCACCGGATATTTCAGCATTTGGTGCAGTGTAGAAGTAACAGCCCCAGCTTCATGGATCCAAGGACGGCCCAACAAACAAGAGTACGATGGCCTGATGTCCATCACGTAGAAGGTGGACTCAAAGGTCTGCGAGCCAACTTTGACAGGGATGTCCACCTCCCCATGCACCATTCTCTTCGACTCGTCAAAAGCCATCACCACAATGTTACTGGGCTTTAGGGTCAAGCCTTCACAATCTAGCCGATTGAGAGCCTTCTTAGGCAGAACATTTAGTGAAGATCTAGTATCCACTAGCACATGAGCCATAGTAGTGCCCCTGCATTCGATCGAGACATGCAGAGCATCATTATGCTTCTTCCCCTTTGGTGTCAAGTCGGCATCTGAAAAACTCAACCCATTGTCAGCAATCAAACTGGCCACACAGTCTTTGAGTTGATCGGCTAAAGTTTCTTGCGGCACATGCGCAGTCTTGAGGAATGCAATCAAATCCTTTGCATAGACCTCAGAACATAATAATAGAGACAACATTGATATCTTCGAAGGGGTCTGCCACAGCTGCTCGACCATATTGTAGTCGCTCTTCTTGATTATTTTTAAGATTTCCTCTATTTCTTGCTTAGAGGATTCCACAACAATCTTTCTAGGTGCCTTCGTCCGGGAAAGCTCACATATAGATTCTTTGCCCCGAGTCCTAGATGACTCATCGGCAGGGGTAACAATTGGAGTAATAACGGGAGTATTAACGGAAGTACCGGTAGGAACATCAGATGAAATAACAACAGGCTTAGTGACAGTCTTTGGGGAGATCTCAGGAGAGAAAACCCTTCCACTTCTGGTAATCTTGCTGGTCGCGACAATGTTACTGACATCGGGATTAGCCTCTTCAGTCTTCAAATCCTGTTTGACGCCATGGTAGTAGACGTCAGCACCGTAGTTCCAAGGAACAGCTTTGTCCGAGGAGTATGGTACAGGGCCAGGAAAAGTGATTATCAGCGGAGCAACTCTTGGAGCATGTTTAATCCTAACAGGTCTTTTAGAGGAGACCTTGGAAGGATTGGCGGAAATGGTTATAATGGCAACATCTTCACACGGAACAGTCGGAATCAGAGTCCTTTCAAACAAAATCTCTCTACTGTCCATCAGGCGTTGAACACCTTCTTTCAGCAAATAGAAAATAGAGGGCAGAGATGAACACATGTGGCAACCTTCACCACAACCTGGAAATAAACCAGCTAACAACAAATCTTTCTTAACAGTCATAAGAGGAGTGGAAACTTCATTAACAGAGGTAACAAATAGATCAGTATCAATGGAATTAACTCCTTGGTTGTGCTTGGGCATGGGAGAAGTTATGACATTAGGCTTCTCCGGAGCTTCAAACTTAGTCTCCTTGTCTTCTATTAGATCTTGTACCTTATTTCTCATAGCCCATCAGTCATTTGTATCGTGGACAGGACTCTCAGAATGGTAAGCACACCAAGCGTTTGGGTTAGACCAAGGAGATGTGGTGTTGGGATTTTTGGGAGCCTCCTTCAAGGTTGCCAAGTTGGATCTTAGCATATGGGGTAAAACCTCAGTCAATGTCATGTTAATCCAGGTAAATTGCCTTTGCGGTCTTTCTACCCTTTGCTGATTGTTTCGTTATGGGGTAGCCACAGGCCTAGGTATCATCACAGCACTTATCTTTGGACGGTGTTCAGCTCTGTTATGACCTCTTGGGCTATAAATAGCACTGACCTCTTTCTTACCCGCAAAGGGCTTCTTCACTGAACTCGAAGAGGTGTCTTTCTGGATCTTGCCATTCCAGATCCCAGCCTCTACCCTTTCTCCAGTTAATATCAGTTCGGTGAAACCAGCTAAGGAGCTACCAATCAGGTGATTGAAGAATGGAACAGACAGCATCCCAAAAAACATGTCAACCAACTCCCTATCATACAAAGGG
This sequence comes from Vicia faba, assembly GCA_948472305.1. Taxonomy (NCBI): domain Eukaryota; kingdom Viridiplantae; phylum Streptophyta; class Magnoliopsida; order Fabales; family Fabaceae; genus Vicia; species Vicia faba. Next base: position 675,909,575 of record OX451738.1, on the reverse strand, counting down.
GGTTGGACTCTCCCTTCCAGATCTCTCCACTTATGTGCATAGTCTTTAAAGCCTTCACCTGCACCCATGGACATACTCTGGAGTTGAGTACGAGTAAGGGCAAGGTCAGTGTTATATTGATATTGCTTATAAAAAGCAGCAACCAAATCCTCCTAGTTACGGACATTGGTCCCCTCCAGTTGATAGAACCATTCAAGCTGAGTCCCAGACAGAGTGTCCTGAAAGAAATGGACCCACAAGTTCCTATCAATAGTGTGAGGCTGAATCTTCCCCACATAGGAACGGAGATGAAGCTTGGGACAAGATACCCCATCATACTTTACGAAAACCGGAGCCTTAAACTTTTGTGGGATTTCCACCCCATATACCAAACCCATCTCTTCAAAATCCAGCCCTGGTATTATTTAGATCTCCATTGCGCTCAGCCGATCCTCTAACTGTTTGTATCTATCCTCAATGGGAGGATACTACTCATCATTGTAGTCTGCGTCATTATCAAAAACTTCAGGGCTAGGGTCCTTTTCCCTTGTATCTCTCTCTTAATTCTCCCCTTCTTTGGATGAGGAAGTCAGATCAACTGGTTGCTTTAACAGCCCCCTGAACCTTCTACCCAGATTCAGAACACCAGAGGTCCCCTTCTTCTTCTTTTCCTTCAGGATGAGGGCCTTCAGATCTTCCTGCCCTTTTGCCAAAGCTATGAACATTTGTTGAAATTTAGAATTTTGTGCCTGGAGATCTTTGATGCTTTGTTCAGAAGACATTATTGCTGAAATAAACAGTGAAGAAGATGAGAAACCTGTAATGGTACTTGTTTATGCAATGTCATGGATGGTGTGCGTATGCAAGGATTTTTAAAGACTCAAATTTTTTGACCAAAAGAAACACACGTTAATTGTATTAATAAGTTCTGATTGTTACAAAGAATGCCTTTTAGGCTTACAATCAAAACAAGACAAGACTTAAAGCAAAAATAAAACTAGGTTTCCTAGGAGCGCATCCTCTTTGGTGCAATGTAGGCGTTTATGTTCCTCTCTTCATGAAGTAGCCTAGTGAGCTCTGGGACCTTCTTCTTGTTGGCATAGAATTGAGCTTCAAACGTATCTCGCTCCTCTTTAAGTTGAACCCAAGATTTCTGTAACTCCTCGTGATCAGTTGGCATGTCAGGATGGAGAACAAGATAAGGAGAGTCTCCTTCATCAACTGGTTCCACAATCGTTGGTAGGACAACAGGGTAAGGCATCATGAGACTTTGGGCACGGGATCATACCCATCGGAGATAAGGCTTGAGAGAGAGATGGAATTCTTGTGCCCCAGTGTCTTTCTATCAACCCTATGTACCATGCCCCAAGCTCGCATGAACCTTTTACGGTAACCTTGAGCATCATTCTCATAGTCGAAGGTAATTACTTGGATAAGTGTATCATGAGGACCATCCCTTCTCACATAACCAAAATGTTGCAGTGCCAAACAAGGGTTATAAGTGATTCCTCCCCTAATGCCTAAGAGAATGATATTAGGGAATTCACCATAGCGATCGATGATGGTAATATCTTCTGAGGACCGTGAACACAAATGAATGTCTGAATGTGTAAGGGACATCAGCCTATGAGACAATTTCGTACCCCGCTCATTCTTCAAGATAGACCTGGGTAGGTGCGAAATAAACCACCTAGCCAATAGAGGGGTGCAACACAGGAGGTCCCCCTTCTCTTAAGAGTGCGAGCATGCAGAGAGTGTAGAATATCCCCAAGTAATGTAGGCATCGGGTTATGAGACAAAAAAACCTTAATCGTATTCACATATACGAGTTGGTCCGCGTTAGGGAATAGTACCATCCCATAGATGAGGAGTTCCAATACCTCTTCAAAAGCTTGTAAATCCAGGGTATCCCAAAAATAGTGAGCTTTCTAGAATAGAAATTTAATTGGAATTCCTTGTACACTTCCCCTAGTTTCCTAATTTGTCACTACATCAGACCGTTGTAAGGACAGAGCCTGAGTAATCTCTTCAGGCTTTGGATGTCTTTCCGTACCATTGAAAGGTAACTGATCAAGAATAGGTATCCCAAATAACCAAGAAAATTCCTCCATAGTAGGCACTAGTTGGTAATCCGGGAAGGTGAAGTAGTGGTGCAAAGGATCAAAGAACTGAAATAACATTTTTAACAACTCTTCATGAGGTTTTGAAGTGACCAAATTGAGAAGCCGGCCATGTTTTTCAGTGAAGGGAGAGCTTTCAGGAATCCTTAATTCCAAGTCCTTTAGCTCAAGAGGTACTTTCACAAGGTTAATCTGGAGAGTGTTTCTGCGGGCGAATGCAATGTCCTACAAAACAAAGCAAAGATGAGCCCTAGAAAATCTTTGAAATGGTTAGTATGGTATGCCATGCTTATGATGTCATGATTATGCTAAAGAATCACATGTATAGCAAGCAACAAATAAGTCACACCAAGTCCTTATGTTTAAGGCCTTCATATCTTTTAAGGTAATACCCTCTTGAGGCTGGATTGGTTCAACCTGTCCTATAAATAGTAACCGGGTTCTAAGGGATCTCAATATCACTGATCTTTCCCCCAAGCTTCGTATAGGCAGTTAACTCACAACCAAACAAAACTCAAGAGTCAAACCTCAATGAGTGTAGCATCGAGTATCTGTCGACCTTGGGAATACACCAAAGTCGGCCATCTCGCAATGTCCTACTGGACAAGTTGTGCAATTAAAGGTTCTAAGGTCAGTTGATGCTTTATGACACCACGCAGCGGCCCCGTACTCTCCTCGATTGACTCAAGGGTTACTGGTACCAACCAAAGTGTCGCATCAACATAGCTACTGCTTCAACCGTATCGGTATACCCCACACAGTTCCCTCACAGTTTATTGCTACTTACCTAAAAGGTGTTCCTCGATCCGGGTGTAGGATCTTCAATAATACCCAAACAAAACCCTTGAATATAAAGTAGGCAAAGCAGAGCAAGAAAGCAATTTTAAAAATGACCTAGATCTTAAGGTAAACCCCACTTTTTATTTATCCCCAACAGAGTCTCCAGTTCTGTGATACGGTGGCAGAACCGATTGTTTGACTGGTTTGCATATTTTGTTCGCAAATTTCGCGGTAAGCAAGAGTCGCCACCGACTTTTATTTCATCCAACAAAGGAAAAGGAAAAAGAATAGAAAAAAACCTTTTTCGAGATGTTTCTGAGTACGGGGGTAGATTATAGAAAGGGAAGGTGTTAGCACCCTTTCTATCCATGGTTTTCCATGGGCTCTTAGGTACTTGCTCATTTTTTAAATTGCTTGTGTGTGTTTTGAAAAGAGTTTTTGTTTAACTTCGTGATAACCCTTGTATATGTCCTCAAGAGTGTGACGAAGTTGTTTTTGAAAACTGTTTTGAAAGTGTTTGTGCAAAAGTTTTTGTTGTTTTGAGCAAGTACTTAAGAGTTCTACCTACTCTAAAAAAGACGGTTGTTTCTCGTTTCCTTTAGACAACACTATCCTACTATTAAGGAGTAGGTAGCCCCATCGTTGGAGTTTTTAAGGGACATTCGAAGGGATAAGTACGGTCACAAAAGCAATGGTTAGGAAACTTTAATGATTACCCTAAAGTCCTAAAGATCTTTCCGAGGCAATATCCGAATGGGTCATTTATGATCTTTTGGGACTAGAGGACGACCACTAAAATTCCCTATGCTTCATGACTGTTTACCGAAGGCAACTGGAGTGGGGTAAACCCTAGGAGTGAGCATGTACCAGTGTGCTTTATTTCAATTAATTATCTTTTCACAATTAGGGTTATCTACCTTTTAATCGTTGATTTATCTTTCGTATACAATCCTAATATCCACACATCTAGCAGTTTAATAGTTGCGGAAATTAAAAAGAGTGAGAAATTAAATTCCTAACTATTACAAGGCTTTTGGGCAGATACATAAATATTTTACTGAAAATAAAGATGCGGAAATTAAAATCCTAATTAACGACGCGCGCGATGAATTAAATACGAGAATAAATTAGAAGCCTAAAAAATCTAATTAATTATAAAAAAAAAATTGTGTATTTTTTAATGAGAAAAACAATTTAATTGCAAATTAAACCTAATTTCTAGTTAATTTTAATTAATATAAAAACAACCAGGTTAATCTAATTAAACTAATTTATTTTCAATAATAATTAATTTAAATAAAAAACCTAATTCTATATTTTTTGTTATTTTTTAATTTAATAACAAAAATGATTTTTGTTGTTTTTTGTAAAAAGAAATAATTAACAAATAATTAAAAGATAAAAGAAATAAAGGAAAGAAATAATTTTGGGCCTGTGATGAAAGCAGATCAGGGAGTGCATTATTGATTTTCGTTGAGCCCAAATCATTTGGCCCAATCAATTGTCTGGATCCAGGGAGGGCCACGCCTGAGGGTGCATCATGGACCTTGCATGCATGAGACATTGGATCTGGGAGGAGATTGATCCAATGGCGTGGATCTTGTGGTGCATGATAGGCACTTGGTTGCATGGATTATGGAACCTTGCAACACTTGTTAGGAAAATAATAAAATGTCTGGACCTGGGATCAAACCCAGGTCCTTCCCCTTACACGCTTGCTTGCTTTACCGTCTGGGCTGGATGGCTCATCTGTTAGCATAATCAAATAAATACAGTATAAACTAAATAAAGTGCTATGCCTCAGGAAGCGCACCAAAATTCAAACCGGCCAGTGGGAGTCAACCACGTGATCACCTTCTTCCTCAGAACCGTTGTTTTAGGTATCAGCCTTTTACCTACAGACAAAACCGTCACTAAAGGCTATAGTGACTATTTTTGTCTGTAACTACATCCATGCAAGATTCAAAACTAAAATACCAGCAAGATAAATCAAAACCAAAGGCGTAGATCAATTGCAAATCATACCCTGAGTTGATTGGTACCCAAGATTTGGTCTAGTTTTGCCTCTACAGAGAATCCCTAATTTAGTGCTTTCAAACCCTAACAATGGCGTAAGTGTGTTTCTGCGCTAAAACTCAAATCCAAGCATTCAAACAGATTCCGAGCATGATTATAAACACATTTATGCAAATGAATTTGATTTAAAACATGTAAAACTAAGAAAACTAATTGAAAGCAAAAGGGGGTAAACCGTGATCTGTATCTTACGATTCTGGAGGCTTTATGACTTGAGAGTAATTGGAATAGCTTCACTACACGCCCAGGAATAGATTGATGGCTTTGAATCATCTTGAATTACCCTCTAACTCAAAATTCGAACCATACTTTTTGTCAAAAAAATTGAGTTTTGTTCTTCTTATTGAGGCAGTCTTTTCGTCCTCTAGGTCTGGCCTCCTTGTGTATATATATTGGAACGTATTAGGTTAACAAAAACATATTGAATCTTGCACAATTATGAAGAGAAGATTTGATTTGTTCCTTGCATCATTTTTTTCCAAAACAAGCCAAATCATGCCATTCTTGCTCCAATCACCCCTTGCACGATTTGATCTTGATATTCCAGCATATATCATCACCATCCAATGCCAGAATCATTCCAAAAGCAATTTATATGATTTTATTTGAATTAAATCACAATAAATTAAATAAATAAGTTAATAAGGCATGGAGTGGTTCATGGGTCGTGTACCATGTTAGGAACAAGCTCCAATCTTGAAAAGGTAGGCCCATGTGGAGAAAATACCATTTTGGGCATTGTTGACTTTGTGCAAACTTCCAAAAAATGGCCAACTTTGACAATGCACATCTCTCTCAATTTTGACCCTAAGAGGGTGTTCTTTGACTTTTTAGAAAGCTTAGGATGTCTTCTAAACAAACCTTTCGGTTTCATTTCAATTGGAACTTCCATGCTCATGTAAGATGCTTTGACCCAAAAGGTATTTTTGTTGACTTTTTGAAATGACCTATAATGTCTGAATTCATATCTTTTCATGAGTACATTTATTGAACTTGAGGGCTGAAGATGAGTTGTAGGGAATTGCATCTTCTTCAAAATAGGCCTTGGATGGGAAATTTCCGATAATGTATGAGAAAGTTATGCCTGGTCAAAGTTTGGTTGAGTTTTCCTATAGGAACCCTAATTTAGCAACTTTTGAATTTTGATGAATTTGGGGCATTCTTTGAGAAATCATGATCAACCCTTGATCAAATGATGGATGTTACTTCAAAATGTTAATGTTTACCAAAAATATTGAAGTTTGACTGCATGTGGACCACAGTTGACTTTTGACCTAACAAAGTTGATTTTCAGGCATTTGAGCAATTGACTAAGCAAACTTGTTGTGCAAGGCATGAAACTTGACAGGGATGATCTTGAGGACATATTAGGACCACGGAAAATATTTGAGACCTTTAGAGTTCATATATCTTGATGAAAGTGGAAACCCTAGTTTGAGGCTCATTGTCTTAGGAGGAGGACTTGTTTGGTCAATCCTTAGTCAACTTGAGCAATTGAGGACCTCTAGGAGTATGTTTTGTGTGAAAATGGGAGGGAAAATTTTGGGGTACAACACCGTTGTACTGTGAGGCGCGATTTCTGAAGGTTTTAAGGCTTGAGGATGGTTGGAATAGCTTCAGAAAATGTCCAGGAACTGATTGCTGGCCTTGGAATTACTTGAAACGGCCTATGGAATCAAAACCGACCTGCACTTTTTTGACAAAAATTTTAAACTTATTCTTGTAATTTTCACGATCAATCCTCTGTCCTTTTGCCATGTGAATGTTATGTGCTTATATTGGAATGAATTGGGTTAACAAAAAAGACCATATCTTTACAAAGTATGGAGATTTGATTTCATTCTTTGCCTTGTAGGATTTGTTTCTAAAACAAGCCGAATTATTATCTTTTCCAATCAATTAGCTCTTGCACGATTTGGATGATTTGCTAGATGTTCATTGGCTCATAATATGCTCATAAAATCAAATCTTGGACTTTATTTCATTATTCTACTATTTAAATTGATTTATTTTGAATTAAATGGAAAAAAAATCAAAATAAATAAAAATAATAATAAAATAATAGTTGGATAAGCTCAGGGTCCATGGGTCCTCTTAGGAACAAGTTTCAAACAAGAAAACATGGGCCCATTTGGGAAAAAAAGTCATTTTGATCAATGTTGACTTCATGCATATTTCCGAAAATTGGTCAAATTTGACAATACATATTTCCCTCAATTTTAACCCTGAGAAGGTGTTCTTGGACTTTTTAGAAAGATTAGGATGCCCTCTAAACAACCCTTTTGGTTTTATCTCAATTGGATCTTCCATGTTCATGTAAGAAGCTTTGACCCAAAAGGTGTTTTTGTTGACTTTTTGAAATGACCTATAATGTCTGAATTTATATCTTTTTATGAGTGTATTTCTTGAACTTGAGGGCTGAAGATAAGTTGTAGGGAATTGAATACTCTTCAAAATGAGCCTTGTATGGGAAATTTTTGATAAAGAATGAGAAAGTTATGCCTGGTCAAAGTTTGGTTGACTTTTCCTATAGAAACCCTAATTTAGCAACTTTTGAGTTTTATTAAATTTGAGGCATTCCTTGAGGAATCATGATCAACCATTGATCAAATGATGGATAATAATTCAAAATATTTATGTTGACCAAAAATCTTGAAGTTTGACTGTATGAGGGTCACAGTTGACTTTTGACCTAATACAATTGATTTTCAGGCATTCAAGCAGTTGACTGAACAAACTTGTAGTGCAAGGAATGAAATTTGGCATGTATGATATTGAAGGCATATTAGGGCAATGGAAATCATTTAGGACCCTTGTAAATCAAACATCTTGATGAGGAGTGAAACCCTAGTTTGAGGCTCGTTGTCTTAGGAGGATTTATCTGGTCAATCCTTAGGCATCCTTGGGCAAGTTGAGGACTCTAGGAGTATGTTTTGAGTAAAAGTGAGAAGGAAAATTTTGGGGTACAACAAGCTGAAAGTTGCAAAGAGGCAAAGTTGGGAAAAAAGAGGTTGACTTTCCATACTTAGAAATATTTTAAGTTTTTCTTCAAAAGTGACCTATAATGTTTTGCATCCAAACATGGCCTTCCTCTTGGAATTTGCTCTTGACCAAAAAAGATGGAATGAAATAGACCTCTTGAATGACATTTTGAAACTTGAACAATTCAAATTCTCCAAAAATTGGGAGAGTTATGAATTGTTGAAGTTTGCAAAAAATCATGAAATGACCTATAATCTTTTGTATCATTAGGGCATCTTCCATCCATTTTCTCACTTTGGATATAAAAGAAGGAATAAAGTTCACATCCTCAAGATCATTATGGAAAAAGAGTGGGCCCGAGGTGATAAAAATTGACCAAGTTATTATCATTTGAAGTCACACATGGTAAATTGGGGGTTCATCTGGAGGACTTGTAATCTTTCTTCATCATCAAGTTTCTTCCACATGAAAACTCCTTGAAACTTTTGAAGTGATTTTTTAATAACCCTTTGAAGATAAGGATGTCTTTAGAATCACTCAAAAATACCAAAATATGAGCAAGATATACTTCTTTGGAGTTCAAAACCCTGGCTCATAGATCAAGAAAATGCTTTGAGGAACTTTGAGAATTTTGAACAACCTTCTTGTACCAACACTTTTGCTTTGTAGATAGAAGTTATTTAGGATGATAATGAGAACTCATAGCAACCAAAAACACTTCCATATATTGAGAATTGAGAGAAATATACACTTGCGACCAATGGGAACAAAGCCTTGTCCAACCATGACAACTTCTTCAATCAACCCCTTATACTTTTGAATCAATCTTGATAACTTTGAAATATGGTGAACCAAAATAAACCTTGCCATGCCATTTCTTCCAAAACAACTTCAATGGTGAGGTTTAAATTTCTCAAGCTTTATTGACTAGGGCATGGAAATAAACTCATGAACCCATGGATCAACTTGTTAAGCCAAATTGCCTTTACCTACATTATTAACAAGTAAGACAAACCAAAATTGCATTTATTAATTAAAAGTAAAGTAAAAAAAAAACATGCATGATCACAAAAGAAAAACAAGTCAAGGTGCTTGGTGATTCCTCAAAGAGAAAATCTAAAGATAGGGAGTGTGATACGGTGGAAGAACTGACTTGAGGGTTTTGCATTTTATCGCAAATGTTGCGATTTAGCAAGAGTTGCCACCGACTTTTCTTTTATCCAAAAGGAAAGGTGAAAAGCACAGGAAAGACCTTTGAGATTGTTTCTTAAGTTCGGGGGATAGATTATGAAAAGGGAAGGTATTAGAACCCTTTTCATCCATGGTTTTCCATGGGCTCTTAGTTACTTGCTAGATCACTTGCTTTTTGTTTTGAAATTATGCTTTGTGTGGTTTTTGAAAGTATTTTGTAAAAGAGGCCATTGTTTAGGCAACCTTTGTAATGATTCTCGTTCGTAAGAATTTATACAAAGATGTTTGTCTTTTTGAAAATGTTTTCAATGTTTGTAAAATGTTTAGAAATATGTGTGTTTGTTTTGAAAATAGCAAGGATAGTTGTTTGGAAATAGAGCAAGTAACTAGAAGTAATCTACCTACTCAAATGTCTTTCTTGTTCATTTTCTATTCCTTTGACAGTGTTGTCTTACCATTGATTTGGTAAGCAACCCTATCTTTGGATGTAAACGGGACAGGCGTGGGTCATCGTATAACCATGATTAGCAATATTGCAAAGTATCTTAGCATTTTTGAGGGACCAAGATCATTTTGTAAGGCAACTTTGAATAGCGTCATCGTGGGACTATGATCTTATACTTGTTTGTTTTTCCAAGATACTTCGCATGCATAATATGGTCATTTTTATATAAGGCAACCAAGTGGAGAAACCCTAAGGGTGCTTGTGTACAAGTGTGTTATTTTCATGCTTTGATTTTTGCCTTGGATTTAGGGTTTTCTATTTGATTTGTTTTTATCTTGCCATACAAACCCTAATTACTAGCATGGTATATAAAAGCGGTAAATTGCATAATTTAAAGATTACTACGCTATTACAACATTTTTATGGGAGGGGGAATACAAATTATGAATGGGGATTTGCAATAATATAAATCTAATTAAGCTATTACAACCAAATCGAATTTGCAACGAATATTTGAATAAATAAGATACACTATAAATTAAATGTAATGTTATGTATATGCCAAAAAAGATTTTATTTTATTTTTCATATGCAAAAGAGTTTTGACTTAAATCTAATAAACTTAAGAAAAAGAAATTAATTCTTGAAAACCAAAGTTAACCCTAATTTCTAATTTAAAAGAAAATAAAGTTCTTTAGGTATTATTTTTATGTATTTTTTGTATTAAAAATAATAAATAATATCTTATGAAAATATTTAGTTTTTTATATGTCAAAATAAATATTTACAAGTATGAATAAAAAAGGAATAAAATAGTTAAACTAAATCTATTATATTTACAAGTTTATTTAAGAAAGAACTAATTAATATATAGTTTAATAAAAATATTTTTTCATGTGAAAATAAAATAAAATAAACAAAAATGCAAAATCATCATGTTTTATATTTTTTATGATTTTTATGTGTTAAAGAAAATATTTTAATAAAACAAATATGAAAATAAAATAAATAATAAAAAGATTGGGCCAGGGGTGCTGCAAACAAACAGGGGGTAGTGTGTTAGAAAAAAATAGAAGGCCCAAGAACCAAGCCCATACTGCCAAAAATACCAAAACTGAAGCTGAAAAATGAAAAAAAATGTAAAAGGTAGCGTCAATGTTCGAACCCATGACCTGGGCATTGCCAGCGCGCTACCTTGCCACTGGGGTGGCTGTACATCCGTTAGTTTATGTGAAACAACAAAAACATAACGTAAAAATCTTCCTTGCCCTGTACTTCATCTTCTTCCTCAAGCTGGCCAGAAGCTCTGTATCTTTCTCATCTCTCCATGAAAATGGAAACTTCAAACATGAAAATGATAGTACTCTTTCCCACGATTCCAGACATGTAACTTATGAAAACTCTTTCAGCTGAGATCATGAATGGAGTTTGAGTGAGATTTAGGAAGGCCTGAAGGTTCCTTTAGCTTGCTTGAACCTCCCTTAGTGTGTTCCAATCCTTGCCTTGCTTTGGAAGTGCCTGGAACTCTCTATCCAAGTCAACCTGCAAGCTTGGAAAACAAAAATGGCAGATGAAGAAGGAGGAGTTACAGTGCAGGGATGATGGTCTAGATCACTTAGATATGAGGTAGGTAAAGTGTTTGAATGATTAAAACTTGAAACGCACGAGCAAATTTGTGGATTGCTATGCTTATGCTCAAACTGCAAGTTTTTGACAAGTTTTGGTGATAGGGAGTTTCAGGGTGTTTTTGGCCTTTTGCCATCGTGTTCTCAGTTGTAATGGGTTTGTGTATTAGTATAGAGAAAGTTTTTTGTCAACTCCACAACAGATTTTTCAGTTGTAGGCTTTTTGCACACTTTCTTGCTTTTGAAGCAAAGTGAAGAGACAAGTCTCCATATGCTTGTACTGGCCTGCTTGAAGTTGGTACCAATCCTAGACAACTTGTATTTGGTTTATAGTACTTGTGTGTGCAGAGAAAACAGGTCCAATGCTCAAGAAATGTAAAGTTGCAAAAGTTATGCTTTTCCAAAATGGCAATGGCAACTTTGTGCCATTTATGGAATTACAACTTGGGCAAAGACTCTTGGGCTTGGATTAAGGCTTTGTCAACTGAATAAGCATTAAATTATGGAGTGATAAACAATTTTGGGACCTGTAAAGCATGGATTAGGCAGCATAGGTTCAGATTTGAATTTTGTTCTTCATGAAATGGCTTGAAATCAAAGTGAGAAATTGCCAATTTTATCTCTTTGATTCTCCCTACTCAAAAATGATCTCAAGGAGTTCTTGGACATTTTGGAAAGCTTGAAATGTTATATATAACTCATATTTGAAATTCATTTCAAGGTTCCTCTTGGAACTAGGTGAAAAATTTCCATGAAGTTGGGTCAAAAACCTGCCTAAATTAGGGCAAATTTTCACTAAGTTATTTTAGTTCATGGGCATGTATTCACAAAATTATATCTTGAGATCCAAGCATCTTTAAGGAAAAATGTATGAATCAAAGTTGTATATTTCATGGAGATATACAACCTTCATGTTTGGAATTTCCTTTGGATCATCTCGTATCATGGTGAAAAAGTGGCTTAAAGTTGAGAAAAAATAAGAAATTTTCTATACTTAGAAAAATTTCTAAGTTAAGAAATTTTCAAATTTTAAAACCAAATCTTCAATCTTTGATACCTTGATGAACAAGTTTCACATTTTTACATGTTTTGATGAATTATGATCCTTGGCCCTTGATTTTGACCAAAAAAATCAAAGTTTGACTTTTTAGTATGTAGTTGACTTTTTGATCAGTTGACTGCAAATTTCATCTGTCAACCCAATGAAATTGCAATGTTTTGAACCATGCTATTAGGTCAAGATGATACAAATGAACCAATGAAATCATGCTTCAAATCAATTGGTCATTTTCTAGGTCAAAAATCAGAAATTTCCCTTCCTCAGTCAAAACCCTAATTTTGGCCATTTTGCCCCTTTTGATGATTTGATCAAATTTCTTGAGGAATTGTAATCCAAATTTGATCAAATGATACATATGAGTCTAAAATGTTGATGTGGATAAAAAATTATGAAGTTTGACTGTAAATTGGCCATTGTTGACTTTTCCCCCAATACAGCTGATTTTTAGGTCAACTGTTCAATTGACTGATCAAAAATGTGGTTCAAGGCCTGAAACTTGTCATGAGTAATCTTAGGGGTCCATAATGATGTTTGAAAGTCATATGAAGCATTGATAGTCCAAAAATACTTGTGCAAACTGAAACCCTAATTTTGGGTCATCAGTGTAAGATGAGATGTCTTGAGCTGATCAAACCCTAATCCAATCTTGAGTCAAAGAGATCTTGTGAGAAAAGTCTTGATAAATAAGAGGACAAATTATGGGGTACAACGGGGAGGAGAACCAAAAGCCCTAATGTGATATTGTTGTGATTGAATCAACATGGTATGATGAAGGGATCTTAGGGGCAAAAATCGGGGTACAACACTACTCACTAATAGTAGGATAGCGTTGTCTAAAGGATAAGAGGAAAAGAACGAACCTTTTCGAGTATAAGTAGATAGTTACTAGATGCTTGCTCAAAAACAAACTTTTACACTTACACAAAATATTTCAAAAAAAAAATTCAAACGCTTTATCAAACTCTTGAGGACTGATACAAGAGTTATCATAAAGCGAATCGCCGTACTAAGGCAATTTCAAAGTACTTTTCAAAAACACACAAAAGCACAAGGTATTTAAAAAAATGAGCTAAGTATCTAAGAGTCCATAGAAAACTACAAATGGAAAGGGTGCTAACACCTTCCCTTTCCATAATCTACCCCTCTTACTCAGAAAAATCTCGAAAAGGTCTTTTTCTGTTCTTTTCACCCTTTCCTTTGTTGGATAAAAGAAAATTCAATGGCGACTCTTGCATACCGCAACATTTGCAAATACAAACGCAAAACCAGAATAACAGTTGGTTCTCCCGCCGTATTACAGTAAGGAAGTAGAGGGTTTCAAAGGTGTTAATGTACGTGAATCACTATCTTTATGTCAATGCAAATTCCTTTCTTTTCAGTTGTTCCTTTTGAATATTTTGCTTAAATTTTATTTAGTTTCGAACGATCCTTTTATATTATCATCTACGCTTTTGAAATTTGTTATATCTTTATACTAGAATTTTCTAAAGAGTCACTCAACATTTATTTCATTTAAACAAATCATAACCTACTGTCGGTCACGAATCACCTTCAGTCGGTCAAAACATTACATTATGGAAACTCGTGCTTGTTCTATCCTTCAGAGAAAACCGTTTCTCAAAAATCAAAGTCAAGCAAAGTCTTATGTCAGTTGAACAATTTATACTTAGATATATTAGCACATGTTTTAGGATCAACTAGTCGATCCTGCAAGTAACCCTTAGTTTTTTAGGCTTTGGAAAGACTAGTGGTTGTTTACCTTTTTCCACAGTAAATGAAATGGCACATCCGGTGGGACCAGTGCTAGTGTAGTGGTTTTTAAGTTTTATTTTTGGGTATTAGTAAATGCATGAAACTTAGAAGTTGGAATCTAACCAAAAAGTACAATAGACCACTAGTCAAGCAACGTACACTAAGGATGACTAATCCTACCAACCCTAATGTGGATGTAGTGCCACAAAGAACAATAACTACCACAGACACGGTAGTGTCTCAAGTTGTGTCTTTGCCCCTGTTAGGAAACACAACTGCAATAATGTCGACTGTAGGCACAGTTCCAGTGTCAACTCCTCAGGCTCCGCCGGTGAGTCCAAGACCAGTGATGGCCATGGTTGTGCCTAATGTACCTCGTTTCAACATTGTAGGTCCACTTTATGGAATTCCATATTCCTTAATTCCAGGATATCAGTCGACATCAAACCCAATGCTATTGGCTCATAACTCTCAAAATATGAATTCCCCGTTGCAAGGATCTGCACCAGGAGGAAATTCCTTAAATTGGAATAACCAAAATATAGTGGGGCCTCCTCCACCGATGTCGCCTTTAACTAATACATCGGTAGCGGTTTTGAGGCAGCAAATGGGTGATAGTAACCATGAGTTGGTAAATCTATTAACCAATCAAATGGGTTCTATGATTAACCCTGTAATGCAGGAGTCGTTTTAAACTAATAGACAATCCGCTGAAACAAATAGGCAGATAGTCACTCAATTGACACGCCTATGTAATTTTCTGGGGGCACCCCAAGTGCCTGTTTGACAGATACCACCTGTTGTTAGACCAATTGTCCCCGCCCAAGTGGAAATAGGGGCAGTGGAAGATGAAACAGTCTACCAAAGGCAAGTGCCTAGACCACAAGTATAGCAAAATCAAGTTGTCGAGCCAAGAATGGTAGAACGCCATCCAATGATATTGGTTAATCAATAACAAGATGTTGATCAAATTGTTGATCAATATCGACAAGAGGATTTAGAGGTAGAAAATAACCTAACAACTATTGTTGAAAGAATTATGGCTAGTAATGGTATCAATACCACACTACAGAGGCCAGCATATTCTTCTCCTTTGTCTTAACACATTTTGCAGACTGAATTACCTAGAGGATGGAAAATCCCTAAATACACAAATTTTGGGGGTGAATCAGGTGAGTCGACAGTGGAACACATTGCTAGATATCTAACTGAGTCAAAGGATATGGTAAATAATGAAAACCTAAGGGTAAAGAATTTCCCTTCATCCCTTACGAAGGCATCATTCACATGGTTTACTACCTTACCCCCAAATTCGATTGAGTCATGGACTAAATTGGAAAAACTTTTTCATGAACAATTTTATGAGGGACATTCAAAATTTAGTTTGGTAGAATTATCAAACATAAAAAGAAGGTTTGCTGAAAGTATTGATGATTATTTAAATAGGTTTCGCTCGTTGAAGGCAAGTTTCTTTATGCAGGTGCCTGAACATGAACTTGTTCAAATGGCAGTTGGGGGTTTGGACTATTTCATTAGGAAGAAAATAGACCCAACCTTTATGAAAAGTATGGCGCAGTTAGCCGATAGAGTTTGACATCTTGAACGTCTGAGGTTAGAAAAAGCCAGACATACCAAGGCTAAAAAAGAAAAAGTGGCCTTTGTAAACTTTGATGATACATATCCTATTTATGAAGCTGATTATATCTCACCGAATGAGATAGAGGTTAATGTGGCTAAGATGAAGCCAGAACCTTCTTATGAATGTAAATTATTATTCCCCTCTAAAGGAAAAAATCCTGTCGAGAATAATCCAAAATTTCCGGCGAAAACTTATACTTTTGATGTCACTAAATGTGAAGAAATTTTTGATTTGTTGGTTAAAGATGGTCATATTTTAGTATCTCCAGGTGCTAAGTTACCTTCATTAGAACAACAATAAAAAATAGGTTTTTGCAAGTATCATAATTATCTTGGTCACACAACCTCTCAGTGTTTTATTTTCAGGGATCTTGTGTAGAAATCACTGCAGGAGGGAAGATTGAAGTTTGCTAGCCGAAAAATGAAAATTCATGTTGATCCTCTCCAACAAGAAGAAGCATTATTCGTAGACCCTGTCGATATCCATATGGTAAAAATAATTGAATTTACGGATGCAGATATGGTCGAAGGAACTGATGAAAGTCTTGACATAGGCTTGTCTGAAGTGTACCCCAAGCCTGAACAAGATCTGCTAGATTTTTTGTACCGATGCAAGAACAAGGGCTCACAAGCTTGTTTAGGCCCTAGATGTGGTGCTCTTAATGATAAAATTGCAGCTGAAAATTTTCAGAGGCTACAGTTAGAGAAAACCAAAGACAAATTCTCTAACAAAAGGTTCCATCAGAAGAAAGAGGAGACTTCGAGAAATGTTGTGAGAAACTTCCAATCCAAACCAAGGAGTTTCATTATGTCAGTTCCCCTAGAGATACATGGATTAAGCCTCAAGGAAAAACGGAGACAGAAAAAAGTGTTGCCACTGCTAGAGATAAAGGAAAGTCAGTTGTCCATTATAGGCGCGAATTCAGGTTTGAGAAAAAGAGTCATGTCTCTGAGAACTACATGGGTAAGAATCCCATGACTAGGACTCAATTGAGGCATTTATAGCATCGAAGGCAGGCCGAAATGCAAGCTGCTGAGCAGAATGCTGCAAATAAAGCAGGTGTTGGAAAGAGATACACGGTGAAAGTTGATACCACTGCAAAGGAACAGGTAAGAGAGTTCATCAGTCAAACAAATGTCAAATGCTCTGAGGAAGTTACTGATGACTTCAAGTCATATTTTGAGGAGAGTCTGAACATCTTAGTTAATGTGGTGTCAATCTTGCCGGCTGAATATGATTGTCTCACTGAAGTAGAAGATTCGGTAGATGCTGACGCTGAGGAAATGGCTTTACATAAGCCTACATGTTATTTTGTGATGAATAATGGTTTTGTAGAGAACCAAAATGAGTTTTTTGAAAAACCAAGTATGGCTATGAAAAGCCATCTAAAACCCCTTTTAATTCGAGCTAAAGTTGAAAGGATACTATCAACAAAGTGTTGATAGATTGTGGTGCTACGGTAAATATTATGCCACATCACCTGCTGAAGAAAATCAGAAAGTATGACACCAATATAAGATCTCACAACATGGTCTTATCAGACTGCGAGGGTAAAACTGGAGGCACCATGGGAGTGATCCAATTAGACATGATTGTCGGCACCATTACCAGGCCGACTATATTTATGGTAATCAATGCCAAACTAAGCTACAACCTTCCGGTGGGAAGAGAGAGGCTACATGGTGTAGGGGATGTGCCATCTTCTATGCACCGGCGTCTGGTGATCTGGAGGGAAGATGGAATAGTAGAAAATATCAAATTTGATCAAGGGTATTTCATGGATGATGTGAATAATGTTGGCAAAAGGCAATTTGAGAGAAAGTTAGCTAACATCTCTCCTTGCAACCCAGCTGAAGATGTCTATCCTAATTTGGATGAGACATTTGTTTCTTTGAAGTTACGTGAGACTCATGGTTTCATTTTGGATGTAGAGCCCTTAGAAGAAACATACTATAGAGGAATCTGGCTGACAGGTTGGGGAGACAACACGAATGATGAAGTCTGAGCTAGAAGCTCTAAACAAGATTTCGACATATATTGCCGAAAACAAGTTGAATTCGGATTTAGAAGCTGAAGAAGATATGGCTATCGAAGCCAATAAATCTTAGATACCAAGAGAGGGAATCATTTTGGTTATTGAGCCAAAACCACCAGACAGGTCAAAAATGGCTGAGGAAAGCATCGACAAGCAGCGTCTGGACTACATTTATGACGATGAACCCCTAGGTTTCAAGAAGGATCTAATGGCGCCAGAAAATATGCAATCACAAGACCCTTTAGAAGAAGTGAATCTTGGCGGAGATGGGGATAAAAGACCAACATATATCAGTGCCGATATCGACAAAGAGCTGAAATCTGAGGTAATATCTTTACTTAAATAATTTTTAAAAAAAATCTTGGGACTATAAAGAAATGCCTGGTTTAAGCAGGGACTTGGTAGAGTTGAGACTGCCAATAAAAACTGGAAAAAATTCAGTAAAGCAAACTCCTAGGCGTTTCGCCTCAGCCATAATGTCAAAAATCAAAGAGGATATTGAAAGACTCCTCAAAAGTAAGTTCATAAGAACTGCAAGGTATGTCGACTGGTTAGCAAATATAGTACCCGTAATTTTAAAAAAAATGGAACTTTAAGAGTATGCATTGATTTTAGAGATTTAAATGTTGCTACTCCTAAAGATGAATATTCCATGCATGTAACGAAAATGTTAGTCGACTCTGCTGCTAGTTTTGAATATTTAAGTATGCTTAATGGTTATTCTGGGTATAACCAAAATTTTATTGCATACGAAGATGTACCAAAAACAGAGTTTTATTGTCCATGAGCCTTGGGTACCTATGAATGGGTTGCCATACCACTCGGCCTGAAGAATGCTGGAGCAACATACCAAAGAGAAATGAATTCAATGTTTCATGATTTTATTGAAGATTTTATGCAAGTATACATTGATGACATTGTGATAAAATTGAATAGTAGGCCAACTCTTGTAAAACATCTTTTAAAGGCCTTTGAGAGAATGAGAAAATATAGGTTAAAAATGAATTCATTAAAATGTGATTTTTGTGTGCGAGTAGGTGACTTCCTTGGCTTTGTGGTGCATAAAAAAGGAATTGAAGTAAATCAAAGTAAAACCAAAGCCATTATGGATGTAAAGCCTCCATCGACCAAAAAGGAGCTTCAACCATTGTTGGGCAAAATAAAATTCCTTAGAAGATTCATATCCAACTTAAGTGGTAAAATTAAAGCATTTTCACCGTTACTTCGACTGAAGAATGAGGAGTTTGTCTGGTAGGAAGAATATCAAGATGCTTTCGACAAAATCATAGAATACTTGATGAAGCCTCAAATATTAGCACCTCCAGCTAGAGATAGGACAATGAGGTTATATATCTCAGTGTAGAATCGACTATAGGAAGCATGTTAGTCCAAGAGGATGGAAAAAGTGTCAAAAGACCTATATATTATCTTAGTTGAATGCTTAATGACCCTGAAACTAGGTATAGTGATATAGAAAAACTATGCATATGCTTGTACTTATCTTGTCTCAAATTAAAGCAATATATCAAACCAGTAATGTGTATGTATCTTCTCATTTTGATATTATTAAACATATGTTATCCAAACGAATTCTGCATAGTCGAATTGGTAAATGGGCTCTAGCATTGACTGAGTATTCGCTGACATATATGCCTTTGAAAGCAATGAAAGGGAAAATAGTGGCTGACTTCCTTGTCGACCATTCAATGGTCGGAATACCCCAAAATTATTTGGAAATAAGGCCATGGAAGTTATATTTCGATGGTTCTAGCCATAAAAATGGAGTTGGTATAGGAGGAATTATAATTTCTCCAAATGGAGTTCCAGAAGAATTCAAGTATAGAATCAACGGCGTGTGTACAAATAATGAAGCAGAATATGATTCTTTGATAACATGACTTGAACTTCTACTAGAATTGGGGGCAAGGAATGTCGAAATTATGGGAGATTCTGAACTGGTAATTAAACAAGTATCGAAAGAATATAAATGTGTTAAAGAAAACTTAATCATGTATTTTGTGATCACCGTCAAATTGCTTAAACAGCTTGAAAAAGTGAGTATTCAACGCATACCCCAACGGGAGAATCAAGAATATAATGATCTAGCGCAAGAAGCTTCAGGGTATAAGGTTTTAAAAGACCAAAATTAAGAACCAATTCTAGTAAGGGAGAAGGTTCGAGCAACTTTGTTGTCGCCTTCAGAATTGTCGATTATAAAATTAGGGGCCGTGGATGCCAAAAATTTTGAGATCTTGACCATTGATAATTTGTCAGGAAATGATTGGCGAAAGCCACTGGTCGATTATCTATGATCCCCTACGAGTTCGACGGATTGTAAAATCAAATATCATGCTCTCAAGTATGTCTTGATAGATAATGAGTTACTCAAAAAGACAACTGAAGGAGTGTTTCTTAAATTCCTTGGAGAAAGTGACGCATATATAGTTGTGTCGAATGTGCATAGTGGAGCTTATGATGCGCATCAGGCTGGACAAAAAATGAAGTGGCTCTTGGTGCATATGGGTGTCTATTGGCCATCAATGTTGAAAGATTGCAATGAGTTTGCTAAATGTTGTCAAGAATGCCAATTGCATGGGGGCATACAACATGTTCCTGCAAGTGAATTGCATGCAGTGATAAAACCTTGTCCTTTTAGAGGATGGGCATTGGATGTGATTCGAGAAATAAGACCAACTTCATCAAAACAACAAAAGTATATTTTAGTCGGCATTGATTATTTTACAAAATGGGTCTAAGCCATAGCTTTAGTGAATGTCGACCAAGAAGCTGTTATAGACTTCATCCAAAATCACATCATGTGTCGGTTTGGGATTCCAGAGACAATTACAACTGACCAAGGGTCAGTCTTTACTGGACGAAAAATGCAAGATTTCACAAAAGAATGTGGGATTAAACTGTTAACGTCTACTCCTTACTATTCCCAAGAAAATGGTCAGGTTGAAGCAGCCAATAAAGTCATAATTAGCTCGATCAAGAAGAATGTGGGAAAGAAACCAAAAAAATTGCACAAAATGCTAGGTCAAGCTTTTTGGGCATGTAGGACGTCGCCAAAGGAGGCAACAAGAACTACGATGTTTTGACTAACTTATGGACATGATGCAGTGCTACCATTAGAGATCCATGTTCACTCAGTGAGGATTCAAAGACAACATGAAATACCATCTGAAGACTATTGGAGTATGATGGCAGATGAACTTGTTGACTTAGACGAAGAAAGAATGTTGGCCCTAGACTCGTTAAGAAGACATAAGGAAAGAGTTGCCAAAGCTTACAATAAAAAGGTAAAGGACAAGGTATTTTTTGTCGATGATTTAGTTTGGAAAGTCATATTGCCTATGGATAAAAATAATAGGGTTTTGGGAAAATGGTCCCCTGTGATGCGGTGGGAAGAACTGGCTGTTTTTTGGAATGCTGGTTTGCGTTTTACGTTTGTTTTCGCAAAATGTCGCGGTAAGCAAGAGTCGCCACCGACTTTTATTTTATCCAACAAGGAAAGGAAAAAAGCACAGAAAAATTCCTTTTTCGAGATATTTCTGATTACGGGGGGTAGATTATAGAAAGGGAAGGTATTAGCACCCTTTATATCTGTAGTTATCTATGGGCTCTTAGGTACTTGCTCATTGTTTTCAAAATTGTTTTCTTTGTGCTTGAGGGTTTGAAAAAGTTTTTGTTTGAAAACTTCGATTTAACTCTTGCTTCTGTCCTCAAGAGCGTATGAAGTGTTTTTGAAAAAAACTTTGTTCGAAAAGTGTAAGTGTGAAAAGTTTTTGTTTTTGAAAGAGCAAGTATCTAAGAACCATCTACCTACTCGAAAAAGGAATCATTCTATGTTATCTTCCTTTAGACAATGCTATCCAACTATTGATGAGTAGGTAGCATCGTCGTTGGAGTTTTAGGGTCAATTCGAATGAGGGACGCGCGGTCACTAAAGCAATGTTAGGACGCCTTAGCGGTAACCCTAAAGTCTTAGATCATTTGTTTGAGGCAACAATATCCGAGGCAACCGTTTCGAGGTGACTATGATCTTTAGACAAGAGGGCGACCTCTAAAGTATCCTATACTCAATGACCGCGTACGAAGGCAACCAAGTAGGGTGTACCCTAGGAGTGCGCATGTGCGAGTGTGTCGTTTTCAGTTATTTTTGTCTTTGTACATGTTAAGGGTGATCTAAGTTGATTTTAGGTTAAAACATGCAGTCTTGTCATGCATCCCTATTATCAAACATCTAACAGTTCTAATTTGCGGAAAATAAATTGCGGAATTTAAATTACAAGGCGTCGGGTATTTACATCGCCAAAGACAAACCCTTTTAAAAAATAAATAAAGCGATAAAAAATAAATAAAGGTCCTATTAACTATTACAAACCGGAGGCAAGTACATTAATATGATAAGAGAAAATAAATCGCGTGCGGGAAATTAAATCGAGTGCGAGATTAGGGTTTTGACCCTTTTTTTGAAAGAAAATATCTTTTTTTGGTTGTTTTTGAATTAAGAAAGAAATTACCTAAGTTAATTACTAAATTAAATTTAATTAATTAATTAATTAAAAAAAATTATTTTTGGACTTTTGGTATTTTAAGAAAGAAATAAAAATTAATTGGATTAGTAAAAACCTAATTAAATCTAATTTAATTTTAATTATTAGAAAAGGAATTAAAGTTATTCTAATTATAACCTAAATCAATTAATTAGTATTTATTAAATGAAAAAAATAAAAGTTAAAATTTAATTGAATGAAAATATTTTTGGTGATTTTATTTTATAAAGAAAAGGAAGTTAATTGGTTAGTAAATAATAAAAATAATTAAAACAAATTAAAATAAATAAACAAAAGAATTATGAGAGAGGAGTATGGGCCTGTTTCCATGGTGTGAATAGCAATGCTGAGGCCCAATTGGATCTGGCCTTGTTGACTTTGTGAGATCTGGTGTTTGTACGCTGACTTGGTCTTTGGTGGTCCTTCAACCTTGACCCTCAAATTTGGCCTTTGGCCACTTGGCAGCTGGATGAATGATGGTGCGTGATGTACTGCATGCTTGAGCAAACACCTGATTACATAAAAAATAAGGAGAAAATTCAAAGCGCTGGAGGCAGGGATCGAACCCCTGACCTCCAGCCATTAACGCCTTGGAATTGGACACGCTGACCACTGGGCCACTTTGTTCATTTGTCAATATATTACACAACAATGATAATATGCCAAAACAATAATTATTGGTCAGAATAAAAAAAATATGTGCGCGCAATTTGAACGCACCAATGGGCAGGAGACACCTCATCGTCCTTGTCCTGAAACCTGTAAAACATTTACCTATGGATTTGAATCTGCAGCTAAAAGCGCATGTCCATTCTAAAATCCCTCTCAGGCCACATAAATCCATTCCAGGACCTGGTTGGGTTCGTTAGGGGCTCCTGAGCATAGCTATGCCCATATTGTAGCCTAATTTCACCTGAAAAGGAAAACCCCAAAAATGCTTCCAAGAACCCTAACTATGGCTCTTTACATTACAGGTTAGTTAAACAAAATTGAGTGATGCCAAAAGCTTAAAAATGTTGTGAGGATCATAAATATGTCAATGATTTGTTCAAATGATTCAAGAATGAGCCAAACCGAATCCAAGAACAGAGCTAGGTAACAAAGGACTTACAGCGCGTTAGGTGGTCTGAGAATGCTTGCTTTTGATCCAGAAGGTTGAGTGAACACCTAGGAATCGATTGGGATATGTCTTGGCTTCTGAAAACACCTCTAGCTATGGATTCGAATTCAAGATTTTTTGTATATTTTTCAAGTTTTGTTTTGCTTCTTTCTACATCCTCCAACCCTTGTTTCGATTCTTTAGCTTCCTTATGTATGGTACAGTGTGCTAGGGTAACAAACTTGGCTCAGATCTTCCCCCATCAATGCTTGCCAAATTGATTTGATTCACTCTTTAAACCTTTCCAATTTTGCCAAATCTCAATCTTTTTGCACATGATATGATGATATTCGAGTTTGATGATGATATTGATGATAATTACAACCTGAAATAGCCAAAATATCTCATGTAATCAAAGCTTTGGATTTTATATGATTTAATTTGATTTAAAATGAATTAATTCAATAAAAAATCAAATAAAATAATAAAAATAAAATATGATCTCATGGATGAAGCTAGGACACGTGTGCAATGATGCAAGCTCAAATCAAGTGGAAAAGAATGGGCCCATTTGACAAAATTTGAAGTTTTGGGGATTGTTGACTTTTGGCAATTTTGCAAAAATGTCCAACTTCAACAATGCATAACATCTTTAATTTTGAACTTTTGGAAGTGTTCTTGGACTTTTTTAGAAAGCTTGATATGTCCTCTAACCAACGCTTTTGGTCTCATCTCATTTTGATATTCCATGCTCAAGTTATAAGCTTTGGCAAAAAAGGTGTTTTTGTTGACTTTCAAAAAATGACCTATAATGTCCAAATTTATAACTTCTTTTGAGTGCATTTTCTGATCTTGGGGTATGAATATGGATTGTATTAAATTGCATCCTATTCAAAATGAGCTTTGGATGTGTCATTTCTCATAAAGTATGAGAAAGTTATGCTTGGTCAAAGTTGAGTTGACTTTTCCTACAAAACCCTAATTTAGCAACTTTTGAGTCTTGATGAATTTTGAGCAATCCTTGATGAATCATGATCAAACCTTGATCAAATGATGAAATATCCTTTGAAATTAGAATGTTGACAAAAAATCTTGAGGTTTGACTGTATTTGGGTCACAGTTGACTTTTGCCCTTGCACAATCGATTTTTGGACCCTTTGAGCAATTGACTGAGGAAACTTCCTCTGCAAGGCTTGAAATTTGACATGGATGATCTTGAGAGCATATTAGGACATTGGAGAGCACTTGAGGTCATTTGGATTCAAATATCTTGATGCAACACAAAACCCTAATTTGGGGTTGACTGCCTTAGGAGATAGCTTGTCTGTCCAACTCTTGAGCAACCTTGAGCCACTTGGAGATTTTTATTGCAATATTTTGAGAGATATGAGAGGGGAAATTTTGGGGTACAACAGATGCCCCTATTTAATCTTCTTAAACCTAAGGATGTAGATTGACTTTCATGCCTTTCGTGATCCAAAGGTGGAAGATGATTGAACACTAGAGTGCCCAGAAATTTGCACTCGCATGAAGTGGTATCAGCCTTGTGATGTCGGGAATGGGCTTACAGATGACATTTGGAGATTGCTGGCGGGAGGATGGGCTTAAAGATGCCATCTGCAGGGGTGTCGATCGCATAAGAGATTCCTTAGCGAGAACTTGCATACCTGTTGTTGTGGAAGATTCCGCTGGTGAAGCCTGATCTATATTGAGATTTAGGAACTTGCATGTACCTCAGCTGAGAGAACATCTCTACTGAGTTTTAAGAACTTGTCCGTAATTCAACTGGGGGAAATCTGTCGAGATTTAGAACCTTATCTATAATTCAACCGAGAATAATTCAGTTGAGATTTAAGAACCGGTCAGTTCTTCGACTGAGGGAAACATCTTCATCAAAATCTAGGATTGTCTGTCACTTCAACAGAGAATAATTCTGTTGAGATTTAAGAACTCGTCCTCACTTCGATGGAGGAAAATTGTCGAGATTGAGAACCTTATATGTAATTCAACCGAGAATAATTCAGTTGAAATTTAAGAACCGGTCAGGTCTTCGACTGAGGGAAACATATTCATCAAGATCTAGGACTGTCTGTACTTCAATGGAGGATAATTCTGTTGAGATTTAAGAACTCATCCACACTTCGACGGAGGAAAATTGCCGAGATTGAGAACCTTATCTGTAATTCAACCGAGAATAATTCAGTTGAGATTTAAGAACCGGTCAGGTCTTCGACTGAGGGAAACATCTTCATCAAGATCTAGGACTATCTGTACTTCAACGGAGGATAATTTCGTTGAGATTTAAGAACTCGTCCACACTTCGAGGGAGGAAAATTGCCGAGATTGAGAACCTTATCTGTAATTCAACTGAGGATAATTCAGTTGAGATTTAAGAACCGGTCAGGCCTTCGACTGAGGGAAACATCTTCATCAAGATCTAGGACTGTCGGTTTACTTCAACAGAGGATAATTCTGTTGAGATTTAAGAACTCGTCCACACTTCGACGGAGGAAAATTGCCGAGATTGAGAACCTTATCTGTAATTCAACTGAGAATAATTCAGTTGATATTTAAGAACCGGTCAGGTCTTCGACTGAGAGAAACATCTTCATCAAGATCTAGGATTGTCTGTTTACTTCAACGGAGGATAATTCTGTTGAGATTTAAGAACTCGTCCACACTTCGACGGAGGAAAATTGCCGAGATTGGGAACCTTATCTGTAATTCAACCGAGAATAATTCAGTTGAGATTTAAGAACCGGTCAGGTCTTCGACTGAGGGAAACATCTTCATCAAGATCTAGGACTGTTTGTACTTCAATAGAGAATAATTCTGTTGAGATTTAAGAACTCGTCCACACTTCGACGGAGGAAAATTGTCGAGTTTGAGAACCTTATCTGCAATTCAACCGAGAATAATTCAGTTGAGATTTAAGAATCAGTCAGGTCTTCGACTGAGGGAAACATCTTCATCAAGATCTAGGACTGTCTGTACTTTAACAGAGGATAATTATGTTGAGATTTAAGAACTCGTCCACACTTCGATAGAGGAAAATTGCCGAGATTGAGAACCTTATCTGTAATTCAACCGAGAATAATTCAGTTGAGATTTAAGAACCGGTCAGGTCTTCGACTAAGGGAAACATCTTCATCAAGATCTAGGACTGTCTGTACTTCAACGGAGGATAATTTTGTTGATATTTAAGAACTCGTCCACACTTCGACAGAGGAAAATTGTCGAGATTGAGAACATTATCTGTAATTCAACCGAGAATAATTCAGTTGAGTTTTAAGAATCGGTCAGGTCTTCGACTGGGGGAAACATCTTCATCAAGATCTAGGACTGTTTGTACTTCAACGGAGGATAATTCTGTTGAGATTTAAGAACTCATCCGCACTTCGACGGAGGAAAATTGTCGAGATTGAGAACCTTATCTGTAATTCAACCGAGAATAATTCAGTTGAGATTAAAGAATCGGTCAGGTCTTCGACTAAGGGAAACATCTTCATAAAGATCTAGGACTGTCTGGTCTTCAACGGAGGATAATTTTGTTGAGATTTAAGAACTCGTCCACACTTCGACGGAGGAAAATTGTCGAGATTGAGAACCTTATATGTAGTTCAACCGAGAATAATTCAGTTGAGATTTAAGAACCGGTCAGGTCTTCGACTAAGGGAAACATCTTCATCAAGATCTAGGACTGTCTGGTCTTCAACGGAGGATAATTTTGTTGAGATTTAAGAACTCGTCCACACTTCGACGGAGGAAAAAATTGTCGAGATTGAGAACCTTATCTGTAATTCAACTGAGACTAATTCAGTTGAGATTTAAGAACCGGTCAGGTCTTCGACTGAGGGAAACATCTTTATCAAGATCTAGGACTGTCTGTACTTCAACGAAGGATAATTCAGTTGAGATTTAAGAACTCGTTCACACTTCGACGGAGGAAAATTTCCGAGATTTAGAACCTTATCTGTAATTCAACCGAGAATAATTCAGTTGAGATTTAAGAACCGGTCAGTAGTTCGACATATCTGAGAACTTAACTGCATCCTTCCTGAAAGGTAAAGGTCAGTCGTATGCAATGCATGATATGTATCAAGCAATGATGTTCTCAAAATAAATGAGATTGTGTTGTATGATGCGTATATGCATGTATCATGATGTATGGAAGTGTAATGTTTTAGCTGGGGAAAATAAATCCCGGATGGCTGCTGGAGAAAAGAGCTGAATTCTTCATTTCCGCTGGGGATAGCGAATGAAGATGGTTACAGGAATAAACCTGCAGGAGAGGATAACTCCGTTGGGGAATAAACCAATGACGATATTACTCTGTGGGGAAGATATGTTCTGTTGAGGATTCCACTGATAAGTTCTGCTGGGGATGAATTACCGTTGCTGGTGATACTGAATCCTGTTGGGGATTGAATTCCTGTTTGTGAAAGGGAAGAACTCCGCTGGGGATGATCTTTCGGTTGCGAGTTCACTGGGGATAACCTTTTAGACTCTTATGGGGATAATCCTTTGAGCTTGCTGGGGACAATCTTCCAAAGTCTACTGGGGATGATTCTCCAAATTCCACCGGGGAAGCTTCTTCAGACTGTGCTTGGAAAAATTTCAAACTCCACTGGGGATGTTTTGTATTCTGTCGAGGAAGATTCTTATACTCCGTTGGGGAATATTAAGATTGTCGGGGATATTAAGTCTTTTCAGTGTTGATGGTAGATAAACTCTGCTTGGGGAGAATATTATAGATTCATTCACAGTTGTGAGCCTCAGCTGGGGAGATCTATCATTACTGCCTTACTCTGTGGGGAGTGAATGCATCTCAACCATATTCTTCAGCTGAATTTACCTTGTACCTGGTGGACAGAGCAACTGTACAGTTTAGACAAATCTTACTGCCCCTGTTTCTGATATTACCAGTAATCGTCTTTTGTTTCGCATGTAAATATTCATGAGTAACAATTAATGTCAAATGCATATATCAAAAATGAACATTGGATGTTCTTTGCAAAACAAAACAGATAAAGGAAAAATAGTTTGAAATTTATCTGAAAATGAATTGTATTAATTTTGAAGTTTGGCCTGTAAATAAGCGTTTTTCTGCAAGAGGCTGACGTCCTAGTAAGAGAACGCCGTCGAACAAATAGAATTTATACAATTTGTGAAAAATTAAACAAAACAGCTATGTGAATAATCCCACTGGGTTCCAACTCTACTATTGCCTTTATATCCTCGAGCATCTCATCACTTTGCTACTCGGTTGAAGGTAGATCAGATTGACTAGTGTCGTCCGAGCTTGATAGTTGATACCGAAGTCTGGTCGCGAGGTGATCCAATGAGACATAGTATTACGCTTTGATCCCTAATTTTTTCCTGGACCGCCCTTTCGGGTTTTCGGTCCACCAGGATACTATTTTTTGCCAAAGCCGCCTTTTCAGGTTTTCGACTTGTCGGGTGTACAGATTTTTTTCATTTTCGTCCCTTATTTTTGCTCGAACCCTTTTGGTTTGCCGGGAAGCCCTTATTTTTTCCTAGACCAGTCAACCTAGCAGGTCTTTGATCATGCGTAGTATTTTTTTACTATGTCTGCATTGACGGGGTGAGGAAAGTCGTCACCATCCATGGTGGTTAGAATCATAGCTCCTCCTGAGAAAATGTCTTAACCACAAATGTCCCTTCGTAAGTAGGGGTCCATTTGCCCCTGGGGTCACCTTGTGGCAGGATAATGCGCTTGATAACCAGGTCCCCAACTTGATACTCTTGTCGTCTGACTTTCTTGTTAAATGTCTTGATCATCCGTTTTTTATACGTTTAACCATGACAAATAGCAGTAAGTCTCTTTTCGTCGATTAAGTTCAGCTGATCAAGTTGGGTCTGTATCCAGTCATCTTCGCTCAAACCTGCATCCTTCATAATCCTAAGAGAGGGTATCTGAACTTCCATGGGCAAGACGGCCTCCATACCATATACCAAGGAATAGGGGGTTGCCCCTGTTGACGTCCGTGCTGAGGTGCGGTACCCATGAAGAGCAAACGGTAACATCTCGTGCCAGTCTTTGTATGTCACTGTCATCTTCTGCACAATCTTCTTGATGTTCTTATTAGCCGCTTCAACATCCCCATTCATCTTCGGCAGGTAGGGAGAAGAGTTGTGATGCTGTATCTTGAATTGCTTGCAAAGCTCGATGATCATCTTATTATTGAGATTGGTGCCGTTGTCCGTAATGATCCTCTCTGGTACACCGTATCGACAAATCAGATTGTGCCGAATAAACCGTGCCACGACGTTCTTGGTTACAGTGGCAAAGGAAGCTGCTTCAACACACTTCGTAAAGTAATCAATTGCTACCAAGATGAAACGATGCTCGTTGGATGTTGTAGGTGTGATCTCGCCGATCATATCGATGCCCCACATTGCAAAAGGTCACGGAGCTATCAAGGCGTTCAGAGGAAATGGAGGTATGTGCACCTTATCAACATAGACTTGGCACTTGTGACAGGTCTGAGAATGCTGATAACAGTCGGCTTTTATTGTGGACCAAAAGTATCCTGCCCGAAGGATTTTCTTTGCCATGGTGTGTCCACTGGAATGAGTCTAGAAAGTACCTTCATGTAAATCTACCATGATTATTTCCGCCTCGTTCTTATCCACACATCGCAGTAAGGTCGAATCATGGTTACGCTTGTAAAGAATGCCATTGCTGATGAATAACTTCACTGCGAACCTCCTCAGAAACTTCTTGTCATTAACAGATGCACCCTCGGGGTATTCCTGAGCCTCAAGGTATCTCTTCACCTCATGAAACCAGGGTTTATCTGTTACCTCTTCAGTCCCAATGTCGCAGCAATGTGCGGGTTCGTCCAACCTTTCAATGATAATCCGGGGAGCTTCGTTGTCCCAATTGACTTTGAACATAGAAGACATCGTTGCCAGCGCGTCCGCCAACTGATTCTCCTCTCTAGGGAAGTGTTCAAAGGTTATTTCTTTGAAATGGGGAAGCAACATCAATACATACTCCTTGTAAGGAATAAGATTCGGGTGTTTCGTATCCCACTCGCCTTTGATCTGACTGATCACGAGAGCGGAATCTCCGAAAACACTTAGAAACTTAATCCTTAGGTCAATTGCTGCTCGAAGACCCATGATGCATGCTTCATACTCCGACGTGTTGTTGGTGCAGTTGAAACATAGTCAGGCGGTGAACGGAGTATGAGAGCCTTTAGGAGATATTATCACGGCGCCAATGCCATTACCCAAAGCGTTTGAAGCTCCGTCAAAGTACATAGACCATCGGGATCCTTTCTCAGGTCCTTCATCCGGTCCAGGTTCTTCACAGTCGGTTACTAACATGATATTCTCATCCGGGAATTCAAAGTTCATAGACTGGTAATCATCCACTGCCTGATGTGCCAAATGGTCTACCAACACACTTCCCTTGATTACCTTTTGGGTCGTGTACTGGATGTCATACTCAGTCAAGATCATCTTCCATCTTGCTATTCTTCCGGACAATGTAGGCTTCTCGAAGATATACTTGATTGGATTCATTTTTGATATCAATGGAGTAGTGTGAGTCAGCATATACTGTCACAGCCGGCGAGCATCCCATGCCAAAGCGCAACAAGTTTTCTCGAGCAACGAGTATCGGGTCTCGCAGTCGGTAAACTTTTTGCTAAGGTAATAAATAGCATGCTCTTTTCGGCCAGACCCGCCATGCTGCCCCAACACCCACCTCATTGTATTATCCAGCATTTTGAGCATAGGATCAATAGTCTTCCTGTAATTGGAGGCATCAGAATTGGTGGCTTGGAGGTAGTATGGCCCTCTCTTCCTGAAGCAATAGTCTAGCAAGTTCCCCAGGCATTTCGTAATCATCTTCACCTTCGTCTTCGGCTAAGTTGATCGGACTTTCGAAGTAATAACTGGCAGTAGCAGAGTTGTTACCAGTGAGATCCAGAGTGGATGTAGATCATGATATGTGAGTGTGTGTAAAATAGTTGTTTTGCAATATATAATAAAAGAAAAACAAGGAGCGCAAAATTTGAAATGCAAAAAACGTCCAATGCTTTTATTAATGATATATGTAGATGACACACATAAAGCCCTCACAAATGAAGCCACGGTGCCCCGGGTAAGACATCGGGCCGTAAATTTTAAAACATTGTTTGTTACAAATTCAAAACAAAAGTCTCATTACTGGGTAACAAAAGAAATTGGGATGAAGTCCTTTGTTGTCCAGTTGCTTAGTCCACCATCAATAGTAGGATAGATCCAACTGTCAAACTCAGACTCTTCAACGTCGTCTTTAATGGCATTCACCCCTGCGTCATGTTTAGGCTTTTCTGGTGCTCCGAACTCAATCTCCTTAGCATCAATTAAGTCTTGTACCTTATTCTTCAAGACCCAGCAATCATCCGTATCATGCCTCGGGCTATCAGAGTGAAAAGCACAACGGGCATTCGGATCGTACTTCGGTGATGTGGTATTTGGATTCTTCGAGGCCTCCCTTGGAATCACTAGATTGGTCTTTAATAACTGTGGCAGAATCTGAGATAAAGTCATGTTGAGCTGAGTGAATTGCCTTCGCGGTCTCTCGGCCCTTGGCTGATTGTTGCGTTGAGGAGCAACAGCAGGTCTTGATATAACAACCGCATTAACAGCTTGGCGGCATTCAGGTCTATTCTGGCTTTTTGAACTATAAACAGCACTGGACTCCTTCTTAAAAGGCTTCTTCTCGGTGCTCGATGAAGCACCCTTCTGTATTTTACCGGATTTGATACCAGCCTCAATCCTTTCCCCGGTGATAATCAGCTCTGTAAACCCGGATGAAAAACTTCCAATCATATGGTTGAAATACGGATCAGACAAGGTCCCCAGAAACATATCCACTAGCTCCCTATCGACCAAGGGAGGTTGAACTCTTCCAGCAAGGTCCCTCCACTTCTGAGCATAATCTTTGAAGCCTTCGCTCGCACCCATTGACATACCATGGAGTTGGGTACGCATGGGAGCAAGGTCGGAATTGTATTAGTACTGCTTGTAGAAAGCAGCGGCCAAATCCTCCCAATTACGGATACTAGCTCCTTCTAACTGGTAAAACCATTCAAGCTGAGTCCCTGAAAGACTGTCTTGAAAGAAGTGGATCCAGAGGTTCTTGTCAGCGGTGTATGGCTGAATCTTCCTAACATACGACCGTAGGTGCAGCTTCGGGTAAGAAACCCCGTCGTACTTAGCAAAGGCTGGTGCTTTAAACTTGTGGGGAATTACCACTCCAGATGACAGACCCAAGTCTCCAAGATCCAGACCAGGCACCTTCTGAACTTCCATCGCACTCAACCGATCTTCTAGTTTCTTGTATCTATCCTCAGCCGGAGGATACTGGTCTTCGTCAAAGTCAGTCTCGTTGTCTGAAACCACAGGGCTAGGAGCCCTCCTTTCTTCCTGATTATCTTTCCCTCCAGATGAGGGGTTCAAATCAACCTCTTCTCGCAAGTCGTTTCCGAATCTGCGACCCATATTGAAGAGGACCGTCTTCTTCTTCTTCTTCTTATTCTTCTTCTCTTTCAAGATAAGGGTCTTCAGATCTTGCTGACCCTTAGCTAAACTCATGAACAATTCCTATAATTGGGCGTTTTGAGCCTGTAGAGCCTTGATTGCTTGTTCAGTTGAAGTTTCAGAAGACATGGTGCTGAAATAAACAGCGAAGAAGATGAGAAAACCTGTAGGGGTACCTAGTATGAGGTGCATGGGAATGAAATGTGTATGATATGATTTCAAAGACATCGGGAGATTCAAATTCGTAAACAAGAAAATGAAACACACTTTTATTAGATAAACTTTGAAATCAAATGTTCAACAGATGCCTTTACGGCGTTACAAGAAAGAAAAATTGAAAAGTAAATCAAAACTAGAAGTAATCAAAAGACAATCAGTGCTCCCATGGTCGTTTCTTATCAGTGCAGATATAGTCATTGAGGATCCGCTCGTTCTTCAGCTGCCTTGTCAACTTCTGAATCTTCAACTCTTGCTCGTGATACTTTTCTCGGTAAGTATCCCGCTCTTCTCTCAGTTGCATCCATGATCTCTTTAATGCCCCTATGTCAGTAGGCATGTATGGGTGGAGAATGGTAGGAGGAACCCCTTCTTCATCAGCAACTTCAACAATGATAGGCAAGACGGCTTCATACGGCATTCCCAGCTTTTGGGCACGGATTCGAACCCATCAGAGATATGGTTCCATTGGTAGAGAAGTCTTTGCACCTAGCTCGTGCGGATCAGACCTGTGTACTCTATCCCAAGCTCTTATGAATCTGCGGCGTTGCTCGTCACTATCCCCTCGGAAATCAAAGATAATACTAGGCATTAGCAACTCATGAGGTCCTTCTCTTCTAGCTCACCCAAACTGACGTAAGGCCAAGCACGGATTATAAGTGATTCCTCCATTGGTTCCTATCAGTGGAACATTGGGGTACTCCCCACAACGATCAATAATAGCCACCTCGTCCATACCCTTGATAGTCCAAATGATGTCATTATAAGAGAGAGACATAATCCTATAGGCCTATCTCATGCCTTCCTTGTTCTTCAAAACTGATTTGGGGAGGTGAGAAATAAACCACCTCGCCAGCAATGGAGCATAGCTCATAAGGGTTCCCCACTTCCGAGCAGTACGAGTATAAAGAGAATGAAGAATGTCACCCAAGAGAGTGGGCACAGGATTACCGGATATGAATATCTTCACCGCATTCACGTCGATAAAGGAATCCGAGTTAGGAAACAGCACCAAACCATATATGAGAAGAGCCAGAATGTCTTCAAATGCTTGGAAGTCTAGACTGTCCCAGAACTGATTAGCTTTACCAACCAAGAATTAAGTCAAAAAGCCCTTTGCTCCACTACGAGTTTCCCAATTAGCCATTACTTCAACCTTTGTCAGATGGAGGGCTAAAGCAATCTCTTCTGGTCAAAGGATCTTCTCCCAACCTGTGAACGGGGGTTTGCTCCAGAATAGAGATACCAAGAAGATCAGAGAACTCTTCCAAGGTAGGGACCAACTGGTAGTCCGGAAAAGTAAAACAATGGTACAGTGGATCAAAGAACTGGACTAAGACACTCATCATTTGTTCGTCCAATTTGGAAGTGACCAAAACCAAGAGGTGCCCATGTCTTCTGATAAAGGAGGAAGTATCTGACATCTTTGCAACCAATTCCTTAAGCTGAGTGGGAACCTGGACAAAGTTGATCTGAATAGTGTTTCTACACATGGGTGCCATGACCTATAAAACAGAACAAAGATGAATCCCTCCTGTCTTTGAAATAGG
The DNA here is from genome assembly GCA_948472305.1 of Vicia faba. Classification (NCBI taxonomy): domain Eukaryota; kingdom Viridiplantae; phylum Streptophyta; class Magnoliopsida; order Fabales; family Fabaceae; genus Vicia; species Vicia faba. The sequence continues at coordinate 675,874,906 of OX451738.1, read as the reverse complement.
TTAGTTCAATGCAAGATGTATGCAATTTTATGATGCCATGATGTCATGATAGTAACACACCACAAGTATCCACAAATAGCAAACATGGTAAAGGCACACAAGTCACACAGATAGCCCTTAGATTTCAGGCTGGCAAGGAGCTTATGTACTACCCTCTTTCAGTTCAGTTGGTTCAAACCTGTCCTAAAAATAGTAACCAGGTTCTAGAGAATCTCAATATCACTGACTACCCTCAATAGGTCATAATTCCAGTTTAGCAACCTTTTCTTGCGGCCGGAATCATCGCGAGAGTTTAGTCTCAATGAGTGTAGCATACTGCTACTGTTCTATGGCCAAGTTGGTCAATTTAAAGGTTCTAAGGTCAGTTGGTGCTTAATGACCCCTTAGCAGACCCATATTCTCCTCGTTGCGCCACAAGGGATATCGGTACATACTAAAGTGCCACACCAACGTAGCTAATTCTTCAACCGTATTGGTCTACGCTGTACAGTTCCCTCACAGTTTATTGCTACTTACCTAAAGGGTATCCCCAGATCCGGGTTAGGATCTATAGTAACTCCGAGACAAGCCCACAAATATAAAGCATACAAGTCAAACAATTGAAAACAATATGAAAGATTCCTAAGGTACACCCCACTTATAAGATGTCCCCAGTAGAGTCGCCAGTTCTGTGATGCGGTGGGAAGAACTGACTGTTTTTTGGAATGCTGGTTTTCATTTTGCGTTTGTTTTCGCAAAATGTCGCGGTAAGCAAGAGTCGCCACCGACTTTTATTTTATCCAACAAGGAAAGGAAAAAAGCACAGAAAAATTCCTTTTTCGAGATATTTCTGAGTACGGGGGTAGATTATAGAAAGGGAAGGTATTATCACCCTTTCTATCCGTAGTTATCTACGGGCTCTTAGGTACTTGATCATTGTTTTAAAATTGTTTTCTTTGTGCTTGTGGGTTTGAAAAAGTTTTTGTTTGAAAACTTCAATTTAACTCTTGCTTCTGTCCTCAAGAGCGTATGAAGTGTTTTTGAAAAAAACTTTGTTCGAAAAGTGTAAGTGTGAAAAGTTTTTGTTTTTGAAAGAGCAAGTATCTAAGAACCATCTACCTACTCGAAAAAGGAATCATTCTATGCTATCTTCCTTTAGACAATGTTATCCCGCTATTGATGAGTAGGTAGCATCGTCGTTGGAGTTTTTGGGTCAATTCGAATGAGGGACGCGCGGTCACTAAAGCAATATTAGGACGCCTTAGCGGTAACCCTAAAGTCTTAGATCATTTGTTTGAGGCAACAATATCTGAGGCAACCGTTTCGAGGCGACTATGATCTTTAAACAAGAGGGCGACCTCTAAAGTATCATATACTCAATGATCGTGTACGAAGGCAACCAAGTAGGGTGTACCCTAGGAGTGCCCATGTGTGAGTGTCTCGTTTTCAGTTATTTTTGTTTTTGTACATGTTAAGGGTGATCTAAGTTGATTTTAGGTTAAAACATTCAGTCTTGTCATGCATCCCTATTATCAAACATCTAACAGTTATAATTTGCGGAAAATAAATTACGGAATTTAAATTGCAAGGCGTCGGGTATTTACATCGCCAAAGACAAACCCTTTTAAAAAATAAATAAAGCGATAAAAAATAAATAAAGGTCCTATTAACTATTACAAACCGGAGGCAAGTACATTAATATGATAAGACAAAATAAATCGTGTGCGGGAAAATAAATCGAGTGCGAGATTAGGGTTTTGACCCTTTTTTTGAAAGAAAATATCTTTTTTTGGTTGTTTTTGAAGTAAGAAAGAAATTACCTAAGTTAATTACTAAATTAAATTTAATTAATTAATTAATTAAAAAAAATTATTTATGGACTTTTGGTATTTTAAGAAAGAAATAAAAATTAATTGGATTAGTAAAAACCTAATTAAATCTAATTTAATTTTAATTATTAGAAAAGGAATTAAAGTTATTCTAATTAAAACCAAAATTAATTAATTAGTATTTATTAAATGAAAAAAATAAAAGTTAAAATTTAATTGAATGAAAATATTTTTGGTGATTTTATTTTATAAAGAAAAGGAAGTTAATTGGTTAGTAAATAATAAAAATAATTAAAACAAATTAAAATAAATAAACAAAAGAATTATGAGAGAGGAGTATGGGCCTGTTTCCATGGTGTGAATAGTAATGTTGAGGCCCAATTGGATCTGGCCTTGTTGACTTTATGAGATCTGGTGTTTGTACGTTGACTTGGTCTTTGGTGGTCCTTCAGCCTTGACCCTCAGATTTGGCCTTTGGCCACTTGGAAGCTGGATGAATGATGGTGCGTGATGTACTGCATGCTTGAGCAAACACCTGATTACATGAAAAATAAGGAGAAAATGCAAAGCGCTGGAGGCAAGGATCGAACCCCTTACCTCCAGCCATTAACGCCTTGGAATTGGACATGCTGACCACTGGGCCACTTTGTTCATTTGTTAATATATTACACAACAATGATAATATGCCAAAACAATAATTATTGGTCAGAATAAAAAAATATGTGCGCGCGATTTGAATGCACCAATGGGCAGGGGACACCTCATCGTCCATGTCCTGAAACCTGTAAAACATTTACCTGCGTATTTGAATCTGCAGCTAAAAGCGCAGGTCCATTCAAAAATCCATCTCAGGCCACATAAATCCATTCCAGGACCATGGTTGGGTTTGTTAGGGGCTCCTGAGCACAGCTATGCCCATCTTGTAGCCTAATTTCACCTGAAAAGGAAAATCCCAAAAATGCTTCCAAGAACCCTAACTATGGCGCTTTACATTACAGCTTAGTTAAACAAAATTGAGTGATGCCAAAAGCTTAGAAATGTTGTGAGGATCACAAATATGTCAATGATTTGTTCAAATGATGCAAGAATGAGCCAAACCGAATCCAAGAACAGAGCTAGGTAACGAAGGACTTACAGCGTTTTAGGTGGTCTGAGAATGCTTGCTTTTGATCCAGGAAGGTTGAGTGAACACCTAGGAATCGATTGGGATAGGTCTTGGCTTCTGAAAACACCTCTAGCTATGGATTCGAATTCAAGCTTTTTTGTATATTTTTCAAGTTTTGTTTTGCTTTTTTCTGCAGCCTCCAACCCTTGTTTCGATTCCTTTAGCTTCCTTATGTATGGTACAGTGTGCTAGGGTAACAAATTGGCTCAAATCTTCCCCCATAATTGCTTGCCAAATTGATTTGATTCACTCTTTAAACCTTTCCAATTTTGCCAAATCTCAATCTTTTTGCACATGATATGATGAGATTCGAGTTTGATGATGATATTGATGATAATTACAACCTGAAATAGCCAAAATATCTCATGTAATCAAAGCTTTGGATTTTATATGATTTAATTTGATTTAAAATGAATTAATTCAATAAAAAATCAAATAAAAGAATAAAAATAAAATATGAGCTCATGGCTGAAGCTAGAACACGTGTGCAATGATGCAAGCTCAAATCAAGTGGAAAAGAATGGGCCCATTTGACAAAATTTGAAGTTTTGGGGATAGTTGACTTTTGGCAATTTTGCAAAAATGTCCAACTTCAACAATGCATAACTTCTTCAATTTTGAAATTTTGGAAGTGTTCTTGGACTTTTTTAGAAATCTTGAGATGTCCTCTAACCAACCCTTTTTGTCTCATCTCATTTTGATATTCCATGCTCAAGTTATAAGCTTTGGCAAAAAAGGTGTTTTTGTTGACTTTCAAAAAATGACCTACAATGTCCAAATTTATAACTTCTTGTGAGTTCATTTTCTGATCTTTGGGTATGAATATGGATTATAGTAAATTGCACCCTCTTCAAAATGAGCTTTGGATGGGTCATTTCTCATAAGGTATGAGAAATTTATGCTTGGTCAAAGTTGAGTTGACTTTTCCTACAAAACCCTAATTTAGCAACTTTTGAGTCTTAATGAATTTTGAGCAATCCTTGATGAATCATGATCAACCCTTGATCAAATGATGAAATATCCTTCAAAATGAGAATGTTGACAAAAAATCTTGAGGTTTGACTGTATTTGGGTCACAGTTGACTTTTGCCCTAGCACAGTCGATTTTTGGACCCTTTGAGCAATTGACTGAGCAAACTTCCTCTGCAAGGCTTGAAATTTGACATGGATGATCTTGAGATCATATTAGGACATTGGGGATAACTTGAGGTCATTTGGATTCAAATATATTGATGCAACACAAAACCCTAATTTGGGGTTGACTGCCTTAGGAGATAGCTTGTTTGTCCAACTCTTGAGCAACCTTGAGCCACTTGGAGATTTTTCTTGCAATATTTTGAAAGATATGAGAGGGCAAATTTTGGGGTACAACATCCCCAAATTGGGAAGGACCTTTTAAGGTAGTGCATGTTTTTTACAACAATGCTTATGAAATTGAAGAGTTGGCCTTAGATCGACGAATCTTAAGGGTGAACGGGAAGTACTTGAAGAAGTATAGGCCTATTCTTCAAGAGGTTAAAATTTCGATAGAATAAACATATGTCAAGTAAATAAGTTGGATAAAACTGCGTTTGAAACCAACTAAAAGGCATATATAGTGCGTGCAATAAATAAATAAAAATAGTGTTAAGTAAAAGGTGGCTCAAGGCCATTGTTCAAATATCACGTAAAAATCCTAAAACTGATACAATGATTAGAAGTGCCGAAATTTGGTCTGGAATGCTTGCAGTTTGACATTGAAGTATACGGCCTGGGATTCAAAATCTTCTACTTGAGCTTTAAGTCTCTGTATCTCTGTTTCGACAGAAGAGATTTCTTCACCTATGGCCATAGCATCCAATGCAGTCTGGTCGACTTGTTCTTGAGTCAGGTTGATAATGTTGTCAATGATTTCTCCCTCCTGCTCAGCAATAGATTCCAATTCTTTATGTAAAGCAGCAATTTGAAGGCGTATTTCAGCAGCCCTTTGCTGTTTGGGAATTAACTCTGCTTTTTTCTCCTCAATCATTGCCAACATCTTGGGCACCTCTTTGTTGGATTTTACCACCACCTCCCAACTCTCATTTACAAAAGTCTCCTTCAACTCGACCAATTGCTCATTTTTCTAATATTCTCAATATTGTGGAGCATAGGGGAAAACAATTTCTCAAATGCAATCATCATGGTTCAAGCAACTTCGGAGATATTGAGCTCTTTCAACTGAGCAAGTGCGTCCAAAATCTCTGGACCAAAAATTGTCTCAGTAAGAAGCAAATAAGGAAAATTTGGATTCAACGCATAAGTACGAATCTTATCCGTCAAAATATTGGCTTTTGTTGCCTTATGTGATCGGTGGGAATGAGAACTGACTATTTTTTAATGCTGGTTCGCGTTTGCGTTTGTTTTCGCAAAGTGTCGCGGTAAGCAAGAGTCGCCACCGTCTTTTATTTTATCCAACAAAGGAAAGGACAAAAGCACAGAAAAATTCCTTTTCGAGATTGTTTCTCAGGTTCGGGAGGTAGATTATAGAAAGGGAAGGTGTTAGCACCCTTTCTATCCGTGGTTATCTACGGGCTCTTAGGTACTTGCTCACTATGTTTTCAAAAAGTTTGCTTTTTCTTTGTGTTTGTAGGTTTTGAAAAGAGTTTTGTTTTGCTTTTGAAGAAAGTGTAAGTGCGAAAATGTTTTGTTTTGTTTTTTAAAGGAGCAAGTACTTAAGAACCTCTACCTACTCGAAAAGGAATTAAATTGTGCAAACATCCTTTAGACAATGCTATCCCACTATTGAGAAGTAGGTAGCACCGTCGTTGGAGTTTTCGGGTCAATTCGATTTAAGGGACGTGTGGTCACCAAAGCAACGTTAGGACGCCTTAGTGGTAACCCTAATGTCTTAGATCATTTTTATCGAGGCAACCGTTTCAAGGCAACTTATGATCTTGGGACAAAAGGACGACCTTTAAAACATCCTATACTTAATGACCACATTTGAGGCAACCAAGTGAGGTGTACCCTAAGAGTGGCATGTGCAAGTGTGTCAATTTTCAGTTTATATCATCTTTGTATTTTTAGGTGTTCTACCATTTGTTTTTAGATCTTGTCATACAATCCTAGTTAGCATACATCTAAGCAGTTAATATATATACAGGAATTTAAAGTGCCGAAATTGTAAATCCTACGTTATTACAAGGCTTCGGGGAGGGGGATTATTTACATGTCCAAAATTGGGGGAATAATAAGCAGTTACAATAAAAAGCGTGTGAATCTTAAAAATCCTAAGCATATAATCTTTTTGTTGTTTTATTTTATTTTTGGGAAAATGCTAAATGTTCAATTAAGTCAAATTTAATTAATTAAAAAAAACTGATTAAAATTAACTCTAAAACTAATATTTTTTGCATTTTTGTTTATGAAAAAGATTGAATTCAATAAATCCTAAGTCTACTGATTTTAAAATTGAAGAAAATAAGTTAAAATAATTAACTAAATTAAATCCTAATTCTAAGTTATTATTTTTTATGATTTTTATGTTGATTAAAAAAATAAACTAAAAGAAATAAACAAAAACAAAGTAAACAAAGTACAAATGGGCCAGGCAGCAAAACAAGAAAAAATATAATTCTGGAAGTCTGAGTCGAAAGAGGTGCAGGTTGTCTTTCGACCCAGTGAAGAGGCTGGATCGAAGGTGCATGAGGGGCTGCACTCTGAGGGTGTTCGATCTGGACATGTCATCCTTCGATCTGGAAGTCCTGGGTCCAGTTCGAAGCTAAACTGATGAGCTTCGAAACTCTAAACAGGAATCTGATGATGTAGTTCCTGCAAAACGAAACACATGTTAAAGGTCCAGGGGGGATTTTACCCCCTGGTTCGAATCTCCTCCCTATTCGCTCCTGCTGAATCTGGGTCTGGGTTTATTTTATCATGGGATTCGAAGGAAAGGCTCAGATTGTGCCCAAGCAATGGCACAATCTCATCTCTGTGTTGTAGCTTATATGTAGCACATTAAATCATTCACAAACAGCAGTAATAATATGAATATGCAATCAAAATGAATTTAAAAATGAGTTTGAGATTAGATCCTTTTTTTTACCAAACAGAGGTGCTTCGATCTGTAGTTCTGAGGGTGGAGGTGTTCGTTGGGTGGCAGCTTTGGTTTGTGCAAGGATTGGGTATGGCTTCCTGGAAGTGCTGGCAGCATATCTCCAAGTTCTTTATTTTTCTGTATATTTTTTCGTGTCTGTTTGCAACATTTGTGATTTCTTTATATAGAGGGGATGGAGGGGACAGGAAGACAAAGGTTTAAATGACTTTGATTATGTGTTTGACAACCATGAATGAGGATTTGTAACGTTAATTATGTGTTTGAAAGCCATGAATGAGAGTTTGTAACGTTGTCTAAACATATGGGATCCTGTCCCTTTTTGAATTTTGAATGACATGTAACTGGCCTTCGAATGCTCCCTTTTGAAAGGGCTGATGGCCTCTTTCGAATGCTCCCCTTTGAATGGGCTTTTGGAATGCTTCTTCGAATGGACCTTTCTGGAATTCCAATCGAAGGACACTGTTATAATGCCAATCGAAGTACCTGTCCATAATGCCAATCGAAAGGCTTGTCCAGAATGCCAATCGAAAGGCTCCTTTAGAACACCAATCGAAGGGTCTTTCAGAATGCAAATCGAAGCGCTTGTCCAGAATGCCAATCGAAAGAGCTTGACAGAATGCCAATCGAAAGGCTCCTTCAGAACACCAATCGAAGGGTCTTTCAGAATGCCAATCGAAAGAGCTTGACAGAATTCCAATCGAAAGGCTCCTTCAGAACACCGATCGAAGGGTCTTTCAGAATGAAAATCGAAGCACTTGTCCAGAATTCCAATCGAAAGAGCTTGACAGAATGCCAATCGAAAGGCTCCTTCAGAACACAAATCGAAGGGTCTTTCAGAATGTCAATCGAAATGTACTTAAAGCACCACTCAAAAATTTTCCTTTTCCTTAGGCAAGAGTTTGTGATCAACCATGCAGGGGGAAGACTTTGGGAAACATGAGAGGGAAAATTTTGGGGTACAACAGTTGCCCCTGTTCAATCTTCTTAAACCTGAGGAGGTAGATTGGCTTGCGTGCCTTTCGTGATCCGAAGGTGGAAGATGATTGAACACTAGAGTGCCCAGAAATTTGCACTCGCATGGTGTAGTATCAGCATTGTGATGTCAGGAATGGGCTTACAGATGCCATTTGGAGATTGTTGGTAGGTGGTTCCATCCTCGTTGACGGGTTGTCTCTATTGACAGAGTTGTCTCCATTGACAGGTTGTCTCTATTGACAGGTTGTCTCTATTGACGGGCTTCGCCTCAGAAAAATCTTTAGGAATCGATTTAACTGACCTTGTCTCCATTGACTGGCTTCGCCTCAGAAAAATATTTAGGAATCGATTTAACTGATCTTGTCTCTATTGACTGGCTTCGCCTCAGAAAAATCTTTAGGAATCGATTTAACTGATTTTGTCTCCATTGACTGGCTTCGCCTCAGAAAAATCTTTAGGAATCGATTTAACTGATTTTGTCTCCATTGACTGGCTTGGCCTCAGAAAAATCTTTAGGAATCGATTTAACTGATTTTGTCTCCATTGACTGGCTTCGCCTCAGAAAAATCTTTAGGAATCGATTTAACTGATTTTGTCTCCATTGACTGGCTTCGCCTCAGAAAAATCTTTAGGAATCGATTTAACTGATTTTGTCTCCATTGACTGGCTTCGCCTCAGAAAAATCTTTAGGAATCGATTTAACTGATTTTGTCTCCATTGACTGGCTTCACCTTAGAAAAATCTTTAGGAATCGATTTAACTGATTTTGTCTCCATTGACTGGCTTCACCTCAGAAAAATCTTTAGGAATCGATTTAACTGACCAGGCAAGGTCTTGGAATCTTCAACTGGATCGGCATCAGGAAAATCTTTAGGAATCGATTTAACTGGACCAGAGAAGGCCTTTGATATGGCTGAGAATTTAACTGTGTCCTTCCTGAAAGGTAAAGGTCAGTCATATGCAATGCATGATATGGATCAAGCAATGATGTTCTCAACATAAATGAGATTGTGTGGTATGATGCGTTTATGCATGTATCATGGTGTATGGAAGTGTAATGTTTTAGCTGGGGAAAATAAATCCCGGATAACTTGCTGGAGAATAGAGTTGAATTCTTCAGTTTCGCTGGGGATGACGAACGAAGATGATTGCAAGAATAAACCTGCAGGAGAGGATGACTCCGTTGGGGAATTACTCTGTGTGGGAGAGAGGTTCTGCTGATGATTTTAACGATAATTCCGCTGGGGATTCCATTGATAAGCCCTGTTGGGGGTTTCAATGATGAACTCCGCTGGGGATGGATTATCGTTGCTGGCGATATTGAATCTGTTGAGGATAGAAGTACTGCTTGGGGAAAGAAAGAACTTCGCTAGGGATGATCTTTCAGTTGCAACTTGCTGAGGATAACCCAGTTAGACTCTTGTGAGGATAACCTTCTGAATTTGGTTGGGGAGAATTATTTTGTACTCTGCAGGGGATAAGCTTCCAGAACCTACTGGGTAGGATGATTTAATCCTGGCGGGGAAGCTTTTTTAGACTGCGCTGGGGAAATGAACCCAATGGGGGCATCTTGTATTCCGCTGGGGAACCTTCTTATACTCCGTTGAGGAATATTAAGACCTTATGAGGATACCAAGCCTTTTCGGGATGGTAGATCAACTCTGCTTGGGAAGAGTCTTGCTGATTTGTTCATGGTTGCAAGTCTCAGTGGGGAGAACTACCATTACTGTTTTTATTCTGCGGGGAGTGAAGGTATCTTAACCATATTCTTCAGCTGAATATACCTCGGTACCTTGGTGGACATAGCAACTAGACAGCTCAGAAAAATCTTATTGCCCCTGTTTCTGATATCACGCGTAATTAGTCCTTTGTTTCGCATGTAAATATTGATGAGCAGCAATTAATGTCAAATGCATATATCAAAAATGAACATTGGACGTTCTTTGCAAAACAAAACAGATAAAGGGAAAACAGTTTGAAATTTGTCTGAATATGAATTTGTATTGATTTTTGAAGTTTGGCCTGTAAATAGGCGTTTTGTACAAGAGGCTGACGTCCTAGTAAGAGAACATTGCCGAACAAATAGAATTTATACACTTTGTGAAAAGAAAACAAAACAGCTATGTGAATAGTCCCGCTGGGTTCCCACTCTGCTATTGCCTTTATATCTTCAAGCGTCTCATCACTTTGTTGCTTAGTTGGAGATGAATCTGATTGATTGGTGCCGTCCGAGCTTGATAGTTGATACCGAAGTCTGGATGCAGGGTGATCCAATGAGACATAGTGTTACGTTTATCCCTAACTTTTGCCTGGACCGCCCTTTCGGGTTTTCAGTCCACCGGGATACCCATTTTTTCCCAAGCCGCCTTTTCAGGTTTTCGACTTGCCGGGTGTATAGATTTTTTTATTTTCATCCCTTATTTTTGCCCGAACCCTTTTGGTTCGCCGGGAAGCCTTTATTTTTGCCTAGGCCAGTCAACCTAGCAGGTCTTTGATTATGCGTAGTATCTTTTTACTATGTCTGCATTGACGGGGTGAGGAAGGTCGTCACCATCCATGGTGGTTAAAATCATCGCTCCTCCTGAGAAGATGTTCTTAACCACAAATGGCCCTTCGTAAGTAGGGTTCCATTTGCCCCTGGGATCACCTTGAGGTAGAATGATGCGCTTGATCACCAGGTTCCCAACTTGATACTCTTGTCATATGACTTTCTTGTTAAATGCCTTGATCATTCATTTTTGGTACGTCTGACCATGACAAATAGTAGTAAGTCTCTTTTCGTCAATTATATTCAATTGATCAAGTCGGGTCTGGATCCAGTCATCTTCGCTCAAACCTGCATCCTTCATGATCCGAAGAGAGGGTATCTGAACTTCAATAGGCAAGACTTCCTCCATGCCATAAACCAAGGAATAGGGTGTTTCCCCTGTTGACGTCCGTGCTGAGGTACGGTACCCATGAAGAGCAAATGGTAACATCTCGTGCCAGTCTTTGTATGTCATTGTCATCTTCTGCACAATCTTCTTAATGTTCTTATTAGCTGCTTCTACAGCCCCATTCATCTTCGGCCGGTAGGGAGAAGAGTTATGATGTTGTATCTTGAATTACTCGCAGAGCTCGGTGATCATCTTGTTATTAAGATTGGTACCATTGTCCGTAATGATCCTCTCTGGTACATCGTATCGGCAGATCAGGTTGTGCCGAATGAACCGTGCCATGACGTTCTTGGTTACGGTAGAAAAGGAAGCTGCTTCAACCCACTTCGTAAAGTAATCAATCGCTACCAGGATGAAAGGATGCCCGTTGGATGCCGTAGGTCTGATCTCGCCGATCATATCAATGCCCCACATTGCAAAAGGCCAAGGCGCTGTCAAGACATTCAGAAAAACTGGAGGTATGTGCACCTTATCAGCATAGACCTGGAACTTGTGACATGTCCGAGAATGCTGATAACAGTCATCTTCCATTGTGGACCAGTAATATCCTGCCCGAAGGATTTTCTTTGCCATGGTATGTCCACTGGAATGAGTTCCGAAAGTACCTTCATGCAGCTCTTCCATGATCCTTTCTGCTTCAATTTTATCCATACAACACAGTAAGGTTGAATCATGGTTACGTTTGTAAAGAATGCCATTACTGATGAAGAAGTTTACCGCGAACCTTCTCAGAAACTTCTTGTCATTAACAGATGCACCCTCGGGGTATTCTTGAGTTTCAAGGTACTTCTTCACTTCATGATACCAAGGCTTTTCTGTTACCTCTTCGGTCTCAAGATCACAGAAATGTGCAGGCTCATCCAACTTCCAAATAATGATCCGGGGAGCCTCGTTGTCCCATTTGACTTTGAACATAGAAGACATCGTAGCTAACGCGTCTGCCAACTGATTCTCCTCTCTTGGGAAGTGTTCAAAGGTTATCTCCTCGAAGTGGGGAAGCAACGTCAACACATACTCCTTGTAAGGAATAAGATTTGGGTGTTTCGTATCCCACTCGCATTTGATCTGACTGATCACGAGAGCGGAATCTCCGAAGACACTCAGAAACTTAATCCTTAGGTCAATTGCTGCCCGAAGACTCATAATGCATGCTTCATACTCCTCCATGTTGTTGGTGCAGTTGAAACATAGTTGGGCGATAAGTGGAGTATGCGAGCCTTTAGGAGATATGATCACAGCGCCAATGCCGTTACCCAAAGCGTTCGAAGCTCCATCAAAATGCATAGACCATCGGGATCCTTCCTCGGGTACTTCATCCGGTCCAGGTGTTTCACAATCAGTTATCAACATGATATTCTCGTCCGGGAATTCAAAGTTCATAGACTGGTAATCATCCACTGCCTGATATGCAAAATGGTCTGCCACTACACTTCCCTTGATTTCTTTTTGAGTTGTGTACTGGATGTCATACTCAGTCAAGATCATCTGCCATCTTGCTATTCTTCCGGACAAGGCAGGCTTTTCGAAGATATACTTGATTGGATCCATCTTTGAAATCAACAGAGTGGTGTGAGTCAACATATACTGTCTCAGCCGGCGAGCAGCCCATGCCAAAGCGCAGCAAGTTTTCTCGAGCAGTGAGTATCGGGTCTCACAGTCGGTAAACTTTTTACTAAGGTAATAAATAGCATGCTCTTCTCGGCCAGACTCGTCATGCTGCCCTAGCACACACCCCATTGAGTTGTCAAGTACTGTCAAGTATAAGATTAGAGGTCTCCCTTCCACTGGTGGCATCAGAATGGGTGGCTCCTGGAGATACTCTTTGATTCTTTCGAAAGTGGCCTGGCATTCATCATTCAAACGTACCACTTGATCTTTCTTCAACAGTTTGAAGATTGGCTCACAAGTAGCAGTTAGGTGCAAGATGAATCGGGCAATGTAGTTCAGACTTCCTAGAAAGCCTCTGACCTCTTTCTCTGTCTTGGGAGCTGGCATCTCTTGTATGGCTTTCACCTTGGCAGGGTCCACTTGAATACCTTTGTCGCTTACGACGAAACCCAGCAGTTTACCAGACCGTACCCCGAAGGTGCATTTGTTTGGGTTCAATCTCAGCTTATATAACTTCAACCTGTCAAACAACTTCTGTAGATGGTCAAGGTGTTCCTCCTCAGTTTGGGACCTCGCAATCATATCGTCAACGTATACTTCAATCTCATGATGGATCATGTCATGAAATAAAGCAACCATGGCACGCTGATATGTTGCCCCAGCATTCTTCAGTCCAAAAGGCATGACCTTGTAACAAAAGGTGCCCCACTGAGTAACAAAGGTGGTCTTCTCCATGTCTTCGGGAGCCATTTTTATCTGATTATAACCGGAGAAACCGTCCATAAAGGAGAATACCTTGTGCTGAGCAGTATTGTCAACCAGAACATCAATGTGAGGTAGAGGGAAGTCATCCTTAGGGCTTGCCCTGTTCAAATCCTTGTAATCAACACACATTCTGACCTTACCATCTTTCTTCGGTACCGGAACCACATTGGCAACCCACTGAGGGTAAGAAGTTACTGCTAGAAAACCGGCGTCAAACTGTTTCATAACTTCGGCCTTGATTTTCTCATACATCTCTGGACGCATACGGCGAACCTTCTGTTTTACCGGAGGACAGTCTTCCTTCGTAGGCAGGCGATGAACCACAATGTCGGTATCCAACCCAGGCATATCTTCGTAAGACCAGGCAAAGATTTCCATGTAGTCATGCAGCATCTGAATCAACCGCTGTTTCACACTAAGCTCCAGATTTGCACCGATCTTGACTTCCTTTTTGTCTGTCTAAGTACCCAGATTCACTGTTTCTACTAGCTCTTCATGTGGCTGAATGGCCCTCTCTTCCTGGAGTAGCAGTCTTTCAAGTTCACCAGGCACTTCACAATCATCTTCACCTTCGTCTTCGGCTAAGTTGATCGGATTTTCGAAGTCATAACTGGCAGTAGCAGAGTCGTTACCAGTGAGATCCAGAGTGGGTTGAGACCTGTATATGTGAGTGTGTGTAAAATAGCTGTTTTGTAATATATAATAAAGAAAGACAAGGAGCGCAAAATTTGAAATGCAAAACGTCCAATGATTTTATTAATGATATACGAAAGTGGCACACAAAATCCCTCACAAATGAAGCCACGGTGCCCCGGGTAAGACATCGGGCCATAAAGTTTCAAAACATTGTCTATTACAAATTCAAAACAAAAAGTTTCATTACTGGGTGATAACTGAAACGGGCATAGAATCATTTGTTGTCCAGTTGCTTAATCCACCGCTGGTCGTGGGGTAGATCCAACTGTCGATATCAAACTCTTCATCATCATCATCCCTAATAGCATTTACTCCATGCTTGGGCATGGGGGCTGTTACAACATTAGGCCTCTCGGGCGCCTCAAACTCAACCTCCTTTGCATCGATTAGGTCTTGAACCTTGTTTTTCAGACTCCAACAATCATCTATATTATGCCCCGGGCTATCAGAGTGATAAGCACAGCGGGCATTAGGGTTATACTTCGATGATGTAGTATTTGGATTCCTTGGAGCTTCTCTTAGAGTCACCAGATTGGTATTCAGCAACTGTGGCAACATCTGAGACAAAGTCATACTGAGGCGAGTGAATTGCCTCTGAGGTCTCTCGTCCCTTTGTTGGTTGTGATGCTGAGGAGTACCAGCAGGTTTTGAAATAACAACCGCATTGACAGCTTGGCGGTGTTCAGGTCTACTTTGTCTTCTTGAACTGTAGACAGCACTGGACTCTTTCTTGAATGGTTTCTTCTCGGTGCTCGATGAGGCACCCTTCTGTATCTTCCCCGCTTTAATACCAGCTTCAATTCTCTCACCAGTCAAGATAAGGTCTGTAAACCCGGCTGAAGAGCTTCCAATCAGATGATTAAAGAACGGACCAGACAGGGTCCCCAGAAACATATCAACCAGTTCACGATCAGCTAAAGGTGGTTGCACCCTTCCGGCAAGGTCTCTCCATTTTTGAGCATACTCCTTAAATCCTTCACCCGTCCCTATTGACATACCCTGGAGTTGGGTACGCGTAGGAGCGAGGTCAGAATTATACTGATAATGCCTAAAGAATGCAGCAGCCAAATCCTCCCAACTGCGGATACTGGCTCCGTCCAACTGATAGAACCACTCAAGCTGAGTCCCTGAGAGACTGTCTTGAAAGAAATGGATCCATAAGTTCTTATCAGTAGTGTAAGGTTGGATCTCCCTCACATATAACCGGAGGTGCAGCTTTGGACAGGAAGCTCCGTCATACTTGGCAAAGGCAGGTGCCTTGAACTTATGGGGAATCACCACCCCAGATGATAAACCTAGATCTCCGAAGTCCAGACCGCGCACCTTCTGTACTTCCATAGCGTTCAAACGGTCTTCCAGCTGTTTGTACTTATCCTCAGCAGTAGGATATTGTTCTTCATCATAGTTCGTCTCGTTGTCGGAGACCATAGGGCTAGGAGCCCTCCTTTCTTATGGACTGTCTTTCTCTCCAGGCGGGGTGGCCAGATCAATTTCATTCTACAGCCCGTTTCCAAACTTGCGTCCGGTGTTGAACAGGATGGTCCTCTTCTTCTTCTTCTTCCTCTCTTTCAGAATCAGGGTTTTCAGGTCCTACTGACCCTTAGCTAGGCTCATGACCAACTCTTGAAATTGGGCATTTTGGGCCTGGAGGGCCTTGATAGCTTGCTCAGTGGAAGGTTCAACAGGCATGATGATTGCTGAAATAAACAGCAAAGAAGATAAGAGACCTGTAAAAGGGTACCTGTTATGCATATGATGAATGGTATGCTATTTATGTAATGCATTCAAGGGTTCAAAAATTCAAATTTGTTGCAGACAAAAAGAACACACGTCATACTAAGAAGAAATTTGTTAGTACATAAGTACCCCATGGGCGAAATATTACAAAATTCTTAATGTAAAAAGACATTGCGCATCCTTTTTGGAGTGATGTAAGTGTTGAGGGTCTCCTCCTCGTGAAGTCGGCGGGTAAGCTCCAAAACCTTCTTTTCACTGGCATAGAAGCTGGCTTCAAAAGTATTCCGCTCTTCCTTGAGTTGGATCCAACTCTTTTGCATTTCTTCCCATGATGTTGGCATGTCAGGATGTAGGATGGCGTATGGAACCTCTCCTTCCATAACAGGCTTTTTGATCAAGGGGAGAATGTGAGGATATGGCATCATAAGATTCTGGGAGCGGGTTCGTACCCACTTGAGGTAAGGCTCAAGGGGGATAGAATTATTGTGCCCCAGTGTCTTACTATCCACCTTATTAGGCATCCTCCAAGCTCTGATGAACCTTTGTCGAAGCCCTTGCATATCGTTGTCGAAGTTAAAAACTAGGTCAGGAATCAGCATGTTATGAGGGCCATCCCTCCGAGCATATCCAAATTGTCTCAAAGCTAGACAGGGGTTGTAGGTAATGCCTCCCCTAATTCCAAGTAAAGGAACATTAGTAAAATCTCCACAACAATCAGTGATGGTGACATTTTCTCTGGACCGAGAACACCAATGTACATCAGAATGTGTGAGGGTCATCAATAGTTGTGACCACCTTAAACCCTGCTCATTCTTCAAAACTGATTGTGGAAGGTGAGAAATAAACCACCTTGCTAGGAGAGGAGTACAACACATGAGAACACCTCTTTTCCTCATTGTTCGTGTGTAAAATGAGTGGAGGATGTCCCCAAGCAATGTAGGTATGGGATTCTTGGATATGAAAATCTTGACAGCATTCACATCTATAAGTTGATCAGGATTTGGGAACAAAACCAACCCATAGATAAGGAGTGCCACAATCTCTTCAAAGGCTTGTAGATCAAGAGAATTCCAGCATTCTCGTGCCTTCTCAACCAGAAACTTTGCCAAGAACCCTTTGATACCACTTTTGGTTTCCCAATGCCCCTTGATGTCGGATGGTTGCAAGTGTAATGCTTGAGCAACATCTTCAAGTTTTGGTTCCTTTTCCGTACCGTTGTAGGGTAGTTGATTAAGAATAGGAATTCTCAGGAGTTGAGAAAATTCCTCCAAAGTAGGCACCAATTGATAATCAGGGAATGTGAAACAGTGGTGTAGGGGGTCAAAGAACTAGAAGAGAACTTTCATCATGTCTTCTTCAATGTTGGTGTTGACCAAGCTGAGGAGTCTACCATGTCTTTCATTGAAGAGAGAATTCTCGGGAATCCTGGATGTAAGCTCCTTGAGTTGAAGAGGGATCCTTATAAGGTTGACTTGAATTGTTTTCCTACGGAGAGACTCCATGTCCTGCAAAACAAGAACAAAGATGAAGATCTAAACCCTTGAAATGGTTAGCAGATGCGTATGATGCTTTATGATGTATGCAGAAACACATGTACAAGCAAGTCACACAAAAACCCTAGTTTCAGGCTTGCAGGAGGTTTCATAGGTAAGTACCCTCTTGAGTTTAGTTGGCTCAAAGTCTGTCCTATAAATAGTAATCGGGTTCTAAGGAGCTCAAAATCATTGGATTGTTTTCTATGTTCATCGTTTCGGTTTAGCCACTTAACTGGTGACCAAAATATTCCAAGAAAACAATCCTCAATGAGTGTAGTATCGAGTATCTACCAACTTCGGACTGCACCAAAGTTGGTCATCTCACTACCCCTAAAAAAGGCCAAGATGGTGAAGTAAGGTTCTATGTCATTGGTGCTTAGTGACATCACTCAGCGGCCCCGTATTCTCTTTGATTGACTCAAAGGCTACCGGTACTCACAAATATGTCGCACCAATATAGCTATTGCTTCAACTGTGTCGGTATACCCAGCACAGTTTCCACAATGTATTGCTATCTATGAATGTTTCCCAAATCCGGGTTAGGATTTACAGAACTCCGATACAAGCCCACAATTAAAAGCATACAAAGCAATACAAATGAAAACACAAGTGATCTAGTCCTAAGGTATACCTCACTTATAAAATCCCCAACAGATTCGCCAGTTCTGTGATCGGTGGGAATGAGAACTGACTGTTTTTTAATGCTGGTTCGCGTTTGTGTTTGTTTTCGCAAAGTGTCGCGGTAAGCAAGAGTCGCCACCGTCTTTTATTTTATCCAACAAATGAAAGGACAAAAGCACAGAAAAATTCCTTTTCGAGATTGTTTCTCGGGTTCGGGAGGTAGATTATAGAAAGGGAAGGTGTTAGCACCCTTTCTATCTGTGGTTATCCACGGGCTCTTAGGTACTTGCTCACTATGTTTTCAAAAAGTTTGCTTTTTCTTTGTGTTTGTGGGTTTTGAAAAGAGTTTTGTTTTGCTTTTGAAGAAAGTGTAAGTGCGAAAAAGTTTTGTTTTGTTTTTTAAAGGAGCAAGTACTTAATAACCTCTACCTACTCGAAAAGGAATTAAATTGTGCAAACGTCCTTTAGACAATGCTATCCCACTATTGAGAAGTAGGTAGCACCGTCGTTGGAGTTTTCGGGTCAATTCGATTTAAGGGACGTGTGGTCACCAAAGCAACGTTAGGACGCCTTAGTGGTAACCCTAATGTCTTAGATCATTTTTATCGAGGCAACCGTTTCGAGGCAACTTATGATCTTGGGACAAAAGGACGACCTCTAAAACATCCTATACTTAATGACCACATTTGAGGCAACCAAGTGAGGTGTACCCTAAGAGTGGCATGTGCAAGTGTGTCAATTTTCAATTTATATCATCTTTGTATTTTTAGGTGTTCTACCATTTGTTTTTAGATCTTGTCATACAATCCTAGTTAGCATACATCTAAGCAGTTAATATATATATATAGGAATTTAAAGTGCGGAAATTGTAAATCCTACGCTATTACAAGGCTTCGGGGAGGGGGATTATTTACATGTCCAAAATTGGGGGAATAATAAGCAGTTACAATAAAAAGCGCGTGAATCTTAAAAATCCTAAGCATATAATCTTTTTGTTGTTTTATTTTATTTTTGGGAAAATGCTAAATGTTCAATTAAGTCAGATTTAATTAATTAAAAAAAACTGATTAAAATTAACTCTAAAACTAATATTTTTTGCATTTTTGTTTATGAAAAGGATTGAATTCAATAAATCCTAAGTCTACTGATTTTAAAATTGAAGAAAATAAGTTAAAATAATTAACTAAATTAAATCCTAATTCTAAGTTATTATTTTTTATGATTTTTATGTTGATTAAAAAAACAAACTAAAAGAAATAAACAAAAACAAAGTAAACAAAGTACAAATGGGTCAGGCAGCAAAACAAGAAAAAATATAATTCTGGAAGTCTGGGTCGAAAGAGGTGCAGGCTGTCTTTCGACCCAGTGAAGAGGCTGGATCGAAGGTGCATGAGGGGCTGCACTCTGAGGGTGTTCGATCTGGACATGTCATCCTTCGATCTGGAAGTCCTGGGTCCAGTTCGAAGCTAAACTGACGAGCTTCGAAACTCTAAACAGGAATCTGATGATGTAGTTCCTGCAAAACGAAACACATGTTAAAGGTCCAGAGGGGGATTTTACCCCCTGGTTTGAATCTCCTCCCTATTCGCTCCTGTTGAATCTGGGTCTGGGTTTATTTTATCATGGGATTCGAAGGAAAGGCTCAGATTGTGCCCAAGCAATGGCACAATCTCATCTTTGCGCTGTAGCTTATATGTAGCACATTAAATCATTCACAAACAGCAGTAATAATATGAATATGCAATCAAAATGAATTTAAAAATGAGTTTGAGATTAGATCCTTTTTTTTACCAAACAGAGGTGCTTCGATCTGTAGTTCTGAGGGTGGAGGTGTTTGCTGGGTGGCAGCTTTGGTTTGTGCAAGGATTGGGTATGGCTTCCTGGAAGTGCTGGCAGCGTATCTCCAAGTTCTTTATTTTTCTGTATATTTTTTCGTGTCTGTTTGCAACATTTGTGATTTCTTTATATAGAGGGGATGGAGGGGACAGGAAGACAAAGGTTTAAATGACTTTGATTATGTGTTTGACAGCCATGAATGAGGATTTGTAACGTTAATTATGTGTTTGAAAGCCATGAATGAGAGTTTGTAACGTTTTCTAAACACATGGGATCCTGTCCCTTTTTGAATTTTGAATGACATGTAACTGGCCTTTGAATGCTCCCTTTTAAATGGGCTGATGGCCTCTTTCGAATGCTCCCCTTTGAATGGGCTTTTAGAATGCTTCTTCGAATGGACCTTTCTGGAATTCCAATCGAAGGACACTGTTATAATGCCAATCTAAGTACCTGTCCATAATGCCAATCGAAATGCTTGTCCAGAATGCCAATCGAAAGGCTCCTTCAGAACACCAATCGAAGGGTCTTTTAGAATGCAAATCGAAGCGCTTGTCCAGAATGCCAATCGAAAGAGCTTGACAGAATTCCAATCGAAAGGCTCCTTCATAACACCAATCGAAGGGTCTTTCAGAATGCCAATCGAAAGAGCTTGACAGAATTCCAATTGAAAGGCTCCTTCAGAACACCAATCGAAAGGTCTTTCAGAATGCAAATCGAAGCGCTTGTCCAGAATGCCAATCGAAAGAGCTTGACAGAATGCCAATTGAAAGGCTCCTTCAGAACACCAATCGAAGGGTCTTTCAGAATGCCAATCGAAATGTACTTAAAGCACCACTCAAAAATTTTCCTTTTCCTTAGGCAAGATTTTGTGATCAACCATGCAGGGGGAAGACTTTGGGAAACATGAGAGGGCAAATTTTTGGGTACAACACCTTAGGTCCCTGTTTTCCACTGTGAAGTTGAGATTGGTCGAAGCCAGAAGAGAGCTCATGAGAGCTTATTAAGCTATATAGTATAGCCATTACCTCCAGAGCAGCAGAAGGTTTTATCATAACTTTCTTCGACGATGCAGGCAAATCAACATTTTCTCGCTCATTAGATTTTGTGGGCGCAGTTTCAGAGGTGGTGACATCTTTTTTCGCCCTTGAACCCTGCATGGAATATGAAAGACTAGATTAAGAACTAGTCGGGGTAGAATCCTTATGCGCGGCGGGACTAGTGATTGTGTTGGAATCACTATGAGTAGCCTGAATAGTCAGATCAACAAACTCACCAGTGTCAAAGACAAGAGTTCCTTGATTATGAGGAGAAGAACCCATTGACAATGGGTTATATTCGGCCATACTTTAGGGCTGTCGATCAGAAGTCTCAGCCTAAAAAGAGAAAATGTATTAATGAGATGAATCCAATAAATTGAATGAGAGTGGAATAGGTGACTACTTGTGCCGACAAGTCAAGACTGACATTTACATTCTCTTCAATAAGGACAGCAACGATGGTCCCAGTTGGCCTTGAAGCTCCTACAATCTTGGGGGGGGGGGGAAGTGGGTCAATAATTATTGTGTCCACCATTATGGAATCAGTAGCTGGATCAGGGTTAGCCTCAAAGTATTTGGCCAAAGACACCTTGGTTTTCTTTTTCCTCTTTGTTATTCCACTCTTGGCAGGAGAATCTTTCTTCCTTTTGTAGCCTTTGGATTTTGGGGAATATTGAGGGGACTGAGTATCAGGAGATGGTTGAAGACAATAGAAGGAAATATAAGCTATTTGTAAATAAAAAGGGTGGCTAAGCCGACAAGAAATACCTTCGTCCCCGTAGTAGAATGATGTTTGTCCTTCTTGGACCTTTTGGATTTGTTAGAAGGAGCAGTCAAATCCGTTGAACGGTTTTGACTCTACAGATAGATGAAGTGTTAGCAACCGTTCAAGTCATAAGAAAAGTTGAAGGAATAGCGTACAAACATATGTACTGAAGAACTTTCTTAAGAGCAGTCGAAATGGTGTCATTGTCAGAAGGAGATTTATCAGGAATAACTTACAAGGTTTGAAAATTGGCTAAGTGTATGATGCTAGATAAAGAACAAGAAATCAGTAAAGTTCAAACCTGAACCTTTTCTATCGAAGGACCGGTCTGGACGACGGGAACGCCCCCTTGGTCTATTTGGATGGATGTAAGGAAAGAACAATCAAATAAGCAACAAGAGCCAAAATAGTAAGGGGCGAGATTTCCAAAAAAAATGTTACCAACTTGCATGGTATAGCATAGTCTAACATATTGAGGATCATATGAAGAGGCCCAGAGTTGTTGGGTAGATAATGCTTCGTTCGTACCACTCTCTCGGTCTTTTTCTTATAAGCATTTTTAATATCTGACCAAGGGATATACCACCAGTCGAGAATAGGTGGGCCAAAGGCCAAAGCCAAGGGGCTAGATGGCAAATGAGGAAAATTAATTTTTCCAAAGTGAAGGGCGTAAAGATATTTATCTTTCGCGTAACCAGGAATTTTAAGTTTTGGGATATTGTCGGTTACCTTCTCCTTTAATTCTTTAGCTGCCTCAAAAATGATCTGACGAAGATCATTAGGTTAATACACAACTCGGAAATACCGCTAGAAAGCTTGAATTTTTTTGGCATGAGTATTCTTACATTTGGTCGCCTTCACCTGCAAATTGGTAAAAGCTTCGGTTAGTTCAGCTAGCTTTGTCTCAGGGGCACCAACATATGCAGTAATATATGACTGCCACCAAGTTTCAAATTCCTTGGTACAGTAAAATGCAGGTTGAAAAGGGATAGAACCAAGCTTAGGCCTCTTTTCCCAAAAATTCTTGACGTCTGCTCTAAAGACATCATAAGGTTGATCATTGGTGATATTAAAAAGCAACTCAAAGGAGGAAAATAGAGACTTGGGGATAAACTGACAGAGCCCAAATTGTCGAGCCACTAAATTAGGTTGATAAGAAACCAAGCCTAGAGTGGTGCCAACAATTACAGCTGACAGAAACTGAGGAACCAAAAAGCACCTCTAGATAGCTAAAGAATTACTCTTGTCTTCATTTCTTGGAGGAGGAAAAGATCTAGTAAACCACTCATGGTCATCAGGTCTATTACAGAAAGGAGCCATTGAAGGTTCAAAATCGACATGAGTCAATATAATGCTGAATAAGAGTCGAAATACCTCGGCGCTGGGTGAAGTTTTATATCCAGGGGTCATAGGAATTAGGCGTTTCTAAACAATGTGACATTTCACTGGAGGACACGCCACTCTTCTCATCCCATACGGTCTGATATCTTTAGAGAAAGTGGCGTTGAGCCACAATTGTAAGAACCAAAAGGGGCCATGGGCCAAAACGTTCTTCTTCTTGGAGTTGGTAGGGTCAAAAATTTTGATTTGAGAAATGACATTAGATAATGAATCATAAAGAGAAGCCAATATCAGCTGGCCAAAGAAATATGACGACCTTGATGTAACTGAGTGGCCAAATATAAAAATTGTTTGGCTATCTGCATAGACCTTGAACAAAAAACAAAGCGAGACAACCATAATGCCAGAAACACTACATGCTCTTCAGGAGTCACAGGGCCTGAGGTTTTGGCATGATAGTCGATGAAGTTATTATACGTTGGTTTACCAGAATCACCTACATCAAACTTCAAAGATATGGGGTATGCATCCCCATGATTGAATACGCGACCAGTCGGTTTTAATCTAGTGATAGCAGTAATGTCTAAAAGTGTGGGAGTAATCATGCCACACTTCGTATGAAAGGTATTGGTTGAAACCTCCCAAAATTGGATTGCAGCCAGCAGCATACCACATGAATAAGGAGGACCACAACAAGAGATTTGTAAAAGGGTGTAGATACCTAAATTTTTCCATTGATCGAGTTTTTCTACTTCTAAACATGTCATCCAAGCACGAAACTTAGGGCAATTTCTGGGAGGAGCAATCCTGAAGTTTCTATCTACATAGTGTAGTGGCAAAGGATTTTCAAGAGAAACTAGTGTTTTGGTGAGGTAACTAGTTGGGAAGAATGCATGTTCGTCCATAGAAATCTTTGGTCTATGTTCTTCAGGGAGAGGACCTAGAAATGCTAGGGCTTTATCATTTAAACAGAAAGGGATTAATACCTGCAATTTCCATATCTTTGCTTTTTCTTTTGAAAAAGGTGGCTCAGGAACGTACTCCTTCCCATCAATAAGGAGTGGATGTATAAGTGTTGCAGAAGAAGGAACCTTTCTACTGGAGCTTGCCATTAGAAAAGATAGAGAAGCTTGAAGAAGAAGAAGATTGGAAGGAAAAAGGATTTGTGTTTTCTGAAGACAGAATATGTTGAGTCAGGTTGAAGAGAAGAGTCAAAAGAGAGAAGAAATGGGTTTTATAGAAGGAAAACCCTAAGTAAAAAGGAAGAGGAAATAATCAAGAAAACGATTAAGATTTCCTTTCCCAACTCCTCAAATTTGTGTCACTTAATCTATGGACACATGGTGAGAGGGAGTATCGAGATGGTGGGCCACGTTTCCCACTAAGAAAAAGAAATGATGGAGAATTAATAGTTGCATGTCTCGAGGAGAAGACGTGATACGCTATCATGATGGCGTGACATCATGAGTAAGGGGGAACAGTTACACCAACTAAGGGATAAGTGGAAGCGAATGAGTTATTAGAAAAATGGTCGATGTTTCAAAGATGCCATTATCTCATGTTGGCTGAAATTCGAAAATGGCATCTCTGGGGGGCATTTTTGTTACCTTAAAAATCTTTTAAGGTATATATTGCGTGATTAATGAGGGTAGTCCCACGAGTTAAGAAGAAGATATCCTACAAATAAAGGTTGTAAGTAAATTAAGCTCGGGAATGAGAAATAGTTGGAAAAATTATTAGTCAGCAGTGGGAAGTCGACACAATTGACAAACAAGCTAGTCAAAGTTTGGTCTTGTTTACCAAATTGAAATCTAAGACTTAGAGAAGTTTGGATCGTCTATCTACGCTAAAGAATGGCGTCGAAGTGAGCGCTGGAGAGGGATAATTTTGAAATTTGAAAATACCAGCAGTTGCAAGATAGTTTCCCAAATTAAGCGCCATGTACATGGCTAAAATATAGATAAGTAGTTACCTTCAGGCCAAATACGTATCAAGTATATAGTGTGTTCTAGTACGTGGACAGTTAGATTTGTAACTACTATAAATAAAAGGATCCAGTGTAGGATTCTAGGTGTTCACTTTGTACTAGAGTCACTTAAAAAACCCAACATTCCAAGCGTAAGGAAGCAGAGGGTTTCGAAGATGTTAATGTACGTGAATCACCATCTTTATATCAATACAAATTCCTTTATTTTCAGTTGTTCCTTTTGAATCTTTTGCTTTAATTTTATTTACTTTCAAACGATCCTTTTATATTATCATCTACGCTTTTGAAATTCGTTCTATCTCTATACTAGAATTTACTAAAGATTCACTCAAAATTTATTTCATTTAAACAAATCATAATCTACTGTCGATCATGAGTCACCTTCAGTCGGTCAAAACATTACATTATGGAAACTCATGCTTGTTCTATCCTTCAGAGAATATCATTTCTAAAAAAGCAAAGTCAAGCAAAGTCTTATGTCGGTTGAACAAGTTATACTTAGATACATTAGCACATGTCTTAGGATCTACTAGTCGATCCTGCAAGTAACCCTTGGTTTTTTAGGCTTTGGAAAGACTAGCGGTTGTTTACCTTTTTTCATAGTAAACATGCATGGATCGAACCCAGGACCTGGAGGGGATATGTCTTTAGAATGTGCATGCTGCCACTGGACTGTATTGTTCATTCGCTAATTCAAATACAAATAAATAAATATATTATATAAATCAATTATATTTGATTCCAAATACGCGCACCCAGGTGGATTTGAAAAAGTCAACCAGGTGATAATACTTAAGCCATTAGAGTCAGCACACCGGAGTCAACCTTCTGGTTGTCTTCTCCAGCCATTCAAAACACGGAACCTAAAAAAACGTCCATTTTAAAAATCCAGAAGTATCCTATCCTACTAAACCAAGCCCTGCAAGTCTAATGGTAAGGTCCTTTTAATCTGAAAGTGCCTATACGCAGAGATTCAAAGACCTCAATTCATGTTGCCCTAAAAATGGCATAAACTTGTTCATGCGCTATAACTCACATGTTATGCGTTAGATCAATTCCGAAGATGCATACAAACATACGGGAATACATGGAATTAGATAATAAGGCGTAAATTAAGAGATTTAATTGTGAACATTTTACCAAACCGGTGCAGTTTCATTAGCTTGCTTTGGACGTGTATTGGCTTGGCAAAGGGTTTGAATGGAATCCTGGAAATATCATGAGGATGGTTGAATCACTGTCTTTGAGTGAGATAGGCTGCAACAAAGGCTTCAAGCTTACCCTAATATTTTAAAATTTGGAGAATTTTTGGAGAGGTTTTATGCAGTGTTTTTTGTTCTTTTGGATCTTCTCTTATTTGCATTATATAGAGGGAGTATTTGGGATGACAAATATGGGATGTAATCGAGCCATGATGGCCATGATAAAGCCAAGAATCAACATTTGAAAACTTGCCATCTTTGTAATATTTCTTCCCTTTTGGACTTTGCACGAACCTGGACAGTTTGTGGCTGGTTTGTATGCATCATTGGGCTAGTAATGGACTGAAATGAAAAGACCCAAGTCCTTACCCATTTATCTCATATTTTATTTTTATTTTATTTGATTTTAAATGAATAAAAAATCCAAATAAAAGAAATAAAATCATGAAAAATATGTGAATGGGTTTTAGAGGTCCTATATCATCTTATGAACATGTTGAACATAAAAAATTAGGCCCACTAGTTCAAAATCTCAAATTTGCTCATTTTGTATTTCATGAATTTCCTCAAAACTTCCCAACTTGTGCAACTCATAACTTGCTCAATTTTCACCTTTTGAAGGTGATATTGGACTTTTTTTAAAAGCTCAATATGTCTTATACACTTTATCTTTTAATCATTTTTGCATTTAAAGTCATTATCTTGACATAAGTTGCCTTGACAAAAAGTGTCTTTTGTTGACTTTTGAAAATGACCTATAATGTATTAGCTCATATCTTTCAAATGAAGTGATTTTTTGGGCTTGAGCATAAAATCAAAGTTTTAGAGAATTGAATTTTCTTCAAAATGAGCTTTGGTTAGGGAAAAAATGATGAAGTATGTGAAAGTTATTCTTGGTCAAAGTTCAGTTGACTTCTCCTAAGGAAACTCTAATTTGACAATTCTTGACTTTTGATGATTTGAGGGATTTTCTTGAGGAATCATGATCAACCCTTGATCAAATGATGAATATCACTTCAAAATGTTGATGTTGACAAAAAAATATTGAATTTTGAGTGTATGTTGAACATAGCTTACTTTTTAACCAATACAATTGATTTTCAATCATCTGAGCCATTGACTGGGCAAACTTGTGATGCAAGATTTGAAACTTGACACGGACCTTGTTGAGGACTTATGAAGAACCATGAAAATCATTTGAAACCTTTGCGAACCAAATTTCTTTGAGAAACTCAAAACCCTAATTGTAGACTTTTGGCTTAGTAGGTGAGTTGACTGGTCATCCCTTGAGGTTCTTGAGCATTTTGAGAAGCTTTGAAGAATGTCTTGAAGAAAATGGGAGGGAAAATTTTGGGGTACAACACACACACACACACACACACACACACACACACACACACACACACACACACACACACACACACACACACACACACACACACACACACACACACACACACACACACACACACACACATATATATATATATATATATATATATATATATATATATATATATATATATATATATATATATATATATATATATATATATATATATATATATATATATATATATATATATATATATATATATATATATATATATATATATATATATATATATATATATATATATATATATATATATATATATATATATCTCTATATGTGTGTGTGTGTGTGTGTGTGTGTGTATGTTGTACCCCAAAATTTGTATATATATTTCACCTCAGTTTTTAAAAATAACTGAGGTGAAATCTGGCATTTGTAAAACAGATTTTACCATAATTCTAACTAATATGTTGCCGCGACAGATAGAGGAAATATTTTCCATGAATTTTTTTTATCTAGAAACGCTTAAGAACACATGTCTGAAGACCATGAAATCTCTGGGGTTTCTGAAGACTACGAGATCTCTGAGGATTCGATCAAAGATCTGTTGTAAACAATTTATTCCCAATAACTCCTTATAGCAAAGATTTGTTTATCTCCAAGAATCAGGATTTGTTGTAATCGTGTATTTTAAAATTCTTTGTAAATTATGTAAATTAAAAATTAATAGTAATAAAAATCTTTCACCTCGGATTTTCTAAAAATTGAGGGGATATTTTAGCATTAATTTTGAGGATATTTGTCACCGTTCTTAATCAAATCCTTGTCGTCCATTTTCATCACTATCAAAGCTCAAGACACTTTAATTAGTGATTCGCGTGATACCTAAATAACTTCCATTATAGAGCAATCTGAATATATAAAATTCATAATACAACATCATGAAGTGCTTGAAACTATCCTCCACTTTAAGATTTAAAGAGTCTTGGTCATGAAGAGTTCTCTAAGATTGATTGCAAGAGCAAAAAATTATTTGAGTTTAAGGTTTGTGTTCTTAAATGTTTATTTGAATATAAAGTTATTTATTTATCTAACCTTTTTTGTTTATATCAGAAACAAATGTAAGGAAAAGCAATTGAAAACATATTGTTTCTAGCAATTGATCTTCCCATGGATATCAAAGATTTGAAGATCCAATATATGATCTTCATGGACAACTTTGATTTTTATTTTTGTATTCAGTGTAAACAATGTAACCGATTATATTATGGGTAAACATTGTATTTTGTAAACAGGTTACTTTATTAATTTTTTGTGTAAACAATGTAACCAGTTTAAATTTAAAAAAATACTAATATTTTACCCCATACTTGAGGTGCTACAATTGTAAACAATAAAAATGTAGACGGTGTGGATGGAACCCATGCACTATTAAAATACCCCTCGGTGTTTTAAACACCAAGGTGATAATGTTAGAACAAGATTTGGTTCTACAACTTAATCTCTAACTTTTGACGATAACAAATGAGTATATTTGTATGAACAATTTTGTTACTCTAATGTTTGTTATTTTTTAGTATCTAACAAACAGGTTCTGCTTATGATGAATGGTGTGGCCAAGACATTAGAAGAGAATAAATTTCGCTTCTCACTACACAAGTTCTGATGAATAGTAGCAAAACACTCCAGAAGGCTCTGAAGTGTAGGCTCTGATATGAAGTCTAAAGAAACCAGTCAGAAGATCTGAAGACATAAGTTTCTACTGAAGTCCAGATGTTAAAGACTCATGTTTGTGAAGACAAAGGGTTCTCAAGACCGAGTGTTGAATATTCTGAAGACAAAGTTCTTAAGACTCTAAAGACTTGAATTTCTGAAGACCCAAGGTTTGATAAGAGGTTCTCAAGACTAATTGTTGAAGACTCTGAAGACGCAGTTCTAAAGACTCTTAAGACTTGAAGTTTTGATGACCTTGGTGTTATGTTCTCTCTTCTAACTCATGATCGCAGAGGCCCCTGAAGTACATGAGAAAAGAAGATAATGTTAACATGGTACAAAAAGTACATGGTACAAACAAAATGTTCCATTCCACTACCATGAAGGATGGATGTTGCGTACGATCTCGTCTCCCATATGATTTCTCAAGCTGCCAACTTTCTGAAAATTCCAGAAATACCCTCCGACAGTTATAATATTTTATTGGCTATATAAAGGCTTGAAGACTATGAGATAAAACTGCCAATTCAAGTTGATACACTTTCTATTAAGACTATTCATATGCCTTCATATTTCTCTAGTCTATGTTCTAAAATTACTGTTTATATATTCGCTTGTGTAGAAGAATAATTTCTTATAAACTAACTTTGTTCAAACAGTTGTTTGATTTTCCTTAAGGGACCAGTTGGTCAGAATCCTTGAGAAGTCTAAGATTAGTGTGTCTTATAGGTTTTAACATTAGTCACTCGCAGTTATCTTGTGCATTGTAATAATTTGTTTGATTATTAGATTAAGTCCTTGTTGAGAAAGGAGAAATCACCTTGGTGGATGGACTGGACTAGCTTGATAGTTTTCAAGTAAACTGGTATAAATATAACTTGTTCTTTCCTTCTTGCATCTTATCACTATTATGACTAAGTGAAGTAACTTGTTACGGTTTAAAGGAGATTTCAAAAGGATATTATTTTTGGTTTAAAACCCAATTCAAACCCCCTTTCTTATGTTTTTCACACCTTCGGTTGGCATCAGAGCTTCGGTTCTTAGAAGTTGATAAAAGTTTGAATTTTTATCAAGAATATAACAGTGTTCAGTACCAATCTAGATTGTGTGAAAAACATTGGCAGATAAAGGTAACAATGCTACTGTAATTGGTGATAATATGGATAATGATAGAGATCAGTATAGTGTTAAACCTCTTATGTTTGATGGAGAAACGTTTGACTATTGGAAAGGCAGGATTGAAAGTTATTTTCTGGGATATGACTTGGATCTATGGGATTTGGTAGTTGATGGATACACTCACCCAATAGATGATAAAAGTCTAAAGATTGCAAGAAGTGCTATGACATACGCTCAGAAAAAGGTTCACAGAAATCATTACAAAGCAAGAACAATTCTTCTAAGCACTATTTCTTATAATGAGTATGAGAAGATCACAGATAGAGAGACTGCAAAGTCTATTTTTGATTCTCTTCAAATGACTTATGAAGGCAATTCTCAAGTTAAGGAGACAAAGGCTATGGCCCTAATCTAGAAATATGAAGCCTTCAGAATGGAAGATGATGAATCTGTGGAAGCGATGTTTTCAAGATTTCAGACTCTTATTGTAGGACTCAAAATTCTGAATAAAGGATATTCTACTGCAGACCGTGTTAAGAAGATTATCAAAATTCTGTCTAAGAAATGGAGACCAATGGTAACTTCTTTGAAGTTGTCAAAGGATCTGAGCAACACAAGTCTTGAGGAACTAATTAGTTCTTTAAGAAGTCATGAGATAGAGCTTGAGGAAGATGAACCTCAAAAAATAGTTAAATATGTGGCTTTGAAGTCTAAGTCTTGAAAGACCAAGGCTTTTCAAGCAGGAGAAGAATCAGAAGGATCTGAAGAAGATTCAGATGAAGATGAACTTTCTCTGATATCCAGAAGGATAAGTCAGATATGGAAACACGGAAAGAGCAAGTTCAGAGGGTCAAGAAGAATAAATGGTGGATCTGAATCTACATCTAGTCAGAAGAAAGCTTATGGAAAAGAAGTTACCTGTTAGGAATGCAAGGAGCCTGGACATTATAAGAACGATGCCCAAAGCTCAAGAAAGACAAGAAACCTAAGAAGGCCTACAAATCCAAGAAGGGTCTCATGGAGACATGTGATGTTACAAAGTCAGAATAAGAAGACTTTGATGAAGAACGTGCCAACGTATCATTCATGGCAAAGACTAGCACGAGTGAAGCAGTATCAGAGGACGAACTAACACTTGATGATGAGTCAAACTCTGATGACGACAAAGAGGTACTTACTTCTTTATCTCGTTCTGAACTTGAAATTGGTTTATCAGAACTAATGAAAAGGTATCAATCTCTTCTATGTAAACATAAAACTCTGAAAAAGAAGTTTGTAGTTACTTCTTAGAACTATACTAAAGATAAGAAAAACATTTTTGATTTAAATGAAAAATTATTTATTTTAGAAAAATTAAATATTGCTCTGAAAAGTAAAGTTTCTAGATTAGAAGAAGAGATTATCTCTAGCACATCTGTTACTGATGAAGTAATCAGATATGATAGAGCTTTTCAGCACTTCCTAGCTAAAAGCATAGATAGAAGCAAAATGGCTTCAATGATCTATCGAGTTAGCAGAAACAGAAGTAGAGGCTTGGGATATTCAGGACCATCAAAGATAATTGATGAGACTCTAAGTGTCAAACCAAAACCTCTTTTTGAATATTTCATGCTTGCTGGCACAAAATTGAAATGTCCAGAACAAGAAGGTTCTGATTCCACTGTAGCACAACCAAAAACAGAAGAAACTTCTAAGCCTAAATATCATGCACAAATTCCACTAGATTATCCTGTTGCACAAGATTCCAAAGGGGTCAGAACCTCTGGAATTTCTAACAAAAAAGGAGCTAGAAAATGGGTACATAAGGATCAGATAATGTATGTTGCAGATGTCCTTGATGGCGCCACTGAAACACTAGTCATGGTACCTAGGCAGTGGATGCTTGTGACACATGAAGGGAAAAAGGCATATGTTCCAATATTTGGAACTTAAGTCTTGAAGTGTTATGGGTTTCAGAGGAAACCAGGAGTGGAAGATCATTGGCTCGGGAACTATTGGTAATGGTAAACTTCCTTCTATTAACAATGTTCTTTTAGTAGAGGTGTTGTACCCAAAAATTTGCCCTCCCATATTCCTCAAGATTTGCCAAGAATAATCTTCAAGTTGCTCAAGTTGGCTCAAGGATTGGATAGTCAAGTCACCTCCTAAGGCAGTCAAGTCAAAATTAGGGTTTTGTGTTGAATCAAGGTCCTCACATCCAAATGACCTCAAGTATTACCTAATGTCCTAATATGTTCTTAAGTTCATCCATGTCGAATTTCAAGCCTTGCAAAGGAAGTTTGGTCAGTCAATTGCTCAAGAGACCCAAAAGTCGACTATGCTAGGGCAAAAGTCAACTGTGTCCCAAATACAGTCAAACCTCAAGATTTTTGTCAACATTCTCATTTTGAAGGATAACTCATCATTTGATCAAGGATTGATCATGATTCATCAAGGATTGCTCAAGATTCCTCAAGATTCAAAAGTTGCTAAATTAGGGTTTTGCAGGAAAAGTCAACTCAACTTTGACCAAGCATAACTTTCTCACACTTTATGAGAAATGACCCATAAAAAGCTCATTTTGAATAGGATGCAATTTCCTACAATCCATCTTCACACCCCAAGATCAAGAAATGCTCTCACAAAAAGTTACAAATTTGGACATTATAGGTCATTTTTGAAAGTCAACAAAAACACCTTTTTTCCAAAGCTTATAACTTGAGCATGGAACATCAAAATGAGATGATACCAAAAGGGTTGATTATAAGACATCTCAAGGTTTCTAAAAAGTCCAAGAACACCTCCAAAAGTTCAAAATTGAAGAAGTTATGCATTGTTGAAGTTGGGCATTTTTCCAAATTTGCCAAAAGTCAACTATCCTCAAAACTCCAATTTTTTACAAAAGGGCCCACTTTTTTCCACTTGATATGGTCTTGTCATGCCACACACGTGTCTCATACTTGATTTCATGGCCATTCATTTATTTTTCTATTTTATTTAATTTTTATTGATTTAATTCATTTTTAATCAATATTAAATCAAATAAAATCTAAAAATTGATGAAATCATATCTTTGTGATTGGTACAACTTCAATTACCATCATGAATCAAATCAAACTCGTATCATGGCTTTTTATGCACAAAAAATCAGATTTGGCCTATTTTTGGAAACTTGTCAATGGTGATCAAAATCCAATCTTCCATCTTCAATGCACTTGGATTATAGCCCATGTTTTGACCTAAATTCATTCCATTATATGCACACAAGCCACACAAACCTAAAATACGCATAGAACACTACTGAAACGACCAGAGCAAATTGGTGAAAAAGCTTGAAAAGTGGGAGATCGAAAACAACATTGGAGGCCAATTCAATCCAAAACCACAACATAGTTCTCTTCCCTGACATCCAGTGGAGCTATACCAATCAAAACCAAGCCCTAAGACAGCCTGAAACTCACTGTAAGTATCCACGAACCTTGCTCTGGACATGATATCGTGAAATCATATTCTTGCATCTTTTCTTTAAAATCTTGGCATATTTGTGTTTATTATTTGATTTAGAACGTTTTGGCATTATCCAATTTGATTTTCATGGCCTGTATAATGATGCCTGAATCTAGGGTTTACATGTGGTGTTTTTAGGCGTTTGAGTTACAGGAAAAATTGGATCAAGCAATGGTTATAGGGATATTCAAGAGGCAAAGACGAACACATTCATGTCCTTGGATGGTATTTTCATGGCCTGGGAGATATTTTTGAAATGTCCTATGAATCTTCCTGCGGATAAAAATCCGCAGGTAAACGAACCAGAGTTTTGGAGAAGACGACCAGACGTCGCCCTCCCATTGGTCTATTTGAAAATACGCGCTTTTTTTTTCAGGCATAGTTAATTATTGTCCATATAATATTTGTTGTGTGTATCAATAACAAAGAAACAGGCCAGCTCAGTTGGTGGAAGCGCTATTGGAAATACCCCTGGGACCTGGGTTCGAATCCCAGGTCCCCCAAAATGCTTATTATTATTTTCTTGCAGATATTCCAATGATTTTCCAGGTATGAAGACCACCATGCACCTCAAGAATCAACGTGCCAGATGGCCTTCAGGCCAAATCTGTTGGTCATGAATGAAGGACCACCATGGTCTCAGGTCAATGCATGCATAGCCAACCTCAAAAGTCAAACAAGGCTGGACGTTTTGGGCCATGGAATTTGCTAGATTCACCTCTTTTTGGGCCCAACACCCCCTGAGTATTTCTTTTTACATTTTATTTCTTTTCCTTATTTATTTATTTTATTATTATTATTATTATCTTAATTAAAAAATTAACCAATTAACTTTTATTTCATAAAATCAGAAAACAACAAAATAATATTTTTTTAATTCCATTAATTTTATTATTTATTTTTGTAAATAAATTTTAATCAATTAATTTAGTTTTTTTAGTTAGGTATAATTTTAATATCTTTTGCATTAAATTAAAATCAACATAGAATTAGGGTTTTTAATATCTTTTAACCATTCTTATTTTATTTCCTTAAATAATAAAAAACCAAAAATATTTTCATTTAATCAATTAATTCAATTATTAATTTAGACTAATTTTTAATTCAAAAACAACAAAAAATATGCTTTATTTAATAAAAAGGGTCAAAACCCTAAGACACTCCGATTTAATTTTCTCGTGCGTGAATTACTTTCGATCCACATTTCAATATTGTAACTGTTTCGAGAATGTAATAGTTTTAACTTAGGACTTTATTTATTTCTTTATCGCTTTTATTTACTTTTCGCAATTTAATTTTAAAGGGTTTGTCTTTGGCGATGTAAATACTCGACGCCTTGTAATAGCTTAGATTTATTTTCCGCAATTTAATTTCTGCAACCATTAACTGTTAGATGTTTTAATAATAGGCAATGCATGACAAGATCAATCTTAATTTAAAATCAACAATAGATCACCCATAATATGTACAAAGATAATATAACTGAAAAAACAATACACTCGCACAGGCCACTCTTAGGGTACACCTCACTTGGTTGCCTCGAACGTGGTCATTGAGTATAGGAAGTTTTAGAGGTCGCCCTCTTGTCCAAAGATCACAAGTTGCCTCAAAACGGTTGCCTCGAAAAAAATGATCTAAGACATTAGGGTTACCGCTAAGGCGTCCTAACATTGCTTTAGTGACCACACGTCCCTTAATCGAATTGAACCGAAAACTCCAACGACGATGCTACCTACTCCTCAATAGTGGGATAGCGTTGTCTAAAGGACATTTGCACAGTCTAATTCTTTTTTTTTAGTAGGTAGATGCTCTTAAGTACTTGCTCCTTTTAAAAACAAAACAAAACTTTTCGCACTTACACCCCTTTCAAACAAAAACTCTTTTCAAATCCACAATCACAAAGAAAAGCAAACTTTTGAAAACATAATGAGCAAGTACCTAAGAGCCCGTGGATAACCACTGATAGAAAGGGTGCTAACACCTTCCCTTTCTATAATCTACCTCCCGAACCCGAGAAACATCTCAAAAAGGAATTTTTCTGTGCTTTTGTCCTTTCCTTGTTGGATAAAATAAAAGACGGTGGCGACTCTTGCTTACCGCGACATTTTGCGAAAACAAACGCAAACGCGAACCAGCATTCCAAAACAGTCAGTTCTATTCCCACCGATCACAAGAGGGTATGACGCATAACCTCTTGTCAATCATCCAACTTAGTGATAATGGTTATGACGTTATTTTCAATCAAACGTCTTGTAAAGCTGTTAGTCAAAAAGATGGCTCAGTCTTGTTCAATGGTAAGAGGAAGAATAATATTTATAAAATCAGATTATCAGATTTGAAAAATTAGAATGTAAAATGTCTCCTGACTGTTCAAGAAGAGAAATGGGTCTGGCACATACGTCTGGGCCTTGTTAGTTTGAGAAAAATATCTCAACTCAATAAGCTTAGATTAGTCAGAGGCTTACCTAATTTGAAGTATACTTCATATGCTCTTTGCGAAGTATTTCAGAAAGACAAGTTTTCAAAAAATCTCTTTGAAAGCTAAAAAGATTGTTTCTACCTCTAGGCCATTAGAACTTCTTCACATTGACTTGTTTGGACCAATGAAAATTGCTTCTGTCAATGGAAAGAAATATGAACTTATCATCGTTGATGATTACAACAGATGGACATGGGTAAATTCTTGACACACAAGGATGAGTCACACTTTGTGTTTTTCAACCTTTCTTGTGTTTTTCACACCTTCAGATAAGTCTTTACTTTTCATGACGACCTTATTTACCTTTCTTCAGATGCCGAGATAAAACGCATTTTACGTTCGACGTGACACAAATTTTTTGTAGTAGTGGCTAGTCTATTGATTTGTTAGGGTGATACCTATACACACTTTGATGTCCAGGTCAATGGTTGTGAGATATGAAAGGTATAAAATTGTAAGGAATTTTGACACATATGGTCCTTTTATAGGAATTTTATTAGAATTTTTGGAGGTCCTCGTCTCTAAAATTCAATCAAAATTGTGCAAACTAATAGGTGGCAGGATATAATTTGTTTTGTTATCTGAGAACCCTATTCTGGTGTTCTTCTTGAATCAGGTGCTTTTTAAGGTAGGTTTATGTATTCTCAATCTCCTGCTCTGTAACAAATATCAAAATAAATACTTTGCCTAATGACATTATTCTTTATAAATATGTTTACCTTTTAGACTATGTTGAAGTCTTTCTCCCTCGTCCATTTTTGGGTTGAGACGAGATAAGAACAATGATAATTAACAATTTAAACTCTATCTTCTCATATAAATATTTGTTTGAAAATATTAATTTTAAATGTATCTTGTAATTTTTTAAATAGCTTGTGAATTTCATTTTGTATATACCATAAATTTGATCTCCATTAAAACTTATTATGAATTTATCCGAATTAATTTTGATTATTTTTAATATTATCGGGCATGAAAGCCGATTTCTAAGAAAAATTAGTTATATATATTTAAAAAACAATATCCAAATGAAAATTCAAAATTGCCCCTTATTTTAACTGGCTTGTAATCCAAAAGGAATCAGAAAAAAGATAAATTAAAAACTATTTATCAAAAGTAATCCAAACCACAGCAGCAAAAAAAACAGAGAAACAGTTGATTCTCTCTTTTCACAACAAAATATTTCTTCTCAGACAGACGCAATACAAATCACAACAACAAAGATATATGCCATTTCCTCTGTTATTGTTGAGGATGATGATTTTGAAATATGGACAATTTGTCGGGTAAGATCTCCTATTTGTTTTCTTTTTCATTTTTGTTGATTTGGTTGTGGTTTCAATTTTGTTTTTAAGAATAAATTAATATATCTTTCTTCATCTCTCTTTTCTTTAAGATTTTATGATATTTGAGTAGAGCCTTTTCTAATTTGAATTTCATGTTTTAAATATTTTATGATATTTGATTAGAGTTTTTCTTAATTTGAATTTAGTGTGTTTTTACCGTTACTTATTAATAAAATGCATGTCTATAGAAAGATAAAAACTATTTACAAAACTAATCCAGACCATAACATCAAGAGGAGAGAAATAATTTCCCTCTCTTTTCACAACAAAATATTTCTAATCGAACAGACGTAATATAGATTACAACAATAAAGATCTAACACCACTTTCTCTGTTATTGTTAAGGATGATAATTTTGAGATATAAACAAATTCATATTTTTGTAGATTTTGTTGTGGTTTTAATTTTGTTTTTAACAAAAAATAGAATAAATTAATATGCTTCTTCGTCTCTCTGTTTTTTTTTAAGATTTTATGATATTTGATTAGAGTTTTTTCTAATTTGAATTTTTTTTAATATTTTATGATATTTGATTATAGTTTTTCTTAATTTGAATTTAGTGTCTCTTTACTGTTGATTATTAATAAAATACATGTTTATATTGTGAAAAAAATAAAACTACTTACCAAATTTAAACTATAATAATAAAGAGAGTTTTTGTTCTCTGTTTTTACAACAAAATATTTCTTCCCAGACAGACATAATACAAATCACAACAAAAAAAATATATAATAATTTTTCTGTTATCGATAAAGACGATGATTCCGAGATATGAATAATTAGTTGGACAAGGTCTTCTATTTATTTTCTTTTTTTCAATTTTTTTTGTTGATTTTGTTGTGGTTTCAATTTTGTTTTTACCAAAAACTAAAATAAATTAATATATCCTACTTTATCAATCTATTTTTTTTAAAGATTTAATGATATTTTTGCATTTTTTAAATATTTAGTGATATTTTTGCAGAATATCATTAAATCTTTTGATTTTTCTCTTGCAAAATATTAGAAATGAAATAAATCTTTTGATTTTTTTTCTTTTTCTCCTTTTCTATTTTGAGTACCAGTAAGAATGAAGGTATAATAAATAAGTTTTTCATTTTTTTAATGTTATTTGAATTCATTTCTTTTTCTTGATGAGTCAATTTGATTGAAATTTTTGTGCTCATAAAAAACAACTCATTTAGAGTTTAACACCTCTATCTAAAGTAAATGTTATAATTATGTAAATGTTATCACTATAGTATGTTAATATGTTAATCTTCATTTACCTGATGATTTTGTGTTTTTAAAGAAGGTTTAGTAATATATATATATATATATATATATATATATATATATATATATATATATATATATATATATATATATATATATATATATATATATATATATATATATATATATATATATATATATATATATATATATATATATATATATATATATATATATATATATATAGTTATTTATGATTTGATGAATATACAATAATTTTTTATTTTTTTTCTCTTTAATCTGTGATATTTTAAAATTATTTTTTTATATTTAAATATATTCAATTTAATATTTAGACTTAACAAAAATAATTTTTGTAGAAGATACTGATTTTTTTTTCTTCTTTATCAATGTTAGAGTTATTTTCCGATTGCCTTATATTTCAATGG
Organism: Vicia faba; assembly: GCA_948472305.1. Lineage (NCBI taxonomy): Eukaryota > Viridiplantae > Streptophyta > Magnoliopsida > Fabales > Fabaceae > Vicia > Vicia faba. The sequence goes on along the minus strand of OX451738.1, from coordinate 675,835,670 downwards.
TTTAGTCATCGGGTAACAATGACATATTTTGTCATGTTTTTCATTATCTATCTTTTTAAGTGCAAAACACGCATGAGTAAAAACGGATAGATGTTTGTTAATCTAGTAGTCATAATTCTTTTATGTTCATTTTTAGTTTTCTTTTCAATTTTCAAAAGTTATTTGTATAATCTTTTGTTTTGAATTTCTTTGTGTTTTTTAATGTTTTTCTTTATCTACTATAATTATAATAAATTTTATTTTGAGATTTGTTTTAATTATGCTTTTTATAAAATGTACTATTAGCTTTAAAATTTAAGTACAATATATTTCAAACAGTGAATCTGTATTTTTTCTCAATTTTTTATTAAAGTAAGTTCATTAGTGTGATTTGAATCTAACTTTTTTTATTTTATATTTTAGTTTCAATTGCCCAAAAAATTTTTATGTTTTGTGTTTATAATGTTAATGTCATCTTCTTGATTTTCTACAATTTGTCTTTGTTTTTATTAGAATTCAATGCTAATAAATTTGGTCAAAGAAAAAATAACATTGTTATTAGTGACTTTTGATAGTAGTTGTGGCACAATATTATACTACATTAAAAATTATATAACACAACAAACATAAAAACTATATAAATGTGTGTGACGTTAAAACTTAAATATACATAAATATAAATGTTAAAAAGAGACGTAATTAATTACTTTTGATATTACGAATCTTTATGAATTACTAAATAAAATGAAATTGAAAAAAAAACACTAAGGTACATTCTATATAAAAAATATTAATGTGTCATATATATATATATATATATATATATATATATATATATATATATATATATATATATATATATATATATATATATATATATATATATATATATATATATATATATATATATATATATATATATATATATATATATATATATATATATATATATATATATATATATATATATATAAATTAAAAAAGAATTAATAGTCACATTAATATTTTAATAAATAATTTTTTATTAATTTAATAGTTGATAAATATATAAAATTTTGAATGTTTAACGGATTATGGAAGTAAAACAGCTAAATACTTTTTTTTATAAGTTATATATTGATGTATTCTCTTTATTTTTATAATTTATATAATAACTTATATTTATTTTATATCGTGAGTATTGTTACGTACAGTGTATCTGACGGTTCTTATAAATGTAAATAAATAATGTCAAATAATTATATTTATTTATTTTATTTAATTAAATATTAATGAGTATAACTTAATTAGGAAAAAATTTAAGTATACTTTTTTAGATGTGATTTATATATTTTTCTTTTATATATATATATATATATATATATATATATATATATATATATATATATATATAATTTTTTTCTTCTATTTTTACCTTTTAAAAAATATTTTAATATATTTATCATATTTTTATTGAAGAAAAATATGAACCAACTTATAAAATTGTATTTAAATATTTTCTATTTAATTATTACTCTCCATCTTTAATTATATATTGTTTTAAATATTTCACACAAATTAAAAAATATAATTTTTTATATAAGAAATAAAAATTATAAATGACTTTATAGTTTCTTTCATTAATTATAAAGTAAAAATTATAAAAATTGGAAGGAGAGGGAGTGATAAATAAAAAAGAATATAATAATTTGAGATGAAATTTTATTATTGCAGTGACCATTTTTCGTATGCGATTTTTTCTCTTCTATCTCTTTTCAGTTTTCTTTCTCCGGATTATTTTCACTTAGTATATTAATGCAATTAATTAGCCAAATTATATTATTTTAAATTGTCTATTTATAATCATTATAGTACTATTTACTCATTTGAAACTAAATCAGATTAATTTAAATACTAAACTTTGTTATTTATGTATAAAATAAAAAGTTTTTTTTTTATATATAAAAATATATATCAAATATTCAAACACATAATAAAATTAGATAAAAACAATCCTTTAAATATATGGAGATTATTATATTTTTTAACAGACTAAAATGATATATTAACCATCAAAAAGTCCTTTCAACATAAAGAGTACTAGAAGAACTATAAAAGTATAGTTACAACATCAACCGAATCACAACTCAAAACTAACAAAAACAAACCTGACATCAGCCGAATCACAACCCAAAACTAACAAAAACAAACCTTCAACTATCTCACACACCGCAACAAACACCGCAAAAGATTCAACCTTCAACTTTGATAATCGAAAGTGAACGAATGGAAACCAAAAGGAAAGAAGTTTAATATTTTCACAAATAGAAATCAAACTTTGACTAATATTCTGAAAAAGTCGATGATTCCGCACTTTCCAAATATTCCACATAGCTGCTACCTAAATGATGTGAAAGACATTACGGCCTAATTTTTACCATCCTCCAAAAGCCACAAAGTGATCATGATACTCCCGAAGATGTTCATGAGACACCGACGAAAATCCTAACCAACCCGACATCACCTGCCAAATTTTACCATAAAAATCACATTGAACAAAGATATGGTCTTTTTGCTGACCACACTCCGCCTGCTATACAATTTTGCTCCTGGGCACTAATAATATGACGCATAACCAAATTATCCTCTATCGGTAATCCATTACGATATAACCTCAAAGGAAAAAGATTAACCTTTAACAGCACCGCCTTAGACCATCAAACGTGAGAGTTTCCAAATTGTTTGGGATCCGCCGACTTCGTCAAAAACTGATAGCAGTCCTCACATTATACCACTTTGAAGAATGAAGTCTCCACACCCATGAGACATTAACCGAGTCCTGCAAAACAAAAGAATCCAACAACTGAATACACTCCCCAATCAACTCCTCCTCCCACGCAAACAACCTTCTCATCCAACTCCAAGCCTCTCCTTCCACCCCCACTCTAAAGCACACATCTCTATAATTGTAGCATCCTTATGCTCAGATAAGTCATAGAGCCTTTAAAATCTAGACATTAACACCACTCCCTCTAACCAGGGATCCCTCTAGAACAGAGAGTTAGCATCATTGCCTACCGATCTCTTAATGTTATCAAGCAACCACCCACTCCCTTGTCTGATCTTATTCATGCTCTGCCACCAAACATACCCTCATTCTATCCTAAACCTCGCCTCCCCCTTCTTCACCATATCGATAAGCTAAAACCCTATACCAAAGACTTCCCCTTAACTCAAACACCCTCCAACACCATTTCTCCAATAAAACCTCATTAAACTCCCTCAACCTTATCACCCCCAATCCACAATCCTCCTTACTCTTACACACAAAAATCCAATCAATCCACGTTATTTTCTTATGACCTTCCCTACCACTCCACAAAAAAGTATTAAATAAAGATTCAAGGGAAGTGATGATACCTGCAAGAGCCTTGAAGAAAGAAAGGAAATAAATCGGGATAGAGGACAAAACAGATTTCAACAAAACCAACCCCCCCCCCCAAAGTTTTCCATCCAGATAATCTACTTCTGATGTTATTCACCAATAGAAGCCAAAAATTAAGCTTTCGCGAATTGCCTCCAATAGGCAACTTCAGATACACAAACGGAACCACTCCCAATTTACAATTTAACACCAAAGCTGCCTCCATCAATCAAGAATTAAAAATGTTCACACCCACCAACATGCTCTTATTAAAATTAACTTTTAAACTTGAAATAGATTCAAACAACAACAACACTGCTTTAAGAGCCCTGGCATTTACCCAACTCTTAGACCCCATCAACAAAGTGTCATTCGTGAACTGTAAATGTGAAATGGTTAACCCATCACCAAAACCGACTTTATACCCTGAGAACAATCCATCCTCAACAATAAAATTCATTAAAACATTGAATCCCTCTGCCGCAATTAAAAATAGAAAATGAGATAACGGGTCACCTTGCCGGAAACCTCTCTCCGTCCTAAACTCATCAGTTGGACTCCCATTCACTAACACCGACACTGTAGCAGTTGAAACACATTCAAATATTCATTTCACCCACAAAACAGAGAAACACATTCTAACCATCACCCTCTTTAAAAACCGTCAATCCACATAATCATAAGTTTTCTCAAAATCCACTTTAAATAACAATGACTTTCTTATTCTCCCGAGCATCATCCACCACCTTATTAGCTATCATAATATCGTCTAGAATTTGTCTACCAGAGATAAAAGATGATTGAGTATCCGAGATCAGCCCACCAATTACATTTCTCAATATGTTAGCTAAAACTTTTGCCAAGACTTTATACAGACACCCAACCAACGAAACAGGATGAAAATCTGATACCCGCTGAAGACTATCAACTTTAGGTATCATAGTAATAAAAGTATTGTTAATACCTTTAGCTAGCTTTCCATTACGGTGAAACCCCACCAAAAATCTCAACAAATCATCTTCCAAGATATCCCATGATTCTTTTATAAAACCAAAACTCACACCATCTGGACCTAGACTCTTGTAACTATCACAATCCCATACCACTTGTTTCTCTTCTTCCATCGAGAACGACTTAATAAGATCAACCTCTTCCACACCACTAAGAGTTTTAAACGATAAATTATCAATCTTTGGACGCTCACCTTCTACCACTTTGAAATAAGACTGAAAGTGGTGAAAAATGGCTTTCCGAATCAGAGCTACTCCTTTAACAAGAACATCATTCACCGATAAGGAAGTGATCATATTAGTCCTTTGTCTAGATGACATGAACTCGTGAAAAATATTAGAGTTTGCATCACCTTCCCTTAACCAATTCAATATGGACTTCTTCCACTACATACTAGAATTCAACTTGGACAAAAAAAAAACAAATCAACCGATAGGTATGTAATCCCTCCACCTCACATTTCTCTAAATTAAGTTGTTCCCCTTTCACATCTAAAGACTCAATACACTTTTTAACCTTCAAAAATTCTCCCCTCCAAATTCTGAGTATGTTGTTGATGCCACCATTTCAAACTTCCTTTGATTAACCTTAATTTTTCCTTCTACACATAGCTGCCCCACACTTCCACCTGAAAAGACCTCCATTGATCAATCACAAAATCATGATACCTCGGTAAATCAGGCCAACATTTCAACATTCATTGAGGTCTCGGTCCCCAATTTTGGACATCAATAGACAACACCAAAGGATAATGATCATATATACCTCTAGGAAGAGCCCACTAAGAACAATTAGGCCAATTAGAACCATATGCTTCAGAGACCAAGAACCTATCCAACCGACTCATGACCTGACAGTCCCCACTATTATATGTTCAAACACAGAGTCATCAATAAAAAATGAAATGATGCATGTCTCATTCAAAGTGAAAATTATATACCGTATAAATAATAATAAATCATTATACTCTCTAGTGGTTTCAGTTATAAAAAACATCTAATAACATTGTTATGTAACTATTGTCTAAGGAGATGAGTAGAAATTAAAACATATTGTTTTATTATTATTATTATTATTATTATTATTATTATTATTATTATTATTATTATTATTATTATTATTATTATTTTTAATTATTTATTTACAAATAAACAATTAATTTTCTAAAATATCAGTCTTTTGTCAATTTATTTCTTAAATTATTAAAATATTGAAAGATCATAAACCATTCTCTTATTTAATTATAACACAATTTATTTTCTTCAATTTAAATGAGATGAATATTTTTGAAAAAAATAATTTAATTTGCATCTTAGGTAGCGGTTATTTTAAGGATTGAAAAATATTCTTAAGAATGTGTTACTTAAAAATAAAAATATAGAAATTTAATTTTTACACATTTCTTTTATATAAAGATCATATACCAAAGAAAAATAGTGATACACAAAAATAAGAGGGAGAATTAGACCAAAATTTTCACTAGGATATGAATTAAAAAAAAAAACAAGACAAGTATAACACATATTTTATAAAATCATTCCTAATCTCCGAAGAAATAGAATCAAGAAAAGGTTAGAGAGATAGATGTGCTTTCTATATTAGACAAAAAATTTGCACATGTATTCTCTCCTTTATAAATGCCTCCTCTATAAATATGGGCATAAAAAACATATTAATTATCTATTACATTCTTACAAGGATTCCAACTCTTTCTTAATTTCCAAGACACCATATTATTCTTTGAAAAAGCTTGAACCATCAAAAGAGAATCATTCTCAATCGAAAACTTTGATCATGCCTTATCTCTAGCAATCTCAATGGCTATGAGAAGATCAAAAAAATCCACATGTAAGGATGTTTTTAATTGAAATGGTTCTTCAAAGGAAAGCATGACGTCAACATTATTGTTCTGAAAAATTCCACCACAACCAAGAGAGAGAGGAGCATGGATGAGTGCACCATCACAATTGCATTTCATCCAATCTAGAATAGGAGGCTCCCAATAAAAAATATTTATAAAAGGAGTTCATGAATGATGGATATTGACATTAAATGTTTTGATGAGGTTGAATTTAGACATGGAAGGAGATGAAGTGAGCAAAGAGTGGTTACTTATCATAGTTTTCTGAGCTATAATTTTGGAAATTGTTCTTTGGTAATGTGGGATCACATTATGGTGTCTAGTCATATTCCTTGCATTCCATATTGAGGTAAAATGCCTTTTTTGCAGAGTTACCATAAATCATTAGTACAATTGAGGAAAATATATGAGTTGATAGTTTTACTAAGCCATTACAAAATCTTGACTACAAAAGGACATTGAAAGAAAATTTATTTGGTGGTTTCAGAATGAAACTTGCAAATACTACAAATGAATGCCATCTTACAACCTTTAACTTGAATCAGGTCATCAGTTGGCATCTTATTGAGAATTATACGCCAAACCACAAATGATTTTGATGGGGGTATGTCCATAATCCATATTGTCTTGACCTAGTCAAGTTTGATAGAAGGATTTGATTTAATGATATAAGCTTCATTGAGGTTTAAGTCACCAAATAAATTTTTTTCCACACTATCTTATACATGTCACGGTCTCAAATGAGATGAGACAACACTTTATGATCAAGGAAAAGAAAAATATTATTCCAGTAAACAGGAAAATACCAATTACCATCAAGAATAAAGTTTGATACATTAGGATTGGCATAAATTGATATTGTTTATATGAATTATATGTTTGTAACCTACAAGAGTTTATAACCACACCAATCACCCTTTTATAACTTTATAGAAGTTATATTTCCTAGCAACCAAGAGGAATGTGTCCTAAGCACACAAAACTTTGGTTTCATGTTGTACCAAAAAGTAGAAAATTAGCTTTGACTCTGTCTTTGAAAATATGGACTCTTAGTTACTCTAAAACATGTTTCCCTTAGAAAACCTATAAGATTGATTATTTGATTTATCCTTATAATTGACATTGAATTAGGGGAAAAGTAGATTTGGTTGTGCTAAAAATCTGATTAAAAGCTTGAGAATACTTAGTGAATAACTGCTTTAGAGAAATGATGTTTGGGGTACATCCTTTGCAAAATATGAGGATGTCACCAACATAAAGAATGAAGGAGGGAATAACTACTTGTCTAATGGCTTTTGCGGGATTCAGGACTCCATAAAAGACTAGCATGTAGATGCTTCTACTACGAACCTCCTCAGTAAGACAAAAAAATAAAAGGAGATAATAGATCACGTTGTCTAATCTCTCTACTAAAAGAGAAGAAACAATGATAGATCCATTAATGGCAACAAAAAGATTAGCAGAACACAAATATTAAGGTGATTCATGACAAGATCTTTGGTTAAAGCCATATTTTCTCAACACCTTGAGTAGAACACATCAAGTAAGAGTGTTAAAAGCCTTTGAGATATCAACTTTGATAGTAATATTGCCTACATAAGTCTTTTTATCCAAGAGATTAATTTTTTATGAACTACAGTTGATTATGGAAGAAAGCATTATTGCCTTCCATTTGAAGTTGGTATTGTATTTTACTAATGTTGCTTATGGAAGATTTGACCAATTTGTGAATGTCACCAAAGACCTCTTTATTGTAAACCTTGATATTAGTTTTGAGCACATGAATATTTTTGGATAGAATATACATAGGGTAACCGACTATTGGTTGAGACCAACAATTAGCTATAAAATCCATGCAGTGGTCATGCAAGGTCCACATACTAAAGAACTTAAATTGAGACTTGAATTTTTGAGATGCGAAGCTTTCAAAAAAAATGGTGGGAAAATGATCTGACCTGATTTTGGGGAGAGTTGTGACAATAGAATATACACTATTACTATACCAACTATAGTTTCAAAAAGCTCTATCTAACCTTATTTCAACCATGGAATTACCTTTTCTACCATTGGACCAGGTGAAATAAGACCCTTTTGCTGGTAAGTCAACTAGATTTTTTTGGTTTAACCATATATGAATGCCATTGATAAATGCTCTTTTATGATATTGAAAACCTTTATGCTTATGATTTCCTAAAATGACATTAAAGTCACATAAGAAGCACCATGGTATTTTATGGAAGGACTAGATTCTAGAGAGATCAATCCATAAATTTCTTATGGGAATGTCGCAGATAGAGGCATAAATAACATATATTCCTAATTGGGTGAAGTCTTGTTCTACCAAAAAAAGACACACTAATCAGTACTAGCAATAAGTTGAGGTTTGAGGTGTTTTGAGCAAATACACCAAAGATTTGATAATTTATCCTACCGTGTGCTAGCAATAAAAAGTTTTAGGCCTAAGTAGTGAAAAAAGTTGGAAGGAAAGTTTTCTACGTTCATCCATGGTTAAATTAAGAATAATATGTTAGGTTTGTGAGCTCATAGATTATTTTTAATAACCACTCTTGTACAGGAATTCTTTTCTGTTTTAGTTTCTTCTTATGAGATTTTTTCATGGCTAGTTGTAATTGAATGACGTACCCATTTACATCCTCCGTACTAGCAATGCTTTAAGGTTTGAGGTGCATTGAGCAAGTATACCAAGGATTTGATAATTTATTATGTCTTGTGTTGGCAATAAAAAGTTTTAGGCCTAAGGAATCAAGAAAGTTGGAATGAAATTTTTCTATGCTCATCCATGGTTCAACTAATAATCAAGGTTTGTGAGTTCTTAAATTTTTTATTAGTAACACTCTTGTACGAGCATTGGAAACCCTCTTGCATTCCATAAAATCCACTTCATGATGAAGGCTTTCAAACACTAGCTTGGGACCTGGTTAGGTATGTTGTTCTTGATTTTGTTTTATGTTTTAGTTTCTTCTTTTGAGATTTTGTCATTGCCAGTTGGAATTGAAGGATGTTTGCATCTACATCCCCATCCTCCTTGAGAAGGTAATGCATATGTTGACCTATCACTTTTATCATGTTATCATAGCCACAAGAATCTAACAATCTTGAAACCATGAAACTGGAAGATTTGGTTGGTTCGTTCGAGGCACACGAGACGAGGATTGTCGAAAGGAAAAGTGTTAAAGATTTGATACAAACACTACATGCTCAGACATGGAAGAAACATGGTGGTTTCAACAAGTTCAATGGAAAAGGGGACAAGACTTAGAGCAAGAAGTATTTGTTGAATCCTCAAAAGCATAAGGTCGATGATAGGGCTTATGAATCCTCAAAAAGAGGATAAGGAAACTCTTATCAGAAAGACAAAGAAGAAGAAAAGATGTGCAATTTTATACCTGTGAAAAGTGGGATCACTTGGCCAAAATTTTTTGGTGCAGGAAAGACAAGGGAGCGACAAAAGGCAAGGACGAAGAAGAAAACCTTACACGCCAAGATTAAGATGATTCTTAAGATATGATGGTTATGGTTACAGTTGCATATGACCATGTCGAATCCAAAATATGGTTCCTCGACACAAGATGCTCGAATCACATGGCTGATAGAAAAGCGTGGTTTTCAAGTTTTGATGAGAGGAAGAAGAGCAAGGTAAAACTTGCAGATAATAACTCGTTGCAAGCATAAGGTACTGGAAACATAGTTATTTAAAGGAATAATGGAGCAAAAATTATGATTAAATATGTACTTTATGTACCTGGAATAAAGTGCGACCTGCTAAGGTTAGACAACTAATCGAAAAGGTTTCTCAATGGTTATGAAAGATGGAGCATTAGAATTGTTCGACACTCAAAATAGTTTGGTCTTAAAATGTCCTTTGTCGAAGAATAGAACATTTAAGACCATGATCAGTTCAACTGAGGTACAATGCCTAAAAACAGTTACTGACCACAAGCATAATTGGTTGTGGCATTTGAGATTTGGCCCTATAAACTTTAGGTCACTTAATTAACTGATTACTCAAGATATGATAACTGGTATACCAAGTCTTGAGATGCCTAAGAAATTATGTGAAGGTTGCTTAGTAGGGAAGTAGTCCAGAAAGTCTTTTGTTTCGACTATGCCAATGAGGTCCTCTTGCATACTTGAAGTAGTACATTCAGATGTACATCGGCCGTTTGAAGTTCATACCGTTGGTGGAAGAAATTAATTGTCTCATTTGTCAATGAGTATAGTCTAAAGCTTCGGATCTATGTGATCAAGCAAAAGGATGAAGTATTTGAAATCTTTAAGAGATTCAAGATGCTTGTCGAAAACAAGAGTGAAAAGAAGTTCAAGGTTTTGCAAACAGGTGGAGATGGTGAATACACATCCAATATGTTTGAAGAATTTTGTGCAGAATATGGTATTGATCATGAGGTAACCGCTCCTTATACTCCTCAACATAATGGAATAGCAGAAAGAGGAAACAAGACCATATTTGATATGACGAGATGCATGCTGAAGTAGAAGAATTTGTCAAAATCCTTATGGCGTGAAGCTGTCACCAATTCTGTTTATATTCTGAACAACCTCCTACCAGGAAACGGAAGAACAATGTTCCTGAAGAAGTTTGGAGTGGAAAACAACCATTAATGAGTCATATGAAGGTGTTTGGCTTTATTGGATACAAGCATGTTCCTGATACAAGAAGAAGGAAGCTTGATGATAAAAGTGAACCTATATTTGGCTCTATAGGCTATTCAATCCAATCAATGATAAGATCATGATGAGTCGAGATATTGTGATTGATGAGAATTCTGTTTGGGATTGGAATTCTATTGATATAATTGACAAGCCATTGATGAGCTATGGTTTCGACGAAGTAAGTAATAAGGTCGGAGTCAAAGAAATTGTCGATATTCCAATTGAAGTTAAAGTCGAAGCATTTGCTAACATTACCAACATAGTAAAAGTCGAAGATGGTATGGCTAGAACAATCCAAAGACCACATAATAGAGTTCTTCTAGTAAGGCTTCAAGACTATGAAATGCATGGTGATGATGAAGTCACAACAAAAGGAGAATTAATTTATTTTGCTTTACTTGCAGGTGCTAAACCAAACAACTATAGCAAATTTTTAAAGAATAAACAATAGAAATCTCCTATAGTTGATGAGTTACAAGCGGTCGACAAAAACAACACATATGAGCTAGTCGAATTGCCAACACACACAAAAGCTATCAAAGTGAAGTGGGTGTTCAAGTTGAATCACAACACTGATGGGTCAATAGCAAGATATAAGGTAAGATTAGTAGCTCGAGGATTTATTCAAAGAGAAGGACTCGACTACTCTAAAGTATATGCACCAGTCGCATGATTAGAGACTGACATATTGGTGGTAGCCTTGGCATGTAATCAAGGTTGGTCGATATTTCACTTAGATATGAAATCAACATTTTTGAATGGTCCTTTAGATGAAGAGGTATATGTCACACAATCCATGGGTTTGTGATACATGAGGAAGCAAGGAAAATGTACAATTTTCACAAAGCCCTCTACAGCCTCAAACAAAAACATAGGGCATGAAATAAGAAGATTGACTCATACTTAGTCGAATTGGGATTCATCAATTGCAAATTTGAGTATAGTGTCTATGTTTTGGCTGTGGCATAAGCTATAACAATCATATGCTTATATGTCGATGACTTGTTGGTAACTGGAAATAGCATGGAAAACTTGTCGAAGTTCAAATAGTCGATGATAAGAGAATTTGAAATGTCAGATCTGAGAAACTTGTCTTATTTCCTAGACATGGAATTTCAAATTACCAAGCAAGGTATGGTGATGCATCAAAGAAAGTATGTCAAAAAGATACTCAAGAGATTCAGGATGAAAGATTCAAATCCTGCATCCTCACTTGTCGAACTAAATTTGAAACTGGAGAAGCATAAAGAGGAAGACAAAGTCGATGTCACTTTATTCAAACAAATTAGCGGATCTCTAAGATATATGTGCAACAGTCGATTGAATATAGGTTTCTTAGTCGGATTGGTAAGCAAATACATGAGTGAATATATAGCATGATCCACTTCTGGTGCTGCAGATCAACAACAAGTTAGCCATAAATCTCGCAAAGAACCCAATTCTGCATGGAAGGAGTAAACACATAAATTTCATTTCTTAAGAGAGAAGGTAAATCAAGTTGAACTTGAAACGAGACATTGCTTAAGTGAAGCACAATTTGTCAATATTTTCACCATAGAATTGAATATCAACATGATTCTAACTTTGAGGAAGAAGTTATGAATAGTTCAGATCAATTATAATTAGCTAGTACTTGGTAACTTAGATTATAGGGGGGGGGGGGGGGGGGGGTGTAGAGAATATAATCTAGGTTGTGTAACCCAAACTCAAATCTAAGTTAATTACTCGGCTTAAAAGTTATTATCTTCATTCTTATTTATAAGCAAATTTTAACTTTTTAATTTCATTAAATAATTGATGTATCTAACTTATATATAGTCTAAATACATCATTTATTCAATGAACTTAAAAAGTCAAAATTTACTTATAATTCAATTTTAAAATATACATTCAATAATAAATTCTATTTTAAAACTTCTCTCACTCTCTTTTTCCTCCCACTCTGAGTTCTTCACACACTAACAAATTGACGAAAAACAATTTTTTAATTTACATTTTAATAATATGTTATAATTAAATTTAAAATATTTTAATTAATAATTAAATTGATGTAAAAAAAATATTATTGATCGAAATAAGAAAATAATATATAACATTGATGCGTAATATATATTTTAAAATAATTTAAAAGAGATTAATATAATCCTTGATCAAACTATAGATATCAACAAACACACGGCAACTATTTATTACTAATAAATAAATAAAAATAAATACAATAACTAAGTATCATTTAAATATACAATAACTATATAATTTATTATTTTACATTGTCACATTAAGATCAAAATAAATATCATAACAACCCAAAAATCGACTGCAAGGAATTTATTTTCGATGCATGTTAAGAAGGATGAAAGTTGGCATGAGAAAGAGTTAAAGATAGTAGTGACTAGTGAGGGGCGCACTATAAATTCAGTGCTGGGTGATTGTGGATGAACGAAAACACATGTAAGGTTGGATAGTAATAACAATATGAATAGATTAGACATAGAAAACCTCGAACAACCCAAACACAATTACTCGACCGTAAATCCCAACTGCAAAACAAGAAACTTGCAAAAGCATGCATGTAGTACGAGTGTGAGGTGAAGTCTGAACTCAACAAACAACACTGCACACTCATTTTCCCAATTGGTTACTCTTTGGATATTTATTGTTTTTCATAGCACGAGATTCTCTATAGCGTTTCTCATAGGTTAACTTTTATTCTTCTTATCATTATTTACTATAACCACTTTATCTATTTTTCTTTTACAAATTCATTAATACGATATTTCGCTAGTATTTTGAAGATATAATCATAATTACCCACTAGGATCAAACCCTTAAACACTGAAAATAAAAATCACATTTGTGTGTCATCCGTTAAAATACAATTGATTGATTTAAAAAATACTACTATTAAGGAAAAAAAGTATGAAAATGTTTTTCTAAATATAAAAATGGAAATCTTAATACGATGAAGTCGATCCGAGTTGGATAATTTTCAACCATCTTTCAACATTATATATGAAATGATATTCAATTAGCAAAATGATTGGCATGAAGAAAAGGCAAACAACAATGGGCCATGGATGTGAAGTATGCCCAAAATGGTCCCAAATTACCATTAAAAAAAAGATAAAATAATTATATGATTTTATTTATTTTCATTTTAAAACGCAAATTGATAAAAATAAATATTGTACTAAAAAAAGGTAAAAACAAAAGAAAAAGAAAACCATATCACATATAATTTCCATATTCATATCATTTACCAAATATTCTTCTTATTATTATTATTATTATTATTATTATTATTATTATTATTATTATTATTATTATTATTATTATTATTATTATTATTATTATTATTATTATTATTATTATTATTATTATTATTATTATTATTATTATTATTATTATTGTATTTTACCTATCAAATAGTAATAATTAGTAAGCAATTATTTCGGTATGTTTTTATATAAAATATTTTGGTACTTGTTTTTCTTATATAAAAATCATTTTAATTATTGAATATATGAGATACTGTTATTATAATCTTTGAATATAAAGTACATATATTTTTTCTAATGTACTTTTAGTTAGTCAACTTTGTACTATTGAAATATATCTTTTGTTAATCACTTTAAATTTTTGATATTTTTTTTAATTAGTTTATGATTGTATAAGATTCTCTTGAATTTTTTCATTTTTTCTTTTTATAAATTTCTCATCAAATTTCAGTTTATTAATTATTTCTTTACTCAGAATTTTTACAATATAAACTAAATTTTTTATATAGAATATTAAATAATTTTTTATCTCAAAAATAAATTTATAAAATTATACAAATAATCAATCGAACTTTAACATTCAACAATTTCTTTAATTCTCGTAATTTATTTAAGAAGTCTTATATTTAAAAAAATACATTTATATAATATAATTAATATTTTAAAAATTAATTCAATCATCAATCTAATAAAGTCATAGAGTAAATTGTTAATCAAGCAGAAAGTCACTTCAATCACATGACTGCTCAAATAAAATCGGTTGATATGATCATATAACTTAGTTTCAATAACAAAATTGTATAAGTATTAAATCGAGTTGAATCATATGAACAAGTCTCTAACGACACCTAAAAAATATCCAGAAAAATCATAGATAACATTTCGTAAACATTAAATAATAAAATTTCTCATAAACATATATAAATATTTAAATGATAAAATTTCTAATTTTTAATTAAATCTTTTTATTATTAAATAAAAATTAATTATTATAAAACATACCGATTTAACTTTTAATAAGAAAAATTAGAGCAATCATTAATCTCTCTAGTTCAGGTAAACTCTCAATTAAGGGTGATAATATGCACCTATAGTGGTCTATGGCTTTACATATTTAAGACCGAATTTGATCCGACTTATTTAATAAAAATGTTAAATTTATTCAATTTTAAATATTTATTTAATTAATTAGATCAAATTTAAGCTATTAAAAAACCTATAATATATATATATATATATATATATATATTAGAAAATAAACCAAATAATATATAAAAAAGGTAAAATTGATTATTTTAATGTAAAACAAATTTTTAAATAGACTTTCAGATCACCTTCAGACTAATAAAAAGCAAAACCTATAATATGCTATAGGACAAATTCAAACCTTAAAAATTTATCATAGACTAAACTCAGACCTTTTAAGGCCCGATCTATTTTCACTTATACTTCTAATTAGGAGTGGGAATAGGCTAGGCCAACTAACAAGGACCTACGACCTAGCCTACACAAGCTAAGGCCAAGTCAGACATTTTTTTTAAGTAGAAAAGATTTGAATTTTTTTTATAAGCCTATTTAATTAAATAGGCTAGATCAAGACCATAATAAAAGTCTTTAAAACCTATCGGACCGGCCTATTTTAATAAATTTAAATAAATCTGTTATTTTTTATATTGTGTTTTGTACTTTATATTAAAATACAAAAGTAAAGTTTAATTATCTTGAAGAATTTGTGAAAATAAGTTGAAAAAACCTTATGAATAATGTCATAAGTTGTTTTCATAAATTCTCCAAAATAAATAATCTCATAAAACTTATGCTAATATGTAAGCTCAAATAAGTCAATGCAAACACACATTTAGTCTCATTGAACTTTTGATTCTCTAGTCTATTTAAACATTAGTTGAATTGATTATTTACATATGTTCAAATAATATAGACTTTTTAAGTAGGCTAATAGGCTAATCAGGCCTTTAAAAAAGCTAGGCTTATGCCGGAAAATAAGCCTATGATAAGCCACATGCCATGCTTAGGCTTTGAATATTTTAGCAGCCAGACTTAAGTTTGACAAAGCCTAGTTCTGCCCAACCTATTCTCACTCCTACTCTCAATTCACGGATTTTTTAATCCAACTTTAGTCGATTCTCATCAATTCATTTAAATTATTTAGGCCAATTACCAATGCGATTTCCAGTATGACCCATTTAACCAATCCAAATTGGGCAAACACCAACTCCCTTCGTCCCACAATGAATAATCCATTCAGAATAAAATAGTGTTATAAAATGAATAATCCATTTCAGATATCTAATACACTTTTTCAATTCTACTATCTAATTAATAAAAATGTCATCATTTCTAATACATGATAGTACTCCTTCTATCTCACAATGAATGATTCATCCCACTATGTCACACATATTAAGAAAATGTAAAAAAATAAGAGAGAAAATAATGTTTTTACTATAACACCCCTAATCATATATTGAAAATAATGTAAATTTAATTAATTAGAGAATAAAATTGGAAAAGTGTATTGAAAATTGAAATGACCCATTTATTTTGAAATTTTATTTTATTTTAAATGAGTCATTTATTGTAAGACGAAGGAAATACTATAATAAAAATATTTTTCTCCTCTTACTTTTATACACTTTTTTAATAAGTATGAAATGATCAACTGAATTACTTATTGAGACGGGATAAAACACTATATAATACCAATTCTCCACACATAGGTTTACCCAAAAAAAAAAATGCAATCTAAGTTCCAACTAAAAGAATATTTTCCAATATAAAAACAATTTCCGGAAAATAAAAACGAGAATCCCCGAAACACACCAAGCATTAAGAATTTCTTGTCATTGAAGGTACCCTCTTGTGTTGCTTGACCCTCAATCAAAACCCATCTTTTTTCCGTTTTACTTCGGCTGCGGAGCCCTAATCCGCCATACCCACCACCACAATCACTACCCATTTTCCTTCTCACCCCAGCACAACATGGGTCACGAAACTCTCTTGCTCACTGCCCCTCCTACTACCACACTAGTGAACCACCCACTCTCAGTCTCTGTACCATCTGCTTCAGCAACAGCAACTGCTGCACCACCTACCTCCCTTGCTCCTGGATTTAGGTTTCACCCAACTGATGAGGAACTCGTTATTTATTACCTCAAGCGCAAGTTTGCTGGTAAACCCTTCCGATTTGATGCTATAGCAGAAGTTGATATCTACAAGAGTGAGCCCTGGGACCTGTCAGGTTGCTCACTTTCCCCTAAATTTTTTATCTTTATCAACTTTTGCATGATAAAGATTGAATTTTTACTGCTTTTTGTTTGTGGGGTGGTCTTGTTTAGGTTTGCCTCAATGGGGGTAGGGTAGGGTTTTTAATTTTTTTCAAACTTTTGTTGAAATGGGTTTTCTTTGTCTTGGTTAAATTATAATGGGTTTAAAAATTTTAATGAGTTGTGCTTTGGATGTTTGTTTAGATAAATCAAGGCTGAAGACCAGGGACCAAGAGTGGTATTTCTTTAGTGCACTGGACAAGAAGTATGGAAATGGGGGCAGAATGAACAGGGCTACCAATAGAGGTTACTGGAAAGCTACCGGAAATGATCGTCCGGTTAAACATGACTTAAGGACTGTAGGATTGAAGAAAACTTTGGTGTTTCATAGTGGCCGAGCTCCTGATGGGAAGAGGACTAATTGGGTTATGCATGAGTACAGACTTGTTGAAGAAGAGATGGAGAGGGATGGGTCTGGACCCTCTCAGCCACAGGTGAGATTTTACGAGTTTACAATTTGAAGTGTGAGATGATCCTAAACTGTATGATTTTGTGCTGTTTCGTTGCAGTTACTATGGGCTTTCTTCATTTTGATGTTGATAAAATGAGGAGCTTTGTTGTTTTTATGTGATTCCCAAACCCGAATTGTCTATGACTCTTGGGTGCAGGAGTTTAAACTTTGTTGTTTACTAAACGTTGAACCATAGTTTGATATGTACTACAGTATGGTCCTTGTTATCTTATTTCATTTGGTTAATAATTTTTGTGCATTTCTCTGTTGGGTGGAGAAGGATGCATATGTCTTGTGTAGAGTGTTTCACAAAAATAACATAGGACCTCCAAATGGACAACGGTATGCTCCTTTTGTTGAAGAAGAGTGGGAGGAAGGATTGGGAATGGTTCCTGGAGCTGAGCCTGTGGGTGGTCCTGTTTATCACCCTCTGCGTATTGAAGGCAACAACGGCGTTTCATGCAGCGAAGAAAGAAGCATTGTTGTGAAGGTCCGTTCTCTCTGTTTTTTTAGGTGTATATTTAATCTCTTTCGTTTGTCATTACTTTTGATAATTTGCAATGGAGCACATTTATTGCTGCTTTTCTTTTTAATTTTAATTTATGCATGGCTATTGGATGTTTGTGAAAAAGTAATTGGAATATGGAAAGCAGGTGTTGGTATTCATTCAATCAGTAATAAACTGATAAGTTTGCTGAGGGTTCGAGAAGCTTTGTTGCATTATTTGTTTTAATTTGTTTATTGTTTTTTTCCTTGTCTAGGAAGATTCTTTATCCCCCAAACTCATTGCACTTTCTTCTCTCTTTATGACTTTCTCCTTATGAAGCACTGACGTAGACCCGGATACGACACCGATATTGACGCCAATAATGATTTTTAAAATTAATAAATTAAACATAAACACATGAATCGGTGTCGTGTCGGTGTCGGAGACTGACGCACGTCGCACACCGAACATACCTTTGTTTAGAGGTGTCGGTGTATATAGTTTTTTTCCTGTGTGAAAAAAAGTAATAGTGATTTTTAAAACTAATAAATTAAACGTAAACACATGAGTCGGTGTCGGAGACTGACGCGCGTCGCACACCGAACACACCTTTGTTTAGAGGTGTCAGTGTATATAGTTTTTTTATGTGTGAAAAAAAGTAAAATCTATAATTGGAACATGCAAAGTTTTATTTTCGTATGCCGTCATGTGTTAGTTATGGATGCACAAGTATCATGTTTTGCGAGCTACTTTGGTATTGTGTCTCCCTTTCTCCTTTTTCTTGTCCTTCATGTTCTTCTACTTTTCATATCCTCTGCGTAATAGACCTTATTAATTGTTGCCCAAGTTATAAGGCTTTTATGGTGTATCTCTTAAATAACAATTGATGCAATGGACCTTCTTATTTCCATTCCGGCCGATAAAAAATTTGAGACCTGCGGATCTGTGCTTACCCCAACTAATTAATTTTGACATGCCTTTTGTTTTGTCTGGGCAGTATCCCTTTGAAGAGACACAATATTATATCTTTGCTGATCCTTTAGCTTTCTTAAATGGGTGGTTGTTTTTTGTACCTTGTGTACTTCTTATCTTCATATGTTTTTTGCAACATGAAAGATTTCCTTTCTGAGGATAAGCAGCAACCTAGAATCACTGGCGGCATTTGGCTCAGTTAGCAAACCAAGCTGCATGTAGGTAGAAGCTCTGTGCGGTCTTGTAGTGTGAAGGTTTTAAACTAACATGAAACACTCTGTAGTCAGTGCCAACTGTTTCTCAGGTTATACGGTATGCTGACTATTTTTTTTTTGGCAATTTTTGCAAGGGCTTAATGAAGTATTTATGTTGGTTTCATAATGAATAGTTTGAAGTCAATGTAATTTGACCAGTGGTCAATTAGTTGACTTACCATGGGTATTGATACTTTTGAAAAATTATAAATACTAGAGTCATCCTTTTATGTTGGGAATATCTCACTATTCTTGTTTAGAATAGTTTTGACCTCGTAATCGGTAGAATTGATCTCTCTCTCCTTTGAGAGAAGTTATTCATGTGTCGTGGAATTGGTAAGGTGATACTTGGTTGGGTCCTACCATTTTTTTGATATGTTGAGGCTTTAGAAATTGTTTGGAGACATTTGAAAATTATGGATGGTCATTGGATCTTGCCATGTCTGAAGAAAATAAATAGCTATCTTCTTGTGGTATGGTTCGCTCATCCTCAATCCTGCATGATCTTAAATTGAAAGGTACAAATCAAGGAAGAAGAAAAAGAAATGAAAGGAAAAGAAACTGGGGAAAAGAGAGGAATCTGAAGGAAAAGAGGACAGCGACAATGGATGTTGGAAGGAAGACATGACGGCGGCGATCCTGGAGGGTGGGGGGAAGAACACGACTACAAACTGAATAAGGAAGTAGAAAGACTTTTCTTTTTTCTTGTGAAAGCTGCGGAAACGAGGGAGAAGAGCGAACCAGTGAGAGGAAAGTGAGAGGAAGATGCTTATTGTTGGATATTCCGCCTTCATTACAGTCTGCCCCTAGTCGCCTAATTGTGGCATTTGGCTTGTCTTCATTGCATTCTCCAACACCTTCATTGTGTTCTCTTTGAATTGGTGGATTTAGTCCCACATTGTTTAGAGATATGGCCTATGCAGTGTTTCTAAAGTTTGGTCAACCCTCACCTTATAAGCCGCTTTGTAGGAATGAGTTAGGCCCAATTCAAATTCTAAGATGGTATCGGGACCCATCCTAGATCACTTGTTGGGCTTCTTGTACCGTCCACGCCTTAGGCTCATTGAGGTCTGAGCGTGAGGGGGGTGTATTGGAAATTATGCCTTCTTGCGGTTCGCCCCTAATCGCCTAATTACGGTATTTGGCTTGCCTTCATTGCAATCTTCAACACTTTCATTGTGTTGGATTTGAAGGAGTGGATTTAGTCTCACATTGCTTAGAGATATGTCTTATGTAGTGTTTATAATGTTTGGATAACCCTCACCTTACAAGTCAGTTTTGTAGGTTGACTTAGGCCCAATTAGGGCTCACATTAGAGAAAATCTCAAAAATACCCTCAAAATGGATTGAATTTTAAGGAAGCCGCTCCCGCGACCAGCGAAACAACAAACACCGCCTGCGACATCAAACTGCGCCGTTATGGCTTTTCCGATTGCGGCCGGCCTCCATGTCGCGCTGCTAGCCCGGGATAGTGCTGCTATTGGCTGCTACCGACACCTCTGGGTGTAGTTCCTCCTTACATAGCATATTTTTAAGTTGTACTGATCAGTCGGCACCAATGAGCAATGAGAAAAGATAACATAGTCCGCACCATTTGATTAAGTACAGTAAGAATTAGTTAGAGAGTTGTAGGTTTTGTATTGCTTTTACAAAGTCAGATACAGCGAGAGAGAAGAGAAGGGTATCTATTTTTATTTTAGAACTAGGCTTGTAGTATCATTTTTATTTGTTTGCTTGGATGTAAGAAGTGAAGAGGAAAGATTTGTAGAAGTTATCAGGTTGTAGTGAACAGAGTACTAAAAAGTTTCAACAGGATTTTGAGACACTAGACATGTTACTAAGAAGATATTAGTGCATTCATCTGAATTAGATTTACTAGTTACTTACTATTAATTAAATAGCTGGTGCGAACAAAGTTCTTTGGATGATTTGTTCAGTAGAGTCTTAGACATCACTTGCATAGATAATTAGATATATGAGTTAGAGAATCTAGTGGTCTGTTGAATTATTTATATGAAATTGACCATTGAGTGATCCGTGAACAAGGAACTTTATCGGTATTTGTCTGTTGTATCAATAGAATTTGTATTGTTGATGCTTCTATTGATCCCTCTACAAAGACAGCAGCAATCGGTTGTAGACCCTTTCTCTCTCTAGCCACATGTTGAAGGAAGTCAGGGGTGAGTTATTTCGCCACTTTGCACCCCTTCTCCTTCTACCATGTTTCTAGCCAATTTTTGGGTTCTATTTTTCCCTCCTATTCCTTTTGTATTTTAGATTTTCGGGGGTGGGTATGGGATGAAGGTTTCATTTTGTGCTTGTGTTGGTAACGGTACGACTCTTGATGGCTAGTGCAACAATCGGTTGAAGGAAGGAAACAACTTGGTGGAGGCAAGGACATCAAGTTTGAATTTAAACATAGGTGGGTAGGAAGATACTTCATCAAGACTAAACGAGTTGTTGTTAGTTGTTGGAATTTCTACCTTCATTGCGGTCCATCCCTAGTCACCTAAATTGCGGCATTTGGCTTGCCCTCATTGCAGCCTCCAACACCTTCATTGTGTTGGGTTTATAGGGATGAGTTGTGGGACAATTCTCACCTACAGGCCGGTTTTGTAGAGATGAGTCAAATTCTAAGAGTAGTTGTTTTAATTGCTGTAGAAGTTGCAACTAGGTATTTAGTATGAATTGGATGAAGATTGATATGTTTTTATGGAGATTTGAACGGAGTTATAAGTTAAGTATTTATTGAAGTTAATAGTAGCCGGTAGAAAATCCAGCATTTGATTAATTAGTTGTTCATGGTAACTTCCAAAGCTGCAAAAGTTTGATTATGTATTGGTTATATTTGCTAGCAACTTCTATGAACTTTCTTGTTTAGATTTTGAAATTGGAACCCCATCATCCATTTCGGGCACCATATCTGAATGCAATAATGATTAAAGAGAGAAATGAAAACTCTCTTTTTAACATTAACGTTTATTGGATAAAACACATGTGAGTCCCATCACTGTACGTGGGAATCACATGTGATTCACCCAATAAAAAAGTGAGTGAGTGTTAAAAGATAGTGTTTCTAGCACTCCCACGTACAGTGAGTCCTATCACTGTACGTGGGAATCACATGTGATTCACCCAATAAAAAAGTGAGTGAGTGTTAAAAGATAGTGTTTCTAGCACTCCCACGTACAGTGAGTCCTATCACTGTACGTGGGAATCACATGTGATTCACCCAATAAAAAAGTGAGTGAGTGTTAAAAGATAGTGTTTCTAGCACTCCCACGTACAGTGAGTCCTATCACTGTACGTGGGAATCACATGTGATTCACCCAATAAAAAAGTGAGTGAGTGTTAAAAGATAGTGTTTCTAGCACTCCCACGTACAGTGAGTCCTATCACTGTACGTGGGAATCACATGTGATTCACCCAATAAAAAAGTGAGTGAGTGTTAAAAGATAGTGTTTCTAGCACTTCTCGTGATGAGGATGCAGCAGAAGAACCCACAACATCAAACAATGCAAGTAGTCTATTGAGGGTGGTAAATTGGGAGTTCAATTTGGCTCAATTTAAGCCAATGTTCGGATTTATTTTAGATAATGACAGAAATATTTAGAACAATCTATCTAGCTCTACCATTGAACTCCACACGAGTCCATATTTTAAGATTGTGTCCAAGATACCTTTACTTTGTTATGCAAAGTATTTACCTATATAGGAGTCGTGTCTTGAGGGAGAAACACCAATCAATTTTTCAAACATGAAAGATGCCACTGGTTGTGAGTTTGCAACTTGCATTGGTAGATAATGTTTCGATAACTCTGGTGCAGTTTCATAACCTTTTTTTAGTAGAAGAAAAGTTAGCTTCTACATTGTTGTTTATCTATCTGCCAACTTGTATTATTTTATGCATCATTTTCCGGCTTAACATTTCATCGCATTTTACACTTTCAGGACACTCATTCCAACAATAAAACTCCACTTGACGTGAACAAGCTACCAATAGAAACTCGAAATCTTCTCGCTGTGTGCAAAAGGGAGAGTATGACCGAGTACCCATCCCCAGAAAAGAATGATTTTAAGCGTATGCATGTGGATAACGAGTACCCACTCCAGATCGAAAACCCAAAACCCTTACCTCAAATATACAAAAGGCGTCGCCACAACTTGAACTCCAATCATTCCAATGTTTCCGGAGAGTCATTCCCTATCAGTCAGGATCCATGCTCTTCCACAATCACCACTGCCGCGACAACACTCCAGACAACCATGGCCCCCGCCACAACCACCAACCCAGCACCGAAAAAACATTTCCTGTCAGCACTGGTGGAGTTTTCTCTCTTGGAATCCCTCGAATCAAAGGAAAACCACACCTTGGTTCAGCCGGAGGATTTCGACTTGACAAACCTTGAATCGTCTGTGCCTCCCAGCGTTGCAAAGTACATCAAACACCTGCAAAGTGAGACACAGAAGCTTGGCGTTGAGAAGGAAACAATGCGGTTCGAGTTGACAAGCGCTCAAGCCATGATTAATATTCTTCAGTCCCGCGTCGAAACTTTGACTAAAGAGAACAGCGAAATGAAGATGATGATGAGAAATCCATAGGAATTGAGAGTGATCTCATTCCATGTAAGATTATGTATGAGTTAAGTTTAAAGTTAATTTTGGATATTTAGTTATTTCTTGTTTTTCTTTAGTAAGAACTAGTTCGTTTCTTTGCCTAAACATGTTTGTTAGTGACATGCATCGTTTTAAAAACTCCTCCTCATCATCATCATCATGTATGTTATTGTGACTTTCAGTTTCCCTTTCATTCTGTTGTTAAACATGTTCATCTTAGTTCTTTGTTCTTACCCTTTCTATGAATGAATAGTTTAATAATCAAGGGCTTGTGATTTAAATATAGTTTAGCATATGTTAATCACATTTTTCATCATCTAATCACATCATAATATGATTTAAAAACGTATAATGGTTGTGTTCAAAATTTATATTAAAAAAATATATGATCACGTCACTTTATTTATGAGTCTACATCATTATATATGTTACATTATTATTTATTTATTTATTTAAAGCTTAGAACTTTGGAAAAGTGGCCAAAACTCAGTGATTTAAAAATGAGGGATCAATTCTGTTGAAGGGTAAAACTAATGAAATCAAAACTATGATTAATTTTTTATTTATTTTAAGATGATAAATAAATTAAAATTTCAAAAGTAGTTACGACTTTAGTAAATATAACATATAATTGATATAGGAAAAAAAATATAGATAGACATTTTAAAGGGAAATATTCCAAGATTAGAAAAATAACATTTTCTTCTGTTAATCTTTCCACAAACATCAAACACGTGATATTTCATTAATATTTTTTTTTTCATTTCTTTTCCATTGTTACAATTAAGTGATTTGTTAGTGATATATTATGTGGAATTTTGAATTTAAAATTCAACAATCACATTTTTTTTCCACTCCGTAAGTGCTTATTTTGGTATGTGTTAATTACTAGATAATAGAAAATAATAATTATATAGAAAGGGAATTCGAAAGCACTTTTTGTTAGGTGTGATGTGAATATCAACCTGAGAAGAAAATGAGATCTCTTTAGAAAGCAATCAAAGGTGTGTTCTCGGTTATTATTAATTCATACAAGTAGATGACTTAGAATAATAATAAGTTAAGGTTCAAGTGAAGGATCCGTCGAAGGATAATTCAAGACGATTTTTCTTTCAGTGAAAAAAATAAATCATACGTATTTTTAAAATGTCTCTTGAAATCGGGAATATGTTTTCCGTACGCACCTTTTCTGTTAAATTTTGTCTAGAAATTAGAAATACATTTTCAAAGCGAATAAAAAATGTATTTTCAGTTTCTGTGCAGACAGTATCAGAAAGACTTATACTGACAGTAGGTCTTTTTGTGCGTTGTTTCTCATTGAATACAAAGACGTATACAACAAAACATACTACAAAGACATGTAGAACAAAAATATATATAAATAGATATCAGTAAACAGTACAAAAGGTGTCCGTAGTCAACATAGGGGATAACCCAAAATATTATTTAAATACAATAAAAAACGATAACCAAAATACATATACAACATCACAGACTACTGAGTATGGCAGACTCTGAATCAGTCTGTCACTCTCCCGACGTTCCTCCTCTGTCTCCTATACTGCAAAACCCCCTGAGCCTCTGACATGATCGAATCCAGAATACCTCTAACATCAGAGGAATGTATTTGTGTCTTTTGTTTTCTTTTTTGAAATAAGTTTCTACTGCAAAGGAAGGAGAAAAGGCAGTGCACTTATAAGTCTCAACACGAATCAAAAATATACATTCGGTTGCGTTGTACCCCATAATTTGCCCTCTATTTTTCGAGACATTCCTCACAAAGGATCTCCAATGCTCAAGGATTCTCAAAGAATTGATCAGACAAAATCATCTTTGAAGCACTGAGACTCCAAATTAGGCTTTTGATTAAAAATGATCAATCTTTAACTTTTGACCCAGTACATGACTTATTGGTTTGAAACATGATCTCAAGGTTTCAAGCACATCATTTTGACCTAATCGTATATTTCAATTCATCTTCCGAGATCAGCGAATTGATAGATGAAATTTAGTCAACCGATGAAAAAGTCAACTGTATACTGAAAAGTCAAACTTTGACTTTTTGATCAAATTTGAGTTTCAAAGATCACATTTCACCAAGACATTCAAAAATATGAAATTTGATCATCAAGAAATCAAGAAGGTCAAAAGTCATTTTTTTGCAATATTTAGAGATTTTTCTAAGTGTTTTCATACATATTAATTTCATGACATCTTTTAACCACAATTCAAGATAATTTAAGATGTTACAAGTTTTCAAGAAAATAACAAGGCTACATTTTTAAGTTAAAAATTACAAGTTACAAATCCTAAACTTTGTCTTATTTGAACTTTTCCCTTTGACTCAATCTTCAAACTTTGCCACTATCCTATCCACAAACATGCCTTGTCTTTGTTACAAGCTGCATAAATCTGTCCACAAAAACTAGACTTGTATCATGCTACAAATGTTGTTGTCCAGAAAAGTCCCAAAAACAGATATGCTGCCAAGTCCAAGCCTGCTGCTACTAGCCCAAAACCATGTCAAAAAACAGTCTGTTGCCCTGTACAAAGCCAACTCTGCACCAACCTGCCACTCCACTCCAAAACTACTACAAAATAGTCATACTATGTTGCCTCTAATCCTGTCCAAGCCTGCACTATATCAGTCTCATATTTGCACAAAATTGGCACATAAGAGCTGCATCTAAAAAGCAATGAAATAGTGTGCCCAAACAGTTCAAAAACTTATCTACTCCCCTTCCAAATTTCAGTCCATTTCATCTATAAATAAACTGTTTCACAACACACAAAGGAGGTTTTAGAGAAGAGTTTTTGGAGGAAAAGAGGGGTTTTTGATGAAAAAGAAAGAAAAAGAAATCTAAAAAATCAAATAGACATTTTTGTAACCTCTGCTCATATTCAGCTCTATCTTCATGCATAAAAATAAAACCTCAACCCATTATTCCATCTTGAAAGCTTTCCCATGAACCAACTATCCAAACACTTCACATCATATAGAGATTGTTCAAACACAAGAATAGTTTCTGTAGTTCCATTACCATCACCTTCCAAACACAAAAACAAAAACAGTATTTTACAACTTGACTGGGTTGGAGTTGGTTCAACAGCTTTCAATACAAAGTAAGGGTTGGAGCAACTTCCTGGAGGTTTACTGAAGCCATTCTGATCATCACAACATCTTGAAAGGTATCCGGGCTCAAAACACAAATTGTAGTCTCAAGGTAAGTCTTCTTGACTTCGAATTTTTTTCATACACACATCATTACTGATTCACTTGTAAAGATAGAATGTAGTAATCACTGCCCTTGAAGCTAACCATTTTCTTGCTTTTCATTTTTTTTTCAATTATATATTGAGAACTGACTTGTACACACAATGAAACAAATGTTAAAGGCAAAAAACTACAACATGAGTTAATGCATACTCACATGAGTCGACTCATTTTAGTTACATAACAGGTTATGGGTCGACATAAAACACGCATGAGTCGACTCATATTAGTTGCAGAACAGGGTATGAGTCCATACAAGGCTTTATGCATCGATGCATACTGTTATCTAGGCACAATACAGAGAGACAGGTGTATGAGTCGACACAAAACACGAATGTGTTGACACAAACAATAAATGAGTCGACACATACCACTATGTATCGACTCATACTGAGTTTATTTTGGTTTTCCAGAAACAAGAAGTGTTATGTATCGATGCATAAATACACGCGTCGATACATACAAGTTAAAAAATGATTTTCCTTTCTTTTTACACTATCTTTATACTTTTTTTTATATTTTTTCATTACTATTCATTTATTCAATATGATTGTAATAATTAGGCTTCTACTTCATCCCTATTTGTAAATTGTACCCCTATCCCCCAAGTGATGTAATAGCGTAGGATTTTAATTTCTAAAATTTTTTGCTTTAATATAATTGTTAGTAATTAGGGTGTGTATGGCAAGATAAAATCAACCGTTAGAAAACCTTAATCTCAAGACTAAAATGCATGCAATCAAATACACTTTTCACACGCGCACCTCTAGGATAATCTCGCCTGTTGCCTACGAATAAATAATCATGTCCCTCGAATGTGGGACACCTTGGCAAAGACCCTCGATAAAAAATATCGTAGTCCCTCGATGACCCTTCAACGTTGCCTTCGGTAAAACGATCTTAGTCCCTCACGAAAATTTCTAAAGCGTCTCATAAGTTTCCTTCTATGACTATACGATGACCCGCGCCCGTCCCTTCATATCCAATGACAGGGCTTCTTATCAATCAATGGTAAGATAGCAACATCTAAAATAAGAGGAAAAGAACTAAGACCCTTTTGAGTAGCTAGAAAGTTCATAGTTGCTTGCTCACAACATTTTTAAAACAACATCTTTCAAAATACACCAACACTTTCAAAACAAAATATTTTCAAAAGTCAACACTTTGTATACATTCTTATAGAGACGAGAATCATTACAAAGTTCTCCTAAACGAAGGCACTTTTCAAAAATACTTTAAAAAACAATCACAAACACATTTCAAACAAATCATTTTCAAAGTGATCAAGCAACTAAGAGCCCGTAGATAACTACAGATGAAAAGGGTACTAACACCTTCCCTTTTCATAACCTACCCCCCGAACTCAAGAAAATATCTCAAAAGGTCTTTTCTGTTCTTTTCACCCTTTCCTTTATTGGATAAAAGAAAAGTCGGTGGCGACTCTTGCTATCCGCAACAATTGCGATAAAACGCAAAACACCTAAGTCAATTCTCCCATCGTATTACAGAACTGGAGACTCTGCTGGGGATTTATACTTAAAAGTGGGATTACCTTAGAGCTAGATCACCTTTAAATGCTTTCATTGTTTGATTTGTTTGCTTTACATTTATGGGTCCTTGTTTGGGTTTGTATCGATCCTCTACCCGGATCTGGGAACATCAATAGGTAAATAGAAAAAAATTGTGGAGACTGTATGGCGTAGATCGATATGGTTGAGACAATAGCTATGTTAGTGTGACACATTTGTGTGTACCAGTATCCCTTATGTCGAATTAAGGAGAATACGGGACCGCTGTGTGATGTCATGAAGCACTAACAAACCTTATAACCTTTAATTGAACAACTTGGCCATTAGGAAGTAGTGAGATAGTCGACTTTGGTGCAGTCCGAAGTTGGTTGATACTCGATACTATGCTCATTGAGATTTGACTTTTGGGATATTTCGGTCGCAAAAAAAGAGGTTTGCGCTGAAACAATGCCCAATGAAGAAAGATCAATGATATTGAGATCCCATAGAACTCGATTACTTTCTAGGACAAGTCGAACCAACTAAACTTCAAGAGGTTACTTACCTATGAACTCCACGCAAGCATAAACCTAAGGACTTGTTTGCTTTGCTTGTATATGTTATTTGCATATAACATCATGACATCATACCATAGCATTTTCAATAACCATTTCAAGGATCTCAAGGGTTTATGATGCAGGGTTATATTGAACCAGACGTCTATCAAGGGGAAAAAGGATTTATTTTCCTTTAGACAAATGTCGTCAAAAAACCAAAGCACAATAACTTGAGTCAAGGGCTATGACCCACTTGACATGGTGAGCTTGATTCTCGTGGAAGGACATTCAACGATACAAAGTTCTTCACTCAAAGTTGTGACCAAAGTTCAACTTCTAACATTTTCTTGTGTTTACCCCACGAGATCCTTGAAAACATCACATCCACATAACATGCATGTCATCATAATAGGTTTTCCCCATACAGGTTTTCTCATCTGCTTACTGTTTATTTCAGTAGAGATGGCTCTAGAACAAACTATCAAGGATCTTCAGACCCAAAATGCTCAGCTTCAAGAAATGTTCCTGAATCTATCCAAGGGGCAAGAAGAAGTGAAAGCACTCCTCACTAAGAGCACGACTAAGAAGAATCCTGAGGACAACAAGGATGACCAGTTGGAACAGTTACAAATTAAGATAGCAACAATGAAAATCCAGATGACGGGACAAATGGTGGGTTAGATGGCTTTTATCCAAAACTTAGCTCGGGGACAAGAAGAGTTGAGAATTCTCATCAACAAGCTTCATCAAGACAGACGCAACCGCGTGAAACAAACAGTTAAGATTGGGGATCAAGTCATTAATCAGCCCCCGATAAGACAAGAAGTTGGTTTGGTCGAGAGAACACCTTTCAAAATGGCTACTACACCGCAAGTCCAACAGCGACCTTGCCAACCACGACAGGGTGGTCAGCGTAAGAAAGATACGCCCAAAAGACAATTTACAGAGATCAACGTGTCCTTGACTCAAGCATTGCATCATATGTTAGAAGCCAAGCTGGTTACATTGAGGGAGCCTCCTCAAAAACCTAATACTTCTTCTCCCTGTTACAAACACAATGAAAAGTGCGCATACCACTCTAACAGTCAGGGACACGACACTAACCGCTGTTGGGCATTGAAGAATAAGATTCAAGACCTGATTGACGAAGGAGTGTTAGAATTTACACAAGATGGCCAGATTGAATTTTTCTGTCATCCCTCAAAGGCACATCATTTGAAGCGAGAAATTTAGGCGGAGAAACTTTTGTTCATTCGAATTTTCAGTTGTAATTTCTTTATTTGCTTAAAACTTATCTTCATGTCAGACTTTGGTTATTCTCACTAATGCATTGCATATGTTTGTCTTGAGTTAATCCATTTGTTTTCACTATACTAAAATTATGCTTTTACCTCTTTTTGTATGATATTAAACTCTCGACTACAAGCCTTAAGCCTTTAGAGGGAGGATGACAAAAACAATACCATAATCTCATACAGTATGCTTTTGGACAGACCTTGCTGACGATGTACATGCGTTCTTTCAATTCCTAAACAGTGGAGTTATAAGGAAGATAATCCCTAGTCAACCCTTTTGAGCCAAAGAAGTAGGAGTTTTCTTTTTCGCACAAACTGAAACCTTTAACCATAACCTAGGGTAGGGTAGTTTCTCAGTTAATTCAAATGCGCGTTCAGTCGCAAGCTTTCACTTCGTACACAACGAATGCCATCAAAAACATCCTTCTGAATCAAAAGACGACGATGGTTCCCCGTAAAATAGGCAGTCATTATCTCTCAAAAGAAAGCCCACTGAGTCAAAACCTACGAAGGAGACTTAAGAAAAATTGGGGCATCCCGCTGACTGTATTCTCAAAGCAAAAAAAACAGTCAGGAAAAATTAGGGATAATAAATCAAATAGAGGTCGCTACAAATCCTCGACAATAGAAAAATGTTGCAAAAATGACTGCCTTCTCCAATAAACTTAACTTATCCGAACCATCACCAAAATATCATTCCAGATTCAATAGGAGTTCAAACGCACAATAACTGAGTTTAGGACTGAAGAACATCATGAAGAACGGGTCAGATACAAATAAACTTTGAGCCTTATCCTTTGTTTCTTAAATTGTGAACCATGCCACGTTGCAACCCCTTAAAAGTCCTAATTGAAGCATGGGTTAGTTTGAAGGAATACTGTTACAAAAGGTATCCTGACTCCTGTAAGGCTTAATATAAATCCTGAGTCGAATTCATATTCTTACAAAATTCTTTTATCTGCTAAAAATGCATTTCCAAAACTTCAAGACAAACATAAACTTTGCATTATTTGAATACCACTATTTGCATATAGCTAATTATTTGACAACAGAGAAATTCACACGACGAATATCCAATGAACGAAAATTCTCTTAATAAACAGAATCACTTCAAAGGGAGAGATGCCTCCAACGATAAACCTTCCATAATAAAGGGGCATGACGTGTTACTATCCAACTCGTCTGTGGCAGTCAAGTCAAAATTCCAAGAAATCTCTCATAAAATCCTGAATAGCCAGGGGCAGGTCTCCGTCGGAATCACTTAGGGAATTAAACATGAATTCCATCAAAGGGTCACGCATTACCAAGCAAAAATTTTCGGGCAGTGCTACAACACTTACTACTGTGGACAGTGACAAATCCCCACAAAGTCCCTTGCACAAGGCTATCCCCGACAATTGCAGAAGCATCTTCAAATAAAAGTGGGGAATCCTCCTGCCGATGACATAGTCAAACCCACCAGCGAATAGAGAAGTTTGATCTTCTCCCAATGAATTCACATCACCCCAGTTCCCAAACAGAGGGAGATTGCCAACAGTTTACCATCTTCTAGATACAGTTCAGACACAATCTAAATACAAATACAGTACTGATACAATCCAGACAAAGATCCATTCTGATACTTATTCAAATGCATCTTCTTAGATACATTTCAGACACAATCTACATACAGATTCATTCTGATACTCATTCCAGATTCTCTCACAGATACAATACGGGTACGATCCAGACAAAGACCCATTCTGATACTTATTTAAATGCATCTTCTTAGATACAGTTCAGACACAATCTACATACAGATTCATTCTGATACTCGTTCTAGATTCTCTTACAGATACAATACGGATACAATCCAGACAAAGATCCATTCTGATACTTATTCAAATTCATCTCCTTAGATACAGTTCAGACACAATCTACATGCAGATTCATTCTGACACTTATTCCATATTTTCTTCCCGATACAGTTCAGATACGATCCAGATATCGATATCATTCTGATACTCGTTCAACATCTCCCCAGACACAATCAAGGCTCAGATTCATTCTGACATTCCCCAACATAGTTGGTCTTAACTAAAAAAAGAAACCTTGCGAAGTTCTACCTAAAGAAGTCTTCCCTAGTAGGTCGTCAAAATATTCTCTTCAACAGGGTTTATTTCCCCAAAAAACTACAAATTCCCCAGCTTGAGTTGGCATCTCAGACTATTAAAAGTCAATGGACAAAACCCTTTAATCCTCGGTAGAGTCATTTCATTCCCCAACGAAATCGTTACTACTCAAGCAAGTTATTGTAAAGCCTAGAAACCGACCAGATAACAATTACTTCAATTTTCTACAAAGCCTGGAATCTGACCAGATAACAGTTAATTTCATCTATGTTTCTGCGAAGCTTGGAATTCGACCAGATAACAGTTAAACTTCATTCTTCTAAGTAATTTTTTGTGAAGCCTGGAATCCGACCAGATAATAGTTAATTTCATCTAAGTTACTACGAAGCCTGGAATCCGACCAGATAATAGTTACTTCAATTTTCTGCAAAGCCTGGAATCCGACCAGATTACATTTAATTTCATCTAAGTTGCTGCGAAGCCTGGAATCTGACCAAATAATAGTTTAACTTCTTTAATCATTGCGAAGCCTGGAATCCGACTAGATAACATCAAGTTACTGCAAAGCCTGGACCCGACCAGATAACAATTCAACTTTATCCTCTCAAGAAAATTACTATGAAGCCTAAACCTGACCAGATACTAGTTCAACTTTATCCTCTCAAGAAAGTTACTGTAAAGACTGGAATCCGACCAGATAACAGTTTGATTTCATCTAAGTTACTGCAAATCCTGGAATCCAACCAGATGTCAGTTCAACTTCATCTCCCTAAACAAATTACCGCGAAGCCTGGAAACTGACCAGATAACAATCAACTTCATCCTTTCAAGCAAGTTGTTGTGAAGCCTGGAAACCGATCAGATAATAGTTAACTTCATTATTTCAAGAAAGTTATTGTGAAGCCTAGAAACCGACCAGATAACAGTTAACTTCATACTCCCGAGCAAGTTGCTGTGAAGCCTGGAATCCGACCAGATAACAATTTAACTCCAGTTATTGCGAAACCTGGAATCTGACCAGATAACAGTTTAACTTCAATTTTTTGCGAAGCCTGGAATCCGACCAGATAATAGTTTAACTTAAATAAGTTGTTGCGAAGCCTGGAATCCGACCAAATAGCAATTAACTTCATCCATCTTAGAAAGTTGCTGCGAAGCTTGGAATCCGACTAGATAACAGTTAAACTTCATTTTTCCAAGTAATTTTCTGCGAAGCCTGGAATCCGACCAGATAACAGTTAATTTCATCTTCCCTAGTAAGTCGTTGCGAAGTCTGGAATACAACCAGATAACAATCAACTTTATTATCCCCAACAATTATTGTGAAGCCTGGATCCGACCAGACAACAACTAACTTCCATTCTCTCCAATCAAGAGATAATTCCCCAGTAGAGAAACGAACAACTAAAACTCCTAAACTCTTTCCCCCAAGCAGAAATTAACGCTCTCCACAAGCAAAGTCAATGTTCCCCATCGGAGTTTTCCACAAACAAAAAAACAGGAATCCCCAGTGGAAACACTTTAAACAAAGTTTGAAGATACACGTACTCTTCAACAACAGTCCGGTATTTAAGTTCCCAAGGCACCCCAGCGTTTGTCGAGGATTTATTTTCCCAAGACAAAGATACACTTCAACAACATTTCACATTCATACATCATATTACACACATGAAAAATGCATACAACAAAATCTCATTTATTTTGAGAACATCATGGTGCCATGCATACATATGCATGTAACAGACCCTCTTCCTTGCAGGAAAAGTCAACCAATCAAACAAAGACCTCTTCTGGTTAGATTTACTTTTTCCAGTTAAAGACAGGCGAACAAAAGACCTCTTCTGGCAATCAACAGACCTCTTCTGGTTAAGATTATTTCCCCAGTGAAGTCGCCAAACAAAAGTCCTCTTCTGGTTTAGATTTATTTCTTCCAGTTAAAAACAGGCAAAAGACATCTACTGTTTCAGTATAAATCAACCAAAGATTTATTCTGATACTTCTTCCAATTTCTACCAACAGCCACTCTGGATGGCATTTGTAAGCCCATCTCTGGCGAATTCTTTATCACCTCTCCAAATGGCATATTTAAGCCCATTCCCGACACAATCAACCAACACATCATAAAGTGAAAATTTTTGGGCACTCTAGTGTTCAATCTGTAAAATCAAGCTTCTCAAATGAACTTTTGTTTTGATGAAGACAAACCATGATTGACAAAGAAGGCAAAGATTTATGATCAAGCTCAAAGAATCTATGGACAAAATCTTCAGTTCAAAGCTCTTAACAACTTTCAAGGTATAATGATATTATTTACTTTGATCTTAAGATATAGATGCTCAATGGTAAATAAGAAAGGTTTTATAAATCATTACTCAAGTTTTTCAAAGTTAAAATTAATTTTTCACTTGAGTGCAATCGATTTGCAAATTAGTGAAATCGATTGCATGCTTTAATTTTTCAGATCTTTTGCTTCTGTTTCTTAGTGCAATCGATTTACATTACTTGTGAAATCGATTGCATACTTAAAATTTTCAAAACGTTTGCTTCTGTTTCTCAGTGCAATCGATTTACATTGCTTGTGCAATCGATTGCATTCACTTATTTTTTGCTACTGACTTTACATGTAATCAATTTACATTGCTTGTGCAATCGATTGCACACTTAAAACTTTTGAAAATATAGCTGTTGAAACCCCGTGAAATCGATTTACACAAAGGGTGCAATTAATTTCATGCTGCACGATTTTGAAAAACAACAGCTTTTCACATGCCTGTTCATAATACCTTTTCATTGAAACCTTTCACTGAATCTTGGCATTTGTTCATGATTCATTTTCATAACTTTATGATGTTTCAAAAGGGTGTTATGAACATATAAATATTAATTTTCAAAATCCTTTTCAACACCTCTTCCAAATATATTTTTCTGAATTTTCAAAATACAAACTCAAGCTTTTCTTCACTTTCATACATAAGTTTTCTGCACACTTTCATACATTACTAAACAGAAAACTTTGAGCAATTATATCTTGAGTCATTGTACAATATTATTATTGGAAGAGAAGATCATTCATTGTTAAATCACTCTAAGTGATCAATACTACTCAACTCACTCAAAATCAAATATTGATAGATACTTACTTATTTTTCCAGGATTGTTGGATATAAGTTTAAGTGATTTTAAAATCTTGTCTTTCCAGGATTGTTGGATATAAGTGTGTAGTCACTTTGAGAGGATTGTTCTCATTGTTGACATAGTGAAAATCCAAGAGGATTGTTCTTGGTCCAAGAGGATTGTTCTTGGATTTTTGGTAGTTCTTGTTTAAGTTTGCCACAATAAGGAAATCTCTTTCATGTTGAAAGGGGACTGGAGTACTCTCGAACTATGAGGGGAACCAAGATATATCGCCCGTGTCTCTTTATTTTTATGCACTTTACTCTTTCCTAAACTCACCATTAACCAGAAAAATCATATTCATCATCACTAAAACCATAATTTTTTAAAGTACCTAATTTACCCCCCCCCCCTCTTAGGTGCACTTCATACTTAGAATTGGCATCAGAGAAGGTTATAGGTAACATGTTCCTAAAAGATCCAGAATGGCTTCTGCAAATTAAAATTCCGTTTTCAGAGATGGTGGTAGTAACAACAAGCCTCCTCTATTTTGTGGTGAATATTTTGACTTCTGGAAAATACGCATGAAGGCACATCTAGAAGCACAAGGAGAAGAAATATGGGATGCCGTCGAAAATGGTCCATTTATCCCTACAACAGTAATCAATGGTGCTGGCTCATCAAATCCTAAAGCTGCATGGGACGGAGATGATAAGAAGAAGGTTCTCTATGATAAAAAGGCAATAAATCTTCTTCAAGGTACACTTAGCATGGATGAATTCTTCCGTGCCTCAGCATGCAAAACAGAGAAAGAAATATGGGATACCTTGGTAGAAACTCATGAAGGAACCGCTGAAGTTAAAAGATCAAGATTAAATACATTGAGTCAAGAATACGAACTATTCAGAATGCAGCCCCGAGAATCAATCCTCGACTTGCAGAAATGATTTGTACACTTGACAAATCATTTGAAAGCATTTGGTAAGACTTTAACTAATGATGAACTTAATCTTAAAGTGCTTAGATCTTTATCCAGGGAATGGCAACCAAAAGTAACAGCAATATCCGAGAAGAAGAATCTATCCATAATGACTTCCGCCACTTTGTTTGGAAAACTTCAAGAATATGAGACGGAACTTGCAAGACTCTAAAAGCATGAAATCCAAGTAAAAGATTCAAAATACATGGATCTAAATACAAGGATAAAAAATCATGACAACAATCAAGAGGATGAATCCACTAGTAGTGAAGATGATGATCTTATCAAGAAGAATGAAAAGGTTATACGAAAAGAAAGAAAAAGGGAAGCACCAACAAGGAAGGTTGTATGCTTTGAATGTGGAGAAAAGGGACATGTTAAAAGTGAATGTCCTACACTTGAAAAGAAGAAGAAATATTTCAAGAGAAATAAAGATAAAAAGTCAAAGAAAGCATATATAGCATGGTAAAGTTCATCTTCCGATTCCGAAAATAATCAACGTGTTAATCTCGCATTGATGGCCTTACACCATTCCGATAGTGAAGATGACGAGGTTAGTAATGAATTTTCTCTTTTTGATAGTGATGCACAAGGTGATATAGATGAACTATTAAATGAATGCAAAATCCTGTACAAAACTATTTCATCTCAAAAGAAACAAATTTCATCTTTAGAAGAAAAATGTGAGTCTATGGAAAAAGATCTCAAAGATGAAAAACAAAAACTTAGTGAGCAAAAACAGAATTTTGTATGCAAAAATAGTGAATCACTCTCTTTCCAAATTGTCCAATTAAAAAGAGTTATTGAAAGATATGAAAAAGGTCAAATTGGATTGGAAGGTGTTCTTAGCCAACAAAGATATTCCAATGATAAAAATGGACTTGGATATTCAAAGTTTTCAAAACCAAGTTCTAATAAACTTATCTTTGTTAAGGCTAGTGATCAATCATCCAAAGAGAAAGTGAAAAAACTTAAAGTAGTTCATCAATATCCTAAAAAGAAAAGATTTGTTAAGAAGAAATCTTATCCTTCTAGATATAGAAGTAACTTTGAACCTACTTATTTTTATTATGGTATTGTTGGCCATACACCTAATGCTTGCTATGTTAGAAACTTTAGTGTGGTAAGTTGGCATTATGTGTGGGTAAATAAAGGAACTAACTATGATGGACCCAAAGAAAATTGGGTTCCAAATCAAACTTAATTTATTTTGTAGGTATGGTTGAAGACCACATGCAATATTTGGTATATTGATAGTGGTTGTTCAAAGCATATGTCGGGAGACATACACTAACTTTCAAATCTAGTTCAAGTCCAAGGATTATTTCACATATGGAAAATACCTTAAAGGAAGAATTCTTGGCATTGGAAAAATTGATACACTAACTTTCATATCCATTTAAGATGTACTTTATGTTGAAGAACAAGAGATAACTTCTAAGTAAAAGACAACTTTGTGACAAAGGCTTCAACATCATGTTTTGATGAAGATAACTACTATGTGCATTTATCAAAGGATGAGAAAAAGCATCATGAAGTAATATGGCTATGGTTAAGCTTTCAATATTATTACATATATTTTGTTCTTTATTATTGCATCTTTCCCTTCTTTTTGATAATGTCAAAGGGGGAGAAAGATGTGGTACTTTATGGTTGATTTTTCCTTGTCTTAATTTTTAAAGGTACTCTCCAACCAAGATGAACAAATACAAAGGATTCCAACCTTCTCATTCATAGGGGGAGTTTTGCATCTTAGGGGGAGAAAAGCTCTTTCCAGAAACTACAAAGCATAAAGCAAGATTGTTTGTCATCATAAAAAATGGGGAGAATGTAAAATCAAGCTTCTCAAATGAACTTTTGTTTTGATGAAGACAAACCATGATTGACAAAGAAGGCAAAGATTTATGATCAAGCTCAAAGCATCTATGGACAAAATCTTCAGTTCAAAGCTCTTAACAACTTTCAAGGTATAATGATATTATTTACTTTGATCTTAAGATATATATGCTCAATGGTAAATAAGAAAGGTTTTATAAATCATTACTCAAGTTTTTCAAAGTTAAAATTCATTTTTCACTTGAGTGCAATCGATTTGCATATTAGTGCAATCGATTGCATGCTTTAATTTTTCAGATCTTTTGCTTCTGTTTCTCAGTGCAATCGATTTACATTACTTGTGCAGTCAATTGCATACTTAAAATTTTCAAAATGTTTGCTTCTGTTTCTCAGTGCAACCGATTTACATTGCTTGTGCAATCAATTGCACTCACTTATTTTTTGCTACTGACTTTACATGCAATCGATTTACATTGCTTGTGAAATCGATTGCACACTTAAAACTTTTGAAAATATAGATGTTGAAACCCCGTGCAAACGATTTACACAAAGGGTGCAATCGATTGTATGCTGCACGATTTTGAAAAACAACAGCTTTTAACATGCCTGTTCATAATACCTTTTCATTGAAACCTTTCACTCAATCTTGGCATTTGTTCATGATTCATTTTCAGAACTTTATGATGTTTCAAAAGGGTGTTATGAACATATAAATATTCATTTTCAAAATCTTTTTCAACACCTCTTCCAAATATATTTTTCTGAATTTTCAAAATACAAACTCAAGCTTTTCTTCACTTTCATACATAAGTTTTCTGCACACTTTCATACATTATTAAACAGAAAACTTTGAGCATTTATATCTTGAGTCATTGTATAATATTATTATTGGAAGAGAAGATCATTCATTGTTAAATCACTCTAAGTGATCAATACTACTCAACTCACTCAAAATCAAATATTGATAGATACTTACTTATTTTTCCAGGATTGTTGGATATAAGTTTAAGTGGTTTTAAAATCATGTCTTTCCAGGATTGTTGGATACAAGTGTGTAGTCACTTTGAGAGGATTGTTCTCATTGTTGACATAGTGAAAATCCAAGAGGATTGTTCTTGGTCCAAGAGGATTGTTATTGGCTTTTTGGTAGTTCTTGTTTAAGTTTACCACAATAAGGAAATCTCTTTCATGTTGAAAGGGGACCAGAGTACTCTCGGACTGTGAGGGGAACCAGGATATATCGCTCGTGTCTCTTTATTTTTCTTCACTTTACTCTTTCCTAAACTCACCATTAACCAGAAAAATCATATCCATCATCACTAAAAGTCACGAATGGCGGACCCGCCAATCTAACTCTTCGGGTTTAAGAAGATTGAACAGGGGCAGCTGTTGTACCCCAAAATTTGCCCTTTCTTTTTCAAGAGATTCCTCACAAAGGATCTCCGATGCTCAAGGATTCTCAAGGAATTGATCAGACAAAATCATCTCCGAAACACTGAGACTCCAAATTAGGGTTTTGACTAAGATTGACTAATCTTTGACTTTTGACCTAGTACATGACTTATTGGTTTAGAACATGATCTCAAGGTTTCAAGCACATCATTTTGACCTAATCGCATATTTCAATTCATCTCCCAAGATCAGCTGATTGATAGATGAAATTTGATCAATCGATGAAAAAAGTCAACTGTATACTGAAAAGTCAAACTTTGACTTTTTGATCAAATTTGAGTTTCAAAGATCACATTTCACCAAGACATTCAAAAATATGAAATTTGATCATCAAGAAATCAAGAAGGTCAAAAGTATTTTTTTGTGCAAGATTTAGAGATTTTTCTAAGTGTTTCCATACATGTTAATTTCATGACATCTTTTCACCACAATTCAAGATAATTCAAGATGTTACAAGTTTTCAAGAAAATAACAAGGCTGCATTTTTAAGTTAAAAATTAAAAGTTACAAATCCTAAACTTTGTCTTGTTTGAACTTTTCCCTTTGACTCAATCGTCAAACTTTACCACTATGCTATCCACATATATTCCTTGTCTTTGTTACAAGCTGCATAAATCTGTCCATAAAAACCAGGCTTATATCATGCTACAAATGTTGCTGTCCAGAAAATCCCGAAAAACAGATATGCTGCCAAGTCCAAGCCTGTTGCTACTAGCCCAAAACCATGTCAAAAAACAGTTTGCATCCCTGTACAAATCCAGCTCTGCACCAACCTGCAACTCCACTCCAAAACTGCTACAAAACAGTCCTGCTATGGTGCCTCTAATCCTGTCCAAGCCTGCACTATATCAGTCCCATATTTTCACAAAATTAGCACATAAGAGCTGCATCTTAAAAGCAATGAAACAGTGTGCCCAAACAATTCAAAAACTTATCTATTTCCCTCCCAAATTTCAGTCTATTTCATCTATAAATAAGCTTTTTCACAACACACAAAGGAGGTTTTAGAGAAGAGTTTTTGGAGGAAAAGAGAGGTTTTTAGGGAAAGAAATCTAAAAAATCAAACATAAATTTTTGTAACCTCTGCTCATATTCAACTCTATCTTCATGCATAAAAACAAAAGCTTAACCCATTATTCCACCTTGCAAGCTTTCCCATAAACCAACTATCCAAACACTTCACGTCACATAAAGATTGTTCAAACACAAGAATAGTTTCTGTAGTGCCATTACCATTACCTTCCAAACACAAACAAAAAAACAGTATTGTACAAGTTGACTGGGTTAGAGTTGGTTCAGCAGTTTTCAATACAAAGTAAGGGTTAAAGCAACTTCCTGGAGGTTCAATGAAGCCACTCTGATTATTACAGCATCTTGAAAGGTATTCAGACTCAAACACAAATTGCAGTCTCAAGGTAAGTCTTCTTGACATCAAATTTTTTTCATACACACATCATTATTGATTCACTTGTAAAGATATAATGTAGTAATCATTGCCCTTGAAGCTAACCATTTCCTTGCTTTTCATTTTTGTCAATCATATATTGAGAACTGACCTGTACACACAATGGAACAATGTTAAAGGCAAACAACTACAGCATGAGTCGATGCATACTCACATGAGTCGACTCATTTTAGTTACAGAACAGGTTATGGGTCGATACAAGACACGCGTGAGTCGACTCATATTAGTTGTAGAATAGGGTATGAGTCGATACAAGGCTTTATGCATCGATGCATACTGTTATCCAGGCACAATACATAGAGACAAAAGGTGTACGAGTCGATACAAAACACGAATTTGTCGACACAAACAAGAAATGAGTCGACACATACCATTATGTATCGACTTATACTGAGTTGATTTTGATTTTCCAAAAACAATAAGTGTTATGTATCGATGCATAAATGCATGTGTCGATACATAAAAGTTAAAAAAAACGATTTTCCTTTCTTTTTACACTATCTTTATACTTTTTTAATATTTTTTCATTACTACTCATTTATTCAATATGGTTGTAATAATTAGGCTTCTACTTCATCCCCATTTGTAAATTGTACCCCCATCCCCCAAGTGATGGAATAGCTTTGGATTTTAATTTCCGCAAATTATCGCTTTAATATAGTTGTTAGTAATTAGGGTGTGTATGGCAAGATAAAATCAACCGTTAGAAAACCATAATCTCAAGACTAAAATGCATGCAATCAAATACACTTTTCAAACGCGCACCTCTAGGTTAACCTCACTTGTTTCCTACAAATAAATAGTCATGCCCCTCGAATGTGGGACGCTTTAGCAAAGAACCTCGATAAAAAAAATCGTAGTCCCTCGATGACCCTTCGACGTTGCCTTCGGTAAAACGATCTTAGTCCCTCACGATAATTGCCAAAGCGTCTCATAAGTTGCCTTCTACGACTATATGACGACCTGCGCCCGTCCCTTCACATCCAATGATAGAGCTTCTTATCAATCAATGGTAAGATAGAAACATCTGAAAAAGGAGGAAAAGAACTAAGACCCTTTTGAGTAGGTAGAACATTCATAGTTGCTTGCTCATAACATTTTCAAAACAACATCTTTCAAAACACACCAACACTTTCAGAACGAAATATTTTCAAAAGTCAACACTTTGTATACATTCTTATAGGGACGAGAATCATTACAAAGTTTGCCTAAATGAAGGCACTTTTCAAAAATACTTTCAAAAACAATCACAAACACATTTCAAACAAAGCATTTTCAAAGTGATCAAGCAACTAAGAGCCCGTGGATAACTACAGATGAAAAGGATGCTAACACCTTACCTTTTCATAACCTACCCCCAAACTCAAGAAAATATCTCAAAAGGTCTTTCCTGTTCTTTTCACCCTTTCCTTTATTAGATAAAAGAAAAGCCGGCGGCGTCTCTTGCTATCCGTAACAATTGCGATAAAACACAAAACACCCAAGTCAGTTCTCCCACCGTATTACATGTTGCAATTAAAATATATTCCCGGTTAACACCTAAGTTTTTTATAAAATTAATTCCTGGCAAGGTGCGTATCGAAAATATATTTCCAGTTTTAAGGGGCACTTTTGGAATTTCGTGTGGTACGCTAGAAAACTATAGGGTAGAAAAAGAAATCCTCTAATTCAAGACATTAGTAGAATCAAGCATAAGGTATTTTAGGGAGAATTGAGATACTTCACAAGTCGGACCATGAAGGAGTAGCATAACATTCGATGTAAACGAGTTTATTTAATGAAAATACCCATCACCTGATACGAAACTGATATCAATAGTATTAAAGATAGGTGTAGGGTCAGTAATCCATGAAATGTAAGTTAAGATAAAATCAAATTAGTAAAGTAAAATGTTTCGGCCAATCAATGGGAATTGTGATGCAAAAGGAGAATTAGAAAGGTTAATAACCGAACAAGTGAGAGCGAGGAAACCATGTGGCCCTAAATGGGCTTATAGACGAAGAGGGTGCACGTGTTTGAAGGTGAGAAAAATACACAAGAGGAGGAGGGTTGAATTGAGTATGGTGACTTTTTTTTTATTCTTAAAAACAACTTCAAAAATTGAACAAGTTCAGAGTCTGATTTCAGAATTGTTAGCAGCGGAAATATATAGAGGGCATAAGCAATCACTACTACAAATAACACATCTAACATAGGACGCGAAATACGTTTTATCTCGGCATCTAAAGTGAGGTAAATAAGGTCATTATGAAAAGTATGGACCTAACACCTCGGTGTTTATAAGACCGAGGTAATATTTTTTAGCGCATGGGTTCGATCCCTAGTTTCTGCACTTTTATTATTTAAAAAAACTAGGGCTTCTTTTATCTCGGTTTATCAAGAAAACCGAGGGGTTATTCCTTTTAAAAAAAAATAAAACTCGTTACATTGTTTACCCATAATATTACAATTTTTATATAAAAAATAAAATTAATTGTCCATGAAGATCATATGTTGGATCTTCAATTCTTTGATATTCTAGCAAGATCAAATACTAGGAAACTCCATTCTCCCAACAAAAGAAAAAGGGTTAGGTAAATAAATTTTCAGAAGATCTAGATTTTAGATCTTCAAACCATATAATTTTAGGATAGATCAAATGATGTGTGTAAGG
This sequence comes from Vicia faba, assembly GCA_948472305.1. Classification (NCBI taxonomy): domain Eukaryota; kingdom Viridiplantae; phylum Streptophyta; class Magnoliopsida; order Fabales; family Fabaceae; genus Vicia; species Vicia faba. The sequence continues at coordinate 675,791,077 of OX451738.1, read as the reverse complement.
ATATTTTCAATCGCTTTTGCATGCATTTGTTTATGATATGAAGAAAAAAAGGTTAGTCAAAAAAAGGGTTAGACAAAAAAAGAGTTAGTAAAAAAAGGTTAGATAAATAAATAATTTTTTGATTAAAAAATATTTAAGAACTCATCATGGAAAACATTTAAAACCACAAACCATAAAACCAAATAATTTTCTTCTCTTGCAATCCATCATAGAGAACTCTTCATGACAAACACTCCTACAAACCTTAAACTCTTCATGCTTCAGAATGCTTTTATAATGAGAGGCAAATTAGAGGTTTTTTTATGTTTCATGTAGATCACTAATGGTAAGTGTTGATAGTCATGAAGTGGACGACAAGAATTTGATTGAGGATTTAATAAATGTCCTTAATTTTAACGCTAAATGTCTCCTCGATATTTTAGGAAAATTGGAGGGTTAGAAAATTTATTTTTAAAATAAAAAATAAAATTAAAGTAGAGATTTCAAATTTATTTTAACACTAAAATTTCCCTCGGTCTTTAGGAACACCGACATGTTATAACATTTAAATACAATTAACAGAGAAGTTAGAACATATACATGGCGTGTATGCATTGGAATTACTAGAATAGCAATGATCATCTATATTTAAGTTGTACAGTCTCTTTTAGATTAGCAAGGAGGCTTTTGAGCTATTTAAACGTCTAATTACCAATTCATTGATTCAAAGTCTTTTCCCATTTTCAACGTCTCATTACCAACTCCCTGTTTTCTTGTTTCAAAGTCCCTTTTTTCTTATAAAAAATGGATGCAAATATGTTGTTCGTAATCAATTAAAAGTATGTTAATTTCAATGATTTCGAAAGTTTAGAAAAAAAGATGATGGAAGTTGTTAACAAACAAAAGTTGAGTGGTTACTTTGACATTCTACATGGCTCCATATACAATAACCTCGTTAAACAGTTATGGATGAGTGCGTCCATTGTGCCAGCTGGTCATAAAGAAAGCATCCAGTCTTATGTCAATGGCACTCCTTTATACAATACTCAATAATTATTTGCTTTGACAATCAACTGTGAAGAGTTTGATAGTTGTGTTGAACATTATAAATCCAACCGTGTCTATCATATGCAAACCTCCTTCACCGACTTTATGCCAAAGATATTAATCTCTCTAGTCCTGCTTCTCTATGACCTGAAGAAAAATTTTGGTTTCAACTTCTAGTCTCAAATCTACGCCCCAAGAGAGAAAGACCTGGAAAGGCTTACTTGGTATGACAAACATATCTTTTTATTCCTCACCTACAACATGAGAGTTAATCTTCCTCTTACCATTTGCAACTTCTTGAAGGAAATGATAAAGGCTTCTCTGGAGGAGAAGACTTTCCTCATACCTTATGGAAGAGTTCTTTATGTACTTTTCAATAAGTTAGGGATAGTTAGGGGTGATGTTGAAGTTGAGTGAACTGAGAAGTTTGAATTTGTTGAGTAGTTTTCTTTGTTGTGTTGCTTTTTTTATTATCAATGAAATATTTCCTTTTACTATTATTTCATATTCTTGTAATAAATCGTTGAAAAAAAAAATATTAAATGGAGCAATGAGGATTTAAAGCGAGGTTCCTTATAGCTATATTGCCTCGGTTCTAAAATAAAACCGAGATAACAGGTTTATTATTATTTTAAGGATTATAAAAGGCGATAACTTATAGTTGAGTTACCTCGGTTTTTAATAACACCGATGTAACATGTTGTTTATCTTATTAATAAAGGGCTCTCAGGCCATATCCTCTCGATTTTAGCTTGTTGGACATGAAAGGTTCGTCATGAAATGTATTATTTGTTGTAGTGAATAAGTAAAAACAAACAAAGAGTTATCATGGTTCCTCTCACAAACTGAGAATAGTCAAGTCCCCTTGTCCAACAAGAGATTTTCACTATAATAAAAACCTGATTACAACCTGGTTAAGCAAACTAGCTAGAGACTTCCTTTGCTCAATCAACCTAGAGAGAGACTTCTGCTCAAGAAATCTAGCAAGATACTTCCCTTGCTCAAGCAACCTAGAAAGATATTTCCTTTGATCAAGCAACCTAGCAAAAGACTTCCACTAAACTTCTAAACAAATAGTTTAGATGAATAGAAAACAAGATGCACTTGATATACAATCAGAGGTGCACAAAGAATACAACACAATCAAAGACTTTAACACTTGAGATTTATAAGATATACAAAGATAATAAATCTCAAGACTATGTGTAATACAACAACATATATACGAAAGCTTTCAGTTGTTAGATCGTTCTTTTTGTTCTGTTATCTTCCTTCAAATCATCATCTCCTTATATAGAGGCAACAAAAGAGTAGTTGGAAGATGACTTGCACAAGTGTCTTTGATGATAAGAAATTCCAAGACAGAGACATTGGAAGTTTATCTTATTATGATCTTCAAGTTTTGTGTAAAGACTTTTTCCACCGCATGTTTCTTCATACTAGGTATCTACCAAAATGTTGGAGTAGACTTAAGATATCATGTCAACTTTCCTTGAGCTTTGCACTTCAGAAACTCTAGTTGACTTTCTTCCAAAATCTGACTTGACAAGATGGTTCTGCTTTAGGGAAAGAGTATGGACTAGAGTCTGAGTACCTTTAATTCAGGTCATTAGAAAATGAGATGTCACCAGAAGTGGAGATACCGAGTCTGAGTCACCTGATTATGATTCTTCATAGTCTAAGACTTTAGCTTCTCTTCACAAGCTATTTAATAGGGTCAGAACCAAGTTAATTTTAAGCTTATGACCATGTAGACTTACAAAAATGTTATTATACCCAATTTTTCTTTAAGTACTTTGCATTCATAAAAACCCAAAGGATATGAACAATTTTGTTCCAATAATTTTTAATACATATATAATGAGACAAGAAGAATCTCGAGACCGTGCAAGTATGGAAATGCATAGTTCATAGAGGAATACGAAGATGGACCATATATCATACATCAACGAATGTACCTTATCTTCGGTAAATCATCCATGAAAAATACACAGTTAGATTCACTCGTCACATAATCCTTTGGGGATAAATGGCCTTAAGATTAATTCCCAAGCAATATACAAGTGTGGAAAGACATACTTAAAGGGATTGTAAGAATTTAGCATCAATCAAAGGTACTTAAAGGATATGGGAGATGTCATGCGATAACAACTTTTAAATATTTCACTAGGAAAAAGGGTAGAGTAGTACCAAATTAACTGAGTTTCATTGGGAAAATGAAGAAGTTGATTGAGTAACCCGAGTCAATTAGTGTTGGATAATGAGTTTGAAAAAATGGGTTAAGATCAATCTAACATTTAGCTCGACTATGAGGAATAACATATGAGATCCTATATTAAATACTCCAAATATACCTTAGTATGTATTAGATGTGTTAAAGAATGTAGGATGTAATTGATTGCCAAGAAAGGAATCAAGAATAGTAAGATCATGAGACTAAGTGGACCTATTGTCATGTGGAGATTGAACACGACAAATAAGACGAGTCATACGATCGAGGGGAGATATTAGAGTAGTGCAGTGGAAGCATAAGAAATCCTCTATACCTGGGAAAATAAGTTCATGGATGAAAATTCTCAGCAATTAACTTATATCGAACCAACTAAACATTGAAGTCATTGAGATCAAATATTGGATCACTTTCCACCAGATTGAGAAGTAAGATGGCAAGTGTGAGTGCAACTTCACCATTAGATGTTCTGTAAGATGTCAAAACTAGGAAAACTTAGAATTTATGTATATTGGGCAGTATCTCTATGTCATTTGTTGCACCCTTGCATTAGAGGTCTTAGGAAGCATTCAAAACAAGTTTAAATTTGGCCAAAAACATGGAAACTTATTTTTTGCACTAAAATAACAACATGTGCTGGCACATCCACTTTTTAGGCCGACACATGTATTGCATTATTAAAGGTTGTAGTCTCAGTCTTGCACAAGTCGACACATAAACCATTTCAAGTTGGTACATTATGAAAAATAACAGTATGTGCCGACACATTATATTTTCAGTCCGAAACATGTGCTGCATTATTAAAGCATGTAGTCTTTGTTTCTCATGTGTCGGTACATGGCTCATTTCAGGTCGGCACATGTGCCAATTTTTGTTATCATGTGTTGGCACATCCTATTTGTTTGGTCAATTTTTAACTGTTTTTTTAAAATTTTGAAGGTTTCCTCTTTGCCACCATATTTCCTCAACTATAAAGTAATAAATTTATCTTAATTCTAAAACAGAATTAAGGGGAGACGTAGCCATAGCGAAGATGATTGGTGAACTTCTTACACAAATCCTTATGTCATTCTCTCTCTCTCTCTCTCTCTCTCTCTTACTCTCATTTATTTCTATATGCAATTTGTTGAACTTGATGTTTGATTGATCAATTCATATATAATTTTTCTTTGATTGTTAAAGTTTAAATTGATTTTGATCTTCTTACAATCACTTTGATTGTAAGTGTTGTTTTCAAATCAACAAAGCTCAAACTAAAAATCTAAAAAATTGATCGTGCACCAAGTGTTCGATAAATTGTCAAGTTCTATTTTAATACAATTGCATTAGAAATAAGTCGCTAAAGTGTTTTGTGATAAACGATTAACTGTGAAACTGTTGTGTTAATTATTTGTATCATTGTTATTCCATTTGGCTCTAGCATATCCAAGTTTCCAATAACTAGGTTCGTTTAGATGACTTTTCGATCTAGGCTAAAAATCTTACGCGCAATATTATCTTTCAAAATAATTTTTTAATTAACATTTTGAAAGGAATTTTTACTTGGGTATCTATTCATCACCTCTAGATAAGTCGTCGTCATCTAACAAGTGGTATTAGAGCTCTGATTAATTCTGTGCTTCAAAACTCTTATTAGAAAATGGCTAATGAACCTAAAGGGGCGTATACTAGAGCACCGATTTTTACGGGAGAAAACTATGGTTATTGAAAAGCTTGTATACGTATTCATATCAAGTCATATGAAAAAGGTGTGTGGAAAGCTATCTTAAATGGTCCAACACCGATCACTCAAACTGATGAAAATGGTGTTACCACACCTAAGCCGGAAGCATAATGGAATTGTGATGATAAAAATAAGTGGGGATATGATTGGAAAGCGCAAAATATTATCATATCCTCTCTTGTTATTGATGAATTTTATCTCATTTCCCATTGTGAAACCGCTAAGGCTATGTGGGACACATTGTAAGTTTCCCCTAAGGTCAAACAACCTAGAATTAACACACTTAATCAAGAGTTTGAAATCTTTCGCATGAAGCATGGTGAAACCATTGCTCAAATGCAAAATAGGTCTGCTCATCTCATTAATCGTTTAAACACACTAGGTAATCCTATTTCCAATGTTATTGCTACTAACAAAGTTTTGAGACGTCTTACTAGGAATTGGAAACCAAAGGTCATCGCGATCAAGGAAGCTAATGATCTTACAACACTTGATCTCTCTACTTTTTTTGCAAAGCTAATGATCTTCCAGTAGATACTTTTTCTGGCTCAAATTAAATTGATTAAATATTTATTTTGATACTTCTCCCAGTTAAATACAAAGACATCTACTAGCTCAGATTAAATCGACCAAAGATTTATTATGATACTTCTTCCAGTAGATACTTTTTCTGGCTCAGTTTAAATCAACTAAATATTTATTCTGATACTTCTCCCAGTTAAAGACGGACACAAACATCTTCTGGCTCAGTTTAAATCGACCAAAGATTTATTCTGATACTTCTTCCAGTAGATACTTTTCTGGCTCAGATTAAATCGACCAAAGGTTTATTCTGATACTTTTCCCAGTAGACCTTTCTGGGCTCAATTTAAATCAAACATAGATTTATTCTGATACTTCTTTAGATATAGTCGAGCGTAGACTCATTATGACGCCTCTATCAACACTTACTTTGGATAGCATCTATAAGCCCGTCTCTAACCACTCTCCATCACCTATGGATGACATCTATGAGCCCATCTCCGACGATTATCCGTCACCTCTCCAAATGGAATCTTTAAGTCCATTCCCGGTATAATCAACCAACAACGTTACTTCTTGCACAAGAGAGTGCAAATTTCTGGGTACTTAAGTGTTCAATCATCTTCTACCTTCAAGTCACGAATGGCGGACACGCCAATATAACTTTTCAGGTTTAAGAAGATTGAACAGGGACAACTGTTGTACCCAAAAATTTCCCCTCTCATTTCATTCAAAAATATACCCTCACGCTCCTAGGGTTTTCAATCGCTTTAAGCTACCCAAGCTTTCTAGGCCTCAGGATATCGCAATGATTCTTCGTTTCATCAGAAAATTAGAACTGCAAGGTATTTTGATCTTGAACCATGGCTCTCCCACCTGTATAACACATGGGATCAAGGTTTTAGGTTTTCTTCCGGCTCAATATTATCCATCAGGCAAGATTGGGTTTCTCAAAGGCAAGTTGTGTGGGACTTCATATTCGTGAGCTTCTTATTGATTCAAGTTCATTGGCTCCTTGAATTTCTCAAGAATCTCTGGGAAAATAAGGGTTTGCTCCTCAATTACAATCTCATAGGTTGCTCAGTCGTGCCAATCAGGGTTTCATTTTGGATTTGAGGTTTCTACATCAATAGAGCATGATTCATATGGTTCTTCTTTGAACATTGAAATATACCATTAAGGTTTTGAGGAATGGCTATCAAGGACTTCCTCTACATCAAGTTGCAAAGTTTTCTTCTTCAAGGATTAAGAATTAGGTCTTTATCCATTGTGCTTCAATTGAGGATCAATGAATTAAGGGGTTCCTTTGTGTTTTATGATTCAAGCTTGTTGTTCCTATGTTGGGCCTTCCAATTGGTCAAGAATTGGTCAAGATAGAGTGTGCACTGAGATCTCGTTTGAGTAGTTATTTTTCATCAATCATAAGGGTTGGTTCAATTAATGGTTGTTTCAAATGCAAGTTAGGATATGGAATTCGAGTTTTAAATAAGAATTTCTTCATAATGTAAGCATGATCTACAATTTGATTTGGTTTCATTTTCTTGTGGGATCATGAATTGTACAAGTTTTATTCAAGGCTTTCAAATTTAAGAGATGGAGGAAATTTCTTTGTTGTCATGACTTTGGAAATTACAAGTCAATATTTAATTTCAAGTCCTATTCCAAATTCAAAATTTAAAGGCATCCATCAATTATTTCAAGTCTTTTCAAGGATTCAAGATAAAATTTTTATTCATGAATTCAAGTGCCTAATGGCACGAGTTCATCAAAAATTTCAATCATCTTTCAAGACAATTCTCAATGTTAAATTTTGCAAAGTTCATTTCAAGTTCATTATTCCAAGGAGAAATTTCTTGATTTTCAAAGTTGGCTTCATGATCAAATAAACTCAATGCCATATAAGACAATTCAAGCTTCTTTTGGCCTAAGGTTTCAAGGTACATTCATACACGAATTCAAAAAAAAAAGCTTTCAGCGATTTCATCATGTTTAAAGATTCAAGTTTCAAGAATTACAAGAAAGTTTTAAGTTCCTAAAGTTTCAAGCTACATATCAAAACAACCATTGATGCTGCCCTGCAAAACCAGCCTTGCTGCCCTTGCATAATGAGTCCAAAACTCTGCTACAGCTGCTTCATAACCTGCTGTCCACTCCAAAAAAAAGTCCGTCAAGACCTACTTCAAAACCAGCCCTGCTGCCCCTGCACAATGAGTCAAAAACTGATATAGCCTGCTTATAACCTGTCCAACAATTGCATAAAATATATCAAACAGAAACTGCATTAGAAAGTGCTAAAATAGTAGCCTAAATTGTTTAAACTTCATCAATTTCCCCCCCTAAAATCTCATCTTAGTCACTTATAAATACAACAAAGAAGGAATAAAAGATATAGAGAAAAAATCTGCAGAAACTTATCAATCTCCCTCCAACTTCAAACTAATATGTAGCAAAAGTTCTACAAAAATTTATCCCAAACCTCACTCACCTACGACTCATCTCTGTTGAGTTCCAACACCAATCCAAACCATGGCACACCTTTAATCATACATACATCAGGCTTCAACCTGCATTCTCCATACAAAGAAAATAACAAAGATTCCTCAAATATGTGGAAGATCATAACTCAAATTCTTTCTTCATAAGCACATCCTCGACACAAATTGCAACAACCAGTAACACAATATCAATCTCCAAGATTCGTTTAGTATAACTTACCTTTTTGAAGCTCCACAGAGAGATTCCGACATGTAATTCTTATTTCCCTATTTTTGCATGCCTCAATGTCTGTCCTCTGAGCTTGTTTAGTTGTGAGCCTTTTTTCTTTGTTCGTTCACTAAGAGTTTGAGTCGTGAGAAGATGTGAACAGAGATGAGTGAGAAACGTTGTTATTGAGCAGAGAGAACCTTGAGGTATAGAGGAATTATGATATTGAGGAACAGAAAAATGAATTGGATACAGAGGTTGATAGCCGCGAGAGTTAAGAACCGAGAGAGAATTTTTTTTTTGTTTTCCATGAGATTTTCTTTGTTGTGGTGGATAAGTGTCGTTGTTGTTGTTGTACAATGAAGGGAAAAGACAAACAGAGGAAATCTTTTGAAGAGAGGCTCAGTTAGTGAGAGATTTACGAACACGAAAGATTTCGTTGGTGAAAGAAGAGCATTTGGTTGTTTTTTTTGAAAACATGAGGCGCTGGATTGTGTCATCTAGGGTTTACTCAACCCGTAGAATTTTAAGTGAAAGCTGGATCAGGACCCGACCGGTCCAGCCTGTAGCGGTGAAAATCGGAGATCAAGCTATTAATTAACTTGACTCACAAAAGCAAGAGTCGCCACCGCGCTTTATTATTTCCAAGGGAAAAGGGAAAAGAGAGAAATAAAACCCTAAAGTATGCAATGTAAATTAATATTTAAAAGAAATGAAAATACAATGCGTTTTTAAAAGAGATCGAGAGTTCGGGGGTTGGTTATACAATGGGAAGGTATTAGCACCCAATGCATCTGCGGTACTCCGCAGGAACCTTTTGAAATATCTGTTTTTTGGGTTAAAATTGTTTGTTTGATTAAAATGGTTCGTTTGGCTGAAAGATGGGTATGGACGAGATTTTTGAAGATACGACGACCTAGTGTCGAAGTTTTGACTTAAAAGGTGTGAGTTTGAAAATGGGGTCTTTTGGGGAAATTATCTTGAGTTTAGCAAAATAGTAAACAAACAAAAAAATGAAAAAAAAGGGTATTCGCACGATCAGATGAGATGTATTTGATGACGTGAAGTCAACAAGATTTAAATCTTTTCCTTGGAGTTAAAGCCACAGACGGATAAATAAGCTAAGAGTATATCAAACCTTAGGTGAAAATAAATCACAAGCCGACAGCATCAAAAAACCTCATGTGAGATAATACTCCAAGCATCAGATAAAGGACGATCGATAAAGCTCACGGTATAAGATTCCCTGCATCACATGAAATATATAGACAAGACTAACCACACGGGAAAACTTATGTGCGTCCGTACAATTTTCAGAAGTTAGTTGGAATTAAAAATAAAATCACAATGCGATGAAAATAATATTTTTAAAACCTGAATTTATTTACAAGTAAAATATACAGTCAAAATATTATGTACAAGTATATATTTACAGTACCAAATATTAAGTCAGAATAGTAAAATACAATAAAAGGTAAAAGGGAGAAGTGTAGGAATTATTGATGCGCTATGCGGGAATTAATACTTGAAACAGTTCTCGGAAACCTTCACAATAAACAAACTTGTTAGTAGCATAAGCAGCATAAAAATAAAATGAAGGAAATTGAAATAATTAAAATTTATGTTAATAATCACAAAGTATAAAAAATCAAAATGAACTTGTATGATGCATATGAACAAATGAATATCAAATCAAAATCAAGAATTCATGATATTGTTCAATGTAAACACAAAAAAATCAGCATTATCAAAAGTTGGACAACAATGAATTATGCATAAAAAAGCTCATGAAAATCAATTTCCAAGTGATTCTAAACTTATGTACAAACACAAACATCAAACTAACAAACTTTGTAAATTGATTTCAACTCATAAACAAAACTAACACCAAAGAAACTCAACCTATTATTCAATCCAATATTCAAAACATGTAAAGTTGACCTCGAAGCGAACTAAAATCAATCGAACCAAATCCGGGCAGCAACCAAAAACTTCACGAACCTAAAGTCTCAAAACAAACTCAAGACACATCTCAATTCACTAAAAAAAAACCGAAAACAAATAGCATGCACCTATGTTGCAATTAAAATTGACTTCAAAGTATGGACCAATTTTAAAATTAAGTCGTAATCGATTAAGTTGAAAAAAAAACCGAGAAGCAACTATACATTAACAATTATGTCCCAAAATTCCAATTCAAACATGTTTCGTAGCAAAAGGAAAATAAATCAATACCACAATCAAGTTTAGCTCACTCCAAATTAACACACTTGAATCAAGGTGAAACCATCGACATCTCTTGAACACTACTCAAATAACACGACATCTTAAATTAACTCAAACAAGATTAGTGTCTAGCATTAAAACTCATGATAAACCATCATTAGAAACTCAAGTAGCATCGTAATGCCATAAAAAATTATCATTCAAATAAAGCCACGCCATAAAACTTCAAGCTTCAATTTAACAAACAACATGGTTTCCAATTACATTTAATAGTCAACATCATGTTATCATTCAAATTGGCAAGCTAAAACTAAAGTCACAAATTCAATAATTATAAGCAACACTAATTTAATCAAAACAAAATAATCCTAAAACATATCACTCAAAATTGAATTAACAACATAACATCACAATTTAAACAATCAATAATAGAATCGCGGAGTTACCGGACAACGTCGAAATTATCAAAGCAAAGGTGTTGAAGTTGCTGCAGGATTGGTGGAATAACGCTCGCGTACGTAAGCTGCTACTGTTGACGGAAGATTGATGATAATGTTTGTGATGTGAGAAATACTCTCCTTCTCCATCACACTTGACATACATATTGATTAGAGAACTCGAAACGACGTTATCCTCGCGGAGTCCCCATTTCACAACAACCCCGTGAATTTGCATCCCCTCCCCAAGCGCGTGCATACTCGAACAAGCAACAAGAGCATTGGGGAATGTAAAATTCAACGGCTTAACTCTAGCAGAAAACATTCGAGTGAACAAGAAAACAGCTTCCTTTGCATCCCCAACATCAAGATACCTTCTCACAATAACATTCCAAGTGACAGCATTGCGACAGGGCATTTCATTAAACATCCTGCGAGCATATACCATAACCCCACATTTAGCATAAACATCAACAAGAGCACTCCCAATGATCACATTGCCACAAAAACCAAATTTCACAACAAGCCCATGAAGCTGTTGGGAGAGAGGAAGATGAGAAACAGCAGCACATGAGGAAAGAACACCGGCAAAGGTGATATTATTAGCACGAACAGCAGACCTATTCATGCAAAGGAACAACGAAAGTGCTTCGTGCGGGTAGCTTAATCGAGAATAAGCGGTTATCAAGGCATTCCAAGATCCACCATCTCTGTAAGGTATTTGGTCAAACAGTTCCCGGGCGTCATGGAGAGATGAGCATTTAGCATAGGCTTCGAGGGCGCGGTTGCGGAGGAATGTGGGTTGTGTGAGGATTGATGGCCGATGGAGTTACGATGGGAAAAAAGGCTGGTGGTTGTTGGGTGGCCTGGGTCGCTCGGTAATTGTTGGGGTAAGCTGATCGTGGAGGTTCGGTTTGAAGATCAAGTGTGGGAACAAGTTGTGGAGAGGGTGAGTTGCATAATAGTAGGTTATGCGAAGGTTGATGGAGAAGTGAGGCGTTCACGGTGATGGCAGATGGGTGGCTGGGCGTAGCACGGAAGGAGGTGATACTGCGAGGCTTCTGGGTTGTTTCGGTGTTGTTGGAGCGGAAGTGAGGTGTGCGTTGAAAAGATGAGGGTTACTGTTGGTGTGTTTTTGTTTTTTTTTTTGGTTTTATGGAGTAGAGAAAGAGAGAGTTTATTATTGTGTTCCCCCCTTAACAAAGAAAAGAAAGAAGTGTTTATATAGACAGATCAAGAGGAAATTTTCACTTCTGTTTTGCAATTCATTTGCTATTTTTTCTGGATCGATCCATTACTCTCTCTAACAACCAATCAGAATAAAGCACAGTTTAACAAATAATTTTTTATGACCAAAAAGCCCTCTAAAAATAAAAAAGAAGTAAAAATCTGCAAGTATACAAATTAATGCAATTTAAAATATATTTTTTGAATTTTTCTGAATAAAATATAAAGACCCAAAATGACCGAAAATGATAAAAAAACGGACGAAAATTTATCCAAAAAATAAAATGAACACATTAAAATAATCTACATGTCACAAAGATTAAAGAAAAAATATTCAAGAAGTCAAAAATCAAAAATAAAATAATAATAAAAATATCAGACTAAACAGACGTTTAAGGTTAAAAACGAGACTTTGAACTGTACCGAAAAAATAAAGCGAGCGTACCGTCATAATCTACGCGAAGCGCAGATTCATAAAATGATCGGTAAAAGGTGAAAACTTGAAATATTTTCTCGCTACTTTCCGCATAGTGTCAAATCGCTTTTAACAGTCTGTCTATAAAACCGAAATATTTTATTATCGACATATAAACAACTTGGAGCAGTGCAAGAAAATAGTAAACAGATGAAGTGAAATGCCGGGTATTCGACAACTGAAAGACGATGCAAACTTTGATTTAAACTGACTTTTTCTGGTCAACTTAAATACGACTAATGATGCAAAATATGATGAATGAAGATATTTACTAATGATTGTGACCAAATGACAAAATATGGTATGAATGTGCGACTGAAAAAAATTAGGGGCGAAATTAAGGGTGCAACGGTGTGCCTTGATGAATCAGTCTTCGAGAATCCACAATCAACCGTACTTCTGGATTGGGAGACTCAAAACCTTAATTGAGGCGTGACACTTGATGCTCTTGATCCAGATCTGTCTCTGCACATGACACAAAAGAAAACATGAACATACACCTTTGTATGCGATTAGAAATTCGTGATACATATGCTAAAAATGTTCAAAACACTTGACAATCTTCGCATAGTCAAAGCTCGACGGTGAGACGTTAAAACCGACCGTATTTCGTGACCTTGACTTATCTTAAAAAATGCAAAAAATAAAAATGGGATCTTAGGTCAAAAATTGGGGTACAACAGCTGCCCCTATTTAAGTTTCTTCTATCTGGAGATATGAAGATTGGGATCTTCATTTCGACGAGATTGAAGAGACTTAAATATAGAATACACAATTTTTGGCCTTAAGATACCGTGATTATGTTTACGATATGATATGAATGTGATGTTTTGAATTTTATGGGGAATGACGCCATATGAGACAAACTATGCTGGAGAAACCAAGCATATTATACAATAATCCCACAGAGGAAGAGGTTGTAACTCCACTGGGGAAACAAAGTCATAGACTTCAAATGAGAGACTCTATAATGATTTACATCAGTGTTGATACTGGAAAAGAAATGATTTACATCAGTACGAAGAATGGAAAAAGAAATGATTTACATCAGCACTGTGGCTGGAAAACAAAATGATTGACATCAGCACTGTGGCTGGAAAAGGAAATGATTGTCATCAGCACTGTGGCTGGAGATAAACATCTCTCATTTCTGAATTTTACCAAGAACGGTAACACATTTCTTCTTTAACCAAGATATCGCTTGAAAAGGATAAAATAACAAATTTCTCCACGGGACTTTTCCGAAAGGGATGCCATTTGCTGAGTAGACATTATTGTTGGGGATACACAAGCTGATCAAATAAAGAGGCCGCCACTTGCTTTCTTTCAAAGGTGTCAATAACATACAAGCTGCTCATGAAGAGACCGCCACTTGCTGTCTTCAAAGAATATTAAAGCACACAAGCTGCTCCTGAAGAGTCCGCCACTTGTTGCCAAAAACCCACAAGCTGCTCATAAAGAAGCTGCCACTTGCTGTCTTCAAAGAATATCAAAGCACACAAGCTGCTCATGAAGAGTCTGCCACTTGTTGCTAATAACCCACAAGCTGCTCATGAAGAAGCTGCCACTTGTTGTTTTCAAGGGAACAATAACACACAAGTTGCTTAAATAGATAAGCTGCCACTTGCTGTCTTCCAAAAATACTAACGTACAAGCTGCTCATGAAGAAGCTGCCACTTGCCGTTTTTGAAAGTGTTGATAACATACAAGTTGTCCATGAAGAGACTGCCGCTTGCTGTTTTTATTTTATTTTATTTTTTTAAAATGTTGATAACATACAAGTTGTCCATGAAGAGACTGCCGCTTGCTATTTTTGAAAGATGTTGATAACATACAAGTTGTCCATGAAGAGACTGCCGCTTGCTGTTTTCTTTTCAAAATTACCAATAACACACAAGTTGCTCATGAAGAGACCGCCGCTTGTTGTTTTCAAAGGTGACAATAACAAACAAGTTGCTCATGAAGAGACTGTCGCTTGCTGTTTCTTTCAAGGTATCAATAACATACAAGTTGCTCATGAAGAGACCGCCGCTTGATGTTTCTTTCAAGGTATCAATAACATACAAGTTGCTCATGAAGAGACCTCCGCTTGATGTTTTTCAAGAGAAAAATAACACACAAGTTGCTCATGAAGAGACCGCCGCTTGTTGTTTGTCAAGAGTATCCATAACACACAAGTTGCTCCATGAAGAGACCGCCATTTGTCGTAGAGAAAACATAAATAATCAAATTTCTCAAATAAAGAGTCAGTCGCTTGTTGTCATGTCGATATTCCAGAAGAAGGTTGTGATAACACTGCTAGGGAATAAAGTTCATCTTCAATGGGGAACCATGAGTAAATCCTTCTTGAGGAGACCAAGTATTTACGTTGCAAAATAAATTCACTCTCCATCTAGGTTTCATAGCCTAGAGATATCCACAGGGTATCATTCACAAGAAACAAAACTCAATCCAGGAATAAACTGGAGAGAAAACAGTCAAACAAGACTCCACCCAATGAGGAAACAACTCAAATGGGGATTTATCCTATCCAGAGATGGAAAAGGAAAGCTAAAGCAAGATTCTTCCACGAGAGTTAACTCAGTGGGGAATTAGAAAAAAGGCACACTTTATGCTTAAGTTGAAACTCTATTTGGAAAGATCAAATATGTTATTTGAATAGACATAACCAAGGTGTACGGACTCAATGACATCAACAAATACAACTGTGCATGCATGATGCAAGTGTGAATGAATAAATGAATGTCATGTATATGCTGACAAAACAGACAGGGGAGATAGACTGAAGATGATAAGACGTCCCAGTACAACCCGACGCTCAGCTGACCTCAACAAAAGGGGAACATTACTGGAGATAAAAAACAAAAGCCATCATTGGAGCAAAAAGCTTAAATCTCTTTGGAGAGGAAGATATCTTTCGGTAGAAAGCCCAAAGTTCAGTCTTCTATCACTAACAATCCCTTGAAAGGATGACAACACAAACAATATTTCAACTGGAAAAAAATCATGCTTAGCTGGAGATACTGGAAACACCACCCTCTGATAATGTATGAAAAACATATCTTGACAAATCTGGATTGCCCCTGGGATTAATTTTGGATGCCCCAAGTTTACTGCTGATGAGCTGCATGTTGCACGACGATTCTTACGAATAGCTTCACTTCTAACATGCCCCAAGCTATCTGGTTGATGAGGAGAAATCGTCTCAAGAGGATTTTACAAAAGACCCGGCATTCACCATGCTCTGGTGTCTTCAAAGTCTTAGAGGAATTCATCAAATCTCGACGTGATTGCCCCTGATTGACTGTAGTTGGCACAAAAAAGTCTTCGAATTTTGCCCCAAAAGAGTAAACAAGTTGGGAAAGCATTAATTAGGAGAAGCAACATGTCCGTGCTTAAGGTCTTCAGGTGACATGCCCCTGCATATGATTTTGTTCTTGAAATAATTCGCCCATTGCTCGACATAGTTTCAGGCCTTAAAAGAATAAACTCATCACTGATGCTTATATGTGAGTTTCCTTGATATCAAACAAATGTTTTGCAGTTAGAAAATTTTATTATGAGAATGAAAATTCTAATGCAACAGTTATGTAAGTCTTGAAGATTTTGAAAAGATATCGCACAAATTTTGCGAGTTAGAGCACCATTTATTTTTGTATAGGAAGAACATATGATACCAACATAACTATTTAGAACATTCATGGGAGTCAGGAACACTATCTCATTGAAGTATGCTTTCAAAATAACCTTGCTTCAATTAGGACTTTTGAAGGTTGTAACGTGGCCTGGTTCATGGTTTTTAGAAAAAGATTTTAAGGCTCAAAATATTTGGTGCCCACCCATTCTTCATGATGTTCTCCAACCCTATGTTCAGTTAATTCAACATGAGTGTTCATCTCTCAAAAGGATTTTGTGACGGTCAAGGAAACGACGAGGTTTTCGGAGTAGAAACCACCCTCATGTCTTCGTGTTTGTAGTCACCAATTTGTTCTTTGCTGAGGACTTTTCTTTGCAGTCCTTTTTCTTTGCAATTTTATTTTCCCTAACTTTTGCCTGAACTAATTCTTTTGAATTGATAGTCCAGCAGGATGCCTTAATTTTGCCTAAGTCACACGTTTTTATGTCTTTTGACTTAGCAGGCTTTTTCTTTTTTTCTCGATTTTTGACTTTTTGAACAAAATGTGTGACATTAGCTTGCATTTGCTTGTTGAGAAGATTGTAATTGCCTCGTTTCTTGATGAATGAGGGATAACATTGTGATTCCACATCTTCTGACTTCATTATACATGAAAGATAGCCCTCGTAGTTTCTCTTCAGAAATATCTTGCTAATGAATTTTGAACACTCAATCAGATTAACTGAAAACTACCCTGCCCCAGGTTAAAAGTTGAGGGTTTTTTCGTATAGAAAAGAAACTTCTACTTCAAGGCTCAAAAGGGGTTAGCAAGGGATTATCTTCCTTATATCTCCAGTGTTTAGGGATTTGAAACAATGCCTGTACATCATCAGCAAGATTTTATTCAAAAAGCATACAACCAGAGATTTTGTGTTCTTTAGATCATCATCCTCCCTTCAATCTCTGCCTAGGCAAGAGAATGAGCAACAATTTGGTATCATAGTGCAAAAGCAATTTAAAATTTGAAAACAAATATGAGTGAAACGAATGAATTTCTTCAAGACAAACATATTCATTGTATTAAGATAATCATTCAGATGCAAACAAGTTCTTACATGCAAACAATGTTTTGATAAACAAGAAAAATTACAAAAAGCATAAATAAGTTAATAATCTGGGAAGGCTTTCCATCTGGACTTGAATTACCGAAAACATCCTTCAAAACTCAAAGTGACCATCAACCGTGTTTACTCTTCGGCACATGCTTGATTTGAACTTCAAAACCAACGTTCTTTAATGACAAGATACCACTTCTGAACCTCAATCTTCAAAGCAAAACAACCCTCCAAGTCATGCCCAGGAGCACCTTGATGAAAAGTACAAGTCAAATCAGCTTTGTAGTACCAATGTATCTTCTCAGGAACCTTCGGTGGAGGTCGGGTCTGAACCAAATTCCTCTGCATCAGGATAGGGAACAACTCTGTATAGGTAATTGGATCAAACTGGGTTTTCCTCTGATTAGGAACTTGCTGATTCTGTTGATGAATATGAGAAACATGATGATTCTGACAATGATTATTTCTTCCTATGGTTCTCTTCTTGGAAAAGTTATTATCAAACTTCTTCACACCATTAGCTGAGCTACCATCTTCATATGAACATCCCTTCCCAACATCTTCTTCTAGATGCACTCCCACATTCACCTTGTCAGGAAAGTCACTAGGTGCATTAACCATCACCGTCTCATAAGAGAATGATTTTAGAGTTTCAGGGAATACTTTTATCATCTCTTCCTCCCTCCTAGAAGGATTGACTTGGGCGGCAACCAGAATTTCAATCAAGCCAGTTAAGCGCTCCACACTAGCTTTCAAATTAGTCATCTCTCTACGGAGTTCAGAAACCTCTTGCTTGATATTCTCCATTGTCCTCTTAGCACGAGTGTTGTACTAGTGAGACCAAAGGAAAAATAAGACTTGGAAAAATACCTTTGAAAGTGAAATAAAAAATGTAGAATGATACATGATATGCAAAAGAGAGTTTTTATTTGATTTTCAAGGAACTCAAGATATTAAGTTGTAAACATCAAAGTATGAAGATAGAAGATGAATTTTAAATTGGCTCCAAACAATGATCAAGTTATCATCAAGATCAATCATCCATTTTGGTGGATTAGGGTTTTCGCCCTATCAACACCCAAGATCCATTGAGCTTGACGAAACTTGTGATGTTTACAAAGAAAGACCTCCAAATTCCTTCAAAGCCAAGTGAAAAGGGTTTTATGGATGCATGAATGCATGGCTATGCAACAACCACAAGCAAGGTCACAAATAAAGTCGAAAGGTTCAACGTCACGAGCATGGAGTCAAGGTAAGGAACACCCCCAAGGTATGTACTAACGGTTTAATCACACCTGCAAGAACAAGGTTCTAAGAGTTCCCGGAGTCTACATTCCTCCTTCGGATATTACCAACGTCTTGATTACTCAATAATCAGTAATATTCTCAAGAGAAACTCATCCGAGCATAGCATCGCGTAACAATTACTTCCGGATTACTCCGTTATAATCTCCGCGCTACACCTAAAAGGCCAAGATGGGTTAGGGTTCTACGGTTCCCAGCTTCTCTGGCTCCCAGGTCAAAAATAATAATGTCTTCCCGATTACTCGGTAAACAAATATTACGTTCAAAAGGGCCTTCCACTGAGTGGGGGATCTCATGCCTCCTTCTTCGGGATTACTCCCTCAAAGTTAACATGACTATACCGCCCGTCCTATTCCTAAGTGTAACTTAGTCCGGGTATAGGACTCGTCCTTTGTAAATATTATCAACACCCAAATAATCATAGTATATACATATAATCAAACAATCAAATAATGATAAAACAGATAAAACAAATTAGGCTTAACCCACTTAGGGATGGACCAGCAAGAGGTCAATCTGTCCCCAGCAGAGTCGCCAATTCTGTAGCGGTGAAAATCAGAGATCAAGCTATTAATTAACTTGACTCACAAAAGCAAGAGTCGCCACCGCGCTTTATTATTTCCAAGGGAAAAGGGAAAAGAGCGAAATAAAATCCTAAAGTATGCAATGTAAATTAATATTTAAAAGAAATGAAAATACAATGCGTTTTTAAAAGAGATCGAGAGTTCGGGGGTTGGTTATACAATGGGAAGGTATTAGCACCCAATGCATCTGCGGTACTCCGCAGGAACCTTTTGAAATATCTGTTTTTTGGGTTAAAATTGTTAGTTTGATTAAAATGGTTCGTTTGGCTGAAAGATGGGTATGGACGAGATTTTTGAAGATACGACGACCTAGTGTCGAAGTTTTGACTTAAAAGGTGTGAGTTTGAAAATGGGGTCTTTTAGGGAAATTATCTTGAGTTTAGCAAAATAGTAAACAAACAAAAAAATGAAAAAAAAGGGTATTCGCACGATCGGATGAGATGTATTTGATGACGTGAAGTCAACAAGATTTAAATCTTTTCCTTGGAGTTAAAGCCACAGACGGATAAATAAGCTAAGAGTATATCAAACCTTAGGTGAAAATAAATCATAAGCCGACAGCATCAAAAAACCTCATGTGAGATAATACTCCAAGCATCAGATAAAGGACGATCGATAAAGCTCACGGTATAAGATTCCCTGCATCACATGAAATATATAGACAAGACTAACCGCACGAGAAAACTTATGTGCGTCCGTACAATTTTCAGAAGTTAGTTGGAATTAAAAATAAAATCACAATGCGATGAAAATAATATTTTTAAAACCTGAATTTATTTACAAGTAAAATATACAGTCAAAATATTATGTACAAGTATATATTTACAGTACCAAATATTAAGTCAGAATAGTAAAATACAATAAAAGGTAAAAGGGAGAAGTGTAGGAATTATTGATGCGCTATGCGAGAATTAATACTTGAAACAGTTCTCGGAAACCTTCACAATAAACAAACTTGTTAGTAGCATAAGCAGCATAAAAATAAAATGAAGGAAATTGAAATAATTAAAATTTATGTTAATAATCACAAAGTATAAAAAATCAAAATGAACTTGTATGATGCATATGAACAAATGAATATTAAATCAAAATCAAGAATTCATGATATTGTTCAATGTAAACACAAAAAAATCAGCATTATCAAAAGTTGGACAACAACGAATTATGCATAAAAAAGCTCATGAAAATCAATTTCCAAGTGATTCTAAACTTATGTACAAACACAAACATCAAACCAACAAACTTTGTAAATTGATTTCAACTCATAAACAAAACTAACACCAAAGAAACTCAACCTATTATTCAATCCAATATTCAAAACATGTAAAGTTGAGCTCGAAGCGAACTAAAATCAATCGAACCAAATCCGGGCAGCAACCAAAAACTTCACGAACCTAAAGTCTCAAAACAAACTCAAGACACATCTCAATTCACTAAAAAAAAAACCGAAAACAAATAGCATGCACCTATGTTGCAATTAAAATTGACTTCAAAGTATGGACCAATTTTAAAATTAAGTCGTAATCGATTAAGTTGAAAAAAAAACCGAGAAGCAACTATACGTTAACAATTATGTCCCAAAATTCCAATTCAAACATGTTTCGTAGCAAAAGGAAAATAAATTAATACCACAATCAAGTTTAGCTCACTCGAAATTAACACACTTGAATCAAGGTGAAACCATCGACATCTCTTGAACACTACTCAAATATCACGACATCTTAAATTAACTCAAACAAGATTAGTGTCTAGCATTAAAACTCATGATAAACCATCATTAGAAACTCAAGTAGCATCGTAATGCCATAAAAAATTATCATTCAAATAAAGCCACGCCATAAAACTTCAAGCTTCAATTTAACAAACAACATGGTTTCCAATTACATTTAATAGTCAACATCATGTTATCATTCAAATTGGCAAGCTAAAACTAAAGTCACAAATTCAATAATTATAAGCAACACTAATTTAATCAAAACAAAATAATCCTAAAACATATCACTCAAAATTGAATTAACAACATAACATCACAGTTTAAACAATCAATAATAGAATCGCGGAGTTACCGGACAACGTCGAAATTATCAAAGCAAAGGTGTTGAAGTTGCTGCAGGATTGGTGGAATAACGCTCGCGTACGTAAGCTGCTACTGTTGACGGAAGATTGATGATAATGTTTGTGATGTGAGAAATACTCTCCTTCTCCATCACACTTGACATACATATTTATTAGAGAACTTGAAACAACGTTATCCTCGCAGAGTCCCCATTTCACAACAACCCCGTGAATTTGCATCCCCTCCCCAAGCGCGTGCATACTCGAACAAGCAACAAGAGCATTGGGGAATGTAAAATTCAACGGCTTAACTCTAGCAGAAAACATTCGAGTGAACAAGAAAACAGCTTCCTTTGCATCCCTAACATCAAGATACCTTCTCACAATAACATTCCAAGTGACAGAATTGCGACGGGGCATTTCATTAAACATCCTGCGAGCATATACCATAACCCCACATTTAGCATAAACATCAACAAGAGCACTTCCAATGATCACATTGCCACAAAAACCAAATTTCACAACAAGCCCATGAAGCTGTTGGGAGAGAGGAAGCTGAGAAACAGCAGCACATGAGGAAAGAACACCGGCAAAGGTGATATTATTAGCACGAACAGCAGACCTATTCATGCAAAGGAACAACGAAAGTGCTTCGTGCGGGTAGCTTAATCGAGAATAAGCGGTTATCAAGGCATTCCAAGAGCCACCATCTCTGTAAGGTATTTGGTCAAACAGTTCCCGGGCGTCATGGAGAGATGAGCATTTAGCATAGGCTTCGAGGGCGCGGTTGCGGAGGAATTTGGGTTGTGTGAGGATTGATGGCCGATGGAGTTACGATGGGAAAAAAGGCTGGTGGTTGTTGGGTGGCCTGGGTTGCTCGGTAATTGTTGGGGTAAGCTGATCGTGGAGGTTCAGTTTGAAGATCAAGTGTGGGAACAAGTTGTGGAGAGGGTGAGTTGCATAATAGTAGGTTATGCGAAGGTTGATAGAGAAGTGAGGCGTTCAAGGTGATGGCAGATGGGTGGCTGGGCGTAGCACGGAAGGAGGTGATACCGCGAGGCTTCTGGGTTGTTTCGGTGTTGTTGGAGCGGAAGTGAGGTGTGCGTTGAAAAGATGAGGGTTACTGTTGGTGTGTTTTTTTTTTTGGTTTTATGGAGTAGAGAAAGAGAGAGTTTATTATTGTGTTCCCCCCTTAACAAAGAAAAGAAAGAAGTGTTTATATAGACAGATCAAGAGGAAATTTTCACTTCTGTTTTGCAATTCATTTGCTATTTTTTCTGGATCGATCCATTACTCTCTCTAACAACCAATCAGAATAAAGCACAGTTTAACAAATAATTTTTTATGACCAAAAAGCCCTCTAAAAATAAAAAAGAAGTAAAAATCTGCAAGTATACAAATTAATGCAATTTAAAATATATTTTTTGAATTTTTCTGAATAAAATATAAAGACCCAAAATGACCGAAAATGATTAAAAAACGGACGAAAATTTATCCGAAAAATAAAATGAACACATTAAAATAATCTACATGTCACAAAGATTAAAGAAAAAATATTCAAGAAGTCAAAAATCAAAAATAAAATAATAATAAAAATATCAGACTAAACAGACGTTTAAGGTTAAAAACGAGACTTCGAACTGTACCGAAAAAATAAAGCGAGCGTACCGTCATAATCTACGCGAAGCGCAGATTCATAAAATGATCGGTAAAAGGTGAAAACTTGGAATATTTTCTCGCTACTTTCCGCATAGTGTTGAATCGCTTTTAACAGTCTGTCTATAAAACCGAAATATTTTATTATCGACATATAAACAACTTGGAGCAGTGCAAGAAAATAGTAAACAGATGAAGTGAAATGCCGGGTATTCGACAACTGAAAGACGATGCAAACTTTGATTTAAACTGACTTTTTCTGGTCAACTTAAATACAACTAATGATGCAAAATGTGATGAATGAAGATATTTACTAATGATTGTGACCAAATGACAAAATATGGTATGAATGTGCGACTGAAAAAAATTAGGGGCGAAATTAAGGGTGCAACGGTGTGCCTTGATGAATCAGTCTTCGAGAATCCACAATCAACCGTACTTATGGCTTGGGAGACTCAAAACCTTAATTGAGGCGTGACACTTGATGCTCTTGATCCAGACCTATCTCTACACATGACACAAAAGAAAACATGAACATACACCTTTGTATGCGATTAGAAATTCGTGATACATATGCTAAAAATGTTCAAAACACTTGACAATCTTCGCATAGTCAAAGCTCGACGGTGAGACATTAAAACCGACCGTATTTCGTGACCTTGACTTATCTTAAAAAATGCAAAAAATAAAAATGGGATCTTAGGTCAAAAGTTGGGGTACAACACAGCCCAATAGAGTTTTTTTGTTTTTTTTTTTGGTTTTTTGTTTCATTTTATAACCTTGGGCTTTACTACTCTTTTAATTCCTTAAGCCCATTCAAATTGCTATACCTGCACCCCATATTTCCAAGTTTTCCAGCTTTGTTTTATTTTATTTTAGTTTATAATTTTTTCTATCTTTGTTATTTGAATTCCTTAAGTTTAATTAAATAATATAGTTTTTTAACTAAATAGTTTTCTTAATTAGTTTAGTTTTAAATTCAGTTTAGAAAAGTGTGTGAATAATTAATTTTGTTAATGAACAATTTTATTTTTAATATTGTTTAGTTGATTTCTTCTAATTGTTTTATCTTCTTCATTATAAACAAAAATTCCAAAAAAAATAATAGAGTAGGATTTTATTTTATTTTCAAATTTTCTCACAAACAAAAATACCAAAAATATTATTTAGGATTTTAATTCTTGAATATTTGTTCATAGCTTTTATTTGATTTAATTTCCTTACTTGATAAAACCACAAAACAAATTCCCTTTCCCTTTTTTCGTGTAACTTACCATTTTCACATTTTCTCTATTATTGTAATTGCTTACGGTTTGTAAATAGTTTAATTAGGCTTTTACTTCATCCCCATTCATAAGTTTGTACCCCCACTCCCAAAGCGTTATAATGGAATAGAACATTATTTTCCACAATTTACCGCATTTACTTATCATTGTATAGTAATTAGGCGTGTATGGTAAGATTTAAAATCAACCGCTAGATAACCCTAATAAAAATAAATTAACTGAAAACAAATCACTTTTCACACGCGTACCTCTAGGGTAACCTCGCTAGTTGCCTCAGAAAAACAATCATGTCCCTCGAATATGAGACACTTTAGCAAAGACCCTCAATTAAAAAAGATTATAGTCCCTCGATGACCCTTCGATATTGCCTTCAGTAAAATGATCTTAGTCCCTTACGAGAATTGCTAAAGCGTCTCATAAGTTACCTTTTATGACTGTACGATGACCCGCGCCTGTTCCTCACATCCAATGATAGGTCTTCTTACCAACCAATGGAAAAATAGCACTATCTAAAGGAGGAGGAAAATAACTAAGACTTTTTGAGTAGGTAGATTGCTCGTAATTACTTGCTCACTAACCAAACAATCTTCACACCTCACACTTTCAAAAACAAACATCTTTTCAAACACTCTCTTTTCAAACAAATATTTTCAAAACAAACACTTTGTATGCGTTCTCAACGATATAAGAATCATTACAAAGTTTTCAGTACTAAGACGTTTTCAAAATATTTCCAAACAAATATTTTGCATACATTTTCAACGATACGAGAATCATTACAAAATCACAACTTTCAAAACATCTTTGAAACATATTTCAACTTACACAAAACACAAAGCATTTCAAAGTGAGCTAGCAATTAAGAGCCTGTAGATAACTACGAATGAAAAGGGTGCTAACACTTTCCCTTTTTATAACCTACCCCCCGAACTCAAGAAAATTCTCAAAAGGTCTTTCCTGTTATTTTCACCCTTTCCTTTATTGGATAAAAGAAAAGTCAGTGGCGAATCTTGCTATCCGCAACAGTTGCGATCAAACACAAAACACCAAGTCAGTTCTCCCACCGTATCACAGAATTGGCGACTCTACTGGAGATTATAAAACTAAAAAGTGGGGTTACCTTAAGTGCTAGATCACCTTTATTGCTTTACTTTATTGATTTGTTTGCTTTACATTTATGGGTTATGCTTGGGTTTATTACTTGTAAAAGATCCTATACCCGGATTTGGGGGTATTTTTAGTTAAATAGTAATAGATCGTAGAGACTGTATGGCGTAGAATGATATGGTTGAAGCGATGGATACGTTAGTGTGACACATTTGTTGGTATCGGTGTCCCTTGTGTTGAATCAAGGAGAATACGGGGCCGCTATGTGGTGTCATGAAGCACTAACTGACCGTAGAACCTTAGTTGAACAACTTGGCCATTGGAAAGTAGTGAGATAGTCGGCTTTGGTGCAGACTGAAGTTGGTTAATACTCGATACTACACTCATTGAGATCTGACTTTCGGGATATTTCGGTCGCTAAAACAGAGGCTTGTGCTGAAACAATGCCCGATGAAGAAAGATCAATGATATTGAGATTTCTTAGAACCCGTTACTTCTTTTTAGGATAGGTTGAACCAACTAAGCTTCAAGAGGGTACTTACCTATAAACCCGATGAAAGCCTAAACCTAAGGCCTTGTGTGCTTTGTGTGTATATGATTATTTGTTCATAACATCATAACATCATGCCATTGCATTTTCACTAACCCATTTCAAGGACCTATGAGATTTATCTTTGTCCTGTTTTGTAGGTCATGGCTTCCACTCGCAGAAATACCATCCGAATCAGCTTCATGAGGATTCCTCCTCAACTCAAAGAGTTAGCATAAAGGGTTCCTGAAGATTCTCGCTTCACAAAAAGATACGGTCAACTTCTCAATCTGGTTACCTCAAGCTTTGAAGAAGACATGATGTGTGTGCTCTTTCAGTTCTTCGACCCTGTACATCATTGCTTCACCTTTCCTGATTACCAATTGGTGCCCACAATGGAAGAATTCTCTCAACTGTTGTGAGTGCCTATCCTCGATCAAATTCCATTCACCGGTTTAAAGGAAACTCCAAAGCCTGAAGTTATTTCCAAGGCCTTGCATTTGAAGAGGTCTGGCATTGTAGCTAATTGGGAAACAAGGAGTGAAGTCGAGGGTTTTCTAACTAAGTTTCTGATAGAGAAGGCTCGACTGTTTTGGGAGGCTATGGATTTTCAAGATTTAGAAGAGGTCTTGTATCTTCTTATCTATGGGTTAGTACTGTTTCCTAATCCAGACCAACTCATATACGTGAATGCTGTCAAGATTTTCCTTTCTCGTAACCTGTGCCTACTTTTCTTGGAGACATTCTGCATTGTCTTCACACTTGCACCATGAGGAGGAGAGGATCTCTTATATGTTTCATACCATTTCTTTCAAGGTGGTTTATTTCGCACCTTCCTCGATTGGTATTGAAGAATGAGCAAGGTTTGAGGTGGTCTTAAAGGATGATGTCGCTCTCTCATTCAGATATTTATTGGTGTTCCCGATCTCTGGAAGATGTCACTATCATTAACCGTTTTGGGGAATGACCTAACGTTCCACTCATTGGCATTAGGGGAGGTATTACTTATAACCCTTCTCTTGCTCTGCGAAAATTTGGCTATGCTCAAAGAGATGGTCCCCGTGACACACTTATCCAGGGTATCGTGTTTGACTACAAGAGTGATGTTCAAGGTTATCGTCAAAGGTTTATACGAGCTTGGGGCATGGTAAACAAGGTTGATAGAAAGAATTTGGGGCATAAGAACTCCATCCCTTTAGAGCCTTATTTCAAATGGGTACGAGCTCATGCTCAAAACCCATGATGTCATATCCAGCTATCCTACCAATAGTTGTGGAGCTTGTTGCTGAGGGGGATATTCTTTATACCATTCTCCATCCTGAGATGCCTACCGACCTCGAGGAATTGCAGATATCTTGGATTCTACTCAAAGGAGAACGAGACACCTTTGAAGCTCAATTCTATGCAAGCGAGAAGAAAGTGTTAGAGCTCACCAAGCAACTTCACGAGGAGCAAAGTCTGAATGCCTACATTGACACGAAGATGAAGTGCCCGTGGGAGACTTGAGTCTTTTGTTTTAGAAGTTCATTTTGTTGTCATTTGACACCCTTTTGCTTTTTCATTGTAAGCCCAAGGGGCAATTGTAATTTTTGAACTTATTAATACAATTGTTGCGTTTTATTTCCTCTTTGGCTAGCAAATTTAAATTCCTTAAGATCCTTGAAAACATTGCATCCACATAGCATGCATCATGTCATAAGCATGTTTTCCGATACAGGTTTCCTCATCTATTTACTGTTTATTTCAGTATAAGATGGCTCTCGAGCAAACCGTCAAAGACCTACAAACTCAATACACACAATTTCAAGAGACCCTACTCAACCTAGCCAAATGTCAACAAGAGATGATGGCGCTTTTCGTCACAAAGAAGAAGACCAAGAAATGGGCTGTTATCAACATGGGAAGGAGGTTCAAAGGTCCTGCCCAACAAGCTCAAGAAAATGTTATCTCCTCTGAAGAAAATGACAATCAAGACGAGGATGTTAGAAGCACCAGAGCTGGGGGTGGAAATAACCAGATTTGTGATGATGAAGACTACACCGATGAGCAGTACCCATTGGCAGATGAGAAATACAAACAGCTAGAAGACCGACTTAAGGCTATGGATATCCAAACAGTGGCTTGTTTGGACTTCGAAGACTTAGGTTTGGTCCCTGGGGTGGCCATTCCCACAAATTAAAGGTCCATGTCTTTGCCAAGTATGATGGGGTCTCCTGTCCCAAGATGCATCTGAGGTCTTATGTCCGCAAGATTTAACCTCACACCGCCGATAGGAAGTTATGGGTGCACTTCTTCTAAGAAAGCTTATCCGAGACACAATTGGAATATTTCTATCAACTTGAGGGGAGTAATATCCACACTTGGGAGGATCTGGTTGCTTCCTTCTACAAATAATACCAATACAATGCCGACCTTGCACTAACTCGCGTGCAATTACAAAGTATGACTATGGGCTCAAATGAGGGCTTTAAAGAGTATGCCCAGAAATGGAGGGATCTGGATGGAAGGGTAAAACCCCATTTGAGTGACCAAGAATTAATGGACATGTTCATGGGCACCTTGACTGGTCCATTCTTTAACTTGCTGATTGGGAGTTCTTCGTTAGGGTTTACCGAGCTAATTTTGACTGGCGAAAGGGTTGAAAGTGGAATCAAAAGTGGTAAGATCCCAATGGCCTCAACCTATAATGCTATAAAGAAACCTTTTGTTAGTAAGAAGGAAACTAATGCTATTTATGGACAAGGGAGCTGTATCAAGAATAATCGTCATCAGTTGATAGGAGCAATATTGATTTCTAACTCGACCCCAGTTCAATGACCACAACAATCAAATAATCAGCAAAGGCCTGATGCCCCGAGGAGGAAGTTCACTAAGATCGACATGCCACTGTCTCAAGCTTTACAACATCTGTTGAAAGTAGATTTGGTAACTTTGTGAGATCCTCCTCCAAATCTAAATACTTCCTCTCCCAAATCTAATCCGAATGTGAAATGCGCCTACCACTCAAATAGTCCCGACCATGAAACAAACAACTGTTGGGCATTGAAGAACAAAATCCAAGATTTGATTGATAATAAGGTGATTGAGTTTTACCCTCCACAATCCCCTAATGTCATTACTGCTCCCATGCCTAGTCATGGTAAGGGTGTCAATTCCATCCATGATGTCTCCTTTGTCTCCACCATCAATGATTTGACTACTCCTTTGTTAACCATTAAGAAGAACCTACTGAGAGTAGGTTTATTTCTGGGCTTCCTTGAAGACTGTTACCATTGTGCTTCCCAAACCAATAACTGTATATGACTGAAGAAAGGTATTCAATGCCTAATTGATAGCCATGACATTTTGTTCGAAGAAACTCTGTCCATGAAGAGTTTACCTGAAAGTATTGAATATGTTTCCATAATCACCATTTCAAATACTCCTATTAGGATCACCTCTAAAGGCCCTATAAGGGTTCCTGCTGAGCCAAGAGTGGCTCCCTTGATCATCACTACATCGGGGCCTATCCCTTATTCATCTGACAAAGTTGTGCCCTAGAACTATGGGGCAGAGGTTTATTATCATGGTGTCAAGCAAGATCCATGGATTGC
Organism: Vicia faba; assembly: GCA_948472305.1. NCBI lineage: Eukaryota > Viridiplantae > Streptophyta > Magnoliopsida > Fabales > Fabaceae > Vicia > Vicia faba. Next base: position 675,761,662 of record OX451738.1, on the reverse strand, counting down.
TGAAAATGAAGATCCCGATATTACAAACATTGCTGGAACTAGTAAGGTCACAAGGACAGGAAGGGTCTTCTCTCAGAGATCTCTCCTCCAACAACTACAACAACACCTGTTCGAATTCCTATTTCTAGGCCAACTGTCAGTTCCCGAGGTAAAGAGAAAGTTACTGAGCCTGCCCTGAAGGAGGCACCATTAAACATGTGACAATTGAAGACCCATCTAGACAAGAGATGGAAGAAATTCTGAAGATCATCTGAAAAAGTGACTACAGAATAGTTAAGCAACTGGGGAAGACACCCTCAAAGATATCCATGTTGTCTTTGTTATTATGCTCTGAAGCACATGCTCAAGCTTTGTTGAAGTTCCTGAAAAATGCCCATGTACCACAAGAGACCGCTGCTGATCAATTTGAGAATTGTGTTATGAGCCTAACTACTGATAATGGCTTAGGATTTTCTGATGCAGACTTAACTCCGACAGGGAAGAATTATAACAAAGCTCTGCACATCTCTGTTGAATACAAATGTACCACCCTGGTGCATGTGTTAATAGATATTAGGTCCTCCCTCAATGTTTTACCTAAAGGTGCTTTAGATAGGATGGATTGTGATGGGCTGGTGCTGAAACCCAATGATATCGTGGTAAGAGCCTTCGACGGTTCAAAAAGAATGGTCCACAGAGAGGTTGATCTCCCGATCAAGATGGGGTCTCAAATCTCCAATTCAACATTTTATGTAATGGATATCCGCACGACCTATTCTTTCTTGCTGGAATGCCCATGGATTCATGGGGCATGTGCGGTTACCTCTACATTAAATCAAAAGCTGAAGTACCCAGTGAAAGGGAAGATCGTCACAGTCTGCAGAGAGGAAGAATATATGATCAATCATTTGAATTCTTTCAAATATGTTGAAATGGATGGTGAATTCATTGAAACTCCCTGCCAAGCATTTGAAGTAATCCCTACAATGATTACTATTGCTAAAGCTGTTATTCCTGAGATCTCTAAGGGCACACCAAAAATAGCCTCTTTGAAGGATGCTAGGGTTGTTATAGTAGATGGAGGATGCACTATCTGGGGACAACTCCCTGACATCCCCTACAAATTAGACAAATTTGGGTTGGGTTTCACTTCAAAGGCTCAGAAAGAGGTTCGCAGTGTTCGTGCTGGAGGGCCACCCCTCCGTATTAGCAACAGTGAAGTCAATGCACTGGGAGACTCTGACAGTGAGGGTGACTTGGATGACTAGATATTCCAAACTACTGATGGCAGAATCAACAATTGGAAAGCCAAAGACTTCATCTCAATCTCCTTTAACTAGGAGTAATTGTTATTTCTTGTTTTTTTTTTTATATTTATTTTTTATTGCTTTAAGAACTTTGTCTGTATAATTTCCTTCAAAACAATGACTTTAAACCATGTTCCTTGCCCGAGGCACAATGGTCCATTTGTTAAGGGTTGTCATTTCATATATCATATGCTCATTTAATGGAAACATTAAACGATTTTGCATTCAGATTTTGCGCTCCTTGTCTTTCTTTTACTTTACCGCATTTTCAAACAGCCATGTGACCTTACACGCATACACACACATTTGAAGATCCACATCCACTCCGGATCTCATTGATAACAACTATGCTATTGCTGCTTATGACTTCGAAAATCCACTCTATCAAGATGAAGACAAAGGTGAAGAAGATTGTGAGATACCTGGAGAACTCGCCAGACTCCTGATACAAAAGGAAAAGGCTATCCAACCGCACGAAGAACCAGTCAAACGATAAACTTGGGTACTGAGGCAGATAAGAAAGAAGTCAAGATTGGTGCCAACCTGGAAGACAATGTCAAGAGTAGATTGGTTCAAGCGTTGCATGACTATGTTAAGGTATTCTCTTGGTCATATGAAGACATGTCGGGGCTCGATACTGACATTATGGTTCATCGTCTACCAATGAAAGAAGGTTGTTCTCCGATCAAACAAAAGTTTTGTCGCATGCGTCCTGATATGTCTAAGAAGATCAAGGTTGAGGCAATGAAACAGTTCAATACAGGTTTCTTGGCAGTAACGTCATATCCCCAATGGGTTGCAAATGTTGTTCCAGTGCCAAAGAAAGACGTTAAGGTTCATATGTATGTAGACTACAAGGATTTAAATAGGACGAGCCCCAAAGATGACTTCCCACTACCACATATTGATGTCTTGGTAGACAACACTGCTTAAAACAAGGTTTTTTCCTTCATGGATGGATTCTCGGGTTACAACCAAATAAAAATGGCGCCTGAAGACATGGAGAAAACTACCTTTGTCATACAGTGGGGAACCTTCTGTTATAAGGTCATGCCTTTTGGGCTGAAAAACACAGGTGCAACTTATCAACGAGCTATGGTGGCTTTATTTCATGACATGTTTCATCATGAGATAGAAGTCTATGTTGATGACACGATAGCAAGGTCCCAAACTGAGGAAGAACACCTTGACCATCTACACAAGTTATTTGAGAGGTTGAAGAAATACAAGCTGAGGTTGAATCCCAACAAATGCACCTTTGGGGTAAGATCTGGAAAGCTCCTAGGCTTCGTCGTTAGTGGCAAAGGTACTGAAGTCGATCATGCCAAAGTCCAAGCTATTCAAAAAATTCCAGCTCCTCGTACTGAAAAGGAGGTTAGATGTTTCTTAGGAAGGCTTAACTACATTTCCCGATTCATTTCTCATTTGACTGCTACTTGTGAGCCACTCTTCAAGCTGCTGAAGAAAGATCAATTAGTAAAATGGAATGACGAGTGTCAAATAGCTTTTGACAAGATCAAGGAGTACCTTCAAGAATCTCTAATTTTGATGCCACCAGTTGAAGGAAGACCTCTGACCATGTACCTGACCGTGTTAGAGAATTCAATAGGGTGTGTGTTGGGGCAGCATGACGAGTCTGGTCGAAAAAGCATGTAATATACTACCTTAACATAAAGTTTACCGATTGTGAAACAAGATATGCACTGCTCGAGAAAACTTGCTGCATTTTGGCATGGGTTGCTCGCCGACTAAGACAATATATGTTGGCTCATACCACTCTATTGATCTCTAAGATGGATCCTGTAGCGGTAGAAATGTGCAAGACTAAGCCATTGGATTGACTAAACTTTATACAAATCAAAATAAAAATCGCCACCGTGCTTTATTGTTTCCAAAGGAATGGGAAAAGAGCGAATAACCCAAAAAGAGGGGGAAAGTTTCAAGGTAAGGGGGTTGGTTATGCAAAGGGAAGGTATTAGCACCCTAAACATCTACGGTACTCCGCAGGAACCTCTTTGAAAAATCTGTTTATTTTGGCTATAAAAATGTGTTGTATATAAAATGGATGGTGGAGGTGAGAAAAGAAATATTTTTATGATTTTTGCACCCGCCGCGGTTGCGAACCTTTAGTTCCTACGTACCACCTTTCGTGCAATAGGGGATCAGGGTACATGTAGTTCCTCTTTTAAAAAATTTGAAACACAAGTGTGTTGGTTGATTTTATGAGATAAGACATCATCGCAATTGTCCGTGAGAAAAACATACTTACTACCCACAATCATGAGAAAGGAGAATTTGCATCATCTCAAAGTGGAGGATATGGCTTGGATTTTAAAATCAACAATGCCTCACTCAACACCCAAGTGGAAAATATCTCACTTCACTACATATTATAGAAGTATAGTTGTTTGCATCACTACAAGGATTGACAAGAGTCTAATATTTTGAGAAAGATTTTAAAATAAAAAGCCAAAGTGGCAAAAATGATTTGAAATGAGATTGATTGACTTTTAGTCTTCTCACAAAAAAAAGGTCAAGGTATTATTAAATTGATTGAAATTTATTTATGAAAATGTTTCGAAGATGCATGGACCTAAGTCCAAGTTTATTATGAAAATGTTTCAAGTTTCAAAAACAAGAAGAGTTTTTTTTTTTAAAAGGAGGGAGAAGATTTTTGAAATTAAAGAAGATGGGAGGAGAAGAAGAGGCTATCCTAAAGCATAAGGTAAAAGCTAGGGATAAGAACCATCTAACCAACAAGAAGCCAATACTTGACATTATGAGTCAATATAGAATTCCCATTCTTCGGATTGAAACCAAGCAATCAAAGATACTAGACCTCTTGAGAGAACCAAACTTCAAGTGTTTTAAGTCTTCGCAAAAATTGGGCAGAGTAACGGCTGTATACGGGTGAATTCCAGATTACAAACAAAGATCGTAATCTCAATAACCTGCACACAAAACAAACAAACAACCCAATGTCTTGAGGTAAACCTCAAGAACTCCAGACAAAATATCAAATAAAGTCACAAAGTCTCCAAGATAGGCCAAGGTCTCTAATCCTAAGTCCAAGAAGTCCATCACTCCATAATGCAAAGGATAGTAACCATGTAGTCCAAGTATAATTAATGATTTTTATGGTTCATGTTGATTATTAGGTGTCTTTAAAAAGAAAGAAAAGCTCAAGTGAGCAAAATAAAAATGATATAAAAGTAAATGCTCAAGTGAGCAAAGATGAAAATAGCATGAAATGTAAAATGCTAAAATTAAATGGTACATAAAGCATGAAAATAAAAGCGTAAAGTAAAGTTAATTGTTAGTAATTAGTGGTTAGTTGGATGACCATCTTGAAACTTGCATTTGGAACTAATTAGAGGATTGGTAGAACCAAAGCCTCCACACAACAAGTTGCATTTGCTTTTTGTCAAGTATATCATCCATTTTGGAATTCTCACTAGGCAACATGTAATGATCAACGATGTTTAAGTGATCCGCGTTGACCAAAGGTGTTGTAGATCCATTAGAGGATTGGTAGAACCAAAGCCTCCACACAATAAATCTCAAGGTTATTGGATCAAAGAGATCAAATTAACATACTTGGGCTTGCAATCATAAGTTTGGGCCATGAATGATCATTTATTCGAATCGGGACAAAATTTAGCGCTATGTTAAGCAATCGTAAGTGGACTTATGTAGAAGTCACACCTATTTTGAGGCCGGTCAATAACAATCTATGTACTTCATGTTTGGATAAATGATATAGAGATCACCATCCCTTAACATGTAGCATAATTAAAAAAGAAAGGGATAAGATGAAGAGGGAGGGAAATGATAAGCTAATTTGGATCACCATTTCAAAATTCTTTCATCTTTAAATTCAACCACTCCTCTAGATGGATTAAAGCACTAAACATATCATTAATCCAAAGCACCAAAAATGAATTAAATAATTCACTCTTAGGTAGATTTGAATTGATGAACATTTATCCAACTTCATCTACATCACAAAGTCCATTGAGTTTAAAGACAAATTGGACATTTAAAATTGCAATCCAAACCAACAATCAAAAGGAGTGAGTAGAAAAAGCATTTTGGATCAAAGCTGCCCCAAAACAAGGCAAAAAATGCATTCTGTCCTGGTGTAAATCGATTTACACTACTATGTAAATCGATTTACACAGTATAATTTTCAAAAATTCGCGTGAAATTGCTTCTGTGCAATCGATTTACACTTAGTGCAAATCGATTGCACACAGTAACAATAGCAAAAACAACATTTTAAAAGGGAAATTTCTTGTTCAAACTTTCCATCAAACACCTTATGATCATGGATCCACTTGAGCACGAAAATTCCATCAAATTATGAGAAAATAACACCATTGAAATCACAAAATAATGCTCAAAGAATCAATCCCAAAGACCACCAAGAGATCACATTGTGAAAGATGAATTATCCAACTTACCAAAGGTAGATCTAGAGAATTATCAAAACAACTTCAAGAATTTGCTTCAATTCAACCACAAGAATCAATTGACCAAGCTTGGATGTAGAGAATTGATGGAGAAAAAGTGTTTGGATGAAGGTTTAGCTCAAAGATTAGTAAGCTTCAATGCAAAGCTTACTAACTTTTTGAAAATGGAGCTTTGAGTGAATTTGGTAGATGGAGAGAATTGAGAGATTTTTTAGCAAGGTGGATTTGGCTATCAAAAGCTTAAAATTTGAATGAAATGAGAGCTCTATTTATAGAGTTTTAGGATTGGGATTAGTGGTAATTTGGTAATTGATTCTTGGAGCCAAAATTAGAATTAATGATAACTCTTTCAAAAATTAGAGCCAAAATTTGAATTAATGATAATTCTTTCAAATATTAGAGCCAAAATTTGAATTAATGATAATTATTTTTAAAAATGAAAGATTGGCACTAAAATTTGAATTAATGATACATCTTTCAAAAGTGAAGGAAAATTGGAGCCAAAATTTGACAAGTTTAAAATGCTGATTTTTTTTTAAATTTTCACGCTGTGCAATCGATTGCACTATAGTGCAAATCGATTTGCACAGTGTATTTTTTTCAAAAATGGTGCAAAATGCACTATGTGCAATCGATTGCACTCTAAGAGCAATCGATTGCATCAGTGAAAAAAATGAAATTTTTTAATTCTTTTTCTTTGCAAATAGAGATTTTAGGAAAATAATACCAGAAATCCTTATTTGTCAGATGCTTCGACTTGGTACCCACAAAATAAAAATATACAAAGACAAATATTTTTTTGTATTTTGATTAGAAGTTAGTCAACAACACATATACAAAATACACAACCAAGGTGCTTGGAGATTCCTCAAGAGCAAACTTAAAGATAGGAAAAAAGAGGAAGAACCAACCCTAATGTGATCTTGTTATGATCGAGTTGACATGATATGATAGAGGAATCTTAGGGGCAAAAATTGGGGTACAACAGCTGCCCTTATTTAAGTGTCTTCTATCCGGAGATACGAAGGTTACAAATCTTCGTGTCGACACGATTGAAGATACTTAAATATAAAACAAGCCCTATTTTTGTCTCTAAGATGCCATGCAATGCTTATGATTATGGATGCATATGAACAGAACAAAAGAGACGCAAAGTAACACTGGGGATGCCACAAAAATGAAGAAACAAAGGAGCAACCCCACCAGGAAAATAAATCACTGGTGGACCAAAAGAATAGAACCAGAGAGGAGGGTAACAAGCATCGACGTTCACTGCCGATGTATACCAATGTTCACTGAAGGTAGAGAGGAGAAGATATACCGACTCACAGATGGCGGTAAACTACCAACTCAATAGTTGAAAGTAGAAGAGAAAATATATCATGCCATCGCCGTTCACTGACAAGGAACTATCACCATTCACTGATGATAGCAAAAAGATAAGAAACACCGACGTTCACTACCGATGTACTACTAACGTTCACTGAAGGTAGATTTTGAAAATATTATACCATCGCCGTTCACTGACGAGGAACCACCACCGTTCACTGATGATAGCAAAAAGATAAGAAACATCGACGTTCACTGTCGATGCACTACCAACGTTCACTGAAGGTAGATTTTGAAAATATCATACCACCGCCGTTAACTGACGAGGAACCACCACCGTTCACTGATGATAGCAAAAAGATAAGAAACATCGACGTTCACTGCCGATGCACTGCCAACATTCACTGAAGGTAGATTTTGAAAGTATCATACCATCGCCGTTCACTGACGAGGAACCACCACCGTTCACTGATGATAGCAAAAAGATAAGAAACACCGACGTTCACTGCCGATGCACTACCAACGTTCACTGAAGGTAGATTTTGAAAATATCATACCATCGCCGTTCACTGACGAGGAACCACCACCGTTCACTGATGATAGCAAAAAGATAAGAAACACCGACGTTCACTGCCGATGCACTACCAACATTCACTGAAGGTAGATTTTGAAAATATCATACCATCGCCGTTCACTGATGAGGAACTACCACCGTTCACTGATGATAGCAAAAAGATAAGAAACACCGACGTTCACTGCCAATGCACTACCAACGTTAACTGAAGGTAGATTTTGAAAATATCATACCATCTCCGTTCATTGACGAGGAACCACCACCGTTCACTGATGATAGCAAAAAGATAAGAAACACCGACGTTCACTGCCGATGCACTACCAACGTTCACTAAAGGTAGATTTTGAAAATATCATACCATCGCCGTTCACTGACGAGGAACCACCACCGTTCACTGATGATAGCAAAAAGATAAGAAACACCGACATTCACTGCCGATGCACTACCAACGTTCACTGAAGGTAGATTTTGAAAATATCATACCATCGCCGTTCACTGACGAGGAACCACCACCGTTCACTGATGATAGCAAAAAGATAAGAAACACCGACGTTCACTGCCGATGCACTACCAACGTTCACTGAAGGTAGATTTTGAAAATATCATACCATCACCGTTCACTGACGAGGAACCACCACCGTTCACTGATGATAGCAAAAAGATAAGAAACACCGACGTTCACTACCGATGCACTACCAACGTTCACTAAAGGTAGATTTTGAAAATATCATACCATCACCGTTCACTGACGAGGAACCACCCCTGTTCACTGATGATAGCAAAAAGATAAGAAACACCGACGTTCACTGCCGATGCACTACCAACATTCACTGAAGGTAGATTTTGAAAATATCATATGTTCCCCAAACTTATGGTGTTTCACCTAGAACGGGTCTCAACTTCTTCCTTAACCAAGGAATTCCGCCTGGAAAGGGTAATATGTAAGCTGTCTCAAATAAAGAGACTTCCACTTGCAAAGATTTCACAACGAGCAATTTCTGTGAATTTGAAAGTCTTGCGATCCACTGGCGTAAACTGACGACGGACTGCAAGCTAACCACTCATAGAGGAAATAGCAAAAAAAGTTACGTCGACTTGTACAGGGAAGCACGAGTTGCTCAAACAAAGATACCTGTTGCTTGTTATCATGGAGGATTGAAAAAAGAAACGTCTTTCTGGGGATAGAAATGTGGCTTCCTGGGGAAATGAGATATGACTTCCTGGGGAAATGAGATATGACTTCCTGGGGAAATGAGATATGACTTCCTGGGGAAATGCCACATTATTCCTGCTGAGGAGATAAATTATTCTTGTGCCAAAATAAATGCACATTTTCAAACCTCAAAATTCTCAGAAATCCAAAGTAAATAATATTGCCAGGGGATCACAAATCCAAATCAGAAATAGACTGGAGCAAGACGGCCAATGCAGATACATCTTTTGAGAAATAAACTCAAGAGGGAAAACCAGATCCACCTAAGCAAGGAGCATTATTGCCTGTCCTAACTTCACTGAGGAGAAACATAATCCGGATGTAGATAAATCAAACAAATACCGGGATAGAACATCTTTCTTCCGGTTTTATCGGAGAAACCAATTTTCCAAAAACAACGTTCCTACTAGAGATTGCAAGATCAACCTCAAATAAAGCAGACTGACGCCGAGACAATCAAACCTCACTGGGGAATTCAAACCCACTTCCCTGGAGAAAAAAAACTGCGGATTGAAAACTTTTCATCATGAATAATCATTCCAACAAGAGATGCCCTGGGATAACCTTCCCAGGGAATAACACACACACTTCCATGGGGAAAACAAATGTTTCACAGTCCATACTCCTACTGGGGATTTCGATACTGATTGTGAATAAGGCAAATGGAAACCAAATTGTCAAAACATTCACTGGGGAAATCAGGCCCACTTTGAAGGAAGAAAAACATACGGACTTAACTAAGGGAGACAATACTTCATCATCGAGACATCTACCGGGGACTTCATGCTGACTTCATTGGGGAGGTCGACACCACATCATCGAGGGGAAACCAAGATACGTGCTCCACTGGGGAAACCGGAGATACGTTCTTCACTGGAGAAACCGGAGATACGTGCTCCACTGGGGAAACCGGAGATACGTTCTTCACTGGGGAAACCAGAGATACGTGCTCCACTGGGGAAACCAGAGATACGTTCTTCACTGGGGAAACCAGAGATACGTGCTCCACTGGGGAAACCGGAGATACGTTCTTCAAGAGTAATTATTGCACCAACTTATTTGGGGAGAAAAGACTTCTATCAAATAAACGAGGCCTTCATTGGAGAATATTGGATTGAGTCTTCATATCAACCAAACCTACTCCAACAAAAGATGCCCTAGTATAGTCTTCCTGGGAAATCAAGAAGTCAACACTAATGCCAATACTGCAAAAAGAGCGATATCTTAGCACACTGAGGGAATAAAATCTTTCATCATATGAGGGAAAAATTCGCTGGGGAAACTGGGACAAAGGCTTCTGTCCATGCAAACCCAAAATCAAAAGCGAACCGAGACTTGGCCGGGGATAATAGGATCACAAACCAAATACTGTACCTTGCACCCACTGGTATCATCTTTAATATACAAAAAATCACATGCATTCCAGCGAAAATGACCTGAGAAAACCTTCATGGGGAACCAAGAAGTTAACAGTACAACAAGAAGTCATAGTTATGGGGATTTTAAATCAAACTCAACACTTGGTGAGAGAAAACCCAAAAACTTGACAGTTGTCTCAACACCTCTTAGAAAATATACTGCCCTTGTCTAGCTACTTGGGAAGCACATAACAACAATAATGTTGTAATAAGAGAAAGCACTGCTCTACAAGAGATTCCATATCAATAAAAAGGGATAAAGAACTCCATCAAATGAGCAAAGGATTCATAGTTTTTTTTAATCTCTGTTTGATCACCACCTGGATGGGTAAAGAATCACACTCAGCTAGAGAAGTCTGCAGTAAGACTGGAAAAAATGGGATTATGAACCCAACATCATAACAAAACCTGTAGGAAACCCTCAGCTTGGGGTAGACATAGCAGCTATCTTGACGAAATCTAGATATGCCCTTGGAAACAAATCTGGTGTCCCAAGCTTACCATGCTGATCAAGGTAACTTTCGTAACTTTCCCTTGGCTGCATGCTTTTAAGATAACCTTTCTGATCAAATGGCTTTCATAGATTTGTCGAATCTTGACGTAACTTCCCTAGATTGGCTGAATGTTACATCCTCTTTGCTTTACAACTCTTCTCGGCAACATGCCTTTTGCTGATACTCAAACGTAAACTTTCATGATATCAAGCAGTTGTTTTACAAGCAGAAAATGTTTATTCTAAGAATGGAAATTCTAATGCAACAATTATGTAAGTCTTGAAGATTTTATTTGAAAAGATGTCGCAAAACCTTGTGAATGAATCACTAGCCAGGATGCGACATGGATTTTTTTTTGTGAAAGATAACAAAAGCATATGATACCAATCACAATAATTTATCAAAATTAATGGGAGTCAGGAAACACTATTTCATTGGAGTATGCTTTCGAAATAAACCCTGTTTCAATTAGGACTTTTGAGGGTTGTAACGTGGCCTGGTTCACGGTTTTAGAAAAAATATTTAAGGCTCAAAAATATTTGGTGCCCACCCCCTTCATGATGTTCTTCAGTCCTAAGTTCAGTTAACTTGACACGAACATTCATCTCTCAAAAGAAGTTTCGAGATGGTTGAGGAATCAAACAAGGTTTTCTTTGGACATGCAAGTCACTCATTCCCGCTTCTTTTGGGTTTCTTGTCACGCGACTCCGTTGTTTGCTGAGGATTTCAAATTGTAATACTTTATTGCATTTTAGGCTTTCCATTTCTTTCATGCCTTCTGGACAAATTCCTTTTGACTTTGACTCTGAAATGCAGCGAGATGCCCTGGCTTTTGCCTAAGTGACTTGTTTTTTCAAGTTCCGACTTAGCGGGGCTTTTTGTCTCTTTCTTTTTCATCATAATTTTTATTCATGTTATCTTTTTTCTTTTGAACATGTCGCGTGACTTCAAGTCATTTGTGACTTGTCGGGAGAATTGTGACTGCCCTATTTCTGGGTAGATGAAAGATAACCATTGTTGTATCGTCATCTGCTGATCCCATGATATGTGAGAGATACCCATTGGGATAACATCTTCTTTTGATGCACACTACTGATATGCGGAGGTTAAACATTGCGGTTTTGAATTCCCTCAACTTCTTGAAGGATAACCATTATTGTATCCTTAGATGCACACTCTTGATGAGATTTGAATACTCAATCAGATTAACTGAACACTACCCTGCCGCGGGTTTTAAAAAAATGAGGGTTTTTTCTGAATAGAAAAAGAAACTCCTACTTCAAGGCTCAAAGGGGTTAACAAAGGTTTCACTCCCTTATATCTCCAGTGTTTGAGGATTTGAAACAATGCTTGTACATCTTCAATAGGGTTTTATCCAAAAGCATACAACCAAAAAATTTGTGTTTTAATATCATCCTCCTCCTCCCAATCTCTGCCTAGGCAAGAGAATGGGTAACAAGTTGGTATCATAAAGAAATTTAAAATTGAAAACAAATACGAGTGAAACAAATGAATTTCTTCATGACCAACATACTCATTGTATTAAGATTAAACATTCAAATGCAAACAAGTTCTTACATGCAAACAGTGCAATGATAAACAAGAAAAATTACAAATGAGAAAGTAGTAAAAATGATAATAAACTGAGAAGGCTAATCATCCTTAAACTCCAAGGCATTCTTCAATCAAGTTTATTCTTCGACAAAGATTTGACTTGAACCTCAAGAAAAATATCCTTAAATGACAAGATACCACTTTGGACCAACCTCTGAACTTCAACCTTCAAAGCAAAGCGATCTTCTAAATCATGCCCAGGAGCATCCTGATGAAAGGCACAAGAAGTGTCAGCCTTATATCCTCTTGGCAGTTTTTTTGGGAACAACTGGTCGAGCTCGAGTTTGAACCAGATTCTTCTTCAACAAAGAAGGATACAACTCTGTGTATGTCATTGGAATTGGATCAAAGCTCATTTTCCTCTGATGACATTGCCCTTGATTTCCTTGTTGAGGTACCCTTTGATATGCAACAACAGTTAGAGTCTCATTGATGAATGGAGTCACAGAAGCAACTTGTTGATTCCTATTATGAGATCCTCCTCGCCTACCACGAAGTATAGCGTAGGAGTCTTGCTCTTTCTTCTTGGAACAATTATCACCATACTTCTTAGCACCATTTGACGAGTCCCCGTCTTCAGATAAATGACCTTCACGAACAGTTTCTTCTAAATGGACTCCCATGCTTACCATTTCGTTGAAATCAGCGGGAGCACTTGCAACCATATTCTCATAGTAGAAGGAACTAAGAATTTTCAGGAAGATCTTTGTCATCTCCTTTTCTTCCATGGGAGGAATCACTTGTGCAGCCACTTTGCGCCATCTCTGCGCATATTCTTTGAATGATTCTCTGTCTTTCTGAACCATAGCCCTAAGCTGGTCACGATCGGGCGCCATGTCCACATATTACTTGCATTGTTTAATGAATTCTTCTCCCAAATCATTAAAAGTATGGATGTTGGCGCTGTCTAAACTCATGTACCATTTCAACATAGCACCGGTCAGACTATCCTGGAAAAAATGAATCAGCAGACGCTAATCATCAATATGGGTAGACATCCTTCTCACATACATCACTAAATGAGAACGAGGGCAAGTGTTGCCCTTGTACTTCTCAAATTCCTGGACCTTGAACTTAGCAGGAACTTTAACATTCGGGACCAAACACAGCTCATTCACATTCTGCCCGAACAACTCTTTTCCCCTAAGAGCCTTCATCTCTCTTTGTATTCTATCAAACTACTCTTGGAAATCATCCATTCTGTCATAAAGACCCAAGTCTTCACTCGGCGGAGGGAAAGGACGACACACATCTTCATTAACAAACGGAACCAAATTCACCGAAGGAGGTGCAGCAGGAACAATATGCACCACATGAGGTGCAGGAGGAACAGTATGCACTACAGGAGGTGCAGGAGTAACAACATTTGGAACCACTGGAGCATCTTGAGGACCAAGATTGAAACCTTCAGGTTCAAAATTCTCTGTCATTCCCCACGGATAACCCTGAGGCATACGGTTTTGAACAACAGCCGGAGTAGCGGATAAAGGAACAGTCAGAACTTCAGTACTTGCCCTTGTTGGTTGAGGTTGAACACTCGGTGGCTAATTCTGAGCAACCACCAGAGCTTCCATCAGAGTAGTCAAGTTGGCCAAGCCAGCCTTCAAAGCAGAAACTTCTTCGCGCAACCCGCGATTCTCCTATTCTAAGTTGTCCATCTTCTTTTTGAAATTAGCCCGAGTGTTGTAGTGATGAGTCAGCTTGCTGAATGAAGCAAAGAAGCTGGGTAAGGCACCTGGATATGCATAACAAATGCAAAAACATGTGCAATATGATGCATGACATGCAATTCACATGATTATTTTTGCTTTATCATTTAATATTTCAAGGGATTTATGGTTTATATTGCAAACATCCAAGTAATAAAGCTTTTGAAATACTGAAAATTTTTATTATTCTCTTTTCAGAATCCATGGTTTAAAAGTACCAAAGGTATTCACAAATAGTCAACCTTTAAATCCCTTGAAATATTGTTTTTTTCAAAAGATGCTTATGAGTGCATGGATGCATGATGCAACAATCACACACAAGATCACACATATAGGGTTCATAGGTTCAACGTCATGAGCATGAGGCTGAAGGTACTACCCATAAGGTATTGGTCTAAAAAGTTATCATCTGCCGAACAAGGTTCTAAGAGGTTCCCAGAGTCTACATCCTTCCTTCAGATATTACCAACTTCCCGATTAACTCGGTAATTAGTAATATTCTCAAGAAAGACTCGTCCGAGCGTAGTATCGCGTGACAACTACTTCCGGATTACTCCGTTATAGCTTCCGCACTACACCTAAAAGGCCAAGAGGGGTTAGGTAATCTACGGTCCTCAGCTTCGGCAGGCTCCCAGGTCGAAAGCAGTACGTCTTCCCGATTACTCGGTAAACGAAACTACAGTCAAAGGGGCCTCCACTGAGTGGGGGATCTCATGCCTCCTTTTTTGGGATTACTCCCTCAAAGTTAACATGACTATACCGCCCGTCCTATCTTAAAGTTTGCCCAAGTCCGGGTATAGGACTTATGAGTAATCACCAAGCACCCTGTAAACCAGGAAAATCCAGACAAACATATATACAAAATATAACACATAAACAACAATAGCATATATACAGATATAAACAAAGATAGGTTTAACCCACTTAGGGATGGACCAGCAAGAGGTCAATCTTTCCCCAGTAAAGTCGCCATTTTTTCTGTAGCGGTAGAAATGTGCAAGACTAAGCCATTGGATTTACTAGACTTTATACAAATCAAAATAAAAATCGCCACCGCGCTTTATTGTTTCCAAAGGAATGGGAAAAGATAGAATAACCCAAAAAGAGGGGGAAAGATTCAAGGTAAGGGGGTTGGTTATGCAAAGGGAAGGTATTAGCACCCTAAACATCTACGGTACTCCGCAGGAACCTCTTTGAAAAATCTGTATATTTTGGCTATAAAAATGTGTTGTATATAAAATGGATGGTGGAGGTGAGAAAAGAAATATTTTTATGATTTTTTCACCCGCCGCGGTTGCGAACCTTTAGTGCCTACGTACCACATTTCGTGCAATAGGGGATCAGGGTACACGTAGTTCCTCTTTTAAAAAATTTGAAACACAAGTGTGTTGGTTGATTTTATGAGATAAGACATCATCACAATTGTCCGTGTGAAAAACAAACTTACTACCCACAATCATGAGAAAGGAGAATTTGCATCATCTCAAAGTGGAGGATATGGCTTGGATTTTAAAATCAACAATGCCTCACTCAACACCCAAGTGAAAAATATCTCACTTCACTACATATTGTAAAAGTATAGTTGTTTGCATCACTACAAGGATTGACAAGAGTCTAATCTTTTGAGAAAGATTTTAAAATAAAAAGCCAAAGTGGCAAAAATGATTTGAAATGAGATTGATTGACTTTTAGTCTTCTCACAAAAAAAAGGTCAAGGTATTATTAAATTGATTGAAATTTATTTATGAAAATGTTTCGAAGATACATGGACCTAAGTCCAAGTTTATTATGAAAATGTTTCAAGTTTCAAAAACAAGAAGAGTTTTTTTTTTTAAAAGGAGGGAAAAGATTTTTGAAATTAAAGAAGATGGGAGGAGAAGAAGAGGCTATCCTAAAGCATAAGGTAAAAGCTAGGGATAAGAACCATCTAACCAACAAGAAGCCAATACTTGACATTATGAGTCAATATAGAATTCCCATTCTTCGGATTGAAACCAAGCAATCAAAGATACTAGACCTCTTGAGAGAACCAAACTTCAAGTGTTTTAAGTCTTCGCAAAAATTGGGCAGAGTA
Organism: Vicia faba; assembly: GCA_948472305.1. Lineage (NCBI taxonomy): Eukaryota > Viridiplantae > Streptophyta > Magnoliopsida > Fabales > Fabaceae > Vicia > Vicia faba. The sequence continues at coordinate 675,745,479 of OX451738.1, read as the reverse complement.
ACGGCTGTATACGGGTGAATTCCAGATTACAAACAAAGATCGTAATCTCAATAACCTGCACACAAAACAAACAAACAACCCAATGTCTTGAGGTAAACCTCAAGAACTCCAGACAAAATATCAAATAAAGTCACAAAGTCTCCAAGATAGGCCAAGGTCTCTAATCCTAAGTCCAAGAAGTCCATCACTCCATAATGCAAAGGATAGTAACCATGTAGTCCAAGTATCATTAATGATTTTTATGGTTCATGTTGATTATTAGGTGTCTTTAAAAAGAAAGAAAAGCTCAAGTGAGCAAAATAAAAATGACATAAAAGTAAATGCTCAAGTGAGCAAAGATGAAAATAGCATGAAATATAAAATGCTAAAATTAAATGGTACATAAAGCATGAAAATAAAAGCGTAAAGTAAAGTTAATTGTTAGTAATTAGTGGTTAGTTGGATGACCATCTTGAAACTTGCATTTGGAACTCATTAGAGGATTGGTAGAACCAAAGCCTCCACACAACAAGTTGCATTTGCTTTTTGTCAAGTATATCATCCATTTTGGAATTCTCACTAGGCAACATGTAATGATCAACGATGTTTAAGTGATCCGCGTTGACCAAAGGTGTTGTAGATCCATTAGAGGATTGGTAGAACCAAAGCCTCCACACAATGAATCTCAAGGTTATTGGATCAAAGAGATCAAATTAACATACTTGGGCTTGCAATCATAAGTTTGGGCCATGAATGATCATTTATTCGAATCGGGACAAAATTTAGCGCTATGTTAAGCAATCGTAAGTGGACTTATGTAGAAGTCACACCTATTTTGAGGCCGATCAATAGCAATCTATGTACTTCATGTTTGGATAAATGATATAGAGATCACCATCCCTTAACATGTAGCACAATTAAAAAAGAAAGGGATAAGATGAAGAGGGAGGGAAATGATAAGCTAATTTGGATCACCATTTCAAAATTCTTTCATCTTTAAATTCAACCACTCCTCTAGATGGATTAAAGCACTAAACATATCATTAATCCAAAGCACCAAAAATGAATTAAATAATTCACTCTTAGGTAGATTTGAATTGATGAACATTTATCCAACTTCATCTACATCACAAAGTCCATTGAGTTTAAAGATAAATTGGACATTTAAAATTGCAATCCAAACCAACAATCAAAAGGAGTGAGTAGAAAAAGCATTTTGGATCAAAGCTGCCCCAAAACAAGGCAAAAAATGCATTCTGTCCTGGTGTAAATCGATTTACACTACTATGTAAATCGATTTACACAGTACAATTTTCAAAAATTTGCGTGAAATTGCTTCTGTGCAATCGATTTACACTTAGTGCAAATCGATTGCACACAGTAACAATAGCAAAAACAACATTTTAAAAGGGCAATTTCTTGTTCAAACTTTCCATCAAACACCTTATGATCATGGATCCACTTGAGCAAGAAAATTCCATCAAATTATGAGAAAATAACACCATTTAAATCACAAAATAATGCTCAAAGAATCAATCCCAAAGATCACCAAGAGATCACATTGTGAAAGATGAATTATCCAACTTACCAAAGGTAGATCTAGAGAATCATCAAAACAACTTCAAGAATTTGCTTCAATTCAACCACAAGAATCAATTGACCAAGCTTGGATGTAGAGAATTGATGGAGAAAAAGTGTTTGGATGAAGGTTTAGCTCAAAGATTAGTAAGCTTCAATGCAAAGCTTACTAACTTTTTGAAAATGGAGCTTTGAGTGAATTTGGTAGATGGAGAGAATTGAGAGATTTTTTAGCAAGGTGGATTTGGCTATCAAAAGCTTGAAATTTGAATGAAATGAGAGCTCTATTTATAGAGTTTTAGGATTGGGATTAGTGGTAATTTGGTAATTGATTCTTGGAGCCAAAATTTGAATTAATGATAACTCTTTCAAAAATTAGAGCCAAAATTTGAATTAATGATAATTCTTTCAAATATTAGAGCCAAAATTTGAATTAATGATAATTATTTTTAAAAATGAAAGATTGGAACTAAAATTTGAATTAATGATACATCTTTCAAAAGTGAAGGAAAATTGGAGCCAAAATTTGACAAGTTTAAAATGCTGATTTATTTTTTAATTTTCACGTTGTGCAATCGATTGCACTACAGTGCAAATCGATTTGCACAGTGTATTTTTTTCAAAAATGGCGCAAAATGCACTATGTGCAATCGATTGCACTCTAAGAGCAATCGATTGAATCAGTGAAAAAAATGAAAATTTTTAATTCTTTTTCTTTGCAAATAGAGATTTTAGGAAAATAATACCAGAAATCCTTATTTGTCAGATGCTTCGACTTGGTACCTACAAAACAAAAATATACAAAGACAAAGACAAATATTTTTTTGTATTTTGATTAGAAGTTAGTCAACAACACATATAAAAAATACACAACCAAGGTGCTTGGAGATTCCTCAAGAGCAAACTTAAAGATAGGAAAAAAGAGGAAGAACCAACCCTAATGTGATCTTGTTATGATCGAGTTGACATGATATGATAGAGGAATCTTAGGGGCAAAAATTGGGGTACAACAGATCCCATCAAGTACATCTTCGAGAAGCCAGCTCTCTTCGGAAGAATAGCCCGATGGCAAATGATCTTAACTGAATATGACATCCAGTACACTACACAAAAAGCAATCAAAAGAAGTGTACTGGAAGATCATTTGGCGCATCAAGCTGTAGATGACTACCAATCTATGAACTTTGAATTCCCGGATGAGAACATCATACTGGTAACAGACCGTGAAGATCCTGGACCATATGAAGGACCTGAGCAAGGATCCTGATGGATTATGATTTTTGATGGTGCTTCCAACACACTTGGTAATGGAATTGGTGCTACGATCATTTCCCTCGATGGTTTCCATATACCCTTTACTGCCAGACTCTGCTTTGGCTGCACCAACAATATGGCCAAATATGAAGCGTGCATCTTGGGTCTTAAGGCTGCTATCGACATGAGAATCAAATTCCTGAGCATATATGGGGATTCAGCCTTGGTGGTCAGTCAAGTTAAAGGAGAGTGGGATATAAAACATCCAAATCTTATCCCATACAAAGAATTTGTGCTAACCTTGATCCCATACTTTAAAGAAATTACCTTTGAACATATCCCAAGGGAAGAAAACCAGTTGGCAGATGCCCTAGCTACCATGTTATCTATGTTCAAGGTTAGATGGAACAACGAAGCTCTCAAAATTACTATCGAAAGATTTGACGAACCTGGACACTGCTACGAAATTGATACTGATAGAGTAGAAGAGAAGCCTTGGTTTCAGGAAGTGAAAAGATATTTTGAAGCATAAGAATACCCTGAAGGAGTGTCAATCAACGACAAGAAATTCTTGTGGAGATTCTTAGCCGAGTTTTTCCTGAGCAATGGGATTTCATACAAGCGCAACCATGACTCAACCCTACTCCGTTGTTTGGACAAGAAGGAAGCATAGAAGATTGTGGAGGATATGCACAAAGGCACCTTTGGTACTCACTATAGCGGACATACCGTGGCCAAGAAGATTCTGAGAGCTGGTTACTATTGGTCGACCATGGAAACCAACTGTAATCACCACTCGAGAACTTGCCACAAGTGCCAAATTTATGTTGACAAGGTTCACGTGCCTCCAATACCTTTGAATGTCATGGCTACTCCTTGGCCATTCGCAATGTGGGGCATTGATATGATCTGGGAAATCAAGCCTAATGACTCTAATGGACATCGTTTCATTCTTGTTGCCATTGTCTACTTCACCAAATGGGTTGAAGCGACTTCATTTGCCTCAGTTACCAAGAATGTAGTGGCTCAATTCATCAAGCATAACCTCATCTGTCGCTATGGCATCCTGAGAGGATCATTACTGAAAATAGTACCAATCTTAACCACTCCATGATCACTAAACTTTGCAAGCAGTTTAAGATCAAGCATCATAACTCTTCTCCATACAGGCCAAAGATGAATGGCGCGGTGGAAGCTGCCAACAAGAATATAAAGAAGATTGTGCAAAAGATGGTTGTCACCTATAAAGATTGGCATGAGATGTTACCATTTTCTCTTCATGGCTATCGTACGTTGACGCAAACATCAACTGGGGCAACCCCGTTCTCTTTAGTCTATGGCATGGAAGCTGTCCTGCCTCTCGAAGTTCAGATTCCTTCTCTAAGAATTATGAAAGATGCAGACTTGGACGAAGACGAGTGGATTCAGACTAGGCTGGATCAGTTGAATTTGATTGATGAAAGGAGGCTGGATGCTATCTATCACGGTCAGATATACCAGAAACGTATGATCAAAGCCTTCAACAAGAAGATCAAGCATCAAGTATATCAGGATGGTGACTTGGTAATAAAGCGCACCATTCTACCACAAGGTGATCCCAGGACAAATGGGTTCCCACTTACGAAGGGCCATTTGTTGTCAAGAAAGTATTCTCGGGCGGAGCTACGATACTAACCACCATGAACAGTGAAGATTTCCTACACCCGGTGAACACAGACATAGTCAAAAAAATACTACGCATAAAAATGATCCGCTAGATTGACATACCTAGGAAAAAATAAGGGCATCCCGACGAACCAAAAGGGTTCGGGCAAAAGTTAGGTATATATACAAAAGATGTACACTCGACAAGTCGAAAAACTGAAATGGCGGCTTGGGAAAAAAAGGGTATTCTGGTGGACTGAAAACCCGAAAGGGCGGTCCAGGAAAAAATTCGGGATTAAAGCGTACGACTATGTCCTATTGGATCACTTGCAGCCAGCTTTATTACCAAGGTCATAAGTTCAAATGGTACAAGATCAGTTCAATCAACTTCTTCCGACAGCGAGGAATGAGATGTTCAAAGACATATGGGAAATAGCGGAGTTAGAACCCAATGAGATCACTTCCACACGGCTATATATTTGTTTTCACTTTGTACTCTTTTCATTTCACGATGACTTCCTCTTACAAGGATTTCCGTCTCTTTGTATAAACTCGCCTGTTTATAGGAAAATTATCAATACAAATATACCTTGAAGTTCAAACTTTTTGTTTTTTCTATTTTGTTTGCAAAAACGCCCGATGACTAAAATTGAATGAACATATGCATATGAACATGATTAACTGTCAAAAAATAAATGCATAAAAAAAGGAGTAAGCATTTACTCAAAATTCTAGGAACTGGGCTGACATTCAAGCTATCCATAAATCCGCATTGAGTCACTTTCATAAGATTATCCCCACAGAGATACTCCTATAATATTACCCCCACAGAGTAGTCTTCACAAATAAGGGTACATTCCTCGCAATCTCCCCCGCAAATTGCTCCAGCAAATAAAGAAGTATAATATCTTCCCCACAATTTCCCTACGGAGTTCCAATCAGTACACTTCATGGAATTTCTCTTCCCCCGCTGAGTTTGGTCCTCCAAAACTGAAAAAACCTACAGAGTTTTTCTCTTTAGCAAAATCAATTTCCATAAGAAAATTTGTTTCCTCAATAGAATACTCTCCAATGACAAGGTTTATTTCCCCAACAACCTACCAATTCCCCAGCTCGAGTCTATTCCTCAGACTACTACAAATCACTGACAATTTCTCTCCAGTAAAGTCATCACTATCCCCAGAAAGTTACTGCAAAACCTAGAATCTGACTAGATACCAGTTAACTTTATCCTCCTCAGACAAGTCGAAAGATTATCCATCTCTTTTATCCCCAGTCAGGGCATATAAGAATTATCTTCCCCAAATGAGTCAGAAGGTTATCCATCTCTTTTATCCCCAGTCAGGGTATATAAGAATTAAACTCCCCAGTAGAGCAACGAACGACCAATGCTCCTAAACTCTACTCCCCAAACATAAATCAATACATCCCCTGCAGAGTTTCCTCAAGCAAGTAAGCAAGAATCCCCAGCAGAAGCGTTCTAGACAAGATTGAAGATACACATACTCTTCATCCCCAATAATAGTCAGGGATTTGTTTTCCCAGACAAAGATACTGCATGGGTTTACAATTACACTTCAACAACCTTTTGCATTCATACATCACAACATATGCATATGAAACGCATATAGCACATTTTCATTTATTTTGAAAACATCATTATGCAATTCATTTCATACATCATGACATTGCATACAACTAACTCTTTAACTTTTCAGGAAGATCAATATACAGACGAATATCATCAACAATTTTCAAACAGGTGCTAGATTAATTCCCGAAACAAGACAGTGCAACTATCTACAAGACCAGGTCAGAGGTTAATTCCCAAAACAAGACGGGGCAACTATATCTACGGCGAATAAAAAGCAGGTTCCAGATTAATTCCTGAAATAAGAAAGGGCAACTATCTGGATAACCAGCCACAAATAAATTCCTGAAACAAGATAGGGCAACTATCTGCAAAGAACAAAACTGATGAAGATCAATTCCCGAAATAGGACGGGGTGACTATCTTTATCACCAATGGTATGAAATCCCGAAATAGGAAGAGTTTACCAACAAACTGATTATAGATCAATTCACGAAATAGGACAGGGCGACTATCTACATGACACACTTTTCTTTTAAACATCTTCTGGCTAAGTTTAAATCGACCAAGGATTTATTCTGATACTTCTTCCAGTTGATACTTTTTTTTGGCTCAGATTAAATCGACCAAAGATTTATTCTAATACTTCTCCCAATTGAAGACAGACACAAATATCTTCTGGCTCAGTTTAAATCGACCAAAGATTTATTCTAATACTTCTTCCAGTAGATACTTTTTCTGGCTCGGATTAAATCGACCAAAGATTTATTCTGATACTTCTCCCAGTTAAAGGCAAAGACATCTGCTAGATTAGATTAAATCGACCAAAGATTTATTCTGATACTTCTTCCAGTAGATACTTTTTTTGGATCAGTTTAAATCGACCAGAGATTTATTCTGATACTTCTCCCAATTAAAGATAAACACAAACATCTTCTGGCTCAGTTTAAATCGACCAAAGATTTATTCTGATACTTCTTCCAATAGATACTTTTTCTGGCTCAGATTAAATCGACCAAAGGTTTATTCTGATACTTCTCCCAGTATACCTTGTCGGGCTCAGTTTGAATCAAACATAGATTTATTATGATACTTCTTCAGATACAGTCAAGGGTAGACTCATTCTAACACCTCTATCAACAATTACTTTGGATGGCATCTATAAGCCCATCTCCAACGAATCTCTATCACTTATGGATGGTGTTGTACCCCAAAATTTGCCCTCCCATTTTCTTCAAGATTTGCCAAGAGCATGCTTCAAAGTCTCCCCAAGGGTTGCATAGTCCAATGGCCTCCTAACAGTTAAAAATTAGGGTTTTGGTTTTGGCAAAGAAATTGAAGTTTCCAAGGGTCCAATCAAGTCCCACATGCCTATAAACATTGTCAAGCATCCTCATGTCAAGTTTCAAGACTTACAGCACAAAATTGCACAGTCAAAAAACCCTAATTGCTCAACAGTCAACTACAGGGGCAAAATGGTCATTTGACAGTCAAAAGTCCAAATTTTTGATCAACATCTTATTTTGAAGCCACAAACATCATTTTATCAATACTTGATCATGATTCTCAAGGCATGGCTCAAAAAGTCTTAAGATGCAAAAGTTTCCATATTTGGACAGCTGAAAAAGTCAACTGCAAATTGACCAGGGCATAACTTCCACATGGTTTATCAGAAAAATTCCATCCAAAGCTCATTTTGAAGAGAATGACATTTCCTACAACTCCTCTTCACACTTCAAGTCCAAGAAATGCTCTCACAAAAAGTTATCAATCTCAACATTATAGGTCATTTTCAAAAGTCAACAAAAAGGCACTTTAATTCAAAGACCATAACTTGAGATTGGTAAATCCAAATGACATGGGACCAAAGGCATTGGTTAGAGGACTTCAATACCTTTCCAAAATGTCCAAGAACATGATCAAAGCTTAATAATTGAGCAAGATATGCCTTGTGGAAGTTGGGAAATTTTTAGGAATTTTGAAAAGTCAACTTTGCTTCAAATGCCTCAAAATTGCTAATGGGCCTTAATTTCTTCCAAGAATCATCACCCAAAAGCTATGCACGACCCATTGACCCAAAGGGGAGTTATTTTCTTATTTTTAATTTATTAATTGAATTTTTAAATCCATTAATTCATTTAATTAAAATTAAATATGAGAAAAATACTAAACAAATGTTTTTGAATCCTTTTATGCAGCATATGCCCTCATTATTCACTCAAGATCTCGTGCACATCAAAAAAGGGAAGATTCTATGCAAATTGGCATGTTCTTCATGATGAAAAGATTGGAAAAGATTCATGAAAATCAAATTTTGAAAATCATTAAAGACAAAGCTTTGGGCTTGGATTGTTGACCTAAATCATTCCTCATATATGCACAAAGCTAAACCTAATCACAAGAACAAGCTAGCTGCGCTCAGAATCAAAAAACAAAAACTTGCATTTTTCTTAAAGAGCTCAAAACTGAAAACATAGTTGCAGTGTTTTTCAAGGCCTAAAAAGTATTCCAAAAGATTGCTGGAGCCTTCCTGAACGTGACTCAATACGTTTCAAGCCTCCATACGCGAAGAAGTGGTAGAACAAAGTCAAACTTTCTCAAACTTTTTTCATAATCGTGCTTCAATATACCTGCATTTTCCATACATTTGAATATTTGATTTACACTAATATACACTCCCTGAAGCTAGTGATGTATTTTAATTGAGTTTTTATGGCCTGTATGCAAAGTTACCATGGAAGCTCTTTAGGGTTTCAGAGGTTGGAAATTAGGGCTTCCTTCATGTGGAAAAATTAAGCCACGAGACCTATGCCATTGGATTCAGAATGTCCAAACGAATCAGAACCACACCTCGCGCCCTTTTTCTTTTAAACTATGAGCTGATCGCTATTTTTGTGTGTTAGGGTTAGTGGGGGTTTAAAACCCCCGCTATTCATCTGTGTTTTTCAGGCAAAAGCGAAGGCATAATGGAGAAGACGCTGAGGTGTAAGCACCATATTGGGCCATTCAAATAATTTAGCGCGTTTTCTTGTTTTCTACCAATAACGCGTTTTTCTTATATATTGTTTATATTCCATTATATTAACAAAGACGTTAATTGGCTCAGTTGGTGAGAGAAGGTTGTTGCAAGCATTGGGACCTGGGTTCGATTCCCAGGTCCCCCACTTTATTCCACATTATTTTGTTCAATATACTTCCATGCAGTGCTTCATCAAGGGATCACCATGCAACTCCAGATCTCTGCTTGCCACGCGCCTACACCTCCACACACAAGTCAGAAAAGTCAAAAGGGCCTCAAGCAAATGGGCCAAACTGCTTTCCATGAACCTCCAAAGGGGCCTGAATACCCCCCATGTTTGCCTTTCCTTTCTCCATTTTTATTCTTTCCTTTTATTTATTTTAATTATATTATTTGTTTTATTTAAATCCATAAAAATTAATTTTCATAAAATACAAAAAAAATCAGAAAGTCAAAAAATAAAATATGTTTATTATTTAATTCACTAATAGTTATTTTATAAATAGGTTTAATAATCAATTTAGTTTTTAGGTTTTTAACTTTAATGCTTTTTTCTTAGATAATTAAAAAAATATAAAAAACAGGTCTTTTAGCATTTTTATTCTTTTTTTTTAGTAAATAATCTTTTTTGTCATTATTAATTATTAATTAATTTTGTAAATACTTGTAATTAATTAATTAGGGTTAAATTAGGTCAAAACTTAAACATTTTTTCATATAAATTAAAAACAATTTAGAACTAGGGTTATTTAACTTTTAATTCCAATTCAATTTTCTTTAATTTCATAAATACCAAAAAACATCCAAAAAGTAAGTTCTTTCTTTTATTTAACTTAATTAATTTATGATTTCGATTTAATTTCTCTAAAAGGGTCCAACGCCCTCGCATTCGATTATAGTTCCTTTTCGCGCATTTATTTTTATTTCCTTTTTTGTGATTATAATGTATTTGCCCCAAAGCCTTGTAATAGATAATTAGGACATTTTATTTTCCGCATTTTATTTATCCAAATCGGGTCTTGGTTTAATTTGGCGATGTAGACCCGCGCCTTGTAATAGTGTAGGACCTTTATGTTTCCGCATTTTAGTTCCCGCACCCTTAACTGTTAAAACACATAAAAGAATGTATGCTCAAGTAAAATCAAAGCGTAGAACACCCAACGCATGACAAGATAAATATAACTGAAAATGACACACAAATCACACACCACTCCTAGGGTACGCCTCACTGTTGCCTTGCCCCTCGAAACGTGGTCGTCGAGTAGAGGACGTCTTAGTAAGTCCTCATGTCCATGAACATGGCATGGGGGTAGCTTCTAAGGTGTCTTCCTATTACTCTGGTGACCACACTGTCCCTAATCCTCGAATTGACCCGAACACCTCCAACGGTGGTGCTACCTACCTCTCAATGGTGGGATGGCACTACCTTAAGGACTTCTACACAGCCTAATTCCTTAGGGTAGGTAGATGACTCATAGATACTTGCTCTAAAAAACAAATCAAAAACTTCTTTTCACACCGACACTTTTCAAAAAGCTTTCAAAACAATTTTTTCAAACACTCTTGAGGACTGATACAAGAGTCGATCTGAAACTTTCAAAGAAACTTTTTCAAACCCACTCACTATGAAAAGCAAACAAACACTTTTGAAAACACAATGAGCAAGTATCTAAGAGCCCATGGATAACCATGGATAGAAAGGGTGCTAACACCTTCCCTTTCTATAAATCTACCTCCCGAACCGAGAACTAATCTCAATAAGGAATTTTTCTGTGCTTTTGTCCTTTCCATGTTGGAGAAAATAAAAGACGGTGGCGACTCTTGCTTCCGCGACATTTCGCGAACCAGCGTTAAACAGTCAGTTCCAGATCCACCGATCACAGATGGCATCTATAATCCCATCTCCGACGATTCCCCATCACCTCTCCAAATGGCATATTTAAGCCCATTCTCGGTATAATCAACCAACAATAGTACTTCTTGCACAAGAGAGTGCAAATTTCTGGGCACTTAAGTGTTCAATCATCTTCTACCTTCAAGTCACGAATGGCGGACACGCCAATCTAACTTTTTAGGTTTAAGAAGATTGAACAGGAGCAACTGTTGTACCCAGAATTTTCCCTCTCATTTCATTCAAAAATACCCCCTCATGCTCCTAGGGTTTTCAATCGCTTTAAGCTACCCAAGCTTTCTAGGCCTCAGGATATCACATTGATTCTTCGTTTCATCAGGAAATTAAAACTGCAAGGTATTTTGATCTTGAACCATGGCTCTCCCACTGTATTACACATGGGATCAAGGTTTTAGGTTTTCTTCCGGCTCAAGATTATCCATCAGGAAATATTGGGTTTCTCAAAGGCAAGTTGTATGGGACTTCATATTCATGAGCTTCTTATTGATTTAAGTTCATTGGCTCCTTGAATTTCCTAGGAATCTCTGGGGAAATTTTGGTTTGATCCTCAGTTACCATCTCCTAGGTTGCTCGGTCGTGCCAATCAGGGTTTCATTTAGGATTTGAGGTTTCTACACTAATACAACATGATTCATCTGGTTCTTATTTGAGCACTGAAATATACCATTAAGGTTTTGGGGAATGGCTATCAAGGGCTTCCTCTACATCAAGTTGCAAAGTTTTCTTCTTCAAGCATTAAGAATTAGGTCTTTATCTATTGTGCTTCAATTGAGGATCAATGAATTAGGGGTTGCTTTATAGTTTATGATTCAAGCTTGTTGTTCCTATGTCGGGCCTTCCAATTGGCCAAGATAGAGTGTGCATTGAGATCTCGTTTTAGGAGTTATTTTCATCAATCATAATGGTTTGTTCAATCAATGGTTGTTTCAAATGCAAGTTAGGATATGGAATTTGAGTTTTAAATAAGAATTTCTTCAGGATGTAAGCATGATCTACAATTTGATTTGGTTTCATTTTCTTGCGGGATCATTAATTGTACTAGTTTTATTCAAGGCTTTCAAATTCAAGAGATGGAGGAAATTTCTTTGTTGTCATGAGTTTGGAAATTACAAGTCAATATTTGATTTCAAGTCCTATTCCAAATTCAAAATTTCAAGGCATCCATCAATTATTTCAAGTCTTTTCAAGGATTCAAGATAAACATTTTATTCATGAATTCAAGTTCTTAATGGCACGAGTTCATCAAAAGGAATTCATTTAAAATTTCAAGCATTTTTCAAGACAATTCTCAATGTTAAATTTTGCAAAGTTCATTTCAAGTTCATTATTCCAAGGAGAACTTTCTTGATTTTCAAAGTTGGCTTCATGATCAAATAAATTCAATGCCATATAAGACAATTCAAGCTTCTTTTGGCCTAAGGTTTCAAGGTACATTCATATACGAATTCAAAAAAAAAAAAAGCTTCCAGCGATTTCATCATGTTTAAAGATTCATGTTTCAAGAATTACAAGAAAGTTTTAAGTTCCTAAAGTTTCAAGCTGCAAATAAAAACAACCATTGATGCTGCTCTGCAAAACCAGCCCTGCTGCCCTTGCATAATGAGTCCAAAACTCTGCTACAGTTGCTTCATAACCTGCTGTCCACTCCAAAAAACAGTCTGCCAAGACCTACTTCAAAACCAGCCCTGCTGCCCCTGCACAATGAGTCCAAAACTCCGATATAGCCTGCTTATAACCTGTCGAACAATTGCATAAAATATATCAAACATAAACTGCATTAGAAAGTGCTAAAATAGTAGCCTAAATTGTTTAAACTTCATCAATTTCCCCCCCTAAAATCTCATCTTACTCACTTATAAATACAACAAAGAAGGAAGAAAAGATACAGAGAAAAAATCGGCAGAAACTTATCAATCTCCCTCCAACTTCAAACTAATATGTAGCAAAAGTTCAACAAAAATTTAGCCCAAACCTCACTCACCTACGACTCACCTCTGTTGAACTTCCAACACCAATCCAAACTGTGGCACACCTTTAATCATACATACATCAGGCTTCAACTTGCATTCTCCATACAAAGAAAATAACAAAGATTCCTCAAATCTGCGAAAGATCATAACTCAAAAATTCTTTTTTCATAAACACATTCTCAACACAAATTGCAACAACCAGCAACATAACATCAATCTCCAAGATTTGTTCAGTATAACTTACCTTTTTGAATCTCCACGGAGATATTCCGACAGGTAATTCTTCTTTCCCTATTTTTGCACGCCTCTATGTCTTCTCTCTGAGCTTGTTTAGCTGTGAGCCTTTTTTTTTTCTTTTTTCATTCACTAAGAGTTTGAGCCGTGAGAAGATGTGAACAAAGATGAGTAAGAAACGTTGTTATTGAGCAAAGAGAACCGCGAGGTATAGAAGAATTATGATATTAAGGAACCGAAAAATGAATTGGATATAAAGGTTGATAGCCGCGAGAGTTAAGAACCGAGAGAGATAATGTTGTACCCCAAAATTTTCCCTCCCATATTCTTCAAGATTTGCAAAGATCAAGGTTCAAAAGCTCTCAAGGGTTGCACAGTTCAAGGGCCTCCTAACAGTCAAAAACTAGGGTTTTGGTTCTGGCAAAGAAGTTGAAGTTCCCAAGGGTCCAAACAAGTCCCACATGCCTATAAACATGGTCAAGCATCCATATGCTAAGTTTCAAGACTTACAGCACAAAATTGCACAGTCAAAAATCCTAATTGCTCAACTGTCAACTACAGGGGCAAAATAGTCATTTGACAGTTAAAAGTCCAAATTTTTGGTCAACATCTTATTTTGAAGCCACAAACATCATTTGATCAATTCTTGATCATGATTTTTAAGGCATGGCTCAAAAAGTCTCAAGATGCAAAAGTTTCCATATTTGGACAGTTGAAAAAGTCAACTGTAACTTGACCAAGGCATAACTTCCACATGGTTTATCAGAAAAATTCCATCCAAAGCTCATTTTGAAGAGAATGACATTTCCTATAACTCATATTCACACTTCAAGTCCAAGAAATGCTCTCACAAAAAGTTATCAATCTCAACATTATAGGTCATTTTCAAAAGTCAACAAAAAGGCACTTTAAGTCAAAGACCATAACTTGAGATTGGTAAATCAAAATGACATGGGACCAAAGGCATTGGTTAGAGGACTTCATGACCTTTCCAAAATGTCCAAGAACATGATCAAAGCTTAATAATTGAGCAAGATATGCCTTGTGGAAGTTGGGAAATTTTTGGGAATTTTGAAAAGTCAACTTTGTTTCAAATGCCTCAAAATTGCTAATGGGCCACATTTTCTTCCAAGAATCATTATCCAAAGGCTATGCACGACCATTTGACCCAAAGGGTATTTATTTCATCATTTTTTATTATTTATTTGAATTTTTATCACCATTAATTCATTTAATTAAATAAAATATGACAAAAATACTAAACAAATGTTTTTGAATCCTTTTATGCAGCATATGCCCTCATTATTCACTCAAGATCTCGTGCACATCAAAAAAGGAAAGATTTTGTGCAAATTGGCATGTTCTTCATGAGGAAAAGATTGAAAAAGATACCATGAGAATCAAATCTCAAAAACATCAATGCAAAGGTTAATGGACTTGAATTCTTACCCTAATTCGTTCCATATACATACTCAAACACAACCCTAATGCTAGAGACCAAAAAAAGCTGCGCTCAGAAGAACATACACACTTTGCATTTTTTGTTAAAAACTTCAAAACTGAAAACACAGTTCCAGGGCAATTCAAAGCAAAGTAATCATTCCAATAGCTTGCCAAGGCATCAAGGAAACTTTATGGATCAAAACCACATCTTCTAACCTCAAGAAACGGTAGAACGAGGCCGTCCTGTTCTTGATATTTTGCATTTTCGTGTTTTGATTTCTATGCCATATTCATACATTCTAATGCTTGTTTTACACTAATATGGACTCACTGAAACTGATGGCACCATTGAATTGGATTAATATTGCTTGTATAAAGAATTGCCATGGCTATTTTTTAGGGTTGCAGGAACCATGAATTGGGGCTTTACGTTTGAGGAACAATCAGGCAACAAGACCTATGCCATTAGAATCAGAAGCTTCATACGAATCAATCCCACTAGTCGCGCTCAATTTATCATTGGCCAATTTCTAATCGCTATTTTCATGTTCTTCATTTAGTGGGGGTTTAAAACCCCCGCTATCTCTTTTTTATTTACAGGCAGCATGAAGAAGATGGAGGACGTGTCCACTGATCATAGGCGCGTTTGAATTTTCGCGCGATGGACACCACTAATCATTGTTTTATGTTATGTTATTTATTTTGCAATATATATTCCAAATGCGCTGAGTGGTGTAGTGGTTGAAGGCAATTGTGACGAACTTTGGGACCTGGGTTCGATCCCCAGGTCCCCCATATTTCTTTCTGTTTTTTCTTGCAATGTGATTAGGTACCCAGCGTGTCCAGAAGTCCACCATACACTCAATGCCATAGCTTGCCAAATGTCCCAAGCGATGGATCTAAAGGTCAGGATCTGGAGTCCACCATGGGCATCAGTCAAACGTGCCACACACATCCCAGAAAAGTCAAGAGGGCCTTCCTCAAATGGGCCAAATTGCTGGGAATTTACCTCCAAAATTGGGGTCAACACCCCCCATTGGTTTGCATTTTATTTTATTTTTTTTTTATTTTTTCTATTGATTTGTTTTATTTATTTTAGTCAATTCATCAAAATTAATTTTCACAAAAATATAAAAAAATCAGAAAAGGCAAAATAAAAATATATTTTATTATTTAATTCACTAATGTTTATTTTGTAAATAAATTTAACAATTAATTTAGTTTTAATTCTAGGCTAAATTTTAATGTTTTTTCTTAATAAACTAAAAAATGTAGAATTAGGGTTTTAAATACTTCTATTCTTTTTCTTTTCTTTTACCATTATTAAATATTAATTATCTTTATAAATAAATACGCCATGTAAATAATTAATGTAAAACTAGGTCAAACTCAAATATATTTTTAATAAATTAAAAACAATTTAGAACTAGGGTTTTAATTAACTTTTTAATTCCAATTTAATTTTCTCATTAAACTCCATAAATACAAAAACTCCAAAAAATTCTTTCTTTTATTTAAATTTAATTAATTTCATAATTTCAATTCAATTTCTTTAAAATGGTCCAACGCCCTCGCTTTCGATTATAATTCCGTTTCGTGCGCTTATTCAATTTCTTTTCTTATAAATTTCACGTAATTACTCCAAAGCCTTGTAATAGATTAATTAGGACATTTATCTTTCCGCATTTTATTTTATTCAAATCGGGTCTTGGATTAATTTGGCGATGTAGACCCGCGCCTTTGTAATAGCGTAGGATTTTTAATTCCGTATCTTTTAACTGTTAATAACTTGCATGAAAGAATGAATGCCAAAATAAAAACAAAACGTAGATCACAATGCATGAACAAGACAAATATAACTGAAAATGACACACAAATCACACACCATCCCTAGGGTACGTCTCACTGTTGCCTTGCCCCTCGAAAAGTGGTCGTCGAGTAGAGGATGTTTTAGTAAGTCCTCATGTCCATGAACATGGCATGAGGGTAGCTTCTAAGGTGTCTTCCTATTGCTCTGGTGACCACAATGTCCCGAACCCTCGAATTGACCCGAATACCTCCAATGGTGGTGCTACCTACCTCTCAATGGTGGGATGGCACTACTTTAAGGACACTTACACAGACGAATTCCTTAGGGTAGGTAGACGACTCGTAGATACTTGCTCTAATTTCAAAACAAATAAAAAAAACTTCTTTTCACACCGACACCTTTCAAAAAGCTTTCAAAAGCAATTTTTCAAACACTCTTGAGGACTGATACAAGAGTCGAACTGAAATTTTCAAAGAAACTTTTTTAAAACCCACAGTTGAAAAGCAGACAAACATTTTGAAAACACAAGTGAGCAAGTATCTAAGAGCCCATGGATAACCATGGATAGAAAGGGTGCTAACACCTTCCCTTTCTATAAATTTACCTCCCGAACCGAGAGCAATCTCAATAAGGAATTTTTCTGTGCTTTTGTCCTTTCCATTTGGAGAAAATAAAAGACGGTGGTGACTCTTGCTTCCGCGACATTTCGTGAACCAGCGTTAAACAGTCAGTTCCAGATCCACTGATCACAGATAGTTTTTTTTTTCCGTGAGATTTTATTCATTGTGGTTATCAACCAATGGTGAAGTGCCGTTGTTGCTGTTGTACAATGAAGGAAAAAGACAAACAGAGGAAATCGTTTGAAGAGAGGCTCAGTTAGAGAAAGATTTGCGAACATGGAAGATTTCTTTGGTGAAAGAAGAGCATTAGGTTATTTTTTTTTGAAAACATGAGGCGCAAATTGTGTCATCTAAGGTTTACTCAATCCATAGAATTTTAAGCGAAAGATGGATCTGGACCCGACCCGATCCAGCCCAGTAGAGTTTTTTTGTTTTTTTTTGTTTTTTGTTTCAGTTTATAACCTTGGGCTTTACTACTCTTTTAATTCCTTAAACCCATTCAGATTGCTATACCTGCACTCCATATTTCCAGGTTTTCCAGCTTTGCTTTTATTTTATTTTAGTTTATATTTTTTCCTTCTTTGTTATTTTAATTCTTTAAGTTTAGTTAAATAATATAGTTTCTTAACTAAACAGTTTTCTTAATTAATTTAGTTTTAAGTTCAGTTTAGAAAATTTTGTGAATAATTAATTTTGTTAATTAACATTTTTATTTTTAATATTGTTTAGTTGATTTCTTCTAATTGTTTTATCTTTTTCATGATAAACAAAAATTCCAAAAAATAATAGAGTAGGTTTTTATTTTCTTTTCAAATTTTATCACAAACAAAAATACCAAAAATATTATTTAGGATTTTAATTCTTGAACCTTCATTCATAGCTTTTATTTGATTTAATTTCCTTACTTGATAAAATCACAAAACAAATCCCCTTTCACTTTTTTCGTGTAAATTACCATTTTAACATTTTCTCTATTAATGTAATTGCTTACGGTTTGAAAATAGTTTAATTAGAACTTTACTTTGTCATCATTCATAAATTTGTACCCCTACTCCCGAAGCGTTGTAATAGCGTAGAACTTTATTTTCCGCACTGTTGTACCCCAAAATTTTCCCTCTCATTTCTCAAGACAGGTTCTTGAGTGGTGATCAATTTAAAAGCAACCGCTAGATAACCCTAATAAAAAAATTAACTGAAAACAAATCACTTTTCACACGCGCACCTCTAGGTTAACCACATTTGTTTCCTCAGAAAAACAGTCATGTACCTTGAATATGTGACGCTTTAGCAAAGACCCTCGATAAAAAAAAGATCGTAGTCCCTCGATGACCCTTCGGAGTTACCTTCGGTAAAATGATCTTAGTACCTTATGATAATTTCTAAAGCGTCTCATAAGTTTCCTTCTATGACTCTACGATGACCCACTCCTGTTCCTCACATCCAATGATAGGGCTTCTTACCAACCAATGGCAAAATAGCACTATCTAAAGGAGGAGGAAAAGAACAAAGAATTTTTGAGTAGGTAGATTGCTCGTAATTGCTTGCTCACTAACCAAACAATCTTCACACCTCACACTTTCAAAAACAAACATCTTTTCAAACACTCTCTTTTCAAACAAATATTTTCAAAATAAACACTTTGTATGCATTCTCAACGACACAAGAATCATTATAAAGTTTTTCGTACTTAGATGTTTTCAAAATATTTCCAAACAAACATTTTGTATACATTCTCAACGATACGAGAATCATTACAAAATCACCACTTTCAAAACATCTTCGAAACATCTTTCAACTTACACAAAACACAAAGTATTTCAAAGTGAGATATCAATTAAGAGCCCGTAGATAGCTACAGATGAAAAGGGTGCTAACACTTTCCCTTTTCATAACCTACCCCCTGAACTCAAGAAAACTCTCAAAAGGCTTTTCCTGTTCTTTTCACCCTTTCCTTTGTTGGTTAAAAGAAAAGTCGGTGGAGACTCTTGCTATCTGCAACACTTGTGATCAAACGCAAAACACCAAGTTAGTTCTCCCACTGTATCACAATGGGTAAATAGATTCTAGATAGTGGATGCTCAAAACACATGACAGGATACATCTCTTTATTATCCTACTTTATGGCGAAGAAGAAAGGTTATGTATCCTACGGTGATCACAACAAAGGTACCATAATTGGAAAAGTTAGTATAGGTAATCCCTTGTTTGTTACTATCTTCGATGTTATGTTAGTTGAAGGCCTTAGACATAGTCTTCTTAGCATTAGTTAATTGTGCGACAATGGTTATAAGATAACTTTTGCCAAATATAGTTGCATGATAATACATAATAAAAAGAAGAATTGTATGTTCAATGGCTTGAGGGTAAATAATTTTATATGCTAGACTTGTAAGATGTATCTTTGATGGATGCTAAGTGTCTTGTTACCATGAGTGAAGATTCATGGTTATGGCATAAATGCTTAGCACACATCAACTTTGATCTACTTAATAAGTTAGTTGCAAAAGATTTAGTAATCGGTCTACCAAAAATAAAGTTTTCAAAAGACCACATATGTGATGCATGTCAAAAGGGAAAGCAAACAAGAGTCTCATTTAAATCTAAAAATATTGTTTCAATTTCGAGACCTTTTGAGCTTCTCCAGATGGATCTTTTTGGTCCTTCATTGACTAAAATCCTAAGTGGTAATTATTATGGTTTTGTAATTTTAGATGATTACTCAAGATTTTGTTGGACTATCTTCTTACGTAGCAAAGATGAAACATTCATTTCTTTCACATGTTTTACAAAGTTATCCCAAAACAAATTAAACTAAAAACTTGTTGATATTCGAAGTGATCATGGAGGTGAATTTGAAAACACCTCTTTAAATAATATTGTGATAAATATTATATTGAACATAACTCTTCAACTCATATAACTCCATAACAAAATGGTGTTATGTAGCGAAAGAATCATGTTTTAGAGGAGTTGGCAAGAACACTGCTCAATGATTGTGGTCTACCAAATTATTTTTGGGTCGATGCTATTGGCACAACGTGTTATGTCTTAAATAGGATACTTATTCATCCCATCTTAGATAAAACACCATATGAATTTTTAAAAGGTAGAAAACCAAATTTATCACATATTCATGTCTTTGGATTCAAATTATTTATTTTAAATAATGGAAAGGATAACCTTGGGAAATTTAACGTGAAAGCTGATGAAGATACCTTTCTTGGATACTGCCAATCTAGTAAAGCATATAGAGTTTATAATAATAGATTGCTTATTATTGAAGATTCATTTCATGTTACCTTTGATGAGTCTTGCCAAAATAGTGTTGGGAAATGTACTACTTTTAATGGTGTAGGTGCATCTATAGAAGACATACTCGAGGACACCGAACAAGGAATTGATCAACCTGAAGAGGTGAAGCTTGAGGATGAAACATATGACAACCTTGAAAAGGATGATGATGAAAGTCACAAAGAATATAATGGTCTTCCATTGAAGTGGAGAATCTCAAAGGATCATCCAATTGACAACATTCTTGGGGACATTACAAATTGGGTAACAACACGCTCTAAGATAAGTAATTTCTGTTATCACCATGCGTACGTATCAAAAGTTGAACCTAAAAATGCTAAATATACATTGCTTGATTTTCATCACCACTCAAGAAC
The DNA here is from genome assembly GCA_948472305.1 of Vicia faba. Classification (NCBI taxonomy): domain Eukaryota; kingdom Viridiplantae; phylum Streptophyta; class Magnoliopsida; order Fabales; family Fabaceae; genus Vicia; species Vicia faba. The sequence continues at coordinate 675,724,757 of OX451738.1, read as the reverse complement.
CTATCACAAATTCCAGATCTATGCTAACAAAGTACATGTGCCACCGGTTCCTCTTAATGTATTGACTGCTCCTTGGCCATTTGCAATGTGGGGCATTGATATGATTGGAGAGATTAAGCCTACTGCTTATAATGGGAATCACTTCATCCTTGTAGCTATTTATTACTTCACGAAGTAGGTTGAAATAACCTCATTTGCCTCTGTTACTAATAATGTTGTGGCTAGTTTCATCAAACATAACCTCATCTGTTAGTATGGCATCCCCAAAAGGATTATCACGGACAATGGTACTAATATGAATAACACTATGATCATGGAACTCTGCATGCAATTCAAGATCAAGAACTATAACTCTTCTCCGTATCAATCGAAGATGAATGGCGCAGTGGAAGCCTCCAATAAGAATATCAAGAAGATTATACTGAAGATGACGATGACATATAAAGATTGGCACGAGATGTTACCATTTTCTCTTCATGGCTATCGCACTTTCGTATGAACATCTACTGGGGCAACCCTATTTTCTCTAGTCTACGGTATGGAAGCCGTCCTACCTATCGAAGTCCAGATTCCTTCTTTGAGGATCATGAAAGATGCGGATTTAGACGAAGACGAGTGGATTCAGACTAGGTTGGACCAGCTAAATTTGATCAATGAGAAAAGGCTTGCGGCTGTTTGTCATGGTCAAATGTAACAGAAGCGTATGACCAAAGCTTTCAACAAGAAGGTCAAGCATCGGGTATATCAGGCTGGTGACTTGGTAATAAAGCGCATCATCCTTCCGCAAGGGGATCCCAGGGGAAAATGGAATCCCACCTACGAAGGGCCATTTATGATCAAAGATATATTTTCTGGTGGCGTTATGATACTTACCACTATGGATGATGAAGATTTTCCGCACCTTGTGAACGCGGACATAGTCAAAAAATACTACGCATGAAAGAGACCTGCTAGGTTGACTGACCTAGGAAAAAATAAGGGCATCTCGGCGAACCAAAAGGGTTCGGGCAAAAACTAGGGATATATATATATATATATATATATATATATATATATATATATATATATATATATTGTAAATTGTACACCCAGTAAGTCGAAAACCTGAAAAGGCGGCTTGGGCAAAAAGGGTATCCCGATGGATTGAAAACCTGAAAGGGAGGTCCAGGAAAAAGTTAGGGATTAAAGCGTATGACTATGTCCCGTTGGATCATCTACTTATGACAAGCTTTGTTACCGACATCAAGTTAAAACGGTACAGATCAATTCGGTCAACTTCTTCCGACAACGAGGGATGAGATGCTCAAAGTCCTAGGAGCAATAGGAGAGTTGAAACTCAATAAGATCGTTTCCACATAATTGTTTTCTCTTTGTTTTACTTTGTAATCTTTTCATTTTACGACGATTTCCTCTTATTAGGATTTCTGTCTCTATGTACAAAAACCACCTATTTATAGGCAAATTATCAATACAAATACAATTTCAAAATTCAAATTTGTTTTACTTTCTCTGTTTTGTTTGCAAAAATGTCCAATGACTAAATTGAATGAACATATGCATATGAATATGATTACTGTTAACAAATATATGCATAAAAACAGGAATAAGCATTTACTAAAGACTTTAGGAATTGGGATAATGTTCAAGTTGTCCATAAATCCCCATAGAGAAACCTCTATGGGATTATCCTCCACAAAGTTACCTTCACGAGCTCATCCCAGATGGAGATACATTCCCCCTGCAAATCTATGACGCCTCCAGACAGGAATTAGGGCATCTTCCAGCAGTTCACATAATCATACTCCCCAGCAAATCCCCCTAGCGGATAAAGGAATCTGATCATTTCTCCAGCATATAGTGGAAACTTCCTCAACACAATTCACATGAATTTAATTCTCCAACTGAGTTATTTCTCTAACACTGCAAAATCCCCTGCAGAATTCTCTTCTCCAGCAAGGTTTACTTCTCCAGCAGGGTTTATTTCCCCAACGAAATTTCATTTCCCAAGCAGATTTCATTCCTCCAATTACTACAAATCCCCGGTAAAATTCTCTTCTCTGACAATGAGTAGTCTGGGTTGCTATCCCTAAAGAGTTGCTATGGAATCTGAAACCGGGCCAGATATCATTTAATTTTGTCCCCCCTAGAAGAGTGGATATGTAAGAACTAAATTCTCTAGTAGAGCGATGAACGACCAATGTTTCTGAACTCTTCTATCCCCAAGCATAAGTCAAACATTCCCGATGGAGTATCCTCAAAACAGAAAGCAGGAATCCCTAGAGGAGACATTCTAAACAAGATTGAAGATTCATATTCTTCCTCCCCAGCAACGGTCAGTAATTTATTTCCCCATTAAATATGTTATACGAAGCTACCAATACACTTCAATGACATCTTGCATCCATACATCATTTACAAGTATCATAGCATATGCATGCGAAACTCATATAACACACTCTCATTTACTTTGAGAACATCATTACATACATCATGACATTGCATAAAGACTAACTGGGGAGTACAATGTACTAACACCAGGGCTTATTTTGGTTGGTAATGTAATGAGAGATGTCAACTGGGAATCATGAGGATGATATTCTTTGTGGGGATGTTTTACTATTTTGGGGGATTGATTTGGAGTTTACAAGCAAGGTATCAAATTTGGCTCATGCTTCATATGCATTTTGAAGTGTGACATGATGATTCATGGATATCCTATGCGTTTGAGGATGCAATGTAATATGCAGTGATGATTATTATATGCAGAGTGCAAAATATCAGTCTCATTGGGGTCCGTTGCCCGTTGTCTTGAGTTACCAAAATAGATTGGTGCTTAAAAACTGAGAGAGTTGAGTTATATCCTTGTTGAGTTCACAGGCGATTAAATCTTGCTGAGGAGGAGTGGCTTGACCTGACTTTCTTCACATGTTGGACTTCTTGTGAATGAATAAATAGAGACATGGATCTCCTCAAATTCCCCAAGTTTCTCGGTGTTGGAGAATCATGTGCTCAAGCGTCTGTAAGGAGGTGACGAAGAAGAAATCTTGGTCGAGGTGACTGTTATGCCTTGCTACCTGCACAAAAAAAACAAACACTTGAACGTCATGGCATTCCCTTAGGACACCTTTATATCCATGTAATTTTATGTTTCACATCTTAGCTTGTGATTATTATTGCCTTATTGTTTTCAATGCAATGCTTAACAAAGAATTTAAATCACAATTCGCATACGAAAAATAAAGTAAAAGGACATAATAAAGAATTTTTGGTGGAAGAGGCAAATTTTATTAATGAGCTTGGCCTGTGGATAAGCATTTGTACATGGAAACAACTCCTAAATTAAGAAGTTGTGAAGAAAAGATAAAATACAATAGGTAAAATGGCAATAAGAAAATCTCAAACTTCTATTAAAACTGATATTGCTATAGTTCCCACATCCTGGATCGTCCTAGCGCGTGCTTCCGAAGAATAATAGTTGAGTTGATCCATCCCGTGTTAAGAGGGTGTACTTGTTATTCGTGAAGAGTTTTCAAGCTACAGTCTCTCGCTTTATATCCCTAATTTTTTCCTGGATCGTCCTTTCGGGTTTTCAATCCATCGGGATACCCGTTTTTGCCTAAGCCGCCCTTTCGGGTTTTCAAGTTAGCGGGTTATTCTTTTTATTTTTTTTATCCCTAACTTTTGCCTAAGTCGCCCTTTCAGGTTTTCGACTTAACGGGTCTTTTTATGCGTAGTATTTTTTGACTGAGTTTGAATTGAATGGAAGTGGAACATCTTCCCCATCCATGTTTGTCAGAATTAGAGCACCTCCTGAGAAAGCTTTCTTCATGATGTACGACCCATCATGATTGGGAGTCCACTTGCCTCTTGGATCAGAGTAAATTGGGAGAATCTTCCTTAAGACCAGGTCACCTGTGTGGAACTCTCGAGCTCGAATCTTCTTGTCAAATGCTCTCTTGAGACGTTGTTGGTATAACTGACCATGACAAATGGATGCTAGGCGTTTTTCTTCCATGAGATTGAGTTGGTCAAGCCTTGTTTGAATCCATTCAGCTTCATCAAGTTTAGTATCCATCAGGACCCTTAATGAAGGAATTCCACTTCGACTCGGAGCACCGCGTCCATACCGTAGGCTAGTGAAAAAGGAGTTCCCCTAGTGGAAGTACGCACTGAAGTTCGATAGTCGTGCAGGGCAAAAGACAACATCTCATGCCAATCTTTGTATGTACTAACCATTTTCTGAACAATCTTCTTTATGTTTTTGTTAGCTGCTTCGAATGCCCCATTCATCTTTGGTCGATAGGGTGATGAATTATGGTGCTCAATCTTGAATTCTTCACATATTTCTTTCATCATTTTGTTGTTGAGATTCAACCCGTTATCAGTGATTATCTTGTTAGGAGTCCCATAACGACATATGATTTCTTTCTTGATGAAGCAGGTTATAACTTGCTTGGTCACATTCTTGTACGAGGTTGCTTCTACCCATTTGGTGAAGTAGTCAATAGCAACGAGAATGAACCCGTGCCCATTTTAAGCGCTCGGCTCGATGCGTCCAATCATATCGATGCCCCACATTGCAAAGGACCATGGTGAAGTCATTACATTCAAAGTAGCAGGAGGAATATGTATCATGTCTGCGTAAACGTGACATTTGTGGCACATCTTTACATATACACAATAGTCACTTTCCATCGTCATCCAGAAATAAGCTGCTCGTAGGATTTTTGTGATACGGTGGGAGAACTGACTTAAGATTTTGCGTTTGTGTTCGCAAATGTTTCGGTTTAGCAATAGTCGCCACCGACTTTTTATTTTATCCTAAGGAAAGGTCAAAAAGCACAGGAAAGACCTTTGAGATGTTTTCTTGGGTTCGAGGAGTAGATTATAGAAAGGGAAGGTATTAGCACCCTTTCTATCCATGGTTATCCATGGGCTCTTAGTTACTTGTTTAGATCATTTGCTTTGCTTTTCAATTGTTTGAAATTGTGCTTTTCAATTGTTTGAAATGGTGCTTTGTGTGTGGTTTTGAAAGATGTTTTTGAAAAGAGGCCATCGTTGTGGCAACCTTTGTAATGATTCTTGTTTGAATGTATACAAAGGTGTTTTTGTCTTTTGAAAAGTTTTCAATGTTTGAAAGTTGGATATTGAAGTTGTATTGTGGAGTGTGTTTGAAAATAGCAAGGATGTTTTTGCAAGCTTTGATCAAGTAACTAAGAGCTATCTACCCTATTTTACTCAAAGATCTTTCTTATGTTTTTAACCCTTTTAACAGTGTTGTTTCACCATTGTATTTGGTGAACAAACTTGTGTTAGGATGTTAAACGGGACAGGCGCGAGTCATCGTATAGACCATGATAGCAATTATGTCAAGTATTTTTGGCAATTTTCTTAAGGGACTTGATCATTTTGTTTAGGCAACCTAGATAGCGTCATCGAGGGACTATGATCTTTTGTTTTGTTTTTGTTTTGCCAAAGTACTTGACATGCATACCATGGCCTATTTTTGAAGGCAACAAGTGGATTGTAATCCTAGGGGTGCAAGTGTGCATTGTGTTTGTTTTTCATGCATTTTGTCTTTGATTAGGTCAAATTATTTGTTGGTTTTTATTTTTGCATACAAACCCTAATTCTAATCATGGCATAATTGAAAGCATTTAAATGCGTAAAAATAAATCTAAGCTATTACAACTTTGATATAGAGAGGGGGGGGGGGGGGGGGGGGTACAAATTTGAATAGGGGATTATTTTGCAAGAAATTAAACCCTAAATTATTACAACCAAATTGAATTTGCAAGGCATAAAACTTAAATGTACAATATTTACATAAATACAATAAATAAATATTAAATAAAAAGTATTATGCTAAAAGGTTTTTTAGGTATGTAAAGTATTTTCAATGGAAAGAAAAGTAAAGAAATAAATAAAAAGTTAATTTTAATTATTTTTTTAGGGTAAACCCTAATTCCTTAAAGAAATGGTATTATTTAATATTTATATACAAAAATGTATCAATATGTACAAAAATAAAAGTATATTGAAAAAAAGTATTTTTTTAGTATAAAATATCAATAAAAATAAAAATGTATTATTTTTGTGTTTTTTTATTCTATGCTTTATATATATATATATATATATATATATATATATATATATATATATATATAATATATATATAAATATATATATATATATATATATATATATATATATATATATATATATATAATATATATATATATATTATATATATATAATATATATATATATATATATATATATATATATATATATATATATATATATATATATATATATATATATATATATATATATATATATATATTAAGTGTGTAAAAAATAAATTATTTACAAAAATGCAATATATTCAAGAAAATATTTTTGGTGTAAATAAAAATAATAAATAAAAGTATTTTATTTTTTTACATTATTTTTAAGTTTAAACAAAATAATATAAAGTATTTAATCATTTTTATGTTAGAAATAACTAAAATAAATACCAAATAAATGTAAAAATTTATGAAAATATTTTTTAGGCATTTTTTATATTTGAAAATAAAATAATAAAGTCAGAAATGAAATTAAAATGCAAAAAATAATAAATATACAAAGAAATGGGCCAGGGGGGTGTGAAATTGAAAAAGGGGGTGTCAAAAGTAGGAAATAGCCAGGTCCAACTCAGCTACTTCATCTTCTTCCTCTGTCCAACAGAAACGCGCGCATGGCCAGTTCAAACTTATATCTCCTGTTTCTGTGCTTTTTTGACAAAACTCAAAACATGAAACTTGTAGAGCATCAAATCACGAATCTAACCATATAAAAAACTTAAGCTAACTCTCAAAGACCAGAGAGAATTTCTCTGGCCCTAATTCCTAACCTAGTTTTTTCAGAAAGTTCATGGATGAAATTCTCCTAGCACGATTAATATAAATGAAAACTAAGCACATGTATGGTTTCAGGGCAATGAATACAACATCTTTCATTCACAAACCTAAGTCTAAATGTTCCTAAATAGAGAGATAGAAGTTCATGAAATACCCGTTTCAGTTGAGTTCAAGTTGGCCAATACAGAAACTTTCAATGGGGCCTGAGGTTCTTTTGAGCTTGCTTGATGTCCCCTGAACCTCTCCCAAATGCTTAGTTTGTTTTGAAATGGCCTGAATCATGCTACAGAACTCAACCTGCAAAGCTTCCAAACAAAAATGGTGATGTGTGTAAATGGAGTTACAGCAGCTTGTGAATGATCTGGACAGCTTAGGTGTATTATTTAGAATGTGTTTGAAGTGATTTTGGATAAAACGCACGAGGGGACTTGATTGTGGCTTGCGATTTGCAGAACTGACCCTGTTTTGGGCAGAAATGGAGATTTTGTGCACAAGGGGGTTAGAGAGGTCAAAGACTCGTGTTTCTGGCTTACAAGGATATGAGAAACTTGTTTGAAAACTTTGCTTGAGTTCAATATATCAGATGTGTGAGTTATGAGCTTTTTGGCCATTTGACTTGTTTTGAAAGCAAAGATGTGAAGTGACCAAGCTATGGCCTGTACATGCTAGTTACAAGCATGCTCAAGTTGGTTTACTATGCCTGAGATTAGGGAACTTGTTTGCTGCAAGGAAAAAAGTCCAAGGCTCAAGAAAATGCAATTTGACATAAAGTTCCCTTTATGAAAATGGAAGTATGACCTTTATGCTCAAAATGGAAATGTTCATTGTACAATGCTCTCTTGATCAGAACAATGCTAATGTCCAATGTATTTGCATTCAATTTTTGAGTGTAAATTGGTTTAGAGGCCTGTAATTATGTACTAAGCTAGTTTGGTCAGATTTGCAACTTGGTATGAACATGTATTGGCCATGGTTACAAAGTGAGTTTTTGCCAACTTCAAGCATTCGATTCTCCCTAACCACAAATGTGTTTGAGGAGTTCTTAGACAATTTGGAAAGCTTGAAATATGTAATATAATCCATCTTTGAAATGCAACTTAAGACTCCAAGTGGAACTATGTGAAAAATGGCCAAGAACATGGGTCAAAATCCTGCCTAAACTAGGGCAAAATTTCTCTAAGTTAAAATTTTTAGGTACCCTTGTTCCAAAAATCATAACTTGAGATCCAAGCTTCTTTTGAGAAAACTTTGTGAATGAAAGTTGTAGACTTTGTGATGGACTACAACTTTCATTTTGTAAGTTTTGATTTAATCCATTTGCATCTTGGTGAAAATGTGGGACAAAGTTAGGAAAAATTAAGAAAATTTCATAACTTAGAAAATTTCTAAGTTATGAAATTTTTCCATTTTAAACCCTAATTTGCAATTTTGGGTTTCTTGATGAATAAGTTTCATAATTTGACATTTCTTGATGAAAAATGACCCTTGACACTTGATTTTGACCAAAAAGTCAGAGTTTGACTTTTCAGTGTACAGTCAAATTTTTACCAGTTGACTGAAAAATTCATCTGTCAATCCTATGCATTTGAGATATTTTGAACTTGTTTAATGGGTCAAGATGATGTCATTGAGCCCTTGAGTCCATGGTTGGTCTTGATTTGCCATTGTCTAGGTCAAACAGTCAAAAATTGCCTTTGCACAGTCAAAACCCTAAAAATGACCATTTTTCCCTTTTGGTGATCTGATCAAATTTCTTGCGGAATTGTGATCCAAACTTGATCAAATGGTTCATATGAGTTCATAATGTTGATGTGGGTCAAAATTCATGAGGTTTGACTGTCAATTGGCCACAGTTGTCTTTTTCCCTAATACAGTTGATTTCTAGGTCAACTGTCCAATTGACTGGGCAAAAATTTGATTCAAGGCTTGAAACTTGGTATGGACAAACTTGTGAGTCCAACATGGAGTATGAAAGTCACTTTGGGCATTGTAGGTCAAAAAATCCCTGTGCAAACTCAAACCCTAATTTAGGTCAACAGTGCAAGGAGGTGTCTTGAGCAGAGCAAACCCTAGCTTGATCTTGAGTTCCAAGAGTCTTGTGATGAGAAATGTTGATGAAATGGGAGGGCAAATTTTGGGCTACAACAGTTGCCCCTGTTCAATCTTCTTGAACCTGAAGAGTTAGATTGGCAAGTTTGCCTTTCGCGACTCGAAGGTAAAAGAGGATTGGACACTAGAGTGCCCATAAATTTGCACTCGTCAAAATATAGCTGAGGAAATGGGCTTAAAGATGCCATTTCGAGATGGTAGAATCTTTCTGGAGATGGGCTTAAAGATGCCATCCAAGAATGTTTGTTGAATTGCAATGTTGTAGGTTAGAAGAATGAGCATCAAAATGGTATCCGTGTCTGGAATGCATTTGAACTGTATCTGGAGACTGAGTCTGTATGAGCAAAAGAATGGCATCCGTGTCTGGAGCGTATCTGAGCTGTAACTGTATTTGAACTTTGAATGAATATCAGAATGACTGCCGTGTCTGGAGTATATTTGTATTGTATTTGAAGTTGAGATATGTATGAGTAGCAGAATGACTTCCGTGTCTGGAGTGTATCTGAGACTGTAACTGGGATCTGAATAAGTGACAGAATGACTTCCATGGCGACTGCACTGGGGAGAATGAAACTTCTGGTGTAAGGTCCAGAATGGCATCCGTGTCTGGAGCGTATCTGAACTTGTAGTTGATAGTTGAATCTGAATGAGAGATAGAATGGCTGCCGTGTCTGGAGCGTATCTAGTCTGTATCGGATTGCTGAAGTCTGAATGAGTAGTAGAATAACCGCCGTGTATGGGGTGTATCCGTACTGTATTTTGACTTGAAGTTCTGAATGAGTAATAGAATGACCGTCGTGTCTGGGGTGTATCCATACTGTATTTTGACTAATTGTTAATGATATCCTTTTAATCTTATCGTGAAAAGGGTAAAATGTTAGCTAAAACACAAAGTTATGTTGCATGATATGTATGATGCAATGAACTGTGTTTCATCAATGTTTATGATATATGAATGTAATGGATGTGCATGTAAGCTGAGTAGCTGTCTTGCGGGAGAAAAATAAATCCTTGATAAACAGAGGTAATGAAATCTTTGATTGCTTCCGGAGGAAGTAAATTCCTGACCGATGCCGAGGATTCAAAAATCTTTGATTGTTGAAGATGAGAAATCCTTGCTGACTGCTTGGGGATTAAATATCTTTGATTGTTGAGAACGAGAAATCCCGGTACTTTCTTGGGAAATAAGGAAAACTCTGAAAATCTTTACTGGGGAGTTAAAACCTGGGAGGCTTCTGCTTGGAGAAATGAGACCGAGAATCTTCGATCTTGCTGGGAAATAACTCTGTGGGGCGAATGTTTACTCGGCCGGTGAAATCAGGAGCTTTGGGTTGTATGCCAAACTACTGGGGAAGCATCCTAGTTGGGGATAAGCCAAGAAGTTAACTGTTATTTGCTTGGTTCTCAGAATTTTAAGATAGCCTGCTGGGGAAATTGGGGGAAGTTGAACAGTTCCCACCGGGGGTTGGTGGTTGGAAATTTGACTTCGCTGGGGAAGAAGGTTTAGAATATTCTGGTTCCGCTGGGGATAGGTATTTCAGGGTTTTCGGGCTCCGCTGGGGATTTTGAAATTTAACTCCGCTGGGGACACATACTTTAAGACTTTGGCTTTGTTGAGGATCTGAACAATGTATTGCAGGGGATTTCTTCTGGAATGGCACAAAGATATCTTCCTACACCTTCAACCTATCAGTAATTATCCTTTCTCAATTTCGTTTTATTTGTAAGCAGTGATTATATTCAAATGCATATGCCTATTTAACAAAACTTTGGACGTTTTCAAATAAAAACATAAGTGTAAAAAAGAAATAAAGGCAAGCAAATTTCTGCATTTTGAACTATCTTTGTATTAACTTTTGTGAGTATCTTTGTACAAAGGAGACATACATCCTAGTAAGAGAATGTTTTCGTAAAAATTGAAAAATTTTATACAAAAGAAAGATGGATATGTGTAACAATTCCATGGGATTCCCATTCTGCTATAACCTTCACAACTTTGAGTATCTTGTCCATTCGCTGCTTCATCCTCTGATGAATGGATTGATCAGAAGCTTGGAGCTTGTTGGTGAAGAGATTGTTCTTAAAGTGATCCGACGAGACATAATCATACGCTTTAATTCCTTAACTTTTTCCTGGACCGCTCTTTCGGGTTTTCGATCCACCAGGAAACCCTTTTTTGCCCAAGTCGCCCTTTCGAGTTTTCAACTTGCCGGGTGTAGAGATTTTTTTTTGTTTTATCTCTAATTTTTTCCTGAACCGCCCTTTCGGGTTTTCAATTCATCGAGATGCCCGTTTTTGCCCAAGTCGCCCTTTCGGGTTTTCAACTTGTCGGGTTATTTTATGCGTAGTATCTTTTGACTATGTCTGCATTCGCAGGGTGCAGCAAGTCGTCACCGTCCATGGTGGTCAGAATCATTGCCCCACCAGAAAAGATGCTCTTGATCACAAATGGTCCTTCATAAGTAGGAGTCCACTTGCCCATGGGATCACTTTGCAGCAAGATGATCCGCTTGATTACAAGATCTCCGACTCGATATACCCGACGTCTGACTTTCTTGTTGAAGGCCTTGATCATCCGTTTTTGATACGTATGACCATGACAAACAGCAGTAAGTCGCTTCTCGTCGATCAAGTTAAATTGATCAAGCCGGGTCTGAATCCAATCGTCTTCACTTAAACCGGCATCTTTCATAATCCTTAAGGAAGAAATCTGAACCTCCATAGGTAAAACAACTTCCATGCCATATACCAACGAAAAGGGAGTTGCCCCTGTTAAAGTACGTGTCGTGGTACGATATCCATGCAGAGCAAATGGTAACATCTCGTGCCAGTCCTTGTAGGTGACTATCATATTTTGAATGATCTTCTTGATATTTTTGTTCGCGGCTTCAACAACACCGTTCATCTTCGTCCGGTAGGGAGATGAATTGTGATGATAAATCTTGAACTGTTCGCATAGAGCGGTGATCACAGTGTTGTTCAAATTTGTACTGTTGTCCGTGATAATCCTGTCGGGGATACCATACCGGCATATGAGGTTCTGCTTGATGAAGCGGGCAACCACATTCTTTGTAACGGAGGCAAAGGAAGCTGCTTCGACCCATTTGGTGAAGTAATCAATAGCCACCAGGATGAAGCGATGTCCGTTGGATGTCGTAGGCTTGATCTCTCCAATCATGTCAATGCCCCACATTGCGAATGGCCAAGGAGCTGTCAGAATGTTGAGAGGAACAGGAGGAATATGTACCTTGTCGATGTAGACTTGGCATTTGTGGCAGATGCGGGAATGTTGATGACAATCAGCTTCCATGGTAGACCAATAGTAGCATGCCCTTAGAATCTTCTTAGCCATCTTATGTCCGCTCAAGTGGGTGCCAAATGTGCCACTATGTATTTCGGTCATGATCAACTCTGCTTCAACCTTGTCCACACAACGAAGTAGAACACAATCATGGCTGCGCTTATAAGGGATGCCATTGCTTAGGAAGAATTTGGCAGCAAATCTCCTTAAGAACTTTTTATCATTGACGGAAGCTCCTTCAGGGTATTCTCGAGTCTGGAGATACCTTTTGATTTCATGAAACCAGGGTTGTTCCACTACTTCTTCGGTGTTAATCTCGTGACAGTGCGCAGGTTCGACCATTCGTTCGATGGTAATTTGGGGAGCCTCGTTATCCCAGTTGAGTTTAAACATGGAAAACATTGTAGCCAGAGCACCGGCTAACTGATTTTCTTCTCGCGGGAAATGCTCGAAGGTAATCTGCTCGAAATGAGGCAACAATGTCAAGACATGTTCTTTGTATGGGATAAGATTAGGATGTTTGGTGTCCCACTCTCCTTTGACTTGACTGATAACCAAAGCCGAGTCCCCAAATACGACCAAAGATTTGATTCCCAAGTCTATAGCAGCCTTGAGACCGAAGATGCAAGCTTCATATTCAGCCATGTTATTGGTACAGTTGAAGCAAAGTCGGGCAGTGAAGGGTGTATAGAAACCTTCCGGAGAAATGAGCACCGCACCGATACCGTTGCCAAGTGCATTTGAAGCACCATCAAAGTACAGGGTCCATCGGGATCCTTGTTCAGGTCCGTCATACGGTCTGTTACCTTCAATGTTGTCCAATGTCATGATGTCCTCGTCAGGGAAGTCGAATCTCATAGATTGGTAATCTTCGACGGCTTGATGAGCTAGATGGTCAGCTAGTACACTCCCCTTTATAGCTTTTTTGGTAGTATACTGGATATCATACTCAGTCAGGATCATTTTCCATCTAGCGATTCTTCCAGATAAAGCAGGCTTCTCGAAGATATACTTGATCAGATCCATTTTGGAAATTAGCAAAATGGTATGAGTCAACATATACTGCCTTAGCCGACGAGCAGCCCATACCAAAGCGCAACAAGTTTTCTCGAGCAGTGAGTAGCGAGTCTCACAGTCGGTAAACTTTTTGCTAAGGTAATAAATGGCATGCTCTTTTCGGCCAGACTCGTCATGTTGGCCTAGTACGCACCCTATTGAGTTATCCAAAACAGTCAGATACATGATTAACGACCTTCCTTCGATGGGTGGCATCAGAATAGGAGGTTCTAGTAAATACTCCTTGATCTTATCAAAATCAACTTGATAATCATTGTTCCATTCAACTACCTGATCTTTCTTCAACAGTTTGAAAATTGGCTCACAGGTAGATGTCAGGTGAGAGATGAATCTCGCGATATAGTTTAAGCGTCCCAAGAAACCTCTAACCTCCTTTTCAGTGCGGGGGGCAGGCATTTCTTGTACAACCTTTACTTTAGCTGGATCAACCTCAATGCCTTTGTTGCTGACAATAAATCCCAAAAGTTTACCAGACCTAACTCCAAAAGTGCACTTGCTTGGGTTTAATCTGAGCTTATATTCCTTCAACCTGGCAAACAGCTTTTGCAAATGCTCAAGGTGTTCTTCTTTTGTCTGTGATCGAGCTATCATTTCGTCTACGTAAACTTCGATCTCATGATGTATCATATCATGAAACAAAGCTACCATGGCGCGTTGATAGGTTGCTCCAGCATTCTTCAATCCGAATGGCATCACTTTGTAGCAGAAGGTACCCCATTGCGTGACAAAAGTAGTTTTCTCCATGTCCTCGGGGGACATTTTGATCTGGTTGTATCCCGAGAATCCATCCATGAAGGAAAATACCTTGTGTTGAGCTGTGTTGTCAACCAAGATGTCAATGTGTGGCAGTGGAAAATCATCTTTAGGGCTAGCCCTATTTAAGTACCGATAGTCCACACACATTCTGACTTTGCCGTCCTTCTTAGGTACGGGCACAATGTTAGCAACCCATTGTGGATAGGAAGTAACAGCCAGAAAACCAGCGTTGAGTTGCTTCATTATCTCAGCTTTGATCTTCTCAAACATGTCGGGCCTCATTCGGCGGACCTTTTGTTTGATCGGTGGACAGTCTTATCTTGTAGGGAAACAGTGAACGATGATATCTGTATCTAGTCTCGACATGTCTTCATAAGACCAGGCGAAGATTTCAACATATTCGTTCAACAACTGCACTAAGCGCTCTTTGACATTTGGTTCCAGGTTGGCACCCACTTTCACCTCTTTCTTGTCTTCCTCTGTTCCCAAGTTGATGGTTTCTAGCAACTCTTCATGAGGCAGAATAGCCCTCTCTTCTTGTTGCAAAAGCCTGGCTAACTCTCTCGGCACTTCACAGTCTTCGTCAACTTCGTACTCAGCATGATTGACCAAATCTTCAGATTTACCGAAGGCTAAAGCATAATAGTCACCCATGGAATTCGGAGTGGATGGGTACCTGCATTTGTGAGTATGGGTGTGTGTAAGGGATAGCCATCCTTAAACAAAACAAAATGCAAAAGGAAAGAAAATGAACACAACAGTTTATAGATGAAGACGTACAATGATTCATTAAATCATGGCATATGATAATGAAGAAAATCAAGCCCTTACAAATGGACCTATATGCCCCGGGAAAGGCATAAGGTGAAAATAGTGTACAAATTATTTAGTTATTACAGACTAAAATAGGAAATTGTTCAAAGATAAATTTACTGGTTGATGAAGGTGATGGGAATAAAATCCTTTGCTTCCCAGTTGCTTAAACCCCCTTCGACGGTTGGGAAGATCCAATCTTCAAAGTTGTTCTCTTCATCCTCATCTTCTACAACATTAATTCCATGGTAGGTGATTTTTACGGGAGGTCTTCCAGTCTTGGAGCGATGCATAGCCTTCTGTCCTGCAGCAGTAAACCCTAATCCAAACTTGTCCGTCTTATGGGGAAAATCAGGAAGTTGCCCCCACACCGTGGTCTTTCCTTCTTTAATCACAGCCTCTGTGTCCTTGAGAGATGCCATCCTAGATACATGCTTAGGAATGATAGGCACCTCAACCATTGTCTTCGCAACTGCGACCTCAGGAGAAACTTCCTCAAAATGTTGGAAAGGCGTTTCGATGAACTCGCCATCCAACTCCACATATGGGAAGGAGTTGAGGTGACTTATCATGTACTCTTACTCGCCGTGCACCGTTATAATCTTACCCTCAACAGGATACTTCAGCATTTGGTGTAAAGAGGAGGTAACTGCCCCAGCATAATGGATCCACGGTCTTCCTAACAAACACGAATATGAAGGACGAATGTCCATCACATAAAAGGTGGAGTTGAAAACTTCTGTGCCCACTTTGATAGGAATGTCAATCTCTCCGTGAACCATTCTTTTGGACCCATCAAAGGCCCTAACAACGATGTTACTGGGTTTGAGGGTCAATCCTTCGCAGTCCAAACGGTCTAATGCTTTCTTCGGCAGCACATTCAAGGAAGAACCAGTATCAACTAAGACATGGGCGAGGGTGGTTCCCCTGCATTCAAATGAGACATGTAGCGCGTCGTTGTGTTTCCTTCCCTTGGGAGTCAAATCAGCATCTGAAAAGCCAAGACCATTATCAGCAGTAAGGCTGGCCACGCACTCCTGAAACTGGTCAGCCGAAGTTTCTTGGGGCACGTGTGCCGTCTTTAAAAATTTTATTAAGGCCTTAGCATGGGCCTCAGAGCAGAGTAGAAGAGCCAACATGGATATTTTGGAAGGGGTCTGCCCTAGCTGTTCCATGATGTCGAAATCGCTCCTTTTGATTATTTTCAAGATTTCCTCCATTTCTTTCTGGGTGGTTTCGGGGATAACCACAATATGAGCCTTCGTCCTGACAGGCGCTTCTAGTATCCCCTTACCCTTATCGGTAGTATCAACAGATGGTCTTACTTCAGGAGTATCCAATTCTTCAATTATCGGGTCTTGCACAAATGGCTTAACAGGCACAGAAGCTTTCGAGGGTCCGAAAACTACTCGAGGGGGAGCAATCTCTGGAGAAAAAATCCGGCCGCTGCGAGTTATCTTGCTTGTTCCCGCAATGTTCCCTATATCAGGGGTTTCCTCTTCAGAATTCTCTTGGACTGCTTCAATCTGTTTGATACCATGATAGAAGATTTCTCCTCCGTAGTTCCATGGTATCATTTTGTTAGATTGATACGGGACAGACCCCAACATGGTGATTTTTAATGGTACAAACTCAGGATCAGGTGTAATCTTGACAGGCCTTTTGCAAGCCTTGGGAAGATTGTTGAAAATGGTTATTATTGCAATATCATTGGTTGAAGTAGCAAAAGTAGCAGGAGTAACAGGAGTGAAGGAATCAACAGGGGTCTTTTGGAAGAGTATCTCTTGGGTATCCATCAGGCGTTGGATACCTGATTTCAACATTGGGCAGTCAGCTCGTATGTTTAAACAAAAGTAGCAGTCTTTTACACAACCTGGGAATATCCTGGCTCTCATCAAATTCACTTTAATCACTGGTAAGGGAGTCAAAAGGTCAGCAACATTGGTAACATGAAGGTCTTCCATAACGGCATGAACATTATGACCGTGCTTGGGCATTGGGGCAGAAATCACATTTGGCTTTTCGGGCGCATCGGATTCTACTTCCTTGGCGTCAATCAGGTCTTGGATTTTGTTCTTAAGAGCCCAACAGTTGTTGGTATCATGCCCTGCACTGTCAGAGTGGTAAGTACACTTGGCATTGGAGTGGTAGTATGGAGAGGAGGTATTAGGGTTCTTTGGTGCTTCCTTCAAATTGGTAAGATTCAACTTTAACAAATGAGGGAGTACTTGAGCTGGCATCATGTTGATTCGGGTGAACTGCCATTGTGGCCTTTCTACCCGTTGTTGATCAGGTCTTGGCTGATTGCCACGAGGTTGATCATTTGAAGAGTTTTGAATCATCACAACCCCTACAGTTGGCCGGCGCTCAGTTCTCCCTTGACTTTTCTGAGAATAAACAGTAGAGGCCTCCTTCTCAGCTGGGAAGGTTTTCTTAACAGCAGTGGACGCAGAGGTATCTTTCTGAATCTTACCACTTTTAATACCGGCCTCGACCCTTTCACCGGTCAAAATTAGTTCGGTGAATCCTGCGGAAGAACTCCCAATTAAATGATTGAAGAAAGGGTCCCTAGAAACATGTCAACCAGCTCTCTATCCGACAATGGTGGCTGCACCCTTCCAGCCAGGTCACGCCACTTCTGGGCATACTCTTCAAATCCTTCATTGGAAGCCATCCCCATACCTTGTAGTTGAGTACGAGTGGGCGCCAAATCAGCATTGTATTGGTATTGACGGTAAAAAGCAGCAGCTAAGTCTTCATAGTTATGAACTTCAGATCTCTCAAGTTAATAGAATCAGTCCAATTGTGTGCCTGACAAACTGTCTTGGAAAAAGTGTACCCAGAGGTCTTTATCAGATGAGTGGGGTTGGATCTTTGTGACATAGGATCTTAGATGCATCTTTGGGCAGGACAGACCGTCATACTTAGCAAATGTTGGTACTTTGAACTTGGGAGGAATGACGATCCCAGCGACCAACCCTAGTTCTTCAAAATCTAAACCAGGTACCTTTTGCAACTCCATGGCTGCCAATCTATCCTCAAGATTTTTATATTTATCATTCGCCGGGGGATATTGCTGTTCGGAGTAGTCTTCGTCTTCTTCCTCTTCCTCCTCTTCAACTTCAGATTCAGAAGGTCCCGCAGCTCCTTTTCCTTTACCAGCCCCTTCATCAGACGTTGAGGGGAACTCGAGAACTTTTCTAGCATTACTTTCAAACCTTCTTCCAAAAGTGGCTACTCCGAGCCTTTTCTTCTTTTTCTCTTTATTTTTCTCCAACAGTGCTTTAAGGTCCTCTTGACCCTTTACTAATGTCATGAGGAGTTGCTGGAATTGAGAATTTTGTGCTTGCAGATCCTTAACCGTCTGCTCCAAATCCATCTTGCTGAAATAAACAGCAGAAAGATAAGGAAACCTGGTGTGAAGACCTGTTTATGCATATGATGAATGGTATGTTATTCATGTAATGCATTCAAGGATTCATAAATTCAAATTTGTTGCAAACAAAAAGGAACACACGTCATGTTAAGAAGAAATTGTTAGTACATAAGTGCACCATGGGCAAAATATTACAAAATTCTTAATGTAAAAAGACATTGCGCATCCTCTTTGGTGCGATGTAAGTGTTGAGAGTTTCCTCTTCATGTAGTCGGAGGGCCAAAACCTTCTTCTCACTGGCATAGAAGCTGGCTTCAAAAGTATCTCATTCTTCCTTAAGTTGGATCCAACTCTTTTGCAATTCTTCCCATGATGTTGGCATGTCAGGATGTAGGAGGGTGTATGGAACCTCTCCTTCCATAACAAGCTTTTTGATCAAGGGGAGAATGTGAGGGTATGGCATCATAAGATTTTGGGCGCGGGTTCGTAACCACTTGAGATAAGGCTCAAGGGGGATGGAATTCTTGTGCCCCAGTGTCTTACTATCCACCTTATTGGGCATCCTTCAAGCTCTGATGAACCTTTGTCGAAGTCCTTGTGCATCGTTGTCAAAGTCAAAAACTAGGTCAGGAATCAGCATGTCATGAGGGCCATCCCTCTGAGCATATCCAAACTGTCTTAGAGCTAAACAAGGGTTGTAGGTAATGCCTCACCTAATTCCAAGTAGTGGGACATTAGGGAATTCCCCACAACGATCAATGATGATGACATTTTCTTTGGACCGAGAACACCAATGTACATCAGAATGTGTGAGGGTCATCAACCGTTGTGACCACCTTAAACCCTGCTCATTCTTCAAAACTGATTGTGGAAGGTGAGAAATAAACCACCTTGCTAGGAGAGGAGTACAGCACATGAGAACACCTCTTTTCCTCATTGTTCATGTGTAAAATGAGTGTAGGATGTCCCCAAGCAATGTAGGCACAGGATTCCGAGATATGAAAATCTTGACAGCATTCACATCTATAAGTTGATCAGGGTTTGGGAACAGGACCAACCCATAGATAAGGAGTGCCACAATATCTTCAAAGGCTTGTAGATCAAGAGAATTCCAGCAGTCTTGTGCCTTCTCAAACAGAAACTTTACCAAGAAACCCTTGACACCACTCCTGGTTTCCCAATATCCCTTGATGTCAGATGGTTGCAAGTGTAATGCTTGAGCAACATCTTCAGGCTTTGGTTCTTTTTCCGTACCGTTGTAGGGTAGTTGATGAAGAATAGGAATTCTCAAGAGTTGAGAAAATTCCTCCAAAGTAGGTACTAGTTGGTAATCAGGGAATGTGAAACAATGGTGTAGGGGGTCAAAGAACTGGAAGAGAACTTTCACCATGTCTTCTTCAATGTTGGAGTTGACCAAGTTGAGAAGTCTGCCATGTCTTTCACTGAAGAGAGAATTCTCTGGAATCTTGGATGTAAGCTCCTTGATTTGAGGAGGGATTCTCACAAGGTTGACTTGAATTGTTTTCCTGCGAAGAGATTCCATGACCTACAAAACAAGAATAAAGATGAAGATCCAAACCCTTGAAATGGTTAGTGGATGCATATGATGCTTTATGATGTTCATGATGTATGCACAAACACATGTACAAGTAAGTCACACAAAACCCTAGTTTCAGGCTTGCATGAGGTTTCATAGGTAAATACCCTCTTGAGTTTAGTTGGCTCGAACCTGTCCTATAAATAGTAACCGGGTTCTAAGGAGCTCAATATCACTGGATTGTTTTCTATGTTCATTGTTTTGGTTTAGCCACTTAACTAGCGACTAAAATATTCCAAGAAAACAACCCTCAATGAGTGTAGTATCGAGTATCTACCAACTTCGGACTGCACCAAAGCCGGTCATCTCACTACCCCTAATAAAAGGCCAAGATGGTCAAGTAAGGTTCTAAGAGTTCATTAGTGCTTTATGACATCACTCAGCGGCCCCGTATTCTCTTTGACTGACTCAAAGGCTACCGGTACTCACAAATATGTCGCACTAATATAGCTATTGGTTCAACCATGTTGGTATGCCCCACACAGTTTCCACAATGTATTGCTATTTACCTATGAATGTTTCCCAAATCTGGGTAGAGGATTTCAAGCCCAAACAAGAGAACCAAATGTAAAGCAATCAAAGCAAACAATATAATCATGCAAAGGGTGATCTAAGCCCTAAGGTTACTCCACTTTTAAAGTATTCCCCAACAGAGTCGCCAGTTCTGTGATACGGTGGGAGAACTGACTTGGGATTTTACGTTTGTGTTTGCAAATGTTTTGGTTTAGCAAGAGTCGCCACCGACTTTTATTTTATCCTAAGGAAAGGTCAAAAAGCACAGGAAAGACCTTTGAGATGTTTTCTTGGGTTCGGAGAGTAGATTATAGAAAGGAAAGGTATTAACACCCTTTCTATCCATCCATGGTTATCCATGGGCTCTTAGTTACTTGTTTAGATCATTTGCTTTGCTTTTCAATTGTTTGAAATAGTACTTTTCAATTGTTTGAAATGGTGCTTTGTGTGTGGTTTTGAAAGATGTTTTTGAAAAGAGGCCATCCTTGTGGCAACCTTTGTAATGATTCTTGTTTGAATGTATACAAAGGTGTTTTTGTCTTTTGAAAAGTTTTCAATGTTTGAAAGTTGGATTTTGAAGTTGTGTTGTGGAGTGTGTTTGAAAATAGCAAGGATGTTTTTGCAAGCTTTGATCAAGTAACTAAGAGCTATCTACCCTATTTTACTCAAAGATATTTCTTATGTTTTTAACCCTTTTAACAATGTTGTTTCACCATTGTATTTGGTGAAAAAACTTGTGTTAGGATGTTAAACGGGACAGGCGCGGGTCATCGTATAGACCATGATAGCAATTGTGTCAAGTATTTTTTGCAATTTTATTAAGGGACTTGATTATTTTGTTTAGGCAACCTAGATTGCGTCATCGAGGGACTATGATATTTTGTTTTGTTTTTGTTTTGCCAAAGTACTTGACATGCATACCATGGCCCATTTTTGAAGGCAACAAGTGGATTGTAACCCTAGGGGTGCAAGTGTGCATTGTGTTTGTTTTTCATGCATTTTGTCTTTGATTAGGTCAAACTATTTGTTGGTTTTGATTTTTGCATACAAACCCTAATTCTAATCATGGCATAATTGAAAGCATTTAAATGCGTAAAAATAAATCTAAGCTATTACAACTTTGATATAGGGAGGGGGTACAAATTTGAATAGGGGATTATTTTACAAGAAATTAAACCCTAAATTATTACAACCAAATTGAATTTGCAAGGCATAAAACTTAAATGTACAATATTTAAATAAATACAATAAATAAATATTAAATAAAAAGTATTATGCTAAAAGGTTTTTTAGGTATGTAAAGTATTTTCAATGGAAAGAAATGTAAAGAAATAAATAAAAAGTTAATTTTAATTATTTTTTTAGGGTAAACCCTAATTCCTTAAAGAATTGGTATTATTTAATATTTATATACAAAAATGTATCAATATGTACAAAAACAAAAGTATATTGAAAAAAAGTATTTTTTTAGTATAAAATATCAATAAAAATAAAAATGTATTATTCTTGTGTTTTTTTATTCTACGCTTTTAATAAAATAAAGTATATATATATATATATATATATATATATATATATATATATATATATATATATATATATATATATATATATATATATATATATATATATATATATATATATATATATATATATATATATATATATATATATATATATATATATATATATATATATATATATATATATATATATATATATATATATATATATATATATATATATATATATATATATATATATATTAAGTGTGTAAAAAAATAAATTATTTACAAAAATGCAATATATTCAAGAAAATATTTTTGGTGTAAATAAAAATAATAAATAAAAGTATTTTATTTTTTTACATTATTTTTAAGTTTAAACAAAATAATATAAAGTATTTAATCATTTTTATGTTAGAAATAACTAAAATAAATACCAAATAAATGCAAAAATTTATGAAAATATTTTTTAGGCATTTTTTATATTTGAAAATAAAATAATAAAGTCAGAAATGAAATTAAAATGCAAAAAATAATAAATATACAAAGAAATGGGCCAAGGGGGTGTGAAACTGAAAAAGGGGGTGTCAAAAGTAGGAAATAGCCAGGCCCAACCCAGCTACTTCATCTTCTTCCTCTGTCCAACAGAAACGCGCGCATGGCCAGTTCAAACTTATATCTCCTGTTTCTGTGCTTTTTTGACAAAACTCAAAACATGAAACTTGTAGAGCATCAAATCACGAATCTAACCATATAAAAAACTTAAGCTAAATCTCAAAGACCAGAGAGAATTTCTCTGGCCCTAATTTCTAACCTAGTTTTTTCAGAAAATTCATGGATGAAATTCTCCTAGCACGATTAATATAAATGAAAGCTAAGCACATGTATGGTTTCAGGGCAATGAATACAACATCTTTCATTCACAAACCTAAGTCTATATGTTCCTAAATAGAGAGATAGAAGTTCATGAAATACCTGTTTCAGTTAAGTTTGAGTTGGCCAATACAGAAACTTTCAATGGGGCCTGAGGTTCTTTTGAGCTTGCTTGATGTCCCCTGAACCTCACATAATGCTTAGTTTGTTTTGAAATGGCCTAAATCGTGCTACAGAACTCAACCTGCAAAGCTTCCAAACAAAAATGGTAATGTGTGTAAATGGAGTTACATCAGCTTGTGAATGATCTGGACAGCTTAGGTGTATTGTTTAGAATGTGTTTGAAGTGATTTTGGACAAAACGCACGAGGGGATTTGATTGTGACTTGTGATTTGTAGAACTGGCCCTGTTTTGGGCAGAAATGGAGATTTTGTGCACAAGGGGGTTAGAGAGGTCAAAGACTCGTGTTTCTGGCTTACAAGGATATGAGAAACTTGTTTGAAAACTTTGCTTGAGTTCAATATATCAGATGTGTGAGTTATGAGCTTTTTGGCCATTTGACTTGTTTTGAAAGCAAAGATGTGAAGTGACCAAGCTATGGCCTGTACAGGCTAGTTACAAGCATGCTCAAGTTGGTGTACTATGCCTGAGATTAGGGAACTTGTTTGATGCAAGGAAAAAAGTCCAAGGCTCAAGAAAATGCAATTTGACATAAAGTTCTCTTTATGAAAATGGAAGTATGACCTTTATGCTCAAAATGGAAATGTTCATTGTACAATGCTCTCTTGATCAGAACAATGCCAATGTCCAATGTATTTGCATTCAATTTTTGAGTGTAAATTGGTTTAGAGGCCTGTAATTATGTACTAAGCTAGTTTGGTCAGATTTGCAACTTGGTATGAACATGTATTGGCCATGGTTACAAAGTGAGTTTTTGCCAACTTCAAGCATTTGATTCTCCCTAACCACAAATGTGTTTGAGGAGTTCTTGGACAATTTGGAAAGCTTGAAACATGTACTATAATACATCTTTGAAATGAAACTTAAGACTCCAAGTGGAACTATGTGAAAAATGGCCAAGAAGATGGGTCAAAATCCTGCCTAAATAGGGCAAAATTTCTCTAAGTTAAAAGTTTTAGGTACCCTTGTTCCAAAAATCATAACTTGAGATCCAAGCTTCTTTTAAGAAAACTTTGTGAAAAAAAGTTGTAGAATTTGTGATGGAATACAACTTTCATGTTGTAAGTTTTGATTGAATCCCTTTGCATCTTGGTGAAAATGTGGGACAAAGTTAGGAAAAATTAAGAAAATTTCATAACTTAGAAAATTTCTAAGTTATGAAAATTTTCCATTTTAAACCCTAATTTGCAATTTTGGGTTTCTTGATGAAACATTTTCATAATTTGACATGTCTTGATGAAAAATGACCCTTGGCACTTGATTTTGACCAAAAAGTCAGAGTTTGACTTTTTAGTGTACAATCAAATTTTGACCAGTTGACTGAAAAATTCATCTGTCAATCCTATGCATTTGAGATCTTTTGAACTTGTTGAATGGGTCAAGATGATGTAATTGAGCCCTTGAGTCCATGGTTGGGCTTGATTTTCCATTGGCTAGGTCAAACAGTCAAAAATTGCCTTTGCACAGTCCAAACTTGATCAAATGGTTCATATGAGTTCATAATGTTGATGTGGGTCAAAATTCATGAGGATTGACTGTCAATTGGCCACAGTTGACTTTTTCCCTAATACAGTTGATTTCTAGGTCAACTGTCCAATTGACTGGGCAAAAATTATTAAGGCTTGAAACTTGGTATGGACAAACTTGTGAGTCCAACATGGAGTATGAAAGTCACTTTTGGCATTGAAGGTCAAAACATCCCTGTGCAAACTCAAACCCTAATTTAGGTCAACAGTGCAAGGAGGTGTCTTGAGCAGAGCAAACCCTAGCTTGATCTTGAGTTCCAAGAGTCTTGTGATGAGAAATGTTGATGAAATGGGAGGGAAAATTTTGGGGTACAACAATTTTCTTGGCCATGGAATTTCCACTGGCATGAGTCCCAAAAGAGCCCTCGTGAATTTCTCGTATGATAGATTCTGCTTCGTGTCTATCCATGCATCTGAGCAGAACTGAATCATAGTTTCTTTTGTAAAAAATGTCTCCTGACAGTAAAAACTTGGATGCTAACCTTCTAAGAGTCCGCTTATCACAAATTTTAGCACCCTTGGGGTACTCTTCCTTCTCAAGATATCTTTTGATGTCGAAATACCATGGCTTTTCGCCCGACACATCTTCAGTTGTGAGACAATGGGAAGGGAAAATGTGTGATGGTTCCTTGTAACAAAGGATTCTTATATTGGGTGCATGATTTGGATAGTTGACTTTGAACATTGCTGCTAAAATGGCAAGAGCGTCTGCTAGTTAATTTACTTCTCTAGGAATGTAAAAAGCGGGAAGCAACTCTAATATGTAATCTCGATATGGAACTAAATCAGGGTGTCGTGTATCCCAATCACCTCGTACTTGATATATTACTAAGGCAGAGTCCTCA
Source organism: Vicia faba (assembly GCA_948472305.1). Lineage (NCBI taxonomy): Eukaryota > Viridiplantae > Streptophyta > Magnoliopsida > Fabales > Fabaceae > Vicia > Vicia faba. The sequence goes on along the minus strand of OX451738.1, from coordinate 675,699,380 downwards.
TAAACTTCCAAAATCTTGATCTTCAAATCAATGGCTTCTTTAAGGCCCACTACACAAGCTTCGTATTCGGCGACGTTATTCATACAATAAAAACATAGCCTGGATGTGAAAGCTATGTGAGTATTGCACGGAGAAGTCATAACTGCCCAATGCCATGGACCATGGCATTTTATGCACCATCAAACATGAGAGTCCATCGCTCCCTTGGTTCGGGTCCTTCCTTATCATCAAGTTTCATAACATCCTCATCTGGAAAATCAAACTTCATTGACTGATACTCGTCCCATGGCTAGTAGGTGTGACAACTGGTTTTTAAATCAGAGCCGCCACTATTAGTTTTTATCCTAGGGAAGGGAATCTAACAGAAAACCCTAATTCGCAGACAGAGATTCTAGGTTTCGGACTCAATTAGACGAAAGGAAGGTGTTAGGCACCTTTCATCTACCTTGTTCACAAGGATACTAGGTTTTAGGATTAGGTTTGGGTAAAGTATGGTTTTAATTTATTAGGGGAAAAGGTTTAAATTTTTTATAGGGGAAAGAGTTTGTTTTTTTTATAGGAGAACTCGCTACGATTTTTGATCGTATGCCTACATATCCTCTTAAGTGGAATAAGAGTCCTAATTCGTAGTTCGTACGAGGTTGGTGTTTTTTAGGGGTCGCAAACGTATTTTGAATCACCTCGCACTTTGGTCGGGAATAGTGATTGCGGAGATTTTGACTAAATGCGCGGTAAGTCAAAATCTGTTTGAAACCCTTTTGCAAAAACAGTTGATTAGCTTAGTTGATTGCGAAAAATGGTTTGTTGTTTGTTAGTGTTTTTTAACTGTGTTAATTTCAAAAATATCTTGATTAATGCATGATTAAAAATATTTGATGCAAATATGAGAAAATAATATATTCACGAGTATTTAAATAAAAAATAATTTTAGATAATAATAATAGATAATAACAAATAAAACTATGTAAAATATTAATAATAATAATAACTATTGTAAATAAATAGAAAAAATAGTAATTATAAATAAAAGAAATTAATAATATATATAAAAGAAGGAAATAGAAAAATATATGAATTATTAGAAAATAGAAAATAAATTAATTTAGTTAAACTTAAAAGGGGGTGCGTTTTTAATTGATAAGTAAAAATAGGGGGGCACTGGAAGTAAAGCCCAGGCTGGCCCAATTGTTGTTCAGACAGGGGGGGTGTGAGTTGTTTTACGTTTAGAAATTTACAGCAAAGAGGGGTGTGCAAAGAAGTGGGCTTAGGCCCATTACGTGAATTGGAGGGGGTTCGGTTAGTTAGGTTTGTGAAGGAGCATGACTCTTATCGTGAAATTTGGCCTAGCGACCGTTTGATCATTATCAAATGGATGATGATGGGGGAGTATGGTAACTAAGGTGTACACGCGGATATTGGAATATTGACAGAATGTACATTTTGTTTTAACATCATTTCCAATTCAATTGACAATAACATCTTTCCTCCTTCGTTCCAAACCCTTTCCTCTCCTCACCAAACCCTTTCTTCTTCTAACCCTAGATGTCTACCCACGGCGGTGGCACTGTAAACCTTACCCCTTCCTCGCTGTAACCAACAATCCCAAAACCCACAACATAAAAAGGAAAAACAAAAGCTAATGCTTCTTACCCACTCTGCGATTACTTATTTAGATTTTTGAGGTGTTTCGATCCGGGGCTAATCCTCCTTCTTCTCCTTGTTAGAGGTAGTGGCTTCGAAGATTAATGGTGGTGTTCGACAGCGGAGCAACACCTAACGGTGTAATTAGGGTTCAAGATATTGGAACCCCAATTGCGATGGCTTCAACAACAATTTTCTTCAAGCTTCTAGGTCCTGCCCTATTGTCTTCAAGATTTCCAAGCCTCTGTATTTGATTCTTCCCTCTCTGTATCTCCCAGTCCTCCCTCCCTTCTCGATTTCTATTAGTTAGTATATAAAGTTTTTTGTAATTAGGGTTTGAATTTCTGTTATAGGTTAGATTAGCATGAATTTAGGGATTGATTGTCTTAGAATTAGGGATTGGATGATTCTAATTTATTTGGGTTTTTATTGATTTGATTTTGGATTGATTCTGTTGCAATTTTTTTTTTACTGTAATGGAGATTTGTTTTGTAATAAGAGATTTTAGATTTGCTGATTTGATTTTGTTTGAATGTGATTGATACTGTAATTCTGGGCTTAGTTTAATGATGTTTCTGGATATTTGATTGGATTCGATTCAGTTGAAAATTTGATTTTAACAGTAGCTGTTAGTGCAAAAAAATACGCAAATTTGCTGTAAAATTAGAATAGTACGCGTTTCTAATATTTGGGCCAACATAGTTGTTATTTCATTCAGTAGGCGTTTACAGCAAAAGCTTTTCTAAATTGGGCCTGATCATTATCCAACAATACATTTTCTAATTATAGCAAATAAAACAAATTTAAGAGGTCAATTTTATAAAAACTTATTTAACATTACTAGGCCCAAATGGCCTTTCCGTAACCCAATATTACTTAAACCAAACTTTTGATAAATACAATTAACATAATGCTTAATAATAGCAGTGAAATATTATAAATAAAAAGCTAACAGTAATATATTCTTTTTATTAAAATAAAAACAATAGTTTTAAATTTTTTTGAAAACAACAAAACAACAAATGGGCTGTTAGAAACTGTTTAATGGGCCAGTAATCTATAACCATACCTCACCTTTTTCTATTTGGACAATGCAAATGGAAATGGACCAGCTGGAATATAATGGGCTAGCATATTGAACTTCCACCTCCTTTTTTTACTAATAACATTAACACTAAAAATGGGTTTTATTAATTAAAACTTAATTTTTAATTACTAGAAAATTAAACATAAGTGGACTTAATAATTTAATAACCTAGTAATTATTATCTCTTTTTTCTTTAAAATAGTTTTCCATTTTCGAATTGCATGGGCCATTGGCCAACATGCTTTGCGAATGGGTTTATGAGTCTTTCTGATTTAGAAAGCCCCATTTTCCTGAATTAAAAATACACCCCCTCTGGTCTTGGATAAAGATAGGCCATCAGATACTACTGTACCATCTTTAATTAAATATTTCTTCTATTTTAATCTTGAAAAATAAAAATCATCAAGGCAGGACAAATTTGGGGTACGACAGCTGCCCCTATTCAATTATCTTCCAATTGAATATCGTGAGAAAACGTGAGTCTTATGCATTCTGATTGGGATTTTATTGAATACTTGGAATACCCCAAAATTTGTCCGATAAACATAAGGTTATACTGATATAGCATAACCTTACGAGTCTCAAGGAAGCAGGTAAAGCTGATAATGTATCACTTACCAGGGTTTGATAACGAGGCAGATGGTTTTGAGCCTAAGAGAGCAATTTTGTATGTCTTGGTTTGGTTTCGATTATTCACCCATTTGGAGGATGAATACAATAATAATTGATGACGCATGGCTGCTTGAAGACTGAGGCCATGGGTTATGTTCGCGAATCACTGCACGACGTATGAGGCGATGGGCTAGAGTTTTGCTTTCTTTCGAGCATCACAACATGAAGTCTGAGGCGATGGTCGGTGTTACAGAATAAAGAAATACATTATTTTATGAAGTTTTTAGGAAATGAGCTTAGGTTCGCAAATCGCTGCGTGAAGTATGAGGCGATAAGCTAGATTTTGGTTTCGAGCATCGCTGCCTGAAGTCTGAGGCGATGATCTGTGTCGCGGAATAAAGAAACATATTGATGCATGAAGTCTGAGGAAATGGGCTTGGTTCGCAAATAGCTGCGTGAAGTCTGAGGCAATAGGCTAGATTTTAGTTTCGAGCACCGCTGCCTGAAGTCTGAGGCGATAGGTTGGATTTTATGGAATAAAGAAACACATTGCTGCATGAAGTCTGAGGCAATGGGTTAGGTTTGTAAATCGATGCGTGAAGTCTGAGGCGATAAGCTAAATTTATTTTCGAGCATCTCTGCATGAAGTCTTAGGCGATGGTCTGTGTCGTGGAATAAGGAAATGCATTACTGCATGAAGTCTGAGGCAATGGGTTAGGTTCGTAAATCGTTGCATGAAGTCTGAGGCGATAGGCTGGGTTTTGTATTTTTCGAGCATCGCTGCATGAAGTCTGAGGCGATGGTCTATGTTGTGGAATAAAGAAACACATTGTTGCATGAAGTCTGAGGCAATGGGTTAAGTTCATAAATTGCTGCGTGAAGTCTGATGTGATAAGCTAAATTTGTTTTTTCTAACATCGCTGCATGAAGTCTGGGGCGATGATCTGTGTCGTGGAATAAAGAAACACATTGCTGCATGATGTCTGAGGTAATGGGCTTGGTTCATAAATCGCTGCATGAAGTCTGAGGCAATAAGCTAAGTTTTCGAACATCGCTGCATGAAGTCTAAGGCGATGACCTGGGTTTGTAAGGAACTCACCACTGCAGGAAGACTTAAGTGATGGGTTGAATGTGTCACGACATGAAGACTGAGGTGACGAGTTGAATCGTAGGAGAAGCACTTTTTTGGTTGACCCTTAGGTAGCTAAATCGAGGGCGAGATTGTATGTTTGCTTTATGATACATGTGCGTGATATTGAGATGTTTGGATGTATGGAAAATGTATGATGTTTGGTGTGTGGAACCCTGAGTATTGTATGAAAAAATGTACAGTGCAAGTATGCTTTGGATATGAAAAATATATGTATGAAAGGTGTGTAGGATGCGCATATGCATTGGACGTTCTTGTTTTTCTAGGTACTTCTTGATATGTTGTGCAGCTTTGTTGAATTTGAACGCAGAGGACAATGTTAGGAAAAATTTGAACATTTATTTTCTATATTGTAAGTGCAGGTGTAGACGTGGATGTAGACATAGGTAATGGCATATACGTAGACTTGTATGTTGTAAGCGCAGGCGTAAGCATAGACGTATGTATTGGCATATGTGTATCCTTTTATGTTGTAAGGTGTAGACATGGACATGTTTGTAGACTTTGCATTACAAGTGCAAGCATAGGCGCAGACGTATGTGCGGACGTAGACTTTTTGCGTCGTGAGCATAGACATGTGTGTAGACTTTTGTGTTGCAAGATGTAGGAGTAGCCATGTGCGTGGACGTGTGTATAGCCCTTGTATTATGAGTGCAAGCAGATGCATAGATGTGTGTATGGACTTTTGTCTTGTGAGCGTAAACGTGGGAATAGCCATGTGTGTGGATGTAGACGTGGATTTTCTTTCAATCTTTTTCTAACCAAAATGTTTTTTCGATGTTTTGTCAAATGCTTTTATTTTGTTAATCCCCCGAAATGATTTCAAGACATTATTCATAAGTAATGATTGTAGTATTTTATAAACAAGTCTTAGAAAAGAAAAAAATGCAATTTGAAAGATTCAAAGAAAGAAAATGTTTTATTGATATGCCTCTGAATAGGTGAGAATATAAGATGAAATTCCTAGGAAGAGGTAATTACAGAAATTTTTACAACTATAAATGGCAATAAAGAATGATAATTGTTGTTGTTGTTCCCCAATATCCTTTTAATGACCTTATCTCCTTTTCTTATGAGTTATATGATTCATATCTATCTCTCCCTTCATGGTTCATAGTCGCAGTTCTTATATCACAGTCTTTTTGTTCTTTATTTCTTTATATGAAATCCCTAACTTTTGCCTGGATTGCCCTTTTAGGTTTTCAATCCACCGGAATAATTTTTTGTTTATATGCCCCTAATTTTTGCTTGGATCACCCTTTAGGGTTTTCGATCCACTAGGACGCTCCTTTTTGTCTAAGTCGCCTGTTTGAGGTTCGAGCTTAGCGAGCTTCTTATACATAATATTTTTTAACTGTGTTTGAGTTTGCCGTATGCGCCGGTTCTTCCCCATCCATTGTTGTGAGGATAAGACTACCACCGGTGAATGTTATTTTGACTACATTCAAACCTTCGTAGTTGGGGGTCCATTTACCACGTGGGTCAAGGCGAGGTATTAGGATCTTCTGGAGCATTAGACCATGTTGTAGTTCCTCTTGTGGAGTACACTGTTACTCAGAAAGAACTTCGAGGCTAATTTTCATAGAGTTTGCTTTTCGATGCTAGAGGCATTTTCTGGACGTTCTTGTTTTTCTAGGTACTTCTTGATATCGTAAAACTAAGGCTTGTCATCCGGTCCTTCTTTGATAGCAAGACTAAGTGGGGGCTCTTGATTGTGTCTGTTTATGATGCGCGGTTCGTGGTTTGACCAAGTTACTTTGAACATAGCTGGAGAGTTTCCAGGGCGTTTTCCATTTGATTTTCTTTTTGTGGGATGTGACTGAAAGTGATCTTTGTGAATTCTACAGTTAGTTTTAAATCATGATCTTGATAGGGAATCAGTTTTGGATGTTTAGTATCCCATTCACCATTGACTTGGTATATGGCTTGTGAGCATTCTTTGGAGAAGTCAAAACTACCCCTATATCGTGCCCCAGTGCATTTAAAGCCTCGTCGAACGTGAGTATCCAACGTTCCCCTGGCTCGGGTTCTTCGTCAGGTCCAGTTATTTCATAGTTGCTTATTTTTACAACACTGTTTGTTTTTGACCTTGGCCTGTTTTTGTAGGAACAAGCAAATATGCACAATAATTTAATCAGCTTCTTTGTGGCTCCGCTCTAACATTACCCATTAGCTTGGTTTCTTCCGGATCTTCCCTTGTGCTCCGATTAATGGTCTTAGTAACCTCTTGATATGGTTGTATATTGTTAGCCTTTCATTTTATTTCCCTCGCCATTTTCTCAGAGAGTTCAAGATCTTTATCATCTTCCTTTTTAGCTTGGTTGATAAGAGCATCAAAATTATATCGGGTCGCAGCAGTAACATTATCGGTGGCTTTGGGCATGAATTTGCACACTTATCATGTTTTGGTGCAGATTTAGTACATGAATATTTAAAAATGCATATGCAGAGAAAGTATTGCCATTTTTAAATTTGAGATATAAATGCAAGAGAAAGAAAGGGATCTTAATTGGAAAAAAATATAACTTTTATTAATCATAAATATTATCTGAAACAAAACGGGGAACCCTTACAAGCAACCCATATGCTTCGGGCTTGACCTAGGTTCTTTCAAAAGCAAGAAAAATTAATTAGGAAAGAAAAAGGTCTCGGGAATCTCCACGGCAGTCCATTTTTGAGTCCTTCTCCTGGGGCACATTCTCGGACGAACTTAGTTGCCTTCTCGGTGTTGACTTTGTTGGATATCATCACCACATGTCCGTCGTGCTCTATAAAGGTCTCTTGGATCGGAGGAAAGTGTGCTTCACCCTTTAGAGTAGATTTATATTTTTCTTTAGGAAATGGTCTGAATTGGACTATGCCCTTATCCCCTAGCCTTTGTGGAGTTCTTTCGAAAGCTTCATTATGTTCTAGCAAGAGTCCACATCCCAACAAATATTCTTCCGGCAAGTTTATCGGGGTTTTTGCTTGTCTGCTTGCCCCAGGGTCAGTGACTACTTCAATTGCATTTATTGTTGCCCCATCATGTGAAGGAATGTTAGGCTTCTCAAAAGTAATGTCTTGGGATTCTAACAAATCTTGTACCTTATGCTTGAATGGCCAATGTGATACGGTGGCCAGAACCGGACTGTTTTGAAATGCTGGTTTGTGTTTTGCGTTTTTTGTTTGCAAAATGTCGCGGTAAGCAAGAGTCGCCACCGACTTTTATTTTATCCAACTGGAAAGGACAAAAGCATAGAAAAATTACTTTTTTCGAGATTTTGAGTACGGGGGTAGATTATAGAAAGGGAAGGTATTAGCACCCTTTCTATCCGTAGTTTTCTACGGGCTCTTAGGTACTTGCTCATCATTTTTAAAATTTGCTTGTGTGCGTTTGATTTGAAAAGTTTTTGTTTTACTTCGATTTAACCCTTGCTTCTGTCTTCAAGAGTGTTACGAAGTCGTTTTGAAAACTTTGTTTTAAAAGGGTGTAAGTGTGGAAAAAAGTTTGTTTTGAGCAAGTACCTACTAGCATCTACCTACTCGAAAAAGAGAATATTTATGTTCTTGTTTCCTTTAGACAGTGCTATCCCACTATTAGTGAGTAGGTAGCACCGTCGTTGGAGTTTTAAGGGTCAATTTGAAAGGGACGTACGATCACTAAAGCAATGTTAGGACATCTTAGTAATAGCCCTAATGTCTTAAAGATCAATATTCGAGGCAACATTCCGAGGCAACCTTTCCGAGGCAACTTTTCCGAACGAGACTTTGATCTTTGTTTAGACAACAGAGCGACCACTAAAATACCCTATACTTAATTATCGTTTACCGAAGGCAACCAAAGTGGTAGTTTACCCTAGGAGTGCGCATGTGCGAGTGATTCAATTTCAAGTTATTATCTTTGCACATTTAGGGTTTGCTAACCGTTCTAAAATTAACATACATTCTGGTCATGCAACCCTAATATGATACATCTAACAGTTAATATTTTTCGGAAATTAAAGTGAGGAAAGTAAAGCTACGCTATTACAAGGCTTCGGGTATTTAATTACATAGCTAAAAAACAACCCGTAAAAAAAACGATAAATGAACGAAAAAGGTCCTAATTAATCCATTACATCCCATGAGCAATTACATCAATATTATAAAATAAAATAAAGCGTGCGCGAAGAATAGAGAACGAAAAGAAATTAGGGTTTTGACCTCGTCTAACCTAATTAAAAGAAAAGATTTTTTGATGTTTTTGATTATTTTAAGAAAAAGAAAATAGGTTCTAAATTAAATACAAACCTAATTACTAATTAAATTAAATTAAGGAAATTAATTATATTTGACCTATTTTTGTGTTTTTGGTTATTTTAAGAAAAAGAAAATAAAAATTAAATTAAACTAAACTAAAAAACCTAATTTTCTAATTGTTTTAATTTATTTATGAAAAGAATTAAAGTTACCCTAAAATTAAAATCAAATTAAATTAATTTTTGATAAAAATAAACTAAAATCTAATTTGATGGAAACATTATTTTTATGATTTTTTTGATAAAAAGAAAAATTAATTTGTGTTAGTAAAAATAAATTAAATGAATTAAATAAAATAAATTATAAAAGAAAAGAGAAAAAAGAGATATTGGGCCTGAAATCAGCAATTCAGGGGTGTTTCAAAAGCAGATTCTGGGCCCAAGAGCAAGGGTCCATGTTGACTTCCTGGATTCCATACTGCGTGTTGACTGGGTCACATGATAGATCCTTCAATGATGGCCTTCAGATCTAGCTTCCTGGAGATCCCATGGTTGGATCCTGAGGGTACATGGTGGTCCTTATGACTTGTATGCACGCCTGATCATTTAGAGAAAAATAATGTAAAGTACATGGGGGACCTGGGATTCGAACCCAGGTCCTGTGACCTTTTCCACTAGCCTTGTTACCAACTGAGTTGTGTTCTTTTATTGTACATAGAATAAATAATAAGCATTATATTGAAAACAAGCGAAATAAAGAAACATCAACGCGAAAATTCAAATGGGCGAGTAGGGTGATGCCATGCCATCATTCATGTCCTCTCTCTGTGGCTAAAAGGTTTAATGACCTTTACTTATGGACAAACGTCCGTCGCTACAAACCCTGCATATCTCAAAACCAAGCACAAGCAAGATGAACAAAATCTAATGCCATGAATCGAATCGCCTTGGCCTGCTGAGCGTTATGGTGCCCTTATTGTGGACCAATTTTTACCTGTATACAAAGACCCTAATACGAGACCAAGAACCCTAATAATGGCAAATCTCTATAGAGTTAGAAAAAATGCAATTAATTGTTATGAACAGCTTGCAAATGCTTCAAGGAACAAGAATATGCAGGCAATTCATGCTATAAGTGCCAAAATCATGTGATTCGATTTCAAGAAAAAGCCATGGTCGTGGATCACTTACAGTGAGTTCTAACGCTGGAAAATGCTTGTTCTTGATTGGTACAACTTGCTTGTATGCCCAGGAAGTGAATGAGATGGTTAGGGAACCTGGAAAACGCCTAGAAGTGCAAAATCAGATTATCACTTTCTTTGAGTTTTTTCAAGTTTGGTTCTCTTTCTACACGCCTCTAAACCTTGTTGTTTCTAGCTGCAATTGTTCACTATATACCAAGGGATGAATTAGGTTTACAAATATGATCTCAATCTTTTCCAATTATGATTTGTGATCTTGATTTGATTTCCATAAAATTCCTTCCAAAATAGGCCAAAATAAATCTTTTTGTGCCCACCTATGCCTTGCACGAACTGATCCACTTGCTAGCTGTATATGGGACCTGAAATGTGCACAAGATCTTGAGGTTTCAATGATTTGGATTTTTTTTCATGATTTGTTTTGATTTAATTGCAATAAAAATCAAAATAAATAGCAAAAATAATATAAAGACAAATGGGAAGATATAGGGCTCGTGGACCATGCTACTAACTCAAAACAAGTGCAAGAAGTTAGGCCCATTTAGCAAAAATTGCAATTTGAGGCACTTTTGACTTTTGGCAATTTTGCAAAAAAGGTCAACTTCACTAATGCATAACTTCCTCAATTTTGACTCTTTGAAGGTGTTCTTTGACTTTTTAGAAAGCTTGAGATGTCCTCTAAGTAACCATTTTGTTCTCATCTCAATTGAGTCTTCCATGTTCATGTATGAAGCTTTGACAAAAAAGGTGTTTTTGTTGACTTTTCAAAATGACCTATAATGTCCAAATTCATAACTTCTTGTGAGTGCATATTTGTAACTTGGGAGATGAAGATGGATTGTATAACATTGAATCCTCTTCAAGATGAGCTTTGGATGGGTCATTTCTCATAAAGTATGAGAAAGTTATGCTTGGTCAAAGTTGAGTTGACTTTTCCTGCAAAACCCTAATTTAGCAACTTTTAGGTTTTGATGAATTGTGAGAAATCATTGATAAATCATGATCAAACATTGATCAAATTATGAAATATACTTCAAAATGAGTATGTTGACCAAAAATCTTGAAGTTTGACTGTATGTGGGCCACAATTGACTTTTGCCCTAGCATAGTCGATTTTCAGGCCTTTGAGCAATTGACTGGGCAAACTTCCTCTGCAAGGCTTGAAACTTGACATGGATGATCTTGATAACATATTATGACAATGGTGAGCATTTGGGATCCCTTGGACTCAAGTATCTTGATGCAACATGAAACCCTAATTTGAGGTAGACTGCCTTAGGAGGGAGTTTGTCTGGTCAACCCTTGGACTTCTTTGAGCAACTTGAGGATCTTTCTTGAAATGTTTTGAGAAATATGGGAGGGAAAATTTTGGGGTACAACAGCTGCCCCTATTCAATCTTTTTAAACCTGAGGATGTAGATTGGCTTTTCTGCCTTTCGTGATCCGAAGGTGGAAGATGATTGAACACTAGAGTGCCCAGAAATTTGCACTCGCATGAAGTGGTATTTGTCTTGTGATGTCGGGAATGGGCTTACAGATGCCATTTGGAAATTGATGACAGAAGATGGGCTTAAAGATGCCATTTGAAGGAGTGTCGATTGCCTAAGAGATTCCTTAGTGAGAGTCAGTATACCTGTTGTTGAGGAAGACTGCGTTGGGGAGTGTTGGTCTCTGTTTTGAGAGAAATAGAATTTTAGGAGCTTCAGTCGTCCGTTATTCTACTAGGGAATTGTCTCTTAGTCGAAGAGGTGAAAATGACCTACTACTTGGTCGTGATCCAGGCTTCATAGTGATAAGATCGACTGCTATCTGGTCGTAATCTAGGCCTTACAGTGACTTACTGGGGAGATGAGATTAAACTTTCTATCTGGTCGTAATCCAGGCTTCGCAATTTCACGATTCTTATCTGGTCGTAATCCAGGATTTAGAAGTAATTAAGTTGTTATCCGGTTGCATCCGGGCTTCAACTTGAATTTAGGGCACACTAATATCCGGTCGACTCCGGGTTTCTTAGTAATTATCTAGGTAAACTGCTATTTGGTCGAAATCCAAGCTTCACAATGTCTTGTACTGTTATCTGGTCGTAATCTAGGCTTCAGTATACTGTTACTCAGAAAGAACTTCGAGGCTAATTTTCATAGAGTTTGCTTTTCGATGCTAGAGGCATTTTCTGGACGTTCTTGTTTTTCTAGGTACTTCTTGATATCGTAAAACCAAGGCTTGTCATCCGGTCCTTCTTTGATAGCAAGACTAAGTGGGGGCTCTTGATTGTGTCTGTTTATGATGCGCGGTTCGTGGTTTGACCAAGTTACTTTGAACATAGCTGGAGAGTTTCCAGGGCGTTTTCCATTTGATTTTCTTTTTGTGGGATGTGACTGAAAGTGATCTTTGTGAATTCTACAGTTAGTTTTAAATCATGATCTTGATAGGGAATCAGTTTTGGATGTTTAGTATCCCATTCACCATTGACTTGGTATATGGCTTGTGAGCATTCTTTGTAGAAGTCAAAACTACCCCTATATCGTGCCCCAATGCATTTAAAGCCTCGTCGAACGTGAGTATCCAACGTTCCCCTGGCTCGGGTTCTTCGTCAGGTCCTGTTATTTCATAGTTGCTTATTTTTACAACACTGTTTGTTTTTGACCTTGGCCTGTTTCTGTAGGAACAAGTAAATATGCACAATAATTTAATCAGCTTCTTTGTGGCTCCGCTCTAACATTACCCATTAGCTTGGTTTCTTCCGGATCTTCCCCTGTGCTCCGATTAATGGTCTTAGTAACCTCTTGATATGGTTGTATATTGTTAGCCTTTCATTTTATTTCCCTCGCCATTTTCTCAGAGAGTTCAAGATCTTTATCATCTTCCTTTTTAGCTTGGTTGATAAGAGCATCAAAATTATATCGGGTCGCAGCAGTAACATTATCGGTGGCTTTGGGCATGAATTTGCACACTTATCATGTTTTGGTGCAGATTTAGTACATGAATATTTAAAAATGCATATGCAGAGAAAGTATTGCCATTTTTAAATTTGAGATATAAATACAAGAGAAAGAAAGGGATCTTAATTGGAAAAAAATATAACTTTTATTAATCATAAATATTGTCTGAAACAAAATGGGGAACCCTTACAAGCAACCCATATGCTTCGGGCTTGACCTAGGTTCTTTCAAAAGCAAGAAAAATTAATTAGGAAAGAAAAAGGTCTCGGGAATCTCCACGGCAGTCCATTTTTGAGTCCTTCTCCTGGGGCACATTCTCGGACGAACTTAGTTGCCTTCTCGGTGTTGACTTTGTTGGATATCATCACCACATGTCCATCATGCTCTATAAAGGTCTCTTGGATCGGAGGAAAGTGTGCTTCACCCTTTAGAGTAGATTTATATTTTTCTTTAGGAAATGGTCTGAATTGGACTATGCCCTTATCCCCTAGCCTTTGTGGAGTTCTTTCGAAAGCTTCATTATGTTCTAGCAAGAGTCCACATCCCAACAAATATTCTTCCGGCAAGTTTATCGGGGTTTTTGCTTGTCTGCTTGCCCCAGGGTCAGTGACTACTTCAATTGCATTTATTGTTGCCCCATCGTGTGAAGGAATGTTAGGCTTCTCAAAAGTAATGTCTTGGGATTTTAACAAATCTTGTACCTTATGCTTGAATGGCCAATGTGATACGGTGGCCAGAACCGGACTGTTTTGAAATGCTGGTTTGCGTTTTGCGTTTTTTGTTTGCAAAATGTCGCGGTAAGCAAGAGTCGCCACCGACTTTTATTTTATCCAACTGGAAAGGACAAAAGCATAGAAAAATTACTTTTTTCGAGATTTTGAGTACGGGGGTAGATTATAGAAAGGGAAGGTATTAGCACCCTTTCTATCCGTAGTTTTCTACGGGCTCTTAGGTACTTGCTCATCATTTTTAAAATTTGCTTGTGTGCGTTTGATTTGAAAAGTTTTTGTTTTACTTCGATTTAACCCTTGCTTCTGTCTTCAAGAGTGTTACGAAGTCGTTTTGAAAACTTTGTTTGAAAAGGGTGTAAGTGTGGAAAAAAGTTTGTTTTGAGCAAGTACCTACTAGCATCTACCTACTCGAAAAAGAGAATATTTCTGTTCTTGTTTCCTTTAGACAGTGCTATCCCACTATTAGTGAGTAGGTAGCACCGTCGTTGGAGTTTTAAGGGTCAATTTGAAAGGGACGTACGATCACTAAAGCAATGTTAGGACGTCTTAGTAATAGCCCTAATGTCTTAAAGATCAATATTCGAGGCAACATTCCGAGGCAACCTTTCCGAGGCAACTTTTCCGAACGAGACTTTGATCTTTGTTTAGACAACAGAGCGACCACTAAAATACCCTATACTTAATTATCGTTTACCGAAGGCAACCAAAGTGGTAGTGTACCCTAGGAGTGCGCATGTGCGAGTGATTTAATTTCAAGTTATTATCTTTGCACATTTAGGGTTTGCTAACCGTTCTAAAATTAACATACATTCTGGTCATGCAACCCTAATATGATACATCTAACAGTTAATATTTTTCGGAAATTAAAGTGCGGAAAGTAAAGCTACGCTATTACAAGGCTTCGGGTATTTAATTACATAGCCAAAAAACAACCCGTAAAAAAAACGATAAATGAACGAAAAAGGTCCTAATTAATCCATTACATCCCATGAGCAATTACATCAATATTATAAAATAAAATAAAGCGTGCGCGAAGAATAGAGAATGAAAAGAAATTAGGGTTTTGACCTCGTCTAACCTAATTAAAAGAAAAGATTTTTTGATGTTTTTGATTATTTTAAGAAAAAGAAAATAGGTTCTAAATTAAATACAAACCTAATTACTAATTAAATTAAATTAAGGAAATTAATGATATTTGACCTATTTTTGTGTTTTTGGTTATTTTAAGAAAAAGAAAATAGAAATTAAATTAAACTAAACTAAAAAACCTAATTTTCTAATTGTTTTAATTTATTTATGAAAAGAATTAAAGTTACCCTAAAATTAAAATCAAATTAAATTAATTTTTGATAAAAATAAACTAAAATCTAATTTGATGGAAACATTATTTTTATGATTTTTTTGATAAAAAGAAAAATTAATTTGTGTTAGTAAAAATAAATTAAATGAATTAAATAAAATAAATTATAAAAGAAAAGAGAAAAAAGAGATATTGGGCCTGAAATCAGCAATTCAGGGGTGTTTCAAAAGCAGATTCTGGGCCCAAGAGCAAGGGTCCATGTTGACTTCCTGGATTCCATACTGCGTGTTGACTGGGTCACATGATAGATCCTTCAATGATGGCCTTCAGATCTAGCTTCCTGGAGATCCCATGGTTGGATCCTGAGGGTACATGGTGGTCCTTATGACTTGTATGCACGCCTGATCATTTAGAGAAAAATAATGTAAAGTACATGGGGGACCTGGGATTCGAACCCAGGTCCTGTGACCTTTTCCACTAGCCTTGTTACCAACTGAGTTGTGTTCTTTTATTGTACATAGAATAAATAATAAGCATTATATTGAAAACAAGCGAAATAAAGAAACATCAGCGCGAAAATTCAAATGGGCGAGTAGGGTGATGCCATGCCATCATTCATGTCCTCTCTCTGTGGCTAAAAGGTTTAATGACCTTTACTTACAGACAAACGTCCGTCGCTACAAACCCTGCATATCTCAAAACCAAGCACAAGCATGATGAACAAAATCTAATGCCATGAATCGAATCGCCTTGGCCTGCTGAGCGTTATGGTACCCTTATTGTGGACCAATTTTTACCTGTATACAAAGACCCTAAAACGAGACCAAGAACCCTAATAATGGCAAATCTCTATAGAGTTAGAAAAAATGCAATTAATTGTTATGAACAGCTTGCAAATGCTTCAAGGAACAAGAATATGCAGGCAATTCATGCTATAAGTGCCAAAATCATGTGATTCGATTTCAAGAAAAAGCCATGGTCGTGGATCACTTACAGTGAGTTCTAACGCTGGAAAATGCTTGTTCTTGATTGGTACAACTTGCTTGTATGCCCAGGAAGTGAATGAGATGGTTAGGGAACCTGGAAAACGCCTAGAAGTGCAAAATCAGATTATCACTTTCTTTGAGTTTTTTCAAGTTTGGTTCTCTTTCTACACGCCTCTAAACCTTGTTGTTTCTAGCTGCAATTGTTCACTATATACCAAGGGATGGATTAGGTTTACAAATATGATCTCAATCTTTTCCAATTATGATTTGTGATCTTGATTTGATTTCCATAAAATTCCTTCCAAAATAGGCCAAAATCAATCTTTTTGTGCCCACCTATGCCTTGCACGAACTGATCCACTTGCTAGCTGTATATGGGACCTGAAATGTGCACAAGATCTTGAGGTTTCGATGATTTGGATTTTTTTTCATGATTTGTTTTGATTTAATTGCAATAAAAATCAAAATAAATAGCAAAAATAATATAAAGACAAATGGGAAGATATAGGGCTCGTGGACCATGCTACTAACTCAAAACAAGTGCAAGAAGTTAGGCCCATTTAGCAAAAATTGCAATTTGAGGCACTTTTGACTTTTGGCAATTTTGCAAAAAAGGTCAACTTCACTAATGCATAACTTCCTCAATTTTGACTCTTTGAAGGTGTTCTTTGACTTTTTAGAAAGCTTGAGATGTCCTCTAAGTAACCCTTTTGTTCTCATCTCAATTGAGTCTTCCATGTTCATGTATGAAGCTTTGACAAAAAGGTGTTTTTGTTGACTTTTCAAAATGACATATAATGTCCAAATTCATAACTTCTTGTGAGTGCATATTTGTAACTTGGGAGATGAAGATGGATTGTATAACATTGAATCCTCTTCAAGATGAGCTTTGGATGGGTCATTTCTCATAAAGTATGAGAAAGTTATGCTTGGTCAAAGTTGAGTTGACTTTTCCTGCAAAACCCTAATTTAGCAACTTTTAGGTTTTGATGAATTGTGAGAAATCATTGATAAATCATGATTAAACATTGATCAAATTATGAAATATACTTCAAAATGAGGATGTTGACCAAAAATCTTGAAGTTTGACTGTATGTGGGCCACAATTGACTTTTGCCCTAACATAGTCGATTTTCAGGCCTTTGAGCAATTGACTGGGCAAACTTCCTCTGCAAGGCTTGAAACTTGACATGGATGATCTTGATAACATATTATGACAATGGTGAGCATTTGGGATCCCTTGGACTCAAGTATCTTGATGCAACATGAAACCCTAATTTGAGGTAGACTGCCTTAGGAGGGAGTTTGTCTGGTCAACCCTTGGACTTCTTTGAGCAACTTGAGGATCTTTCTTGAAATGTTTTGAGAAATATGGGAGGGAAAATTTTGGGGTACAACAGCTGCCCCTATTCAATCTTTTTAAACCTGAGGATGTAGATTGGCTTTTCTGCCTTTCGTGATCCGAAGGTGGAAGATGATTGAACACTAGAGTGCCCAGAAATTTGCACTCGCATGAAGTGGTATTTGTCTTGTGATGTCGGGAATGGGCTTACAGATGCCATTTGGAAATTGATGACAGAAGATGGGCTTAAAGATGCCATTTGAAGGAGTGTCGATTGCCTAAGAGATTCCTTAGTGAGAGTCAGTATACCTGTTGTTAAGGAAGACTACGTTGGGGAGTGTTGGTCTCTGTTTTGAGAGAAATAGAATTTTAGGAGCTTCAGTCGTCCGTTATTCTACTAGGGAATTGTCTCTTAGTCGAAGAGGTGAAAATGAACTACTACTTGGTCGTGATCCAGGCTTCATAGTGATAAGATCGACTGCTATCTGGTCGTAATCTAGGCCTTACAGTGACTTACTGGGGAGATGAGATTAAACTTTCTATCTGGTTGTAATCCAGGCTTCGCAATTTCACGATTCTTATCTGGTCGTAATCCAGGATTTAGAAGTAATTAAGTTGTTATCCGGTTGCATCCGGGCTTCAACTTGAATTTAGGGCACACTAATATCCGGTCGACTCCGGGTTTCTTAGTAATTATCTAGGTAAACTGCTATTTGGTCGAAATCCAAGCTTCACAATGTCTTGTACTGTTATCTGGTCGTAATCCAGGCTTCAGTATACTGTTACTCAGAAAGAACTTCGAGGCTAATTTTCATAGAGTTTTCTTTTCGATGCTAGAGGCATTTTCTGGACGTTCTTGTTTTTCTAGGTACTTCTTGATATCGTAAAACCAAGGCTTGTCATTCGGTCCTTCTTTGATAGCAAGACTAAGTGGGGGCTCTTGATTGTGTCTGTTTATGATGCACGGTTCGTGGTTTGACCAAGTTACTTTGAACATAGCTGGAGAGTTTCCAGGGCGTTTTCCATTTGATTTTCTTTTTGTGGGATGTGACTGAAAGTGATCTTTGTGAATTCTACAGTTAGTTTTAAATCATGATCTTGATAGGGAATCAGTTTTGGATGTTTAGTATCCCATTCACCATTGACTTGGTATATGGCTTGTGAGCATTCTTTGTAGAAGTCAAAACTACCCCTATATCGTGCCCCAGTGCATTTAAAGCCTCGTCGAACGTGAGTATCCAACGTTCCCCTGGCTCGGGTTCTTCGTCAGGTCCTGTTATTTCATAGTTGCTTATTTTTACAACACTGTTTGTTTTTGACCTTGGCCTGTTTCTGTAGGAACAAGCAAATATGCACAATAATTTAATCAGCTTCTTTGTGGCTCCGCTCTAACATTACCCATTAGCTTGGTTTCTTCCGGATCTTCCCATGTGCTCCGATTAATGGTCTTAGTAACCTCTTGATATGGTTGTATATTGTTAGCCTTTCATTTTATTTCCCTCGGCATTTTCTCAGAGAGTTCAAGATCTTTATCATCTTCCTTTTTAGCTTGGTTGATAAGAGCATCAAAATTATATCGGGTCGCAGCAGTAACATTATCGGTGACTTTGGGCATGAATTTGCACACTTATCATGTTTTGGTGCAGATTTAGTACATGAATATTTAAAAATGCATATGCAGAGAAAGTATTGCCATTTTTAAATTTGAGATATAAATGCAAGAGAAAGAAAGGGATCTTAATTGGAAAAAAATATAACTTTTATTAATCATAAATATTGTCTGAAACAAAACGGGGAACCCTTACAAGCAACCCATATGCTTCGGGCTTGACCTAGGTTCTTTCAAAAGCAAGAAAAATTAATTAGGAAAGAAAAAGGTCTCGGGAATCTCCACGGCAGTCCATTTTTGAGTCCTTCTCCTGGGGCACATTCTCGGACGAACTTAGTTGCCTTCTCGGTGTTGACTTTGTTGGATATCATCACCACATGTCCATCGTGCTCTATAAAGGTCTCTTGGATCGGAGGAAAGCGTGCTTCACCCTTTAGAGTAGATTTATATTTTTCTTTAGGAAATGGTCTGAATTGGACTATGCCCTTATCCCCTAGCCTTTGTGGAGTTATTTCGAAAGCTTCATTATGTTCTAGCAAGAGTCCACATCCCAACAAATATTCTTCCGGCAAGTTTATCGGGGTTTTTGCTTGTCTGCTTGCCCCAGGGTCAGTGACTACTTCAATTGCATTTATTGTTGCCCCATCGTGTGAAGGAATGTTAGGCTTCTCAAAAGTAATGTCTTGGGATTCTAACAAATCTTGTACCTTATGCTTGAATGGCCAATGTGATACGGTGGCCAGAACCGGACTGTTTTGAAATGCTGGTTTGCGTTTTGCGTTTTTTGTTTGCAAAATGTCGCGGTAAGCAAGAGTCACCACCGACTTTTATTTTATCCAACTGGAAAGGACAAAAGCATAGAAAAATTACTTTTTTCGAGATTTTGAGTACGGGGGTAGATTATAGAAAGGGAAGGTATTAGCACCCTTTCTATCCGTAGTTTTCTACGGGCTCTTAGGTACTTGCTCATCATTTTTAAAATTTGCTTGTGTGCGTTTGATTTGAAAAGTTTTTGTTTTACTTCGATTTAACCCTTGCTTCTGTCTTCAAGAGTGTTACGAAGTCGTTTTGAAAACTTTGTTTGAAAAGGGTGTAAGTGTGGAAAAAAGTTTGTTTTGAGCAAGTACCTACTAGCATCTACCTACTCGAAAAAGAGAATATTTCTGTTCTTGTTTCCTTTAGACAGTGCTATCCCACTATTAGTGAGTAGGTAGCACCGTCGTTGGAGTTTTAAGGGTCAATTTGAAAGGGACGTACGATCACTAAAGCAATGTTAGGACGTCTTAGTAATAGCCCTAATGTCTTAAAGATCAATATTCGAGGCAACATTCCGAGGCAACCTTTCCGAGGCAACTTTTCCGAACGAGACTTTGATCTTTGTTTAGACAACAGAGCGACCACTAAAATACCCTATACTTAATTATTGTTTACCGAAGGCAACCAAAGTGGTAGTGTACCCTAGGAGTGCGCATGTGCGAGTGATTCAATTTCAAGTTATTATCTTTGCACATTTAGGGTTTGCTAACCGTTCTAAAATTAACATACATTCTGGTCATGCAACCCTAATATGATACATCTAACAGTTAATATTTTTCGGAAATTAAAGTGCAGAAAGTAAAGCTACGCTATTACAAGGCTTCGGGTATTTAATTACATAGCCAAAAAACAACCCGTAAAAAAAACGATAAATGAACGAAAAAGGTCCTAATTAATCCATTACATCCCATGAGCAATTACATCAATATTATAAAATAAAATAAAGCGTGCGCGAAGAATAGAGAATGAAAAGAAATTAGGGTTTTGACCTCGTCTAACCTAATTAAAAGAAAAGATTTTTTGATGTTTTTGATTATTTTAAGAAAAAGAAAATAGGTTCTAAATTAAATACAAACCTAATTACTAATTAAATTAAATTAAGGAAATTAATTATATTTGACCTATTTTTGTGTTTTTGGTTATTTTAAGAAAAAGAAAATAGAAATTAAATTAAACTAAACTAAAAAACCTAATTTTCTAATTGTTTTAATTTATTTATGAAAAGAATTAAAGTTACCCTAAAATTAAAATCAAATTAAATTAATTTTTGATAAAAATAAACTAAAATCTAATTTGATGGAAACATTATTTTTATGATTTTTTTGATAAAAAGAAAAATTAATTTGTGTTAGTAAAAATAAATTAAATGAATTAAATAAAATAAATTATAAAAGAAAAGAGAAAAAAGAGATATTGGGCCTGAAATCAGCAATTCAGGGGTGTTTCAAAAGCAGATTCTGGGCCCAAGAGCAAGGGTCCATGTTGACTTCCTGGATTCCATACTGCGTGTTGACTGGGTCACATGATAGATCCTTCAATGATGGCCTTCAGATCTAGCTTCCTGGAGATCCCATGGTTGGATCCTGAGGGTACATGGTGGTCCTTATGACTTGTATGCACGCCTGATCATTTAGAGAAAAATAATGTAAAGTACATGGGGGACCTGGGATTCGAACCCAGGTCCTGTGACCTTTTCCACTAGCCTTGTTACCAACTGAGTTGTGTTCTTTTACTTTACATAGAATAAATAATAAGCATTATATTGAAAACAAGCGAAATAAAGAAACATCAGCGCGAAAATTCAAATGGGCGAGTAGGGTGATGCCATGCCATCATTCATGTCCTCTCTCTGTGGCTAAAAGGTTTAATGACCTTTACTTACGGACAAACGTCCGTCGCTACAAACCCTGCATATCTCAAAACCAAGCACAAGCATGATGAACAAAATCTAATGCCATGAATCGAATCGCCTTGGCCTGCTGAGCATTATGGTGCCCTTATTGTGGACCAATTTTTACCTGTATACAAAGACCCTAAAACGAGACCAAGAACCCTAATAATGGCAAATCTCTATAGAGTTAGAAAAAATGCAATTAATTGTTATGAACAGCTTGCAAATGCTTCAAGGAACAAGAATATGCAGGCAATTCATGCTATAAGTGCCAAAATCATGTGATTCGATTTCAAGAAAAAGCCATGGTCGTGGATCACTTACAGTGAGTTCTAACGCTGGAAAATGCTTGTTCTTGATTGGTACAACTTGCTTGTATGCCCAGGAAGTGAATGAGATGGTTAGGGAACCTGGAAAACGCCTAGAAGTGCAAAATCAGATTATCACTTTCTTTGAGTTTTTTCAAGTTTGGTTCTCTTTCTACACGCCTCTAAACCTTGTTGTTTCTAGCTGCAATTGTTCACTATATACCAAGGGATGGATTAGGTTTACAAATATGATCTCAATCTTTTCCAATTATGATTTGTGATCTTGATTTGATTTCCATAAAATTCCTTCCAAAATAGGCCAAAATCAATCTTTTTGTGCCCACCTATGCCTTGCACGAACTGATCCACTTGCTAGCTGTATATGGGACCTGAAATGTGCACAAGATCTTGAGGTTTCGATGATTTGGATTTTTTTTCATGATTTGTTTTGATTTAATTGCAATAAAAATCAAAATAAATAGCAAAAATAATATAAAGACAAATGGGAAGATATAGGGCTCGTGGACCATGCTACTAACTCAAAACAAGTGCAAGAAGTTAGGCCCATTTAGCAAAAATTGCAATTTGAGGCACTTTTGACTTTTGGCAATTTTGCAAAAAAGGTCAACTTCACTAATGCATAACTTCCTCAATTTTGACTCTTTGAAGGTGTTCTTTGACTTTTTAGAAAGCTTGAGATGTCCTCTAAGTAACCCTTTTGTTCTCATCTCAATTGAGTCTTCCATGTTCATGTATGAAGCTTTGACAAAAAAGGTGTTTTTGTTGACTTTTCAAAATGACCTATAATGTCCAAATTCATAACTTCTTGTGAGTGCATATTTGTAACTTGGGAGATGAAGATGGATTGTATAACATTGAATCCTCTTCAAGATGAGCTTTGGATGGGTCATTTCTCATAAAGTATGAGAAAGTTATGCTTGGTCAAAGTTGAGTTGACTTTTCCTGCAAAACCCTAATTTAGCAACTTTTGGGTTTTGATGAATTGTGAGAAATCATTGATAAATCATGATCAAACATTGATAAAATTATGAAATATACTTCAAAATGAGGATGTTGACCAAAAATCTTGAAGTTTGACTGTATGTGGGCCACAATTGACTTTTGCCCTAGCACAGTCGATTTTCAGGCCTTTGAGCAATTGAATGGGCAAACTTCCTCTGCAAGGCTTGAAACTTGACATGGACGATCTTGATAACATATTATGACAATGGTGAGCATTTGGGATCCCTTGGACTCAAGTATCTTTATGCAACATGAAACCCTAATTTGAGGTAGACTACCTTAGGAGGGAGTTTGTCTGGTCAACCCTTGGACTTCTTTGAGCAACTTGAGGATCTTTCTTGAAATGTTTTGAGAAATATGGGAGGGAAAATTTTGGGGTACAACAGTTTCCCCATATTCAATCTTTTTAAACCTGAGGATGTAGATTGGCTTTTCTGCCTTTCATGATCCGAAGGTGGAAGATGATTGAACACTAGAGTGCCCAGAAATTTGCACTCGCATGAAGTGGTATTTGTCTTGTGATGTCGGGAATGGGCTTACAGATGCCATTTGGAAATTGATGACAGAAGATGGGCTTAAAGATGCCATTTGAAGGAGTGTCGATTGCCTAAGAGATTCCTTAGTGAGAGTCAGTATACCTGTTGTTGAGGAAGACTACGTTGGGGAGTGTTGGTCTCTGTTTTGAGAGAAATAGAATTTTAGGAGCTTCAGTCGTCCGTTTATCTACTAGGGAATTATCTCTTAGTCGAAGAGGTGAAAATGAACTACTACTTGGTCGTGATCCAGGCTTCATAGTGATAAGATCGACTGCTATCTGGTCGTAATCTAGGCCTTACAGTGACTTACTGGGGAGATGAGATTAATCTTTCTATCTGGTCGTAATCCAGGCTTCGCAATTTCACGATTCTTATCTGGTCGTAATCCAGGATTTAGAAGTAATTAAGTTGTTATCCGGTTGCATCCGGGCTTCAACTTGAATTTAGGGCACACTAATATCCGGTCGACTCCGGGTTTCTTAGTAATTATCTAGGTAAACTGCTATTTGGTCGAAATCCAAGCTTCACAATGTCTTGTACTGTTATCTGGTCGTAATCCAGGCTTCAGTATACTGTTACTCAGAAAGAACTTCGAGGCTAATTTTCATAGAGTTTGCTTTTCGATGCTAGAGGCATTTTCTGGACGTTCTTGTTTTTCTAGGTACTTCTTGATATCGTAAAACCAAGGCTTGTCATCCGGTCCTTCTTTGATAGCAAGACTAAGTGGGGGCTCTTGATTGTGTCTGTTTATGATGCGCGGTTCGTGGTTTGACCAAGTTACTTTGAACATAGCTGGAGAGTTTCCAGGGCATTTTCCATTTGATTTTCTTTTTGTGGGATGTGACTGAAAGTGATCTTTGTGAATTCTACAGTTAGTTTTAAATCATGATCTTGATAGGGAATCAGTTTTGGATGTTTAGTATCCCATTCACCATTGACTTGGTATATGGCTTGTGAGCATTCTTTGTAGAAGTCAAAACTACCCCTATATCATGCCCCAGTGCATTTAAAGCCTCGTCGAACGTGAGTATCCAACGTTCCCCTGGCTCGGGTTCTTCGTCAGGTCCTGTTATTTCATAGTTGCTTATTTTTACAACACTGTTTGTTTTTGACCTTGGCCTGTTTCTGTAGGAACAAGCAAATATGCACAATAATTTAATCAGCTTCTTTGTGGCTCCGCTCTAACATTACCCATTAGCTTGGTTTCTTCCGGATCTTCCCATGTGCTCCGATTAATGGTCTTAGTAACCTCTTGATATGGTTGTATATTGTTAGCCTTTCATTTTATTTCCCTCGCCATTTTCTCAGAGAGTTCAAGATCTTTATCATCTTCCTTTTTAGCTTGGTTGATAAGAGCATCAAAATTATATCGGGTCGCAGCAGTAACATTATCGGTGGCTTTGGGCATGAATTTGCACACTTATCATGTTTTGGTGCAGATTTAGTACATGAATATTTAAAAATGCATATGCAGAGAAAGTATTGCCATTTTTAAATTTGAGATATAAATGCAAGAGAAAGAAAGGGATCTTAATTGGAAAAAAATATAACTTTTATTAATCATAAATATTGTCTGAAACAAAACGGGGAACCCTTACAAGCAACCCATATGCTTCGGGCTTGACCTAGGTTCTTTCAAAAGCAAGAAAAATTAATTAGGAAAGAAAAAGGTCTCGGGAATCTCCACGGCAGTCCATTTTTGAGTCCTTCTCCTGGGGCACATTCTCGGACGAACTTAGTTGCCTTCTCGGTGTTGACTTTGTTGGATATCATCACCACATGTCCATCGTGCTCTATAAAGGTCTCTTGGATCAGAGGAAAACGTGCTTCACCCTTTAGAGTAGATTTATATTTTTCTTTAGGAAATGGTCTGAATTGGACTATGCCCTTATCCCCTAGCCTTTGTGGAGTTCTTTCGAAAGCTTCATTATGTTCTAGCAAGAGTCCACATCCCAACAAATATTCTTCCGGCAAGTTTATCGGGGTTTTTGATTGTCTGCTTGCCCCAGGGTCAGTGACTACTTCAATTGCATTTATTGTTGCCCCATCGTGTGAAGGAGTGTTAGGCTTCTCAAAAGTAATGTCTTGGGATTCTAACAAATCTTGTACCTTATGCTTGAATGGCCAATGTGATACGGTGGCCAGAACCGGACTGTTTTGAAATGCTGGTTTGCGTTTTGCGTTTTTTGTTTGCAAAATGTCGCGGTAAGCAAGAGTCACCACCGACTTTTATTTTATCCAACTGGAAAGGACAAAAGCATAGAAAAATTACTTTTTTCGAGATTTTGAGTACGGGGGTAGATTATAGAAAGGGAAGGTATTAGCACCCTTTCTATCCGTAGTTTTCTACGGGCTTTTAGGTACTTGCTCATCATTTTTAAAATTTGCTTGTGTGCGTTTGATTTGAAAAGTTTTTGTTTTACTTCGATTTAACCCTTGCTTCTGTCTTCAAGAGTGTTACGAAGTCATTTTGAAAACTTTGTTTGAAAAGGGTGTAAGTGTGGAAAAAAGTTTGTTTTGAGCAAGTACCTACTAGCATCTACCTACTCGAAAAAGAGAATATTTCTGTTCTTGTTTCCTTTAGACAGTGCTATCCCACTATTAGTGAGTAGGTAGCACCGTCGTTGGAGTTTTAAGGGTCAATTTGAAAGGGACGTACGATCACTAAAGAATTGTTAGGACGTCTTAGTAATAGCCCTAATGTCTTAAAGATCAATATTCGAGGCAACATTCCGAGGCAACCTTTCTGAGGCAACTTTTCCGAACGAGACTTTGATCTTTGTTTAGACAAGAGAGCGACCACTAAAATACCCTATACTTAATTATCGTTTACCGAAGGCAACCAAAGTGGTAGTGTACCCTAGGAGTGCGCATGTGCGAATGATTCAATTTCAAGTTATTATCTTTGCACATTTAGGGTTTGCTAACCGTTCTAAAATTAACATACATTCTGGTCATGCAAGCCTAATATGATACATCTAACAGTTAATATTTTTCAGAAATTAAAGTGCGGAAAGTAAAGCTATGCTATTACAAGGCTTTGGGTATTTAATTACATAGCCAAAAAACAACCCGTAAAAAAAAATGATAAATGAACGAAAAAGGTCCTAATTAATCCATTACATCCCATGAGCAATTACATCAATATTATAAAATAAAATAAAGCGTGCGCGAAGAATAGAGAACGAAAAGAAATTAGGGTTTTGACCTCGTCTAACCTAATTAAAAGAAAAGATTTTTTGATGTTTTTGATTATTTTAAGAAAAAGAAAATAGGTTCTAAATTAAATACAAACCTAATTACTAATTAAATTAAATTAAGGAAATTAATTATATTTGACCTATTTTTGTGTTTTTGGTTATTTTAAGAAAAAGAAAATAGAAATTAAATTAAACTAAACTAAAAAACCTAATTTTCTAATTGTTTTAATTTATTTATGAAAAGAATTAAAGTTACCCTAAAATTAAAATCAAATTAAATTAATTTTTGATAAAAATAAACTAAAATCTAATTTGATGGAAAAATTATTTTTATGATTTTTTTGATAAAAAGAAAAATTAATTTGTGTTAGTAAAAATAAATTAAATGAATTAAATAAAATAAATTATAAAAGAAAAGAGAAAAAAGAGATATTGGGCCTGAAATCAGCAATTCAGGGGTGTTTCAAAAGAAGATTCTGGGCCCAAGAGCAAGGGTCCATGTTGACTTCCTGGATTCCATACTGCGTGTTGACTGGGTCACATGATAGATCCTTCAATGATGGCCTTCAGATCTAGCTTCCTGGAGATCCCATGGTTGGATCCTGAGGGTACATGGTGGTCCTTATGACTTGTATGCACGCCTGATCATTTAGAGAAAAATAATGTAAAGTACATGGGGGACCTGGGATTCGAACCCAGGTCCTGTGACCTTTTCCACTAGCCTTGTTACCAACTGAGTTGTGTTCTTTTATTGTACATAGAATAAATAATAAGCATTATATTGAAAACAAGCGAAATAAAGAAACATCAGCGCGAAAATTCAAATGGGCGAGTAGGGTGATGCCATGCCATCATTCATGTCCTCTCTCTGTGGCTAAAAGGTTTAATGACCTTTACTTACGGACAAACGTCCGTCGCTACAAACCCTGCATATCTCAAAACCAAGCACAAGCATGATGAACAAAATCTAATGCCATGAATCGAATCGCCTTGGCCTGCTGAGCGTTATGGTGCCCTTATTGTGGACCAATTTTTACCTGTATACAAAGACCCTAAAACGAGACCAAGAACCCTAATAATGGCAAATCTCTATAGAGTTAGAAAAAATGCAATTAATTGTTATGAACAGCTTGCAAATGCTTCAAGGAACAAGAATATGCAGGCAATTCATGCTATAAGTGCCAAAATCATGTGATTCGATTTCAAGAAAAAGCCATGGTCGTGGATCACTTACAGTGAGTTCTAACGCTGGAAAATGCTTGTTCTTGATTGGTACAACTTGCTTGTATGCCCAGGAAGTGAATGAGATGGTTAGGGAACCTGGAAAACGCCTAGAAGTGCAAAATCAGATTATCACTTTCTTTGAGTTTTTTCAAGTTTGGTTCTCTTTCTACACACCTCTAAACCTTGTTGTTTCTAGCTGCAATTGTTCACTATATACCAAGGGATGAATTAGGTTTACAAATATGATCTCAATCTTTTCCAATTATGATTTGTGATCTTGATTTGATTTCCATAAAATTCCTTCCAAAATAGGCCAAAATCAATCTTTTTGTGCCCACCTATGCCTTGCACGAACTGATCCACTTGCTAGCTGTATATGGGACCTGGAATGTGCACAAGATCTTGAGGTTTCAATGATTTGGATTTTTTTTCATGATTTGTTTTGATTTAATTGCAATAAAAATCAAAATAAATAGCAAAAATAATATAAAGACAAATGGGAAGATATAGGGCTCGTGGACCATGCTACTAACTCAAAACAAGTGCAAGAAGTTAGGCCCATTTAGCAAAAATTGCAATTTGAGGCACTTTTGACTTTTGGCAATTTTGCAAAAAAGGTCAACTTCACTAATGCATAACTTCCTCAATTTTGACTCTTTGAAGGTGTTCTTTGACTTTTTAGAAAGCTTGAGATGTCATCTAAGTAACCCTTTTGTTCTCATCTCAATTGAGTCTTCCATGTTCATGTATGAAGCTTTGACAAAAAAGGTGTTTTTGTTGACTTTTCAAAATGACCTATAATGTCCAAATTCATAACTTCTTGTGAGTGCATATTTGTAACTTGGGAGATGAAGATGGATTGTATAGAATTGAATCCTCTTCAAGATGAGCTTTGGATGGGTCATTTCTCATAAAGTATGAGAAAGTTATGCTTGGTCAAAGTTGAGTTGACTTTTCCTGCAAAACCCTAATTTAGCAACTTTTGGGTTTTGATGAATTGTGAGAAATCATTGATAAATCATGATCAAACATTGATCAAATTATGAAATATACTTCAAAATGAGGATGTTGACCAAAAATCTTGAAGTTTGACTGTATGTGGGCCACAATTGACTTTTGCCCTAGCACAGTCGATTTTCAGGCCTTTGAGCAATTGACTGAGCAAACTTCCTCTGCAAGGCTTGAAACTTGACATGGATGATCTTGATAACATATTAGGACAATGGTGAGCATTTGGGATCCCTTGGACTCAAGTATCTTGATGCAACATGAAACCCTAATTTGAGGTAGACTGCCTTAGGAGGGAGTTTGTCTGGTCAACCCTTGGACTTCTTTGAGCAACTTGAGGATCTTTCTTGAAATGTTTTGAGAAATATGGGAGGGAAAATTTTGGGGTACAACAGCTGCCCCTATTCAATCTTTTTAAACCTGAGGATGTAGATTGGCTTTTCTGCCTTTCGTGATCCGAAGGTGGAAGATGATTGAACACTAGAGTGCCCAGAAATTTGCACTCGCATGAAGTGGTATTTGTCTTGTGATGTCGGGAATGGGCTTACAGATGCCATTTGGAAATTGATGACAGAAGATGGGCTTAAAGATGCCATCTGAAGGAGTGTCGATTTCCTAAGAGATTCCTTAGTGAGAGTCAGTATACCTGTTGTTGAGGAAGACTACGTTGGGGAGTGTTGGTCTCTGTTTTGAGAGAAATAGAATTTTAGGAGCTTCAGTCGTCCGTTATTCTACTAGGGAATTGTCTCTTAGTCGAAGAGGTGAAAATGAACTACTACTTGGTCGTGATCCAGGCTTCATAGTGATAAGATCGACTGCTATCTGGTCGTAATCTAGGCCTTACAGTGACTTACTGGGGAGATGAGATTAAACTTTCTATCTGGTCGTAATCCAGGCTTCGCAATTTCACGATTCTTATCTGGTCGTAATCTAGGATTTAGAAGTAATTAAGTTGTTATTTGGTTGCATCCGGGCTTCAACTTGAATTTAGGGCACACTAATATCTGGTCGACTCCGGGTTTCTTAGTAATTATCTAGGTAAACTGCTATTTGGTCGAAATCCAAGCTTCACAATATCTTGTACTATTATCTGGTCGTAATCCAGGCTTCAGTATTTTTATCGCTATCTGGTCGTAATCCAGGCTTCATGATGCTTTATACCATTATCTGGTCGAATCCAGGCTTCATGATGTCCTGTACTGCTATCTGGTCGTAATCCAGGCTTCACAATACCTTACTTCTTATCTGGTCGTAATCCAGGCTTCAGAAGAAATCAAGTGGTTATCCGGACGCCTCCGGGCTTCCATTTGATTTTTAGGCTAACTAATATTCGGTCGAATCCGGGCTTCATAGTAATTGGCCGGGTAAACTGCTATTTGGTCGTAATCCAAGCTTCACAGTCTCCCTCACTGTTATCTGGTCATAATCCAGGATTCAGTGTCTCTTACCGCTATCTGGTCGTAATCCAGGCTTCGCGATGTCTCATTCCATTATCTGGTCGAATCCAGGCTTCATGGTGTTCAGAGATAATCAAGATACCATCCGGTCGAATTTGGGCTTCATAACTTGTGTTAAAGATATACCACTATCTGGTCGTAATCCAGGCTTCGCGGTGTCTTTGGCTGCTATCTGGTCGTAATCCAGGCTTCACAGAAATTTGTATTGCTATCTGGTCATAATCCAGGCTTCACAATAACTTGCTGAGCTATTATCTGGTCGTAATCCGGGCTTCACGACTTATGTTTATGACATACCACTATCTGGTCAAATCCAGGCTTCATGGTACTTGTATTTCTATCTAGTCGTAATCCAGGCTTCACAATACTTATTGAGCTGTTATCCGGTTGTAATCTGGGCTTCACGGCTTGCTGGGGATTAAACTATTATCCGGTCGAATCCGGGCTTCGTAGCTTAGAGATAAACCACTATCTGGTCGAATCCAGGCTTCGCGGTGTTTGATACTGTTATTCGATCATTCTCCGGGCTTCACAATATGACATTGAAATCAAGATACTATCCGGTCGGATCCGGGCTTCATAGCTTGAACTTGGTGAGAAATTGACTGTATTTTTCTTGAAAGGTAAAGGGTTAGTCGTATGTAATGCATGATATGTATTAAGCAATGATGTTCTCAAAATAAATGAGATTGCGTTGTATGATGCTTATGTGCATGTCACGATGTATGGACATGCAATGTTTTTATGATATTCTCTAGCTGGGGAAAATAAATCCAGGATTGCTGTTGGAGAAAAAGTTGAATTCTTCGTTCTCGCTGGGGATAACGACCGAAGATGATTGGAAGAATAATCCTGCTGGAGAATACTCTGGTGAGAAAATGACTCTGTGGGGAAGATACATTCTACTAGAGGGTCTGCTGATTTGGAGAAATCACCTCAACTGGGGATGAATTATCGCTGCTGGTGATAATAAGCCTTGTTGGGGATTGAGTTTCTGTTTGTGGAAGAAATGAGCTTCATTGGGAATAATCATCTAGTGCTGGTGATAAATAAACTCTGCTTGGGGAGAATCACTGTTTTTAGATACCTTTTTCTCTGCGAGGAGTGAATGTACCTTTAATCGTATTCCCCAGCTAGGTCTATTCCTATACCTGGTGGACAGAGCAACCGTAAGGTTTGGACATTTCTTGTTTGCCCCTGTTCCTGATATTACGAGTAATCGTCTTTTGTTTCGCATGTAAATATTTATGAGCAACAATTATTGTCAAATGCATGTATCAAAAATGAACCATTGGACGTTCTTGAAAAATAAAACAGAAAAAGAAAACAATTTGAAATCTCTTTGTGAAAATGGATTGTATTGATTTTGAAGTTGGCCTATAAATAGGCGTTTTGTACAAGAGGCTGACGTCCTAGTAAGAGAACGTCGTTGAACAAACAGAATTTATACAATTTGTGAAAACAAAACAAAGAAAAACAGCTATATGAACAATCCCACTGGGTTCTAACTCTGCTATTGCCTTTATATCTTCGAGCATCTCATCACTTTACTACTTTGGTTGAAGGTGGATCAGATTGATTAGCGCCGTCCGAGCTGGATAGTCGATACCGAAGTCTGGTTGCAAGATGATCCAATGAGACACAGTGTTACGCTTCAATTCCTAATTTTTGCCTGGACCGCCCTTTCGGGTTTTCAGTCCATCGGGATACCCTTTTTTGCCCAAGCCTCCTTTTCAGGTTTTCGACTTGCCGGGTGTACATATTTTTCATTTTCATCCCTTATTTTTTAACTAGCGGGTCTTTGATTAGGCGTAGTATTTTTTCACTATGTCTGCATTGACGGGGTGAGGAAGGTCGTCACCATCCATGGTGGTTAGAATCATATCTCCTCCTGAGAAAATGTTCTTAACCACAAATAGCCCTTCGTATGCGGGGGTCCATTTGCCCCTGGGATCACCTTGCGGTAATATGATGCGTTTGATCACCATATCCCCAACTTGATACTCTTGTCGTCTGACTTTCTTGTTAAATGCCTTGATCATTCGCTTTTGATACGTCTGACCATGACAAATAGCAGTAAGTCTCTTTTTGTCGATTAAGTTCAGCTGATCAAGCCAGGTCTGGATCCAGTCGTCCTCGCTCAAACCTGCATCCTTCATAATCCGAAGAGAGGGTATCTGGACTTCAATGGGTAAGACTGCTTCCATTCCATACACCAAAGAGTAGGGTGTTTCCCCTGTTGAATTCCGCGTTGAAGTTCGGTACCCATGAAGAGAAAATGGTAACATCTCGTGCCAATCTTTGTATGTCACCGTCATCTTCTGCACAATCTTCTTGATGTTCTTATTAGCTGCTTCAACAGCCCCATTCATCTTCGGCCGGTAAGGAGAAGAGTTGTGATGTTGTATCTTGAACTTCTTGTAGAACTCGGTGATCATCGTATTATTGAGATTTGTACCATTGTCTGTAATGATCCTCTCCGGTACACCATATCGACATATCAAATTGTGTCGAATAAACCGCGCCACAACGTTCTTGGTTACCGTAGCAAAAGAAGCTGCCTCAACCCACTTTGTAAAGTAATCAATTGCTACCAAAATGAAATGATGCCCGTTAGATGCGGTAGGTCTGATCTCGCCGATCATGTCGATACCCCACATTGCAAAAGGCCAAGGAGCTGTCAAGACATTCAAAGGAACTGGAGGTATATACACCTTATCAGCATAGACTTGGTGTGATGCGGTGGGAGAACTGACTTGAGGTTTTTGCGTTTGTGTTCGCAAATGTTTCGGTTTAGCAAGAGTCACCACCGACTTTTTATTTATCCAAAGGAAAGGTCAAAAAGCACATGAAAGACCTTTGAGATGTTTTCTTGGGTTCAGGGGGTAGATTATGAAAAGGGAAGGTGCTAGCACCCTTTTCATCCATGGTTTTCCATGGGCTCTTAGTTACTTTTTTTAGATCACTTGCTTTTGCTTTTCAATTTTTTGAAATGGTGCTTTGTGTGTGGTTTTGAAAATATTTTGAAAAGAGGCCTTTGTCTAGGCAACCTTTGTAATAATTCTTGTTTGAATGTTTTACAAAGGTGTTTGTCTTTTGAAAAATGTTTCAATGTTTGAAAGTTTGTTTTGGGAAATGTTTTGAAATTGTGTTATGATGTGTTTTTGAAAATAACAAGGATATTTGCAAGTTAAGTAACTAGGAGCATCTACCTACCTACTCAAAGATCTTTCCTACACATTTTTAACCCTTTGACAATGTTGTTTTACCATTGTATTTGTTAAACAACCTTGTGTTTGGATGTTAAACGGGACAGGCGCGGGTCATCGTATTGACTATGATAGCAATTATGCTAAGTATCTTAGCAAGTTTTTTGAGGGTCTAGATCATTTTTTTATAGGCAACCAAGATAGCGTCATCGAGGGACTATGATCTTTTGTTTTGTTTTTGTTTTGCCAGGATACCTAGCATGCATACCATTGCCATTTTAAAGGCAACAAGTGGATGAAACCCTATGGGTGCTTGTGTGCATTGTGTTGTCATTTTCATGCATTTTGTCTTGTATTAGGTCTAGCTATTTGTTTGATTTTGGATTTTTGCATACAAACCCTATCTTTCTAGCATGGCATATTTGAAAGTAATAAATGCGTAAAAATAAATCTACGACTATTACAACATGATTATGGGAGAGGGGTAGAAGCTTGAATAGGGGATATTTTGCACAAAATAAAAATCCTAAAATTATTACAACCATATTGAATTCTTTGCAAATAAATAAATAGACAATATTTAAATATGCAAATAAATATGAATATGCAAAAGTGATTTTTTTTGTATTTTATTTTATGTATGTAAAAATAAAATTTTTAATGTATTAAAAATAAGAAAATAAAAATGATAATTTTTATTAAGGGATGGAAACCCTAATTTGTTTTAAGAAAATATATATGTATTAATTATATTATTTATTCATTTATGTACAAAAAATAAATAAAAATAATATATGTAAATGTTAAAAAAATAGAAATATGTGAGGAAAAATATTATTTAAGTATATAAATAATAAAAAATAAAAATATAATATTTTTGTAATATTTACAAGTTTTCTATTTAAGAAAATAAAAGTATATTATTTAACAATTATTTGTATGTCCAAAAAAATAATAAAAATAATAAAAGAAAATGTGAAAATTTAAGAAAATGTTTTCGATGATTTTTCATATTTAGAAAAAATATTAAAAGTCAGAAACTTGAAAAGAAATAAAAAAATATGAAAAAAAATAAACAAATGGGCTGAGGGGTGTAAATAGCAGGATGTAGAGTGCAAAAAGCATGAACAAGCTAGGCCCAGCCCAGATGGCCTTCATCTTCAACCTCTGATCAAACAAAACGCGCGCCTCCTGTTCTAATTGCTAACTCCTGCGTTTGTGCTTAAAAACAAAAACTTGCAACATGAAAGTTATAGAGCATGATCACACGATTCTAACCATATAAAAAACTTAATCTAACTCTCAAAGACTAGAGAGAATTTCTCTGGGCCTAATTTCTAACCTAGTTTTTTCAGAAAGTTTATTATTCAAATTCTCCCAACTCAGTTAACTTAAATGAAATCTATGCATATGTATAGCTTAAGGGCAATGAGTACTACATTTTTTATTCACAAACCTAAGCCTAATGATTCCTAAATAGAGAGATAGAAGTTTGAACTTTACCTGTTTCAGTTGAGCTCGAGTATGGCAATGCAAGGGTTTTCAGTGAGGCCTGAGATGCTTGTGAGCTTGCTTGAAGTTCCTTGGAGCTTCCCCAATGCTTAGTTAGCTTTGAACTTGCCTGAATAAGCTTGTAGAAGTCAACCTACACAGTCAGAATTCAAAAATGGTGAAGTGTGTAAATGGAGTTACAGTCACTGGCCAATGGTTGGGATAACTTAGGTGGGTTGTATGGAGTGTGTTGGAAGAGGTTTAGGGCAAGACACACAAGTAGTTTATGATTTGGAAACCAAAATGCAGAAGCTGCCCTGTTTTGCAAGAAAATGGGGTTTTGGTGTTTTGGAAGGCTTGAGGACTTGCTAGCTCGTGTTTCTGACCTTAGGAAATATGCAAAAGTTGGTTCAAATGTTCACAACACTTGGTTTTATCAGATTGCGAAGTTATGTGGTTTTTGCAAATTGACTTGGTTTAGAAGCAAAAGTGTGAAGTGACCAAGGGCAGGCCTGTACAGGCTAGCTTCAAGCATGCACAAAGTTTTTGTACCTTTGACTAAGTTTATGGAGTTGGTTTTCTGCAAAGAGATGGGTTGAAGGCTCAAGGGAAACAAATTGACATAAAGCCACCTTTATCAAAATGGCATTGTTAACTTTTTGCCATTTTTAGATTAATTCAATGTGTAAACTTCTATTGATCATAACAATGCCTTAATACATTGAGTTTGCATTCAATGTTTTAGTGCGGAAGGGTTTAAGGACCTGTAAACAAGTACAAGCAAGGCTGGATAGAATTTGCAATTTGTAGCATAGTGAAAAATGCCATGGATCAAAGTGATATTTTGCCAAATTCAAACCTTCGATTCTCCCTAACCATAAATGATTTTGGAGAGTTCTTGGACATTTTGGAAATATTGTAACATGCTCTACAATCCATATTTGAAATGCATTTCGATATTCCAATTGGAACTAGGTGAAAAATTGCCATGAAGATAGGTCAAAATCCTGCCTAAACTAGGGCAAAATTTCACTAAGTTAAAAGTTTCATGGACCCTTGTTCACAAAATCATAACTTGAGATACAAGCATCTTTTGGGAAAACTTTGTGAATCAAAGTTGTAGATTTTGCGGAGCAATACAACTTTCATGTTGGAAGTTTTATTTGAATCCAATTGCATCATGGTGAAAATGTTAGGCAAAGTTGGGGAAAAATAAGAAATTTTCATAACTTAGAAAATTTCTAAGTTATGAAAATTTTCCATTTTAAACCCTAATTTGCAAAATTAGGTTTCTTGGTGGAAAAGTTTCATGTTTTGACACATCTTGATGAAAAATAATCCTTGGCACTTGATTTTGACCAAAAAGTCAAAGTTTGACTTTTCAGTGTATAGTTGATTTTTGATCAGTTGACTGGAAAATTCATCTGTCAATCCAATGCTTTTGAGATATTTTGAACCTTGTGATTAGGTCAAGATGTTGCTATTGAGTCCTTGAATCCATGCTTGAACCCAATTTTCCATTGGCTAGGTCAAAAATCAGAAATTGCCCTTCTGTAGTCAAAACCCTAAAAATGACCATTTTGCCCTTTTGATGATCTGATCAAATTTCTTGAGGAGATGTGATCCAAACTTGATCAAATATCTCATAGGAGTCCATAATGTTTATGTGGATAAAAAATTATGAGGTTTGACTGTAAATTGGCCATAGTTAACTTTTCCCCAATGCAGCTGATTTTTAGGTCAACTGTCCAATTGACTGGGCAAAAATTTGATTCAAAGCTTGAAACTTGGTATGGGAAATCTTGTAAGTTCAACATGAAGTATGAA
The DNA here is from genome assembly GCA_948472305.1 of Vicia faba. Lineage (NCBI taxonomy): Eukaryota > Viridiplantae > Streptophyta > Magnoliopsida > Fabales > Fabaceae > Vicia > Vicia faba. The sequence goes on along the minus strand of OX451738.1, from coordinate 675,662,574 downwards.
AGTCACATTGAGCATTAGAAGTCCAAAAATCCTTGTGCAAACTCAAACCCTAATTTCAGGTCATCAGTGCAAGGAGATGTCTTAAGCAGAGCAAACCTTAATCCTGTCTGGGGTCCAAAGAGTCTTGTGAGGGGAAATCTTGATAAAATGAGAGGGAAAATTTTGGGGTACAACATCTGCCCCTGTTCAATCTTCTTGAACCTGAAGAGTTAGATTGGCGAGTTCGCCTTTCGTGACTCGAAGGTAAAAGAGGATTGGACACTAGAGTGCCCGTAAATTTGCACTCGTCAAAAAGTGGTTGAGGAAATGGGCATAAAGATGCCATTTGGAGAAGGTAGAATCTCGTTGTAGATAGGCTTAAAGATGCCATCCAAGGATATTTGTTGAATTGAATGTTGTAAGTTAGAAGAATAAGTATCAGAATGATATCCGTGTTGGGGATATCTCTGAGCTGGGGATCTGAATAAGCAATAGAATAGCATCCGTGTCTGGAGCGTCTCTAAGTTGTTTTCTGAACTCTTTGAATAAGAAGATAGAATAGCATCCGTGTCTGGAGCGTCTATAAACTGTTTTCATGATTTGAATCTGAATAAGCAATAGAATAGCATCCGTATCTGGAGCGTCTCTAAGTTGTTTTCATGATTTGAATATGAATAAGCGATAGAATGGCATCCGTGTCTGGAGCATCCCTGAGCTGTTTTCTGAACTCTTTGAATAAGCAAATAGAATAGTATTCGTGTCTGGAGCGTCTATAAACTGTTTTCATGATTTGAATCTGAATAAGCGATAGAATAGCATCCGTGTCTGGAGCGTCTCTAAGTTGTTTTCTGAGCTTTGAATCTGAATAAGCAATAGAGTAGCATCCGTGTCTGGAGCGTCTATAAACTGTTTTCATGATTTGAATTTGAATAAGCAATAGAATGGCATCCGTGTTTGGAGCATCCCTGAGCTGTTTTCTGAACTCTTTAAATAAGCAAATAGGATAGCATCCGTGTCTGGAGCATCTCTAAGTTGTTTTCAAGATTGTATATTGGTAGCCTGTTAATCTTATCCTGAAAAGGGTAAAATTTTAGCTGAAACACAAAGTTATGTTGCATGAAATGTATGATGCAATATATGTGTTTTATCAATGTTTATGATAGATGAGTGTAATGTATGTGCATGTAAGCTGATTAGCTGGGGAAAATAAATCCTTGATAATTGGAGATAATGAAATCTTTGACTGCTGCCGGGGAAAATAAATCCATGATCGTTGCTGGAGATTCAAACTCTTTGATTGCTGAGGATGAGGAATCCTTGGACCACTGCTGGGGATAGAAAATCCTTGGCGACTTGTGGGAATTAACAAGACCTTGACAACTTCTGTGGATGTGAAAATCCTTCATGACTTTCCTGGGAAACCTGCTTGGGGAATCCAGAGATCTTTGATGACTATGGCTGGAGATTACACCATGGGAATCCTTACTCGGCTGGGGAATAAGGAATACTCTGACGATCTCTACTGGGAATCATACAAAAGAAAAACCTTGATCTGCTGGAGAATAAGGAAAATTCTGATGGCTTCTGCGGAGAACAAGAATGAGGAACTTCAATCTTCTGGGGAATTGAAACCTTTGGGGCTTCACTGGAGAAGTGAGAATGAGAATCTTCGATCTGTAGGGGATTAAAAATTATGACAAACTCGGGCTGGGGAGTCATGGATACTCAGGTAACTTCACTGGGGAATCCAGACTGAGAATCTTCAACCTGCTAGGGGAAAATAAATCCCTGAGGACTTCAAATTGGATAGTTAAGAATGAGAATCTTCATTCTGTTGGGGATTAAGAACTCTGTGGGGAATAGCTATACTGCTGGAGAGTAGCTACTCTTCTGAGGAGATCAGGACTCAAGGGGGAAAAGGCTTATTCCCGTTTGGAAAAAAGTTCAGGAGTTTGGGTTGTATGCCAATCTACTGGGGAATTATCTGGAGGTTGGGGACAAAAGTTAACTGTCATCTGGTTGATTCTCGGACTTTAAGACAACTTGTTGGGGAATCTGGGGGAGGCTGAATGGTTTCCGCTGTAGATTGATAGTTGGAATTTTGACTTCGCTGGGGAAGAAGGTTTCATCTTTGTTATGGATTCATGACCCAATGTTTTTACTCCACTGAGGATTGGGAACTTGAAAACTTACTCTGAGGGGATTAAGGGTTTGAAAATATGACTCTGTTGGGGATTGGGAGTTTAAAGGTTCGACTCTGAGGATTTTGAAATTTAATTCCGTTGGGGATATGTATTTCAAGGTTGTAGCTCCGCTGGGGATATAGATGATGTATTGCAGGAGGTTTCTCTCGGAATAGCCTAAAGACGTTTTCCCATACTTTCAACCTGTCAGTAATTATTCTTTCATATTTCGTTTATTTGTAAACAATGATTATATTCAAATTCATATGCTCATTTAATAAACCATTGGACGTCTTCAAATAAAACACAAGTGTAAAGAAAAAGAAAAGGCAAATAGTTTTCTGCACTTTGAAGTATCTTTGTATTAACTTTGTGTAAGTATTTTGTACAAAGGAGACAGACATCCTAGTAAGAGAATGTTGTCATAAAATTGAGAAAAATTTATACAAAGAAAGATGGCTATGCGTAAAAATTCCATGGGTCTCCCATTCTGCTATAGCCTTCGTAACTCTGAATATCTTGTTCATTCGTTGCTTTGTTCGTCGATGATTGGATTGATCAGAGGCCCGGAGTTTGTCTGGTGAAGAGATTGTCCTTAAAGTGATCCGACGAGACATAGTCATACGCTTTAATTCCCTAACTTTTGCCTGGACCGCCCTTTCGGGTTTTCAGTCCACCGGGAAACCCTTTTTGGACCAAGTCGCCCTTTCGGGTTTTTGACTTGCCGGGTGTACAAATTTTTTTTATTTATCCCTAATTTTTGACTGAACCGCCCTTTTGGGTTTTCGATTCACCGGGATGCCCATTTTTGCCCAAGTCGCCCTTTCGGGTTTTCAACTTGCCGGGTCATTTATGTGTAGTATCTTGTGACTACGTCTGTGTTCGCAGGGTGTGGCAGGTCGTCACCGTCCATGGTGGTCAGGATCATTGCCCCACCAGAAAAGATGTTTTTGATCACAAATGGTCCTTCGTAAGTAGGAGTCCATTTGCCCCTGGGATCACTTTGTGGCAAGATGATCCGCTTGATTACAAGATCCCCGACTTGATATGTCTGGCGTCTGACTTTCTTGTTGAAGGCCTTGATCATTCGTTTCTGATACGCCTGACCATGGAAAACAGCAGTAAGTCGCTTTTCATCAATCAAGTTAAGTTGATCAAGCCGGGTCTGAATCCAATCGTCTTCACTCAAACCAGCATCCTTCATGATTCTCAAGGAGGGAATCTGAACCTCGATAGGTAAAACAGCCTCCATGCCGTATACCAAAGAATAGGGCGTTGCCCCAGTTAATGTTCGTGCCGTGGTACGGTACCCGTGCAGAGCAAACGGTAACATCTCATGCCAGTCCTTGTAGGTGACTGCCATCTTTTGTATGATCTTCTTGATATTTTTGTTCGCAGCTTCGACAACACCGTTCATCTTTGGCCGATAGGGAGATGAGTTGTGATGTTGAATCTTGAATTGCTCGCACAGAGCGGTGAACATAGTGTTGTTCAGGTTTGTACCGTTGTCCGTGATAATCCTGTCAGGGATACCATACCAGCAAATGAGGTTCTTCTTGATAAAGCAGGCAACAACATTCTTTGTAACAGAGGCGAAGGAAGCTGCTTCGACCCACTTGGTAAAGTAGTCAATGGCCACCAGGATGAAGCAGTTTCCACTGGATGCTGTAGGCTTGATCTCTCCAATCATGTCGATCCCCCACATAGCGAATGGCCAAGGAGCTGTTAAGACATTGAGAGGCACTGGAGGTATGTGTACCTTATCCGCATAGATTTGGCATTTGTGACAAGTACGGGAATGTTGATGGAAATCTGCTTCCATGGTAGACCACTAATAGCCTGCCCGTAGAATCTTCTTAGCCATTGTATGTCCGCTTGAGTGGGTGCCAAAGGTACCATTGTGCAGTTCAACCATAATCTGCTCAACTTCAACCTTGTCCACACAACGAAGCAGAATGCAATCATGATTGCGCTTATATAGGATACCATTGCTCAGAAAGAACTTAGCTGAGAACCTCCTTAGAAACTTTTTGTCGTTTACTGAAGCTCCTTCAGGGTATTCTTGTGCTTCGAGATACCTTTTGACGTCCTGAAACAATGATCAGTCCACTACTTCTTCGGTATTAATCTCGTGACAATGTGCAGGTTCGTCCATCCGTTCAATGGGGATCTTGGGAGCCTCATTATCCCAGTTAAGTTTAAATATGGATGACATCGTAGTTAGAGCATCCACTAGCTGATTTTCTTCTCGCGGGAAGTGCTCGAAGGTAATCTGTTCGAAATGAGGTAGCAATGTCAGGACATGTTCTTTATAAGGGACGAGGTTTGGATGTCTAGTATCCCACTCTCCTTTAATTTGACTGATAACCAAAGCGGAGTCCCCAAATACAATCAAAGATTTGATTCCCAAGTCAATAGCGGCCTTGAGACCAAAGATACAAGCTTCATACTCGGCCATGTTGTTGGTACAGCTGAAGCAGAGTCTGGCGGTGAAAGGTGTGTGGCAACCTTCTGGAGAGATAAGTACAACACCAATACCGTTTCCAAGTGCGTTAGAGGCACCATCAAAGTACAAGGTCCATCGGGATCCTTGTTCAGGTCCGTCATACGGTCTGTTTTCTTCAATGTTGCTCAAAGTCATGATATCCTCGTCGGGGAAGTCGAATCTCATGGATTGGTAATCTTCGACAGCTTAATGGGCCAGATGATCGGCTAGCACACTCCCCTTTATAGCTTTTTGGGTCGTGTACTGTATATCATACTCGGTGAGGATCATTTGCCATCTAGCAATTCTTCCGGATAAAGCAGGTTTCTTGAAGATATACTTGATTGGCTCCATCTTAGAGATCAATAAAGTGGTATGTGTCAACATATACTGCCTTAGCCGGCGAGCAGCCCATACCAAAGCGCAACAAGTTTTCTCAAGCAGTGAGTAGCGAGTCTCGCAGTCGGTAAACTTTTTGCTAAGGTAATAAATGGCATGCTCTTTTCGGCCAGACTCGTCATGTTGGCCCAATACGCACCCCATTGAATTCTCCAGGACAGTCAGATACATGATAAGCGGTCTTCCTTCGACGGGAGGCATCAAGATAGGAGGTTCCAGCAAATACTCCTTGATTCTATCGAAAGCAACTTGACAGTCATCATTCCATTTAACCACCTGATCTTTCTTCAACAGCTTGAAGATTGGTTCACAGGTAGATGTTAGGTGAGAAATGAACCTTGCAATGTAGTTTAGGCGTCCCAAGAAACCTCTGACCTCCTTCTCAGTGCGAGGGGTAGGCATTTCTTGTATAGCTATGACTTTGGCAGGATCAACCTCGATGCCTTTGTTACTAACGATTAAACCCAAGAGTTTACTGGACCTGACTCCGAAAGTGCACTTGTTAGGGTTCAGTCTGAGCTTGTACTCTTTCAACCTGACAAACAGCTTTTGCAGATGGTCGATGTGTTCTTCTTCTGTCTGTGAATGGGCTATCATGTCGTCTACATAGACTTATATCTCATGATGTATCATATCATGAAACAAAGCTACCATGGCGCGTTGATAGGTTGCCCCGACATTCTTCAGTCAGAATGGCATCACTTTATAGCAAAACGTACCCCACTGTGTAACAAAAGTAGTTTTCTCCGTGTCTTCAGGGGCCATTTTGATCTGGTTGTACCCTGAAAATCCATCCATGAAAGAAAATACCTTGTGCTGAGCTGTATTGTCAACCAAGATGTCAATGTGCGGTAGTGGAAAATCATCTTTAGGCCTAGCCCTGTTTAAGTCTCTGTAATCCACGCACATTCTCACTTTTCCATCCTTCTTAGGCACGGGCACAATGTTAGCAACCCATTATGGATATGATGTAACAGCAAGAAAGCCAACATTGAACTGCTTCATCACTTCATCTTTGATCTTTTCAGACATGTCGGGCCGCATGCGGCGAACTTTCTGTTTAATTGGTGGACAGTCTTCTCTTGTAGGGAGATGGTGAACCACAATATCTGTATCAAGTCCCGACATATCTTCATAAGACCAGGCGAAGATCTCAACATATTCATTCAACAGCTGAACTAAGCGCTCTTTGACGCTTGGCTCTAGGTTGGCACCCACTTTAACTTCTTTTCTGTCTTCCCCTGTTCCCAAGTTGATGGTCTCTAACAACTCCTCGTGAGGTAGAATAACCCTTTCTTCCTGTTGTAGCCGTCTAGCCAATTCTCCAGGCACTTCACAGTCTTCATCACCTTCATACTCGACATCGTAGACCAGATCTTCAGAGTCACTGAAGGCCATAGCAGAACTGTTACTCATGGAATCTAGAGTGGACGGGTACTTGCATTGGTGAGTGTGGGTGTGTGTAAGGGATAGCCACCTTTAAACAAATAAATTGTAAAAGAAAGAAAATGAACACAAAAGTTTATATGTGAAAACGTCCATGATTCATTAAAATGGCATATGAAGATGAAAAATCAAACCCTTACAAATTGACCTATATGCCTCGGGTAAGGCACAAGGTTAAAAGTGTACGAATTGTTTAGGAATTATTACAAACCAACAAAAATGTTCAAAAGATAAATTACTGATTAATGAAAGTAATGGGAACAAAGTCCTTTACCTCCCAATTGCATAGTCCTCCTTCAACGGTAGGGAAAATCCAGTCTTCTAGGTTGCTCTCCTCTTCACCATCCTCCAAAGCACTGACTCCATGATGAGTGATCTTCACTGGTGGTCCTCCAGCCCGGAAGCGACGCATAGCCTTTTGAGCAGAAGCAGTGAAACCCAAGCCGAATTTATCAGACTTAAAAGGAAAATCTGGAAGTTGCCCCCAAATTGTGCTTCCTCCTTCTTCAATCATAGCCTTTGCATCTTTGAGTGACAACATCCAAGGCAGAGGTCGGGTAATCATGGGTACAGAAGGAACTGCCGCAATCTCCTGAGCTACCTCTTCAAAATGCTGAAAGGGGGTTTCGATGAATTCACCATCCAATTCCATATAGCAGAAAGAATTAAGATGGCTTATCATGTATTCCTCTTCACCGTGAACTGTTACAATTTTCCCCTAGACAGGGTACTTGAGCTTCTGGTGCAGAGTTGAAGTAACAGCTCCAGCATGATGAATCCAGGGTCTTCCCAATAAGCAAGAATAGGAGGGATGGATGTCCATGACATAGAATGTGGAGTTGAAGGTTTCAGTTCCCACTTTGATCGGGATGTCCACCTCCTCGTGGACCATCTGTTTAGAAACATCAAAGGCTCTGACAATGATGTTGCTGGGTTTCAAAGTTAGACCTTCACAATCTAGCCTATCCAATGCCTTCTTTGGTAAGACATTCAGCGATGAACCGGTGTCTACCAGAACGTGTGCCAAAGTAGTCCCTCTGCATTCCACTGAGACATGCAGGGCATCATTATGATTTCTCCCTTTGATTGTTAGATCAGCATCGGAGAACCCTAGACCATTGTCTGCTGTTAGGCTAGCTACACATTCCTGGAACTGGTCCGCGGAGGTTTCCTGGGGCACATGGACCGTCTTCAAGAATTTGATCAAAGCTTTGGCATCAGCATCCGAACAAAGCAACAAAGCCAACATAGATATTTTTGAGGGGGTTTTCCCCAGTTTCTCCACAACATTATAATCACTCTTCTTGATTATTTTCAAAATCTCTTCCATTTCTTTCTGAGTGGTTTCAGGGATGATCAACGGCTGAACCCTCGTTATGACAAGCTCTTCTTGGATCACTTTCCCTCTATCATCAGCAACAGCAGAGGGGACAACCACAGGAGTTACAACTTCTTCAATAACTGGAGCTCTTGCAGATATGTTGATCGGTGCAGGAGTAACCTTAGGAGCGGCTGAGGGTCCGAAGATTGCCTTTGGTGGCACAATCTCCGGAGAGAAAATTCTTCCACTGCGGGTGATTTTACTCGTTCCGGCAATGTTTCCAATGTCGAAAGTCTCTTCATCAAAACTCTCTTCAGTTGAGTTAATTTGTTTAACACCGTGGTAAAAGATCTCTCCCCCATAGTTCCACGGTATTGATTTGTTAGACTTATACGGGATAGGCCCCGGCATAGTCATCTTCAAAGGTACAATCTTTGGATCAGATGTAATCTTAACAAGCCTTTTGGAGACCTTGGAAAGATCGGCGGATATGGTAATTATCGAAACATCATTGACAGGAGTCGGAGTAACAGGAGTCTTCTCAAAAAGGATTTCTTGATTATCCATTAGGCATTGGATGCATAACTTCAACAACAGAGAGTCGGTTGGTAAGGATGAACAAAGGTAGCAATCTTTTCCACATCCTGGGAAAATCCCAGCCTTCAACAAATTTAACTTGATTATCGGTAACGGAGTCATCAAATCATCAATAGTGGCAACAAAAAGATCCTCTTCAACAGCATGGGCATGGTGGCCATGCTTCGGCATTGGAGCAGAGATCACATTAGGCTTTTCAAGGGCGTCGAATTCAACTTCTTTAGCATCTATCAAATCCTGAATCTTATTCCTGAGGGCCCAACAATTGTTGGTGTCATGTCCCAGGCTGTCTGAATGATAAGCACATTTGGCATTGGGATGGTAGTGCGGTGATGAAGTTTAGGGTTTTTAGGGGCCTCCCTCAAACTGACAAGGTTTAACTTCAAAAGATGGGGTAAAACCTGAGCGGGAGTCATGTTTATCCGGGTGTATTTCCATGCAGGCCTTTCCACCCTTGCTTGGTTGGTTCTTGGTTGATTGCTTCTAGGCTGATCAGCTGCAGACTTCTGAATCATTACATCCCCCACTGCTGGCCGGCGTTCAACTCTTCCTTGACTTCTTTGAGAGTAGACAGCTGATACCTCTTTCTTTGTTGGAAAGGTCTTTTTGATGGTAGCGGAAGTAGATGCATCCTTTTGAATTTTTCCGCTCTTGATTCCGGCTTCAACTCTCTAACCAGTCAGAATCAACTCGGTGAACCTTGCAGACGAACTTCCAATCAGGTGATTGAAGAATGGACCTGACTGTGTACCCAAGAACATATCAACAAGCTCCCTCTCAGACAATGGTGGCTGCACCCTTCTATCCAAGTCTCTCCATTTTTGGGCATACTCTTTGAAACCTTCATTTGAGACCATACCCATACTCTGTATTTGAGTAAGGGTTGGTGCTAAGTCCGTATTATATTGATATTGTCTGTAGAAGGCAACAACCAAATCCTCCCAATTGTGCATATTAGATCTCTCTAGCTGGTAGAACCAATCTAATTGCGTCCCCGAAAGACTATCTTGGAAGAAATGAACCCACAGATCCTTATCAGAAGAATGAGGTTAGATTTTTCTGACGTAGGACCGTAGGTGCATCTTTGGACAAGACAAACCATCGTACTTAGCAAATATAGGCACCTTAAACTTGGGGGGAATGACAATCCCAGAAACCAGCCCTAGATCTTCAAAGTCCAGCCCAGGCACCCTCTGTACCTCCATAGCTGCCAGACACTCTTCCAGATTCTTGTACTTGTCATTTACAGGCGGGTACTGCTGCTCAGAATAGTCTCCATCCTCTTCTTCTTAGTCTTCCTCCGACTCAGGTTGCACTGCAGCTCCCTTTCCTGCCCCTTCATCAGACGTTGAGGGGAAATCCAGGACCCTTCTAGCTTGACCTTCAAATCTTCGACCCAAAGTAGCCACACCAACTCTTTTCTTTTTCTTTTTCTCCTTTTCCTTCTCCAGCAAGGTTTTGAGATCCTCCTGACCCTTAGCTAAGGTCATGAGTAGTTGCTGGAACTGTGAATTCTGCGCTTGTAAGTCTTTAACCGTCTGCTCTATATCCATCTGGCTGAAATAAACAACAGAGAGATAAGGAAACCTGGTGTGAAGACCTGCTTATGCATATGATGAATAAGATGTATTCATGTAATGCATTCAAGGATTCAGAAATTCAAATTTGTTGCAAACAAAAAAGAACACACATCATATTAATAAGAAGAATTTGTTAGTACATAAATGCCCCACGGGAAAAATAATACAAAATTCTAATGTAAAAAGACGCTGCGCATCCTCTTTGGTGCTATGTAGGTGTTGAGAGTCTTCTCTTCGTGAAGTTGTCGAGAAAGTTCTAAAACCTTCTTCTCACTGGCGTAGAATTGGGCTTCAAAAGTATCGCGTTCTCCCTTGAGTTGTATCCAACTCCTTTTCAAATCTTCAAGTGATGTTGGCATGTCAGGATGTAGGAGGGTGTATGGAACCTCTCCTTCCATAACAGGCTCTTTGATCACACGCAAAACGTAGGGGTAAGGCATCATAAGACTTTGGGCGCGGGTTCGTACCCACTTGAGGTAAGGCTCAAGAGGGATGGAATTCTTGTGTCCCAAGGTCTTACTGTCCACCTTGTTGGGCATTCTCCAAGCTCGGATAAACCTTTGTCGAAGTCCTTGATCGTCGTTGTCGAAGTCAAAAACCAAGTCTGGAATCAGCATGTCATGAGGGCCATCCCTTCGGGCATACCCAAACTGTCTCGGAGCCAAGCAAGGGTTGTAGGTAATGCCTCCCCTAATGCCAAGTAGAGGGACATTAGGGAATTCCCTACAACGGTCAATGATGATAACATTTTATCGGGATCGAGAACACCAATAGATATCTGAATGTGTAAGAGTCATCAATCATTGTGACCACCTCAAACCCTGCTCATTCTTCAAAACTGATTGGGGAAGGTGTGAAATAAACCACCTTGCCAGTAGAGGAGTAAAGCACATGAGAACACCTCTTTTTCTCATTGTTCGTGTGTGAAATGAGTGGAGGATATCCCCAAGCAATGTAGGCACATGATTCCTGGACATGAAAATCTTGACAGCATTGACATCTATAAGCTGGTCAGGGTTTGGGAACAATACCAACCCATAGATGAGAAGAGCCACAATCTCCTCGAAAGCTTGTAAGTCCAATGAATTCCAGCATTCTTGAGCTTTCTCAAACAGAAACTTTGCCAAGAAACCCTTGACACCACTTCTGCTTTCCCAATGACCTTTGACATCAGATGGTTGCAAGTGTAAGGCTTGAGCAACATCTTCAGGATTTGGATCTCTTTCCGTACCGTTGTAGGGTAGTTTATGGAGAATAGGAATCCTCGGGAGTTGAGAAAATTCCTCCAAAGAAGGCACTAACTGGTAATCAGGAAATGTGAAGCAGTGGTGTAGGGGGTCAAAGAACTGGAAGAGAACTTTCACCATGTCTTCCTCAATGTTGGTGTTGACTAAGTTGAGAAGACGACCATGCCTCTCGGTGAACGGAGAATTCTCTGGAATCTTGGAAGTAAGCTCCTTGAGTTGAGGAGTGTTGTACCCCAAAATTTGCCCTCTCATGTTTTCAAAGGTCTTCCCTTACATGGTTGGTCACAAACACTTGCCTAACGAAAATGAAGTTTTTTTTGAAGATGAACAAAGTGTCTTTCGATTGGCATCTGGGAAAAGTCTTCGATTAGGTATCCAAAATCCTTCGATACAGGCTTAACTCACCAGTCTTCGATTGGACATTTGGAACTCTTCGATCAGGCTTTGATTAGTAAGCTTTGATTAGGTGTTTGGAACCCTTAGATCAAGCTTTGGTCTGCAAGTCTTCGATTGAGCGCTGGACCCCCTTCGATCAAGTCAATTTTACAATGCTTCGACTACGCATTAACTACTTCAAGCTTACCTTCGACTCAATAGGCAAGAATCTCCTACAAGTTTGTTTCGACTCACAAAGGAAAAGGCCTCTCAACTTGTCAGCACACCAGGCAAGAGGCTCATTCGAAGAACATGTAAATGACTCATTCGAAGAACATGTAAAGGTCCATTTGAAGAAGCATTCAAAGGGTCAATTCGAAGAACATTCAAAAGGTCCATTTGAAGAAGCATTCAAAGGGTCAATTTGAAGAACATTCAAAAGGTCCATTTGAAGAAGCATTCAGAAGACCCATTCGAAGGGCACGTAAGAAGTCCATTCTAAGGAGGCAACTCAAGACCAATCGAAGAGCATGGCCTAGAGGCATTCGAAAATCAAAGGTGTCCAGGTTCATTCAAGATTCCAAAGAGACATGAATATTTCAAAAAAGGAAATCTTTTAATATGTCTGATTCTTGTCTCATGGCTTTAAAGGCCTGTTTAATTGGTTGTCTCTTGCCGTTACTAGACCATCATACTCCTATAAATACAAGGGCCAGCATACAGTGCCAAAGGGGAACAAAAAAAACGAAAAAGGAGAAAAAGAAAGAGACGAGGATTTGGAGATACGCTGCCCACAAACCCACCAAAGGTTATCAACATTTTCATCCAAGCCAAAACAGCCATTCAGCAAACATCTCCATACCCAGAGACACATATCATACATCTTTAATTGGTAAGGGTATGCAAAACCAAAATTGCACCTTCATGACATTTAAATACACATTTCATATGTATTCTTGTTATTACTGATTATGTTGCATGTAAGCTGAAGTGAAAAGATGAGATCGTGCCATTGCTTGGGCACGATCTAAGTTTCTCCTTCGAATCTCAGGATAAAACAAACCCAGACCCAGATTCAGCAGATTCAAATTGAGGAAGGATTCGAATTGGAGGAGATTCGAATCAGGGGGGTAAAATCCCCCTAGGATCTTTAACATTTGTCTCGTTTTGCAGTAAATATCTTCTCAGAATCTTGTTCAGAGCTTCGAAGCTTAGCAGCTTAGCTTCGAAATGGATCCAGGGTTCCCAAATCGAAGGATGACATATCCAGATCGAACACCCCCAAAGTGCAGCCCCTCATGCACCTTCGATCAAGCCTCTTCACTGGATCGAAAGACATCCCACACCTCTTTCGATCCAGGCCTCCAGAATTATACCTTTCTTGACTTACTGCCTGTTCCTTCGATTTCATCTTTGTTTTGACCATTTTATTTCTTTTTTTTAATCAACATAAAATCAATTAAAAAAAAACTACAAAAACATTAGGCTAGTTTTTTCTATTAAATTAACTTTGTTAATTAATCATTTAATTATCTTAACATTTTCTCAAAACTAAAATTAAGAAGATTTAGATCATTTTCCCAAAATAAAATAAAACAACAAAAAGATTTTATTCTTAGGATTTTTAGAGGTTATTTTCAGATTCGCGCGTGTTTATTTTATTGTAACTGCCTACTAGTTTGTAATAGCTTAACTAAGACTTTTACACTTTACTGCTTTATTCCCCCAATTTTGGACATGTAAATAATCCCCCTCCCCGAAGCCTTGTAATAGCGTAGGATTTATAATTCCCGCACTTTAAATTCCTATACATATATTAACTGTTTAGATGTATGCTAACTAGGATTGCATGACAAGATCTGAAAATAAACGGTAGCGCACCTAAATATACAAAGATAATATAACTGAAAAAACAATACACTCGCACATGCCACTCTTAGGGTACACCTCACTTGGTTGCCTCGAACGTGGTCATTAAGTATAGGATGTTTTAGAGGTTGCCCTCTTGTCCAAAGATCATAAGTTGCCTCGAAACGGTTGCCTCGGATAAAATGATCTAAGACATTAGGGTTACCACTAAGGCGTCCTAACATTGCTTTAGTGACCACACGTCCCTTAAATTGAATTGACCCGAAAACTCCAACGACGATGCTACCTACTCCTCAATAGTGGGATAACATTGTCTAAAGGACATTTGCACAGTTTAATTCCTTTTTGAGTAGGTAGATGTTCTTAAGTACTTGCTCCTTTTAAAACAAAACAAAACTTTTCGCACTTACACTCTCTTTCAAACAAAAACTCTTTTCAAACCCACAAACACAAAGAAAAACAAACTTTTGAAAACATAGTGAGCAAGTACCTAAGAGCCCATGGATAACCACTGATAGAAAGGGTGCTAACACCTTCCCTTTCTATAATCTACCTCCTGAACCCGAGGAATATCTTGAAAAGGAATTTTTCTGTGCTTTTGTCCTTTCCTTGTTGGATAAAATAAAAGACGGTGGCGACTCTTGCTTACCGCGACATTTTGCAAAAACAAACGCAAACGCGAACCAGCATTCCAAAACAGTCAGTTCTCATTCCCAACGATCACAGAACTGACGACTCTGCTGGGGACTTATTTAAAAGTGGGGTTACCTTAGGGTTTAGATCACCTTTACTTGCTTACCTTGATTGCTTTGTTTTATTTACACTTGGTTCTATTGTTTGGGTTCGAAATCCTCCACCCGGATTTGGGAAACATTCATAGATAGCAATACATTGTGGAAACTGTGCGGGGTATACCGACACGGTTGAAGCAATAGCTATATTAGTTCAACATATTTGTGAGTACCGATAGCCTTTGAGTCAATCAAAGAGAATACGGGGCCGCTGAGTGATGTCACTAAGCACTAATGAACTAGAACCTTACTTGACCATCTTGGCCTTTTTTAGGGGTAGTGAGATGACCGACTTTGGTGCAGTCCGAAGTTGGTAGATACTCGATACTACACTCATTGAGGATTGTTTTCTTGGAATATTTTGGTCGCTAGTTAAGTGGCTAAACCAAAATGATGAACATAGAAAATAATCCAATGATATTGAGCTCCTTAGAACCCGGTTACTATTTATATGACACGTTTTGAACCAACTGAAACTGAAAGAGGGTAATACCTAAACTCCATGCCAGCCTAAACTTAAGGCTGTTTGTGTGACTTGTGTGCCTTCAAACTTGAACTACTTGCATATTCTTGTTATCTGACAACATGAGTTCATTGCAGGTTTTGTTTACAGTCCTTATCCGATAATTTGTATTTATTGCAGGGTTTACTTACATCACTTCACACTTTTGCTTAAACGCATATCATACACATCATAACATCATGCCTTAACATTTCCTTAACCATTTCAAGGATCTCAAGGGCTTGTGATGCAGGTTATGGTAAATCAAATGTCCAGCAAGGGGCAAAGGGGATTTATTTTCCTCTAGCCAAGGTTGTCTAGGAATCCAAGCACGATAACTTGAGTCAGGGGCTATGACCCACTCGATATGGTGAGCTTGACTCTTGAAGAAGGACTCTTAATGACACGAAGTTTCTTCTAACAAATTCTAACAAGTTTCTTGTTTACCCCGCGAGATCCTTGAAAACATTGCATACATATATCATACATGACAGGTCTCCCAATACAGGTCTCTCATGTTCTCGCTGTTTATTTCAGCAATGGCTTTCCAACCAGACAACCAAGATCTCCGGGCTCAAAACGCCCAACTTCAAGAAATGTTCTTGATCCTATCCCAGGGGCAAGAAGAAATAAAAGCTCTCCTCACAAGGGGCTTGGTCCTAGGGAATCCAGGAGGCATCAGGAATGATCAGTTGGAAGGGCTACAAATTGAGTTGGCAACAATGAAGATCCAGATGATGGGACAGTTGGTGGGCCAGATGGCTCTCATTCAAGACTTAGCTAAAAGACAAGAAGAGCTCAGGGTCCTCGTCAACAAGCTGCTTCAAAATAACCAAGTGGGGCAAACAACTAGGGTTGAAGATCAAGTCATCATTCAACCACCTTTGGGGCAAGAAGACAAGGGAAAAGCTCCTCAACTTGCTTCAGGGTCACAAGCCCAGCATCAACCTCGCCAGAATCAACGGGGTAATCGGCGTAAGTGAAATACGTCTGGAAGACATTTCTCTGAGACTGATATACCACCTTCTCTAATACTGAAACGCTTGTTGGAGGTCAATCTGATTACTTTAAAGGATCCTCCCCGGAATCCCAACACCTCTGCTCCTGGCTATCGTCCCGATGCATTTTGTGTATACCACTCCCATAGTCTTGGACATGACACCGACGACTGTTGGACTCTGAAGAACAAGATCCAAGACTTGATTGACGGAAGGGTGCTGGAGTTCATGCCGGATGGCGAGATGAAAATCTTCCGCTGAGAATTCTCCATCTGAGATGACTAGTTCAAACTAAGAGACTTTTGTTCATTTGAATTCTGAAGTTGTATTTTTCTTTTCTTATTCAAACAATTATTATCATGTCGAACTCTTTTATTTCATTAATGCATTGCATATGTCTGTTTTGAATCAATCCATTCGTATTTCACTATATTAAAATTGCTTTTATTTTTTGTGATGATCAACTCTTGATTAAAAAATTCTAAGACTTTAGAGGGAGGATGACGAAAACGATACCACGATCTTTACAGTATGCTTTTGAATAGACCCCGTTGATGAGGTACAGGCATTGTTTCAAATCCTAAACAGTGGAGTTATAAGGAAGATAATCCCTAGTCAACCCCTTTGAGCCAAAGAAGTTGGAGTTTTTCTTTTCATGAATTAAAACCCTTAATTATAACCTGGGGCAGGGTAGTTCTCTCAGTTAATCCAGGTGCACAATGAATGGCATCAAAGAAGTCCTTCTGAAATAAAAGATGGTGTTGGTTCGGTATAATCGTCAAGACAGGCAGTCATTATTTCTCGAAATAAAAGCCCATCAAGTCAAAACCTATGAAGGAGACTTACAAAACCGGGGCATCCCGCTGACTGTAATTACAAAAGAAACAGTTCAGGCAAAAGACAGGCATAATAAAAACCAAAAGGGAAGAGATCCTGCAAACTCTCAACAAAATGACTGCTTGTTCAAAATAAATTACCTGTATTCAAACCATCACTGGTATGTCAGAGCAAAGACTCAAACAAGATCTAATGCACGATTAGTTGAGTTTAGGATCGAAGAACATCACGAAGAACGGGTGGGTACAAATAAAATTTGAGCCTTTATCCTTTGTTTCTTAAACCGTGAACCAGGCTACGTTATAACCCATAAAAGTCCTAGCTGAAGCACGGGTTAGTTCGAAAGCATACTGTTACAAAAGGTATCCTGACTCCTGTGGGGCTTGCTGTAAATCCTGAGTTGACATCACATTTTACAAAAAAAAAAATTTCCTGTTTTACTGGAAAATTGCATTTTCAAAAATTTCAAAAGACAGACATAAGCTTTGCATTCTTAAAATAACATTGTTTGCATATGACTATTTGTTCAAACAACAGAGAAATTTGCACGACGAATGTCTAGTGAACAAAAACCTTTTCAATAAAAAGGGACATCTCAAGTGGAAGAAACACTTCCAACCAAGGGGCAGACATGATCATTTTCCATCATTTGGGGCAGTCAAGTCAAGATTCAAGGAATCTCTCAAAATGCCAAATAGCCAGGGGCAAATCTCCATCTGAATCAATTGGGGCATGTGACATGAATTCCAGAACCGAATCTTGCATGATCAAACGAAGATCTTCTGGTAGTATAGCAACACAACACTACCGACAGTGACACCTCTCTACATCCTGAGGGAATGCGTGAATCAAAGACCCGCTAGGTTGACTGGCCTAGGCAAAAATAAGGGCTTCCCGGTGAACCAAAAGGGTTCGGGGAAAAATTAGGGATAAAAATGAAAAAAATCTGTACACCCGGCAAGTCGAAAACCTGAAAAGGCGGCTTGGGCAAAAAAGGGTATCCCGATGGACTGAAAACCCGAAAGGGAGGTCCAGGAAAAAATTAGGGATCAAAGCGTACGACTATGTCTCGTCATCTCGTCACTGGCCTACCAGAAGAAGACTTGTCATTTTGACCGAAAGATACCAAGCACCTCATAGGTGGGGATAATACTCGATCCACAGGCACCTTCTCCCGTAAAAAACAGGGGCAAATAAGAATTGTCCGAACTGTACAAGTTGCTCTGTCCACTAGGTACCAAGGTATATATTCAGCTGAAGAATATGGCTAAGATACTTTCACTCCCCGCAGAGTAAGACAGTAATGATAGCTCTCTCAGCTGAGACTTGCAACTGTGAACGAATCAGCAATACTCTCCCCAAGCAGAGTTGGTCTACCATCAGCCCTAAAAAGGTTGGGTATCCCCAGAAGGTCTTAATATTCCCCAGCGGAGTATAAGGATATTCCCTAGCAAGCATAAGAGTATCCCTGGAAGTCTTAATATTCCTCAACGAAATATAAGAATGTTCCCCGGCAGAATGCAAGATACCCCCAGTGGAGCCATTTCCCCAGCGCAGTCTAAAAAAGTTTCCCCAATGGAGTTGAATCATCTTCCCCAGTAGATTATGGAAGCTTTTCCCCTGCGAAGCACAAATAAGTCTCCCCAGCCAAATTCAGAGGTTATCCTCACAAGAGTCTAACCGGGTTATCCTCACCAAGTTGCAACTGAAAGATCATCCCCAGCGAAGTTCTTTTTATCCCCAGCGGAGTTCATCATCAAAATCCCCAACAGAGCTTATCAACGGAATCCCCAACAGAGTTTATCATTAAAATCTCAGCAAAGTATCTCTTCCCCAGAGAGTAATTCCCCGCAGAGTAATCTATTCACCATGTTTATTCCCCAACGAAGTTATTTTCTCCTACAAGTTTATTCTCACAACCATCTTCGTTCGTCATCCCCATCAGAAACATTCTAAGCAAAGTTTGAAGACACACATACTCTTCAACAGCAGTCCAGGATTTAACAAACTCCCCGACATTTGTCAAGGATTTATTTTCCCAGACGAAAATACATTCATAAACATTTCACATTTCATACCTCCTATTTACATACATGATAAAGTGCATACGACACAATCTCATTTATTTTTGAGAACATCATGACATCATGCATTTCATACATCATGACATTGCATACATCTAACGTTTACCTTTTTCAGGAAAAGGTCAATCAAAAGATGGCTACCATCAACCTTTTCAACTCCCAGTTGAATACCTGTAGCAAGCCAGGAAAACTATCTGTGGATGACTGATTGTAGATTAATACCTGTAACAAGCCAGGAAAATTATCTACATGAAGAGATTGAAGATTAATACCTGTATCAAGCCAGGAAGACCATCTTTCTTTCTCAGGTCAGAGATTAATACCTGAAACCAGCCAGGACAGCCATCTTCTCGACCAACCTTTTCAAGTCCCAGTTGAATACCTGTAGCAAGCCAGGGAAACTATCTGTGGACGACTGATTGTAGATTAATACCTGTAACAAGCCAGGAAAATTATCTACATGAAGAGATTGAAGATTAATACCTATAACAAACCAGGAAGACCATCTTTCTTTCTCAGGTCAGATATTAATACCTGAAACCAGCCAGGACAGCCATCTCCTTGACCAACCTTTTCAAGTCCCAGTTGAATACCTATAGCAAACCAGGAAAACTATCTGTGGATGACTGATTGTAGATTAATACCTGTAACAAGCCAGGAAAATTATCTACATGAAGAGATTGAAGATTAATACCTGTAACAAGCCAGGAAGACCATCTTTCTTTCTCAGGTCAGAGATTAATACCTGAAACCAACCAGGACAGCCATCTCCTCGACCAACCTTTTCAAGTCCCAGTTGAATACCTGTAGCAAGCCAGGAAAACTATCTGTGGACGACTGATTGTAGATTAATACCTGTAACAAGCCAGGAAAATTATCTACATGAAGAGATTGAAGATTAATATCTGTAACAAGCCAGGAAGACCATCTTTCTTTCTCAGGTCAGAGATTAATACCTGAAACCAGCGAGGACATCTATCTCCTCGACCAACCTTTTCAAGTCCCAGTTGAATACCTGTAGCAAGCCAGGAAGACTATCTGTGGACGACTGATTATAGATTAATACCTGTAACAAGCCAGGAAAATTATCTACATGAAGAGATTGAAGATTAATACCTGTAACAAGCCAGGAAGACCATCTTTCTTTCTCAGGTCAGAGATTAATACCTGAAACCAGCCAGGACAACTATCTCCTCGACTAACCTTTTCAAGTCCCAGTTGAATACCTGTAGCAAGCCAGGAAAACTATTCGTGGACGACTGATTGTAGATTAATACCTGTAACAAGCCAGGAAAATTATCTACATGAAGAGGTTGAAGAATAATACTTGTAACAAGCCAGGAAGACCATCTTTCTTTCTCAGGTCAGAGATTAATACCTGAAACCAGCCAGGACAGCTATCTCCTCGACCAACCTTTTCAAGTCCCAGTTGAATACCTGTAGCAAGCCAGGAAAACTATCTGTGGGCGACTGATTATAGACTAATACCTGTAACAAGCCAGGAAAACCATCTACACGAAGAGATTGAAGATTAATACTTAGAACTAGACAGGACAAGTTTTATAACCTCAACGGTATACTCCCGGTGAGCACGAGTCAGTTCCTAAATCTCAACAAAAGTTAGACTTCCCCAACAGAATCTTCTACAAACAACACGTATGCAAGTTCTCGCTGAGGAATCTCTTATGCGATCAACACTCCTACAGATGGCATCTATAAGCCCATCCTCCTACCAACGATCTCCAAATGGCATCTGTAAGCCCATTCCCGACATCAAAATGCTAATACTACACCATGTGAGTGCAAATTTCTTGGCACTCTAGTGTTCAATTATCTTCCACCTTCGGATCGCGAAAGGCTCGAAAACCAATCTATATCCTCAAGTTTAAGAAAATTGAACAGGGGCAACTGTTGTACCCCAAAATTTGCCCTCTCATGTTTTCAAAGGTCTTCTCTTACATGGTTGGTCACAAACACTTGCCTAACGAAAATGAAGTTTTTTTTGAAGATGAACAAAGTGTCTTTCGATTGGCATATGGGAAAAGTCTTCGATTGGGTATCCAAAATCCTTCGATACAGGCTTGACTCACCAGTCTTCGATTGGGAATTTGGCACTCTTCGATCAGGCTTTGATTAGTAAGCTTCGATTAGGTGTTTGGAACCCTTCGATCAAGCTTTGGTCTGCAAGTCTTCGATTGAGCGCTGGACCCCCTTCGATCAAGTCAATTTCACAATGCTTCGACTACGCATTAACTTCTTCAGGCTTACCTTTAACTCAAGAGGCAAGAATCTCCTACAAGTTTGTTTCGATTCACAAAGGAAAAGGCCTCTCAACTTGCCAGCATACCAGGCAAGAGGCTCATTCGAAGAACATGTAAATGACTCATTCGAAGAACATGTAAAGGTCCATTTGAAGAAGCATTCAAAGGGTCAATTTGAAGAACATTCAAAAGGTACATTTGAAGAAGCATTCAAAGGGTCAATTCGAAGAACATTTAAAAGGTCCATTTGAAGGAGCATTCAGAAGACCCATTCGAAGGGCACATAAGAAGTCCATTCAAATGAGGCAACTCAAGACCAATCGAAGAGCATGTCCTGGAGGCATTCGAAAATCAAAGGTGTCCAGGTTCATTCAAGATTCCAAAGAGACATGAATATTTCAAAAAAGGAAATCTTTTAATATGTCTGATTCTTGTCTCATGGCTTTAAAGGCCTGTTTAATTGGTTGTCTCTTGCCGTTACTAGACCATCATACTCCTATAAATACAAGGGCCAGCATACAGTGCCAAAGGGGAACAAAAAAAACGAAAAAGGAGAAAAAGAAAGAGACGAGGATTTGGAGATACGCTGCCCACAAACCCACCAAAGGTTATCAACATTTTCATCCAAGCCAAAGCAGCCATTCAGCAAATATCTCCACACCCAGAGCCACATATCATACATCTTTAATTGGTAAGGGTTTGCAAAACCAAAATTGCACCTTCATGACATTTAAATACACATTTCATATGTATTCTTGTTATTACTGATTATGTTGCATGTAAGCTGAAGTGAAAAGATGAGATCGTGCCATTGCTTGGGCACGATCTAAGTTTCTCCTTCGAATCTCAGGATAAAACAAACCCAGACCCAGATTCAGCAGATTCAAATTGAGGAAGGATTCGAATTGGAGGAGATTCGAATCAGGGGGGTAAAATCCCCCCAGGATCTTTAACATTTGTCTCGTTTTGCAGTAAATATCTTCTCAGAATCTTGTTCAGAGCTTCGAAGCTTAGCAACTTAGCTTCGAACTGGATCCAGGGTTCCCAGATCGAAGGATGACATATCCAGATCGAACACCCCCAAAGTGCAGCCCCTCATGCACCTTCGATCAAGCCTCTTCACTGGATCGAAAGACAGCCCACACCTCTTTCAATCTAGGCCTCCAGAATTATACCTTTCTTGACTTACTGCCTGTTCCTTCGATTTCATCTTTGTTTTGACCATTTTATTTCTTTTTTTTAATCAACATAAAATCAATTAAAAAAAAACCACAAAAACATTAGGCTAGTTTTTTCTATTAAATTAACTTTGTTAATTAATCATTTAATTATCTTAACATTTTCTCAAAACTAAAATTAAGAAGATTTAGATCATTTTCCCAAAATAAAATAAAACAACAAAAAGATTTTATTCTTAGGATTTTTAGAGGTTATTTTCAGATTCGCGCGTGTTTATTTTATTGTAACTGCCTACTGGTTTGTAATAGCTTAACTAAGACTTTTACACTTTACTGCTTTATTCCCCCAATTTTGGACATGTAAATAATCCCCCTCCCCGAAGCCTTGTAATAGCGTAGGATTTACAATTCCCGCACTTTAAATTCCTATACATATATTAACTGTTTAGATGTATGCTAACTAGGATTGCATGACAAGATCTGAAAATAAACGGTAGCACACCTAAATATACAAAGATAATATAACTGAAAAAACAATACACTCGCACATGCCACTCTTAGGGTACACCTCACTTGGTTGCCTCGAACGTGGTCATTAAGTATAGGATGTTTTAGAGGTTGTCCTCTTGTCCAAAGATCATAAGTTGCCTCGAAACGGTTGCCTCGGATAAAATGATCTAAGACATTAGGGTTACCACTAAGGCGTCCTAACATTGCTTTAGTGACCACACGTCCCTTAAATCGAATTGACCTGAAAACTCCAACGACGATGCTACCTACTCCTCAATACTGGGATAGCATTGTCTAAAGGACATTTGCATAGCTTAATTCCTTTTTGAGTAGGTAGATGGTCTTAAGTACTTGCTCCTTTTAAAACAAAACAAAACTTTTCGCACTTACACTCTCTTTCAAACAAAAACTCTTTTCAAACCCACAAACACAAAGAAAAGCAAACTTTTGAAAACATAGTGAGCAAGTACCTAAGAGCCCGTGGATAACCACAGATAGAAAGGGTGCTAACACCTTCCCTTTCTATAATCTACCTCCCGAACCCGAGGAATATCTTGAAAAGGAATTTTTCTGTGCTTTTGTCCTTTCCTTGTTGGATAAAATAAAAGACGGTGGCGACTCTTGCTTACCGCGACATTTTGCAAAAACAAACGCAAACGCGAACCAGCATTCCAAAACAGACAGTTCTCATTCCCACCGATCACAGAACTGACGACTCTGCTGGGGACTTCTTTAAAAGTGGGGTTACCTTAGGGTTTAGATCACCTTTACTTGCTTACCTTGATTGCTTTGTTTTCTTTACACTTGGTTCTATTGTTTGGGTTTGAAATCCTCCACCCGGATTTGGGAAACATTCATAGATAGCAATACATTGTGGAAACTGTGCGGGGTATACCGACACGGTTGAAGCAATAGCTATATTAGTTCTACATATTTGTGAGTACCGATAGCCTTTGAGTCAATCAAAGAGAATATGGGGCCACTGAGTGATGTCACTAAGCACTAATGAACTAGAACCTTACTTGACCATCTTGGCCTTTTTTAGGGGTAGTGAGATGACCGACTTTGGTGTAGTCCGAAGTTGGTAGATACTCGATACTACACTCATTAAGGATTGTTTTCTTGGAATATTTTGGTCGCTAGTTAAGTGGCTAAACCAAAACGATGAACATAGAAAATAATCCAATGATATTGAGCTCCTTAGAACCCGGTTACTATTTATAGGACAGGTTTTGAACCAACTGAAACTGAAAGAGGGTAATACCTAAACTCCATGCCAGCCTAAACTTAAGACTGTTTGTGTGACTTGTGTGCCTTCAAACTTGAACTACTTGCACATTCTTGTTATCTGACAACATGAGTTCCTTGCAGGTTTTGTTTACAGTCCTTATCCGATAATTTGGATTTATTGCAGGGTTTACTTACATCACTTACACTTTTGCTTAAACGCATATCATACACATCATAACATCATGCCTTAACATTTCCTTAACCATTTCAAGGATCTCAAGGGCTTGTGATGCAGGTTATGGTAAATCAAATGTCCAACAAGGGGCAAAGGGGATTTATTTTCCTCTAGCCAAGGTTGTCTAGGAATCCAAGCACGATAACTTGAGTCAGGGGCTATGACCCACTCGATATGGTGAGCTTGACTCTTGAAGAAGGACTCTTAATGACACGAAGTTTCTTCTAACAAATTCTAACAAGTTTCTTGTTTACCCCGCGAGATCCTTGAAAACATTGCATACATATATCATACATGATAGGTCTCCCAATACAGGTCTCTCATGTTCTCGCTGTTTATTTCAGCAATGGCTTTCCAACCAGACAACCAAGATCTCCGGGCTCAAAACGCCCAACTTCAAGAAATGTTCTTGAACCTATCCCAGGGGCAAGAAGAAATAAAAGCTCTCCTCACAAGGGGCTTGGTCCTAGGGAATCCAGGAGGCATCAGGAATGATCAGTTGGAAGGGCTACAAATTGAGTTGGCAACAATGAAGATCCAGATGATGGGACAGCTAGTGGGCCAGATGGCTCTCATTCAAGACTTAGCTAAAAGACAAGAAGAGCTCAGGGTCCTCGTCAACAAGCTGCTTCAAAATAACCAAGTGAGGCAAACAACTAGGGTTGAAGATCAAGTCATCATTCAACCACCTTTGGGGCAAGAAGACAAGGGAAAAGCTCCTCAGCTTGCTTCAGGGTCACAAGCCCAGCATCAACCTCACCAGCATCAACGGGGTAATCGGCGTAAGTGAAATACGTCTGGAAGACATTTCTCTGAGACTGATATACCACCATCTCTAATACTGAAACGCTTGTTGGAGGTCAATCTGATTACTTTAAAGGATCCTCCCCAGAATCCCAACACCTCTGCTCCTGGCTATCGTCCCGATGCATTTTGTGTATACCACTCCCATAGTCTTGGACATGACACCGACGACTGTTGGACTCTGAAGAACAAGATCCAAGACTTGATTGACGGAAGGGTGCTGGAGTTCATGCCGGATGGAGAGATGAAAATCTTCTACTGAGAATTCTCCATCTGAGATGACTAGTTCAAACTAAGAGACTTTTGTTCATTTGAATTATGAAGTTGTATTTTTCTTTGCTTATTCAAACAATTATTATCATGTCGAACTCTTTTATTTCATTAATGCATTGCTGTTTTGAATCAATCCATTCGTATTTCACTATATTCAAATTGCTTTTATTTTTTGTGATGATCAACTCTTGATTAAAAAATTCTAAGACTTTAGAGGGAGGATGACGAAAACGATACCACGATCTTTACAGTATGCTTTTGAATAGACCCCGCTGATGAGGTACAGGCATTGTTTCAAATCCTAAACAGTGGAGTTATAAGGAAGATAATCCCTAGTCAACCCCTTTGAGCCAAAGAAGTTGGAGTTTTTCTTTTCATGAATTAAAACCCTTAATTATAACCTGGGGCAAGGTAGTTATCTCAGTTAATCCAGGTGCACAATGAATGGCATCAAAGAAGTCCTTCCGAAACAAAAGATGGTGTTGGTTCGGTATAATCGTCAAGACAGGCAGTCATTATCTCTCGAAATAAAAGCCCATCAAGTCAAAACCAATGAAGGAGACTTACAAAACCGGGGCATCCCGCTGACTGTAATTACAAAAGAAATAGTTCAGGCAAAAGACAGGGATAATAAAAACCAAAAGGGAAGAGATCCTGCAAACTCTCAACAAAATGACTGCCTGTTCAAAATAAATTGCCAGTATCCGAACCATCACTGGTATGTCAGAGCAAAGACTCAAACAAGATCTAATGCACAATTAGTTGAGTTTAGGATCGAAGTACATCACAAAGAACGGGTGGGTACAAATAAAATTTGAGCCTTTATCCTTTGTTTCTTAAACCGTGAACCAGGCCATGTTATAACCCTTAAAAGTCCTAGCTGAAGCACGGGTGAGTTCGAAAGCATACTGTTACAAAAGGTATCCTGACTCCTGTGGGGCTTGCTGTAAATCCTGAGTTGACATCACATTTTACAAAAAAAAATTGCCTGTTTTACTGGAAAAATGCATTTTCAAAAATTTCAAAAGACAGACATAAGTTTTGCATTCTTAAAATAACATTGTTTGCATATGACTATTTGTTCAAATAGCAGAGAAATTTGCATGACGAATGTCTAGTGAACAAAAACCTTTTCAATAAAAAGGGTCATCTCAAGTGGAAGAAACACTTCCAACCAAGGGGCAGACATGATCATTTTCCATCATCTGGGGCAGTCAAGTCAAGATTCAAGGAATCTCTCGAAATGCCAAATAGTCAGGGGCAAATCTCCATCTGAATCAATTGGGGCATGGGACATGAATTCCAGCAACGAATCTAGCATGATCAAACGAAGATCTTCTGGTAGTATGGAAACACAACACTACCGACAGTGACACCTCTCTACATCCTGAGGTAATGGTCATTGTCAAAAAATACCGCGCGTGAATCAAAGACCCGCTAGGTTGACTGACCTAGGCAAAAATAAGGGCTTCTCGGCGAACCAAAAGGGTTCGGGCAAAAATTAGGGATAAAAATGAAAAAAATCTGTACACCCGGCAAGTCGAAAACCTGAAAAGGCGGCTTGGGCAAAAAAGGGTATCCCGATGGACTGAAAACCCGAAAGGGCGGTCCAGGCAAAAATTAGGGATCAAAGCGTACGACTATGTCTCGTCATCTCGTCA
The DNA here is from genome assembly GCA_948472305.1 of Vicia faba. NCBI lineage: Eukaryota > Viridiplantae > Streptophyta > Magnoliopsida > Fabales > Fabaceae > Vicia > Vicia faba. The sequence goes on along the minus strand of OX451738.1, from coordinate 675,635,729 downwards.
CTGGCCTACCAGAAGAAGACTTGTCATTTTGACCAAAAGATACCAAGCACCTCATAGGTGGGGATAATACTCGATCCACAGGGCCTCCGCAGGCACCTTCTCCCGCAAAAAACAGGGGCAAATAAGAATTGTCCGAACTGTACAAGTTGCTCTGTCCACCAGGTACCAAGGTATATATTCAGCTGAAGAATATGGCTAAGATACTTTCACTCCCCGCAGAGTAAGACAGTAATGATAGCTCTCTCAGCTGAGACTTGCAACTGTGAACGAATCAGCAATACTCTCCCCAAGCAGAGTTGGTCTACCATCAGCCCTAAAAAGGTTGGGTATCCCCAGAAGGTCTTAATATTCCCCAGCGGAGTATAAGGATATTCCCTAGAAAGCATAAGAGTATCCCTGGAAGTCTTAATATTCCTCAACGAAATATAAGAATGTTCCCCGGCAGAATGCAAGATACCCCCAGTGGAGCCATTTCCCCAGTGCAGTCTAAAAAAGTTTCCCCAATGGAGTTAAATCATCTTCCCCAGTAGATTATGGAAGCTTATCCCCTGCGAAGTACAAATAAGTCTCCCCAGCCAAATTCAGAGGTTATCCTCACAAGAGTCTAACCGGGTTATCCTCACCAAGTTGCAACTGAAAGATCATCCCCAGCGAAGTTCTTTCTATCCCCAGCGGAGTTCATCATCAAAATCCCCAATAGAGCTTATCAACGGAATCCCCAGCAGATTTTATCATTAAAATCTCAGCAAAGTATCTCTTCCCCACAGAGTAATTCCCCGCAGAGTAATCTCTTCACCATGTTTATTCCACAATGGAGTTATTTTCTCCTACAGGTTTATTCTCACAACCATCTTCGTTCGTCATCCCCATCAGAAACATTCTAAGCAAAGTTTGAAGACACACATACTCTTCAACAGCAGTCCAGGATTTAACAAACTCCCCGACATTTTTCAAGGATTTATTTTCCCAGACGAAAATACATTCATAAACATTTCACATTTCATACCTCCTATTTACATACATGATAAAGTGAATACGACACAATCTCATTTATTTTTGAGAACATCATGACATCATGCATTTCATACATCATGACATTGCATACATCTAATGTTTACCTTTTTCAGGAAAAGGTCAATCAAAAGATGGCTACCATCAACCTTTTCAACTCCCAGTTGAATACCTGTAGCAAGCCCGGAAAACTATCTGTGGATGACTGGTTGTAGATTAATACCTGTAACAAGCCAGGATAATTATCTACATGAAGAGATTGAAGATTAATACCTGTAACAAGCCAGGAAGACCATCTTTCTTTCTCAGGTCAGAGATTAATACCTGAAACCAGCCAGGACAGCCATCTCCTCGACCAACTTTTTCAAGTCCCAGTTGAATACCTGTAGCAAGCCAGGAAAACTATCTGTGGACGACTGATTGTAGATTAATACCTGTAACAAGCCAGGAAAATTATCTACATGAAGAGATTGAAGATTAATACCTGTAACAAGCCAGGAAGACCATCTTTCTTTCTCAGATCAGAGATTAATACCTGAAACCAGCCAGGACAGCCATCTCCTCGACCAACCTTTTCAAGTCCCAGTTGAATACCTGTAGCAAGCCAGGAAAACTATTTGTGGACGACTAATTGTAGATTAATACCTATACCAAGCCAGGAAAATTATCTACATGAAGAGATTGATGATTAATACCTGTAACAAGCCAGGAAGACCATCTTTCTTTCTCAGGTCAGAGATTAATACCTGAAACCATCCAGGACAGCCATCTCCTCGACCAACCTTTTCAAGTCCCAGTTGAATACCTGTAGCAAGCCAGGAAAACTATCTGTGGACGACTGATTGTAGATTAATACCTGTAACAAGCCAGGAAAATTATCTACATGAAGAGATTGATGATTAATATCTGTAACAAGCCAGGAAGACCATCTTTCTTTCTCAGGTCAGAGATTAATACCTGAAACCAGTCAGGACAGCTATCTCCTCGACCAACCTTTTCAAGTCCCAGTTGAATACCTGTAGCAAGCCAGGAAAACTATTTGTGGACGACTGATTATAGATTAATACCTGTAACAAGCCAGGAAAATTATCTACATGAAGAGATTGACGATTAATACCTGTAACAAGCCAGGAAGACCATCTTTCTTTCTCAGGTCAGAGATTAATACCTGAAACCAGCCAGGACAACTATCTCCTCGACCAACCTTTTCAAGTCCCAGTTGAATACCTGTAGCAAGCCAGGAAAACTATCCGTGGACGATTGATTGTAGATTAATATCTGTAACAAGCCAGGAAAATTATCTACATGAAGAGATTGAAGATTAATACTGTAACAAGCCAGGAAGACCATCTTTCTTTCTCAGGTCAGAGATTAATACCTGAAACCAGCCAGGACAGCTATCTCCTCGACCAACCTTTTCAAGTCCCAGTTGAATACCTGTAGCATGCCAGGAAAACTATCTGTGGACGACTGATTGTAGACTAATACCTGTAACAAGCCAGGAAAACCATCTACACGAAGAGATTGAAGATTAATACTTGGAACCAGACAGGACAAGTTTTATAACCTCAACGGTATACTCCCGGTGAGCACGAGTCAGTTCCTAAATCTCAACAAAAGTTAGACTTCCCCAACGGAATCTTATACAAACAACAGGTATGCAAGTTCTCGCTGAGGAATCTCTTATGCGATCAACACTCCTGCAGATGGCATCTATAAGCCCATCCTCCTACCAACGATCTCCAAATGGCATCTGTAAGCCCATTCCCGACATCAAAATGTTGATACTACACCATGTGAGTGCAAATTTCTTGGCACTCTAGTGTTCAATTATCTTCCACCTTCGGATCGCGAAAGGCTCGAAAGCCAATCTATATCCTCAGGTTTAAGAAAATTGAACAGGGGCAACTGTTGTACCCCAAAATTTGCCCTCTCATGTTTTCAAAGGTCTTCCCTTACATGGTTGGTCACAAACACTTGCCTAACGAAAATGAAGTCTTTTTTGAAGATGAACAAAGTGTCTTTCGATTGGCATCTGGGAAAAGTCTTCGATTGGGTATCCAAAATCCTTCGATACAGGCTTGACTCACCAGTCTTCGATTGGGGATTTGGCACTCTTCGACCAGGCTTTGATTAGTAAGCTTCGATTAGGTGTTTGGAACCCTTCGATCAAGCTTTGGTCTGCAAGTCTTCGATTGAGCGCTAGACCCCCTTCGATCAAGTCAATTTCACAATGCTTCAACTACGCATTAACTACTTCAGGCTTACCTTCGACTCAAGAGGCAAGAATCTCCTACAAGTTTGTTTCGATTCACAAAGGAAAAGGCCTCTCAACTTGCCAGCACACTAGGCAAGAGGCTCATTCGAAGAACATGTAAATTACTCATTCGAAGAACATGTAAAGGTCCATTCGAAGAAGCATTCAAAGGGTCAATTCGAAGAACATTCAAAAGGTCCATTTGAAGAAGCATTCAAAGGGTCAATTCAAAGAACATTCAAAAGGTCCATTTGAAGAAGCATTCAGAAGACCCATTCGAAGGGCACATAAGAAGTCCATTCGAAGGAGGCAACTCAAGACCAATCGAAGAGCATGGCCTGGAGGCATTCGAAAATAAAAGGTGTCCAGGTTCATTCAAGATTCCAAAGAGACATGAATATTTCAAAAGAGGAAATCTTTTAATATGTCTGATTCTTGTCTCATGGCTTTAAAGGCCTGTTTAATTGGTTGTCTCTTGTCGTTACTAGACCATCATACTCCTATAAATACAAGGGCCAGCATACAGTGCCAAAGGGGAACAAAAAAACGAAAAAGGAGAAAAAGAAAGACCTTTGAGATGTTTTCTTGGGTTCGGGGGGTAGATTATGAAAAGGGAAGGTGTTATCACCCTTTTCATCCATGGTTTTCCATGGGCTCTTAGTTACTTGTTTTAGATCACTTTCTTTTGCTTTTCAATTGTTTGAAATGGTGCTTTGTGTGTGGTTTGGAAAGTATTTTGAAAAGAGGCCATCATTGTGGCAACCTTTGTAACGATTCTTGTTTGAATGTATACAAAGGTGTTTTGTCTTTTGAAAAATATTTCAATGTTTGAAAGTTTGTTTTGGGAAAATGTTTTGAAATTGTGTGTTTTGAAATTAGCAAGGATGTTTGCAAGCTTTGATCAAGTAACTAAGAGTTGTATACCCTATATACTCAAAGATCTTTCCTACACATTTTTAACCCTTTCACATTGTTGTTTTACCATTGCATTTGGTAAACAACCTTGTGTTTGGATGTTAAATGGGACAGGCGCGGGTCATCGTATTGACCATGATAGCAATGGTGCTAGGTATCTTAGCAAGTTTTGTTTGAGGGACTAGATCATTTATGTATAGGCAACCAAGATAGCGTCATCGAGGGACTATGATCTTTTTGTTTTGATTTTGTTTTGCCAAGACACCTGGTATGCATACCATGGCCATTTTTAAGGCAACAAGTGGATGAAACCCTAGGGGTGCTTGTGTGCATTGTGTTGTCATTTTCATGCATTTTGTCTTGTATTAGTCAAGCTATTTGTTTTGATTTTGGATTTTTTGCATACAAACCCTAATCTCTATCATGCATATTTGTAAGCTATAAATGCGTAAAAATAAATCTACAACTATTACAACATTGATATGGGGAGGGGGATACAATTTTGAATAGGGGATTATTTGCAAGAAATTAAAACCCTAAGATTATTACAACCAAATTGAAATCTTTTTTCAAATGATAAATAAGCAAATATTTAAATGGACAATTAAATAAATATGCGATATATTATAAATATGCAAAAAATGTTTTTGTATTATTTTTATGTACGTAAAAATAAAATATTTAATGTATAAAAAATAAGAAAAATATTATTTTTATTAAGGATGGAATATATATATATATATATATATATATATATATATATATATATATATATATATATATATATATATATATATATATATATATATATATATATATATATATATATATATATATATATATATATATATATATATATATATATATATATATATATATATATATATATATATATATATATATATATATATATATATATATATATATATATATATATATTATTTATTTGTGTACAATAAAATAAAAATATATACAAATGTCAAAAAATAAAAATATGTTAGAAAAATATTGTTTAAGTATATAAATAATATAAATAAAAATATAATACTTTTTTGTAGTATTTACAAGTTTTTTTTTATTAAGAAAAAAAATGTATATATTATTTAATAATTATTTCTATGTCCAAAAAATAATAAAAATAATAAAATAAAATGTGAAAATTAAATAAAATGTTTTTTGTAATTTTTAAAGTTTAGAAAAATAAAATAAAGTCAGAAATTAAAAAAGAAATGAAAAATATACAAAAATAGATTAAATGGGCCAAGGGGGGCGTGAGAAGCAAATCAGGGGTGCAAAAAGCATGGAACAACACAGGCCCAACCCACTTGCTTCATCTTCAACCTTGTGACAAACAAAAACGCGCGCCTGTATGTTCAAACTAAAAATCCTGCATACGTGCTCTAAAGCAAAAACTCACAACACAAAAGTTATAGCATTTTCCAACACGATTCCAACCATGTAAAGAACTTAATCTAACTCCCAAAGACCAGAGAGAATTTCTCTATCCCTAATTTCTAACCTAACTTTTTCAGAAAGTTCATCAATCAAATTCTCCCAACTCAGTTAACTTAAATAAAATTTATGCATATGTACAGCTTAAGGGCAATGAGTACTACATTTTTTATTCATAAACCTAAGCTTAATGATTCCTAAATAGAGAGATAGAAAGTTGGAAAATACCTGCTTCAGTTGAACACGAGTATGGCAATGTAGGGATTTTCAGTGAGGCCTGAGATGCCTGTGATCTTGTCTGAACTTCCTTTGACCTTCCCCGATGCTTAGTTTGCTTTGAGTTTGCTTGAATAAGCCTGTAGAAGTCAACCTGCACAAGCAGAATTTAAGAATGGTGAAGCTTGAAAATAAGGTTACAGTCACTGGCCAATGGTTGGGAGAGCTTAGGTGGGTTGTATGGAGTGTGTTGGAATAGGTTTGGGACAAAAAGCACGAGTGGTTTGTGAGATGGAGGTGAAACTGCAGAAGCTGCCCTGTTTTACAAGTTTTTGGTGTTTTGATGTTCAAGGATGTTTGAGGACTGGATAGCTCGTGTTTCTGGCTCAATGTGATATGCAAAAACTTTTTTGGAATGGTTACAAGAGTTGGTTTTATCAGATGGAAGTGTTATGTGATTTTGGCAAGTTAACTTGTTTTTTAAGAAAAGTGTGAAGTGACCAAGGACAGGCCTGTACAGGCTAGCTTCAAGCATGCACAAAGTTGTTGTACCTTTGCCTTAGTTTATGGACTTTGTTTGCTGCAAAAGAAAGGGTGCAATGCTCAAGAGAAACAAATATGCATAAAGTGAACTTTATCAAAATGGCATTATTAACTTTTTGCCATTTTTGGATTAATCCTTTGTATAATCTTCCATTGATCAGAACAATGCATTAATCCATTGATTTTGCATTCAATTTTTTAGTGTGGAAGGGTTTAAATACCTGTATTCAAGTACAAATAAAGTTGGACAGATTTTGCAACTTGTGTCAACATGAAAATGCCATGGATCAAAGTGATAATTTCCCAAATTCAAACCTTCGATTCTCCCTAACCACAAATGATTTTGGAGAGTTATTGGACATTTTGGAAAGCTTGTAACATGTTCTACAATCCATCTTTGAAATTCATTTTGAGATTCCAAGTGGAACTATGTGAAAAATTGCCATGAAGATAGGTCAAAATACTGCCTAAACTAGGGCAAAATTTCACTAAGTTAAAAGTTTCATGGACCCTTATTCCAAAAATCATAACTTGAGATCCAAGCATCCTTTGGGAAAACTTTGTGATTCAAAGTTGTAGATTTTTTGGAGGACTACAACTTTCACATTGGAAGTTTTCTTTGAATCCAATTGCATCATGGAGAAAAAGTTGGGTAAAGTTGGGAAAAATGAGAAAATTTCATAACTTAGAAAATTTCTAAGTTATGAAAATTTTCATTTTAAAACCCTAATTTGCAAAATTAGGTTTCTTGATGAACAAGTTTCATGTTTTGACACATCTTGATGAAAAATGACCCTTGGCACTTGATTTTGACCAAAAAGTCAAAGTTTGACTTTTCAGTGTACAGTTGATTTTTGATCAGTTGACTGGAAAATTCATCTGTCAATCCAATGCAATTGAGATCTTTTGAACCTTGTGATTAGGTAAAGATGATTCCATTGAGTCCTTGAATCTATGCTTGAACCCAATTTGCCATTGGCTAGGTGAAAAATCAGAAATTGCCCTTGTGCAGTCAAAACCCTGAAAATGACCATTTTGCCCTTTTGATGATCTGATCAAATTTCTTGAGGAGTTGTGGTCCAAACTTGATCAAATGGTTCATATGAGCCTATAATGTTTATGTGGATCAAAAATTATGAGGTTTGACTGTAAATTGGCCACAGTTGATTTTTTCCCCAATACAGTTGATTTCTAGGTCAGCTGTCCAATTGACTGGGCAAAAATTTGATTCAAGGCTTGAAACTTGGTAGGGGCAATCTTATAAGTCCAACATGAATTATGAAAGTCACATTGAGCATTGGAAGTCCAAAAATCCTTGTGCAAATTCAAACCCTAATTTCAGGTCATCAGTGCAAGGAGATGTCTTGAGCAGAGCAAACCCTAATTTTGTCTGGAGTCCAAAGAGTCTTGTGAGTGGAAATATTGATAAAATGAGAGGGAAAAGTTTGGGGTACAACAGCTCCCCCTGTTCAATCTTATTGAACCTGAAGAGTTAGATTGGCGAGTTTGCCTTTTGTGACTCGAAGGTAAAAGAGGATTGGACACTAGAGTGCCAGTAAATTTGCACTAGTCAAGATGTAGTTGAAGAAATGGGCTTAAAGATGCCATTTGGAGATGATAGAATCTTGCTGGAGATGGGCTTAAAGATGCCATCCAAAATGTTTGTTGAAAATCAGGAGAATGAACATCAGAATGGTATCCGTATCTGGAACGTATCTGAGTTGTATCTGGAGATTTAATTTGTATGAGCAATGGAATGGCGTCCATGTCTGGAGCGTATCCGAGCTGTAACTGTATTTTATTCTTGAATGAATAACAGAATGACTGCTGTGTCTGGAGTGTATCTATATTGTATCTGAATTCTGAATGGGTGACAGAATAGCATCCGTGTCTAGAGCATCTCTGGGCTGGGGAAATGTTTGAATGAGTGACAGAATGGAAACCGTGTCTTGGAGTGTATCTGAGCTTGAAGTTGATAGTTGAATCTGAATGAGAAATAGAATGGCTTCCGGGTCTGGAGTGTATCTAGTCTGTATTTGATTGTTGAAGTCTGAATGAGTGACAGAATGGCATCCGTGTCTAGTGCGTATCCGTACTGTATCTTGACTTTGAATTCCGATTGAGTAATAGAATGACCTCCGTGTTTGGGGTGTATCCATACTGTATCTGAATAAGAGATCTGAATGAGTAACAGAATGACTTCCACGTCTGGAGTGTATCCGTACTGTATCTGAAATCTTTGAATATTTGTTAAAGGTAGCTTTTAATCTTATCCTGAAAAGGGTAAAATGTCAGATGAAACACAAAGTTATGTTGCATGACATGTATGATGCAATAAAATGTGTTTTATCAATGTCTATGATATATGAATGTAATGTATGCGCATGTAAGCTGATTAGCTGCCTTGCTGAGGAAAATAAATCCTTGATAGCTGGAGATAATAAAATCCTTGACTGCTGCCGGGGAGAATAAATCCATGACCGCTGCTGGAGATTCAAAATCTTTGATTGCTGAAGACGAGAAATCCTTGGACCACTGTTGGGGATAGAAAATCCTTGGCAACTTGTGGGGGTTAATAAGAACTTTGACAAACTCTGCGGGGATGTGGGAATCCATTAAGTCTGCTTGAGAAACCTGCTTGGGGAATCTAAATAACTTTGATGACTATAGCTGGGGAGTACACCAACGGGAATCCTTACTCGGTTGGGGAATAGGGAAACTCTGAAGACCTCTAATGGGGATCAGACAAAATAAAACCTTGATCTGCTGGAGAATAAGGAAAACTATGATGGCTTCCGCGGAGAATAAGAATGAGAAACTTCAATCTTCTGGGGAATTGAAACCTTGAAGGCTTTACTGGAGAAGTGAGAATGAGAATCTTCGATCTGTAGGGGATTAAAAATTCTGACAAGCTCGTGCTAGGGAGTCATGGATACTCAGGTAACTTTATTTGGGAATCCAGACTGAGGATCTTCAATCTGCTAGGAAAAATAAATCCCTAGGGGACTTCAAGCTGAAGATTTAAGAATGAGAATCTTCATTCTGTTGGGGATTAAGAACTCTGTGGGGAATAGGCTTATTCCTGTTTGGAACAAAGTCAGGAGCTTGGGTTGTATGCCAATCTACTAGGGAATTATCCTTAATTGGGGATAAAATTTAATTGTCATCTGGTTGATTCTCGGATTTTAAGACAACTTGCTGGGGAGATCTGGAGAAACTGGATGGTTTCTGTTGTGGATTGGTAGTTTGGAAATTTGACTTCGCTGGGGAAGAAGGTTTCATCTTTGCTGGGGATTTTAACTCTGATAAGAATTAAAGGTTTGAAAATATGACTCCGCCGGGGATTGGGAGTTTGAAGTTTTGACTCTGGCGAGGATTTTGAAATTTAATTCCGCTGGGGATATGTTTTTCAAGGTTTATCTCTACTGGGGATCCAGATGATGTATTGCAGGGGATCTCTCTTAGAATAGCCTAAAGATGTTTTCCTATCCTTTCAACCTGTCAGTAATTATTCTTTCACATTTCGTTTATTTGTAAACAATGATTATATTCAAATGCATATGCTCATTTAATAAACCATTGGACGTTTTCAAATAAAACATAAGTGTAAAGAAAAAAGAAAAGGAAAATAGTTTTCTGCACTTTGAAGTATCTTTGTATTAACTTTGTGTAAGTATTTTGTACAAAGGAGACAGACATCCTAGTAAGAGAATGTTGTCATAAAAATTGAGAAAAGTTTATATAAAGAAAGATGGCTATGTGTAAAATTCCATGGGGTTCCCATTCTGCTATAGCCTTCGTAACTCTGGATATCTTATCCATTTGCTGCTTCATCCGAAGATGACTGGATTGATCAGAAGCCAGGAGCTTGTCTGGTGAAGAGATTGTCCTTAAAGTGATCCGACGAGACATAGTCATACGCTTTAATTCCCTAACTTTTTCCTGGACCGCCCTTTCGGGTTTTCAGTCCACCGGGAAACCCTTTTTTGCCCAAGTCGCCCTTTCGGGTTTTCAACTTGCCGGGTGTACAGATTTTTTGGATTTTATCCCTAATTTTTGCCTGAACCGCCCTTTCGGGTTTTTGATTCACCGGGATGCCCATTTTGCCCAAGTCGCCCTTTCAGGTTTTCAACTTGTCGGGTCGTTTATGTGTAGTATCTTTTAACTATGTCGGTGTTTGCAGGGTGCGGTAGGTCGTCGCCGTCCATGGTGGTTAGCATCATTGCCCCACCAGAAAAGATGTTTTTGATCACAAATGGTCCTTCGTAAGTAGGAGTCCATTTGCCCCTGGGATCAATTTGCGGCAAGATGATCCGCTTGATTACAAGGTCCCCGAGTTGATATGTCTGGCGTCTGACTTTCTTGTTGAATGCCTTGATCATCCGTTTTTGATACGCCTGACCATGGGAAACAGCAGTAAGTCGCTTTTCATCAATCAAGTTAAGTTGATCAAGCCGGGTCTGAATCCAATCGTCTTCACTCAAACTAGCATCCTTCATGATTCTCAAGGAGGGAATCTGAACCTCGATAGGCAAAACAGCTTCCATGCCGTATACCAAAGAAAAGGGTGTTGCCCCAGTTGATGTTTGTTCCGTGGTACGGTACCCGTGCAGAGCAAACGGTAACATCTCATGCCAGTCCTTGTAGGTGACTGTCATCTTTTAAACGATCTTCTTGATATTTTTGTTCGCAACTTCAACAGCACCGTTCATCTTAGGTCGATAGGGAGATGAATTGTGATGTTGAATCTGGAACTGCTCACACAGAGCGGTGATTATAGTGTTGTTCAGGTTTGTACCGTTGGCGGTGATGATCCTGTCGGGGATACCATACCGGCAAATAAGGTTCTGCTTGATGAAGCGTGCAACCACATTCTTTATTACGGAGGCGAAGGAAGCTGCTTCGACCCACTTGGTAAAGTAATCAATGGCCACCAGGATGAAACAGTGTCCATTGGATGTTGTAGGTTTGATCTCTCCAATCATGTCGATTCCCCACATCGCGAATGGCCAAGGAGCTGTTAAGACATTGAGAGGAACTGGAGGTATGTGTACCTTATCCGCATAGATTTAACTTTTATGGCATGTACGGGAATGTTGATGGCAATCAGCTTCCATGGTAGACCAGTAATAGCCTGCCCGTAGAATCTTCTTAGCCATCGTATGTCCGCTAGAATGGGTACCAAAGGTACCATTGTGCAGCTCAGCCATAATCTGTTCAGACTCAACCTTGTCCACACAACGAAGTATAATGCAATCGTGATTGCGCTTGTATAAAATACTATTGCTCAAGAAGAACTTAGCTGAGAACCTCCTCAGAAACTTTTTGTCATTAACTGAAGCTCCTTCGGGGTATTCTTGTGTTTCGAAATACCTTTTGACGCCATGAAACCATGGTCGGTCCACTACTTCATCAATATTGATCTCGTTACAATGTGCAGGTTCGTCCATCCGCTCAATGGTGATTTGGGGAGCCTCATTATCCCAATTAAGTTTAAACATGGATGACATTGTAGCTAGCGCATCTGCTAGTTGATTCTCTTCTCGCGGGAAATGCTCGAGGGTAATCTGCTCGAAATGTGGTAGCAATGTCAGAACATGTTCTTTGTAAGGGATGAGGTTTGGATGTTTAGTATCCCACTCTCCTTTGATTTGACTGATAACCAAAGCGGAGTCCCCAAATACAATCAAAGATTTAATTCCCAAGTCAATAGCAGCCTTAAGACCAAAGATACAAGCTTCATACTCGGCCATGCTATTGGTGCAGCTGAAGCAGAGTCTGGCGGTGAAAGGTGTATGGAAACCTTCTGGAGAGATAAGTATCGCGCCGATACCATTGCCAAGTGCATTGGAGGCATCATCAAAGTATAGGGTCCATCGGGATCCTTGTTCAGGTCTGTCATACGGTCTGTTCTCTTCAATGTTGCTCAAAGTCATGATATCCTCGTCGAGGAAGTCTAACCTCATGGACTGGTAGTCTTTGACAGCTTGATGGGCCATATGATCGCCTAGCACACTCCCCTTTATAGCTTTTTGGGTCGTGTACTGTATATCATATTCGGTGAGGATCATCTGCCATCTAGCGATTCTTCCAGATAAAGCAGGCTTCTCGAAGATGTACTTGATTGGATCCATCTTAGAGATCAGCAAAGTGGTATGTGTCAACATATACTGCCTTAGCCAGCGAGTAGCCCATACCAAAGCGTAGCAAGTTTTCTCGAGCAGTGAGTAGCGGGTCTCACAGTCGGTAAACTTTTTTCTAAGGTAATAAATGGGATGCTCTTTTTGGCCAAACTCGTCATGTTGGCCCAGTACGCACCCCATTGAATTCTCCAGGACAGTCAGATACATGATTAAAGGCCTTCCTTCGACGGATGGCATCAAGATAGGAGGTTCCAGCAAATACTCCTTGATTCTATCGAAAGCAACTTGAAAGTCATCATTCCATTTAACCACCTGATCTTTCTTCAACAGCTTGAAGATTGGTTCACAGGTAGATGTTAGGTGAGAAATGAACCTTGCAGTGTAGTTTAGGCGTCCCAAGAAACCTCAAACCTCCTTCTCAGTGCGAGGGGCAGGCATTTCTTGTATAGCTTTGACTTTGGCAGGATCAACCTCGATTCCTTTGTTACTGACGATGAAATCCAAAAGTTTACCGAACCTGACTCCGAAAGTGCACTTGTTAGGGTTCAGTCTGAGCTTGTACTCTTTCAACCTGACAAACAGCTTTTGCAGATGATCGAGGTGTTCTTCTTCTGTCTGTGAATGGGCTATCATGTTGTCTACGTAAACCTCTATCTCATGATGTATCATATCATGAAACAAAGCCACCATGGCGCGTTGATAGGTTGCCCCGGCATTCTTCAGTCCGAATGGCATCACTTTATAGCAGAACGTACCCCACTGTGTAACAAAATTAGTTTTCTCCTTGTCTTCAGGGGCCATTTTGATCTGGTTATACCCTGAAAATCCATCCATGAAAGAAAATACCTTGTGTTGAGCTGTATTGTCAACCAAGATGTCAATGTGCGGTAGTGGAAAATCATCTTTAGGGCTAGCCCTGTTTAAGTCTCTGTAATCCATGCACATCCTGACTTTGCCATCCTTCTTAGGCACAGGCACAATGTTATCAACCCATTATGGATAGGAAGTAACAGCAAGAAAGCCAGCATTGAACTGCTTCATCACTTCAGCTTTGATCTTTTCAAACATAGCGGGCCTAATTCGGCGAACTTTCTGTTTAATTGGTGGACAGTCTTCTCTTGTAGGGAGACAGTGAACCACAATATTTGTATCTAGTCCCGGAATGTCTTCATAGAACCAGGCGAAGATCTCAACATATTCATTCCACAGCTGAACTAAGCGCTCTTTGACACTTGGTTCTAGGTTGGCACCCACTCAAATTTCTTTTCTGTCTTCCTCTGTTCCTAAGTTGATTGTCTCTAACAACTCCTCATGAGGTAGAATAGCCCTTTCTTCCTGTTGTAGCAGTCTAGCCAATTCTCCAGGCACTTCACAGTTTCATCACCTTCGTACTCGGCATGGTAGACCAGATCTTCAGAGTCACTGAAGGCCATAGAAGAATTGTTACCCATGGAATCCTGAATGGATGGGTACCTACATTGGTGAGTGTGGGTGTGTGTAAGGGATAGCCACCTTTAAACAAATAAAATGTAAAAAGAAAGAAACTGAACACAAAAGTTTATATATGAAAACATCCATGATTCATTAAAATGGCATATGAAGATGAAAAATCAAACCCTTACAAATAGACTTATGTACCTCGGGTAAGGCAAAAGGTTAAAAGTGTACAAATTGTTTAGGAATTATTACAAACCAACAGAAATGTTTGATAGATAAATTACTGATTGATGAAAGTAATGGGAATAAATTCCTTTGCCTCCCAATTGCACAAGCCTCCTTCGACGGTAGGGAAAATCCAGTCTTCAAGGTTGCTTTTCTCTTCACCATCCTCCAAAGTACTGACTCCATGATGAGTGATCTTCACTGGTGGTCCTCCAGCCCGGGAGCGACGCACAGCCTTCTGACTAGCAGTAGTGAAACCCAAGCCGAATTTATCAGATTTGAACGGAAAATCGGGAAGTTTCCCCCAGATCGTGCTTCCTCCTTCTTCAACCACAGCCTTTGCATCTTTGAGGGACGACATCCGAGGCGGAGGTCGGGTGATCACGGGTACAGAAGGCACTGCCGCAATCTCCTGAGCTACCTCTTCAAAATGCTGAAAGGGGGTTTCGATGAATTCACCATCCAATTCCACATAGCGGAAAGAATTAAGATGGCTTATTGTTGTACCCCAAAATTTTCCCTCCCATATCCTCAACATTTTCTCATCACAAGACCTTTGAAGATCAAGATCCAGTTAGGGTTTCCTCTGCTCAAGACTTCTCCTTGCACTGTTAACCCAAATTAGGGTTTGTGGTTGAACAAAGATGTTTTGACCTAAAATGCCTAAGATGACTTTCATGCTTCATGTTGGACTCCCAAGTTTATCCATACCAAGTTTCAAGTCTTGATTCCAAGTTTTGCCCAGTCAATTGGACAGATGACCTAGAAATCAGCTGTATTGGGGAAAAAGTCAATTGTGGCCAATTGACAGTCAAATCTCATGAAAATTGACCCACATCAACATTATGAACTCATATGGACCATTTGATCAAGTTTGGATCACAATTCCACAAGAAATTTAATCAGATCATCAAAAGGGCAAAATGGTCATTTTTAGGGTTTTGACTGCACAAGGGTAATTTTTGACTGTTTGACCTAGCCAATGGCAAACCAAACTTATATATGGACTCAAGGACCCCATGGAATTATCTTGACATACTCAACAAACTCAAAAAATCCCAAGTACACAAGATTGACAGTTGAATTTCCCAGTCAATTGATCAATTTTGACTGTATACTGAAAAGTCAAACTTTGACTTTTTGGTCAAAATCAAGAGTCAAGATTCATTTTTCATCAAAACATGCCAAATCATGAAACTTGTTCACCAAGAAACCAAGAAATGCAAATTAGGGTTTGAAATGGGAATTTTTCATAACTTAGAATTTTTCTAAGTTATGGAAAACCCTAATTTTTTCCAAACTTTGCCCAACTTTCTCACCAAGATTCATTTGGATTCAAACAAAAGTCAAAACATGAAAGTTGTAGCTTGTTGCATAGTCTACAACTTTGATTCACAAAGTTTTCCAAAATGAGGCTTGTATCTCAAGTTACAAATTTTTGAATAAGGGCACTAAACCATTCATAACTTAGTGAAAATTTGACCTTTTTGACAAGGTTTTCTACCTAACTTCAAGGCCATTTTCCATACACTTCCACTTGGAATTTCGATTTGCATTTCAAAGATGTATTGTAGTAAACATTCCAAGCTTTCCAAAATGTCCAAGAACTTCTCAAACAACCTCATGGTTAGGGAGAATCGAATTTTGCAAAATGGGAAAAAGTCACTTTTGTTCTTGGCCATGTACATGTTCATAACACTATGCATTTCAATCTCAGCATGCTTAAGCTACATTATGTAACACCCCTTCTAAATACCCCAATTAAAGGTAAAGATAAAAAAAAATCAGAGAAATAAAATTGCACGGAAGGGATGCCACAACACACATCACATTCCAAAGTTTTTAAGGAAAACTGACAGGGTATGTTTGAAAGTATAAGCATTCCAACACAAAACAAACATACAATAAATATTTACTTCATTCTCTCGTGCAAACGCAACGGAGTTTCATAATTTCACATCATCTCCATTTATGGAGGAATCAAAACATAATTCAAGGCATCAAGCCATCATAATTCACATAAGCATATGTTATCAAGTCTCACATCTACAAAACACCATATACACGAATAAGGATTATATACATCATAATCCAAATACAAAATAATCGAGTTCGACACTAAATAAATCCCCCCCCCCCCATGTGTTACTACCAGAGCATCGACTCGACTCTAATCAAAATAAAACAGATTGCAATCCAATGCATCCGTTAGCTAGCGCCTCGCGCTACCGTCCTCGGTACCTGCACAATGCCATCAAAAGCATTGGCCAACAAAAGGGTAAGAATTCCAATAATCATATAACATGTAATTTTAAGTAAATGAAATGGCAATAAATAAATCAATACATAATGATCATGTTCATTTTATCACCTGTAGCATCCTTACTCAAGGAATCCATTTCCAACACATTAACCATGTAAACCGATTATCCGAATACTCACATCCTTGGCACATAACCATAATTCAAACAACAACAATATTGGCACATAATCAAACACATCAACACACATACATATCATGCGCAATTATACATGTGACTCGCAACACGACTCAACGTATGCAAATGCGGTACCGACTCGTGGACCCAAGGTTCCACCACCTATGTTTCCATTCCGGATCAAGGTCACTACGTCTTTTCCCACAATAGGGTCACCGTCTAGATATTGTGGACCCAATGTTCCACCACCTATGTTTCCCTTCCGGATCAAGGTCACTACGTCTTTTCCCACAATAGGGTCACCGTCTAGATATTGTGGACCCAAAGTTCCACCGTCTCTGTTTCAAGACCACCATGCCATGCAATGTACAATATAATCAATGCATGCAATTAAGACTCACAACAATCTTAACATACACATGCCATCAAATCCAACCAATGGAACATCAACTATTGTACATGCATGCATACATATAATTTATCAATCTCAACGTCAAGTAAAATGTATACAAACGAGATTACTTACTCAACCAAAACATAAACCATCAACTATCAACAATTCCAAATCGGAAAGTATATTTCAACATAAAGTCATTATCAATGAACCGGCATGATTCTCAATGTTCTCATCGCGATCGAGTCACCGGAATGTAACTCGAACGGTTAGATTCGGGATTAAACTCAACTTATTTCATTTCGCACTAAAATCGGGTCGATTCTTAAAATTCGAAATTTCGCAAGGCGAACTTCACTACGTCAAGCTACACGTCGGATTACGCTAGCACGTCAATTTTCTTTGGATTCGGAGCAACTTGCTCCGTCGACGAATCTACCGAAATCGGAACACAAATGGGTTCTAAAGGAAGTGCGAAAATTAGAATTTTGGAGGCTACAGACGCATCAACACGGGCACCCGTGTGCTGCAACACGGCCCGTGTTGAGAGGCCACCAGAACGAGCCAAGAAAATGCCAAGTCAGAACAGCAACACGGGCACCCGTGTGCTGCAACACGGCCCGTGTTGTGAAGCCTGCGTGAAAACTCCACTCTTTTGAGTTTTTCTCATTCAACTACCATGGTTTTCTTTCCCATTTCAATACTCTTAATTCCTACAAGTTAGCACCTAATACACCCACAAACCATACTCCTAATCCAACTTTTCTAAACCATTCTAACAATCAACCAATAAAACCCTAAAAAATCAACTATCAATTTTACCCCTAAATCCAAAATATATCATACAAAACCTAACAATATGAGATGGAGAATCAAACCCCTTACCTTGGTGTGGGTTTTCTTGAAACAAGATGATGGAGATGTTGCAACTCCAAGCCTAGCTCTCTTTCTCCTCTTCTCCTCTTTTCTTTCTTATTTCTCCTCTTTTCTTTCCTCTCTTACTAACTCTCCTTTTCTATTTTATAAAACTCCCCTTCTACTACTAACTTTCCTCCCTCTATCTTTCTAAAATTGTAATTTGGCCCTAACAATTATTTAATTCAAATTATAATATATAACCCTATTAAACAATATTACATTAAATAATATTTATTCTATATAAACCTAATCATGCCAATTAATCAAACAAAGTCAAATATTACTACACACCAAATTAATATTACTCAAAATAGTATTTTATCATTATGAATATTTTTATTTCAAATAACTGAATTAACATTTAATCAAAAACGGGGTGTTACAACTCTCCCCCACTTAAAAGATTTTCGGCCTCGAAAATTTTGACCAAAACGAACAAATCGGGACATGCCTACGCATTCGTCCACCCAATCCTTGCGTTAATTAAACAACATACAAAATACACCTAACACAAGGGCATCTCCCTAGCCATAACGTTTAGACAAGAACAACCATGCCGAGATGCGAAGCCCACACAATGCACTCGACAATCAACTAACACCCAACAACTAAACAAGTCGCAGACACACCGGTTCGCTCGAGAACTAAACAAACAAGATCGGTACCATCCTAACGTCTCAACCATATAATTAGTCATACACTCGAACCGACGCCTCGGAAACGAGTCACCAAAGGTAGGAACATAAAGTCCTATGACACAACACCGACACCATCGCTAAAACAAAAACAACAAAATGTTTATACAAACCAAAACTGAAACAATCAGAAAGGATAAAACCACGTGTGCTACGCAAACACGAAAAGATGCCATCATTCACGCATAAGTACGAACTCAAGAATTACACTTGCAGTTATCGCTCTCATTCCAGAAAATCACAAGGTCACATCGTCCTTGTAGATTACCAACGTACCACCCTCGAACAATACCAAGTTACCCAAACATAACTGAACTGGGACACACCGCTCATCCTAGGACGTATACTGACGACTTGCGACTATAACTCACTAGCCCAAATCCAACAATCCCGCATACTCGCTAAAACTCAATGCTCGATACCTAAACCATGTTGTGTCACTTTATGCATAAGATGCCAACCGTAAAACAACTTGGTTAATCCTCAACTTCCCAATCACCCAAAATGGATACGTTCAAAGCGTACACCCATCAAGACACCCTGCAACATCAGCTTCATCAACTCGAAGAATCACTCTTTCATTCTCGATTGATCAACGCCCTTTGATCCTCTGAAATACACGACATAGTTTGACCTCTTCAAATACTGTCCAAATATTTCACTTGTGAAACTTCTATGTATACACTTGACTTCCACGAAGTCTTCCCTTATAACAATTCAATTCCCAAAGTTTAATTACGTAATCACTATCCTCACATCGTCGCAACGATTAATACACTGGTTTCTTATTCGAAACATCTCTCATATCTTTCAATCTTCTAAAGTGGTAATCCAAACCAAAACACTCTCTCAAGAACTCTACTCATCAATTTCGTCTCATACTCCTGAAATTACAACATAGTTTGGACTTAGAACCATAACATCAATTTCTATGGAATCCAACATAAACACCGTCGCGACCGACTTTAGTCACAAATAGAACATCTTCCTCTATAAAACATCAATCATCTTTAAGTACCTGTGGTTACCAAACCATCACCAAATTCCTTACCGCCAAGACTTATTTTAGTCGTAATCTAATAATCCACCGCGACCATTAGTATCCGGCGAAATCCATATGGTAGTAGTGAACGAATCCTTAATAACCTTCTGAGTTTAATCTCAACAAGCGTCTCAAAACAAACATGCAACATTCTTTCAAAATAATAAATCTCAAATAAGATATTCTTGGGTTATCCTCAATATCAACTTAATAAACTCAACAACAGACGAAGTCTCTTTATAGATCTTACTCAACTTGAATTGTCTTCAACAATTCCAATCTCCTTGTCGTTAACATATGTACCTATAAGGTTCCAATGAGCATAACTGCATCAAACTCTAACTCCCGCATCCGATAATTTTCCATAAGAAAAATCAAATCGTTCCAAGGTAGTAATACACTTTTCCAACTCTATGTCGAAATACATCTTACGTCCAAAACAAAATATCACAACACGTCGCACCAGGTTCTTCAGTACAAAACAAAACCAAAATCAAGGCATTCGCTAAACTTTTCACCGGTCAAAACAAATTCGCTTCCCATGGCGAAGTCCAATTAGTGACTCAACCATTTCGGGTCAAGATACTCACGATCAATACCAACTCATAAAAATATCTTCCATCGAACTCACAAAGTTAACCATCCAAAACAAAAGAACTTCTAAACTATGAATTAGCCCCTTAAAGTCTTCGACAAGACACAAAATAAATCTTCGCGGAACTGTCTAAAATATTATCGTCTAAGTTGCTTACTTAAGACACTCACGTCCAACAGTTCCAAAACTCCTTCTTTAGAGGGCTCAACATGCTCCAATCTAACTCCACTACTGATAACGCAACACTCAGATGCTTGCCACAATCCCTTAACTTGATGTAAACCAAATAATATCCATGAACACGAAACAACTCTTCAGCTACTCATGAGAGTACTGTTGGAACATTTCAAAATCTTACCTGACGCATTAGTCACACTAATGACATCAGCTTATACTCGCCCGGACCATACACTATCTTGAAAAGCATTACCTGAACATCTTCAACCCTCACACTAACCCATAGGCAGCAAGACTTCAAAATGATCTCACTAAACACATAAACTCCAAATAACTGCTTCACTTAAATATCAATCCTCTGAAGCAGACACTCGTCCTCAACATCTGCTTCATTCCTTGACTACAAACGACACACCAACTTAGGTAACCTTTGATCTTCTCGAACAACACAATCGGCGCAATCCACGGCGAACCACTCAAACAAACAAACTCTACTAAAACCAATATTCAAGTTGACTCTTCAACTCTAATTCAGAAACAAACATCCCTTAAGGATACTTCGAATCCCAACTAGTTCCAGAAACTAAATCCATCAAAACTTCACCTCGCACTACAGCGGTAATTCACTCACATTTCCACAAAAGGTTTCGGAAGAATCACAACAAGAAGCTCGCTTGCCAAAAATCTTATTTCTTACCAAAATCCAAATTCGCCCACAACTTAAGTAACCATGCAATGCCTTGTTCCCACTCATCTGCTTCACACTCTAATAAGTTGGCAAGACAAGTCCATCCCAAACAACACAATTCCCGACTACTATCAACAAGAGATTAAGGATGATCAGTGTAACACCCCGTTTTCAATTAATTGATTTATTTAAATTTGGGAATTTATTTTATTAGAATTAATAAAATAAAAAGAATTATTATTTTGGAATATTTGAGGAAAATAAAAGAAATAAGGAATATTGAGATTTTTAAGTCATTGGGCTTAGATGTGGATTAGTAAAGAGTGGGGGTGCAGAGAAATAAAGTTATGTTTGGGACTTAGGCCATTTTCTCATTTTTGGTTTTTGCACGTAAGAACAGAAGTTGGAATTGGGAAAATAGAGCTCTGAAGAACGGAGAACGAGGAACACCGCCCAAGAACTCAAAGCTGCAAATTGATAAGGTAAGGGGGGTTTATACTCGATTTATATTTGTTTATGGGTTTATGAACGGTTGATTCGGGTAATTGTAGGAAAATCCAAATTGTTAGATGTTTCTAGGGATCGATAACCGTAGGACTGAACCTTGTTAGAAAAGGGTTAGGTTCCCAATTCTTATGTATCGATTAAGAGTTTTAGGTCCCAAATGAGGAATTGGGATATGATCGTGAATTTACCTTGGAAGTTGAAGGGATAACCTCAGTGTCAGTGGAATTCCCCAAAGGGACGGTTAATCCCCGGTTAAGGTTACTATATTGATTGTTGGTATTTTTGGATATGGTGGTGTTGTCGTAGATTGTACAAACCTGATGTCGTTAAGTACCGAATTACGCATTTTGGCGGACGTTTTCCCGCGTTTTGGACTGCTGTTTCTGAGCTGCTGCATGACAGGAAAATCCTGTGCGCGCTCAGCAACACGGGCCGTGTTGCACGACACGGGTGCCCGTGTTGCTCCTCTGAGTTGGAAGGGGTGTGCTCCTGGTTGCACGACACGGGCCGTGTTGCACAACACGGGTACCCGTGTCAGAGCCCCTGTACTGATAAAAATTAAAATGTGCATTTTTCTGGACGTGCTGTACAACACGGGCCGTGTTGCACAACACGGGTGCCCGTGTTGCTCTGCTGTGATGATTTCTGAATTTTTGATTTCAGTGTGTTGATGTTGGATTTTTATTGCCATGCTTTTAGATATGTTATCGAGCATGAATTATGATATAATTGATGTGATTGGTTGATGTTTGAATAGTATGCTGAGTGATTACATGCTATTCGTAACTTGATATGATTTATGTTTAAATGGTATGCTGAGTGGTTACATGCTATTTCATATCATGTTATGTTTGATATTGTTGATGTGCATGATATGTTGATCGATGTTCATAGTATGCTGAGTGTTACATACTTACATATCATGTTGCATTTGTTAATTCCCATTGTGTGGAATTAACATGGTGGCCAATATACGTGTCCGCGATTTAATGGAACGTTGAGGTGGTAGCCGTGTCCGCGATATAATGGAACGGTGAGTTATCCGTGACCCGCGATTTAATGGGGCGGTGAAGTGGTACCACATGCATGGGTGTGTTGCATTACTCGAATATAACATGAATGGATGACTTTTCCAATGTTATATTTGATTGTTTGTATGCACGTATGATTTGATAAATGGTTGATGATGTTTGATGAATATTTGCAAATATGAAAGGCAATATGTCATGGATATATGAATTGTACAGGTTTTGTAAACTAGGAAATATGCTATTGATTGGGTGATGCTTATGATTTCGTGAATTGATTGTTATGAATGTATAACCAAATGTATATTTGAGAAGCTCACCCTTACTGTTGAATATTTCAGATTGAGGAGTCTCGCTCAGGTGCTTGGCGAAGGCTTATCGTGTCTAGTTTAGTTTCGTTTTAGTATGTCCGGGTCATGCTCTGATAGTTGTAACTCCGGGAACGTTTGGTTGTCGAGCTGCTTTAGTCAGACTCGTTTATTCTTTTTTTTATTATTGTTATGATATGATGTTGACTTTCCAGGTGTTAATCCCTGATGATTTGGAAATTATTATAACATTTGATTTTATTAAATAAATTATTCCGCTGTGTAGACATGTATGAGTTACCACTAAAATTATGCATGACAGGAATTTATTTTATTAAAAGAGAATTGTAGCATTCCTCGATTATTACATGTACTCTGAATTTATAATTTTTAATATTTGCGAAAATTATATGCGGGTTTTAGAGGGTGTTACAATAGTGGTATCAGAGCATAGTCGGTCGTTGTGACCAGAGTCTTGAGTCAGTCATTCCTTTTCGTATGCGACTAGTGCAAGGTAACACTGTCGATACTGTATTCTGATGTGGAGTATGTTTTAATTCTCAGGAATATGGCTGGAAGAGGTAATGGACGAAATGATGCTGCACTAGCTGAGGCTTTGGGAATGTTAGCTGGTGTACTTGCCGGAAACCCAACTGGAGGCGTGATTGGTGCTGATAGGCAATTGGGAAATTTCCAAAGGAACAATCCTCCGTTGTTCAAAGGTACACATGACCCTGAAGGTGCTCAGAGGTGGCTGAAGGAAATTGAAAGGATTTTCCGTGTGATTGACTGTGCCGAAGATCTGAAAGTCAGATATGGTACGCATATGTTGGCAGAAGAGGCCGACGACTGGTGGGTTGCCACAAGGACTGAAATGGTTCAGGATGGAGAGGCACTGACTTGGGCTAACTTCAGAAGGGCTTTTCTGAGGAGGTACTTTCCTGAAGATGTTCGGGGAAGAAAGGAAATTGAGTTTTTGGAGCTTAAGCAGGGCAATCTGACTGTTAGTGAGTATGCTACTAAGTTCACTGAGCTGGCAAAGTATTATGCGCACTACAACAACGATGAGGCTGGAGAATTCTCTAAATGTATCAAATTTGAGAATGGTCTCCGAGATGAGATTAAGCAGGGAATCAGGTACCAGCGTATTCGTAGATTTTCTGATCTGGTGGATTGTAGCAGGATCTTAGAAGAAGATATTACCAAGAATAGGTCGTCTCACTCTCGTGGGGCTGTTGACAAAAGAGGAAAGCAACATATGGACCGTGGCAAGCCATATGGTAGAGATAACCAGAGATCAGGTGGATGGAAAAGGCCTAGTGGGGGAGATTCTAAGGCTCCTATCAGATGCTACAGGTGTGGTGAGTCTGGTCATCACATTCGAGATTGCAAGAGTGATGAGAAGAAGTGCTATAAATGTGGAAAGGCCGGTCATTTGTCTATTGATTGCAAAGGGAAGTCTGTTACTTGTTACAATTATGGCGAAGAAGGTCACATTCGTCCGCAGTGTCCTAAGCCTAGGAAGGATCAGTCAAGTGGAAGAGTGTTCGCTTTGTCTGGATCTGAGACTACTCCAGAGGATCGATTGATTAAAGGTACGTGTTTTATTCATGGCACACCTTTAGTTGCAATTATTGATACTGGTGCAACTCATTCTTTCATTTCTTTGGATCGTGCTGAGAGGTTGAAACTGGACATATCTGGTATGCGAGGTAGCATGGTTGTTGATACTCCTGCATCGGGTTCAGTGACAACTTCACTTGTATGTAGGAATTGTCCTATTGAGATTTTTGGTAGAAGTTTCGGTATGGATTTAGTGTGCCTACCGCTTGAACAAATTGATATTATCCTTGGGATGAACTGGTTGGAATTTAACCGGGTTCATCTGAACTGCTTCGCTAAGACGGTGATTTTTCCCAGAAGCAGTTGGTGTCGAGAATTTGACTATGACTGCTAGGCAGGTGCAAGAAGCAATGGAAGACGGTGCTAATGTGTTTATGTTACTTGCTTCATTAGATGCAACAGGAAAGGTCAGGAGTAGTGAATTGCCAGTGGTGTGTGATTTTCCAGAAGTCTTTCCTGAGGATGTTGGCGAGTTACCTCCTGAGAGAGAAGTGGAATTCTCTATAGATTTGATTCCTGGTACGAGACCGGTGTCAATGGCGCCATATCGTATGTCTGCGTCTGAGTTGGCTGAATTGAAGAGTCAGTTGGAAGATTTACTGGAGAAGAAGTTTATTCGTCCAAGTGTTTCACCTTGGGGTGCTCCGGTATTGTTGGTTAAGAAGAAAGAAGGTTCTATGAGACTGTGTGTTGATTACAGGCAATTGAACAAGGTAACCATTAAGAATCGGTATCCGTTACCGAGGATTGATGATTTGATGGATCAACTAATTGGAGCCAGTGTATTCAGTAAGATTGATTTGAGATCTGGATATCATCAGATTCGTGTGAAAGCGGAAGATATTCAAAAGACTGCTTTTCGAACGAGGTATGGGCATTATGAATATTCTGTTATGCCGTTCGGAGTTACTAATGCACCTGGTGTTTTCATGGAATATATGAACAGGATTTTTCATCCGTATCTGGATAAGTTTGTTGTGGTTTTTATTGATGACATTCTGATTTATTCCAAGAATGACGAAGAACATGCGGAACATCTCAGAATTGTGTTAGAGTTGTTGAAAGATAGGAAGTTGTATGCAAAGTTGTCCAAATGTGAATTCTGGCTGAATGAAGTTAGTTTTCTTGGACATGTGATTTCTAAGAATGGTATTGCAGTGGATCCTACAAAAGTAGAAGCAGTATCTCAGTGGGAAGCGCCGAAGACTGTTTCTGAAATCAGAAGTTTTCTTGGTCTTGCAGGTTATTACAGAAAGTTTATCGAAGGATTCTCAAAGTTAGCATTGCCGTTGACGAAATTGACTCGTAAAGGACAAGCGTTTATTTGGGATTCTGATTGTGAGAAAGGTTTCCAAGAATTGAAGCGGAGATTGACAAGTGCTCCTATTCTGATTTTGCCGAATCCGGTGGAATCTTTTGTGGTCTATTGTGATGCATCTCTGTTGGGTTTAGGTGGTGTTTTGATGCAGAACCAATAGGTAGTTGCGTATGCTTCGAGACAGTTGAAGGTTCATGAAAGGAACTATCCTACTCATGACTTAGAGTTGGCAGCAGTTGTGTTTGTCTTGAAATTGTGAAGCAATATGGGTCGTTGTGGATAGGTTGACTAAGTCTGCTCATTTTATACCGGTGCGAATGGATTACTCGATGGAGAGATTGGCACAGTTGTATATTGAGAAAATAGTGAGTTTGCATGGAGTTCCTTCTAGTATTGTGTCAGATAGAGATCCGAGGTTCACTTCGAAATTTTGGGAAGGATTGCAGAAGGCTTTGGGTACTAAATTGAGGTTGAGTTCAGCTTACCATCCTCAGACTGATGGACAGACGGAGAGGACGATTCAATCGTTGGAAGATTTATTGCGTGCTTGTGTTTTAGAGAAAAGTGGAGCTTGGGATAGCTATTTGCCATTGATTGAGTTTACTTATAACAATAGTTACCATTCGAGTATTGGTATGGCTCCGTTTGAGGCATTGTATGGTAGACGGTGTAGAACACCTTTGTGTTGGTATGAATCTGGAGAGAGTTCGGTAGTTGGGCCAGAGATTGTTCAGCAGACTACTGAAAAGATCAAATTGATTCAAGAAAAGATGAGAGCTTCTCAGAGTCGTCAGAAAAGTTATCATGATAAGAGGAGAAAGAATTTAGAATTCAGTGCTGGAGATCATGTGTTTATGAGAGTTACTCCGATGACGGGTATTGGTCGAGCGTTGAAATCTAAGAAGTTAACTCCGCGTTTTATTGGTCCGTTTCAGATTACGGAAAGAGTTGGAGAAGTTGCTTATCGTATTGCTTTACCTCCGAGACTTACGAATTTGCACGATGTTTTTCATGTTTCTCAGTTGAGGAGATACATTCCAGACCCATCTCATGTAATCCAAATAGATGATGTACAGGTAAGAGATAACCTGACAGTAGAAACATTGCCTATGAGGATAGAAGATCGGGAAGTGAAACAGTTAAGAGGTAAAGAGATAGCATTGGTGAAGGTTGCTTGGGGAGGTCCAGCAGATGGAAATATCACTTGGGAGCTGGAGAGCCAGATGAAAGAGGCTTATCCGGAGCTGTTCGTCTAAGGTATGTTTTCGAGGACGAAAACTCTTTTAGTGGGGGAGAGTTGTAACACCCCGTTTTCAATTAATTGATTTATTTAAATTTGGGAATTTATTTTATTAGAATTAATAAAATAAAAAGAATTATTATTTTGGAATATTTGAGGAAAATAAAAGAAATAAGGAATATTGAGATTTTTAAGTCATTGGGCTTAGATGTGGATTAGTAAAGAGTGGGGGTGCAGAGAAATAAAGTTATGTTTGGGACTTAGGCCATTTTCTCATTTTTGGTTTTTGCACGTAAGAACAGAAGTTGGAATTGGGAAAATAGAGCTCTGAAGAACGGAGAACGAGGAACACCGCCCAAGAACTCAAAGCTGCAAATTGATAAGGTAAGGGGGGTTTATACTCGATTTATATTTGTTTATGGGTTTATGAACGGTTGATTCGGGTAATTGTAGGAAAATCCCAATTGTTAGATGTTTCTAGGGATCGATAACCGTAGGACTGAACCTTGTTAGAAAAGGGTTAGGTTCCCAATTCTTATGTATCGATTAAGAGTTTTAGGTCCCAAATGAGGAATTGGGATATGATCGTGAATTTACCTTGGAAGTTGAAGGGATAACCTCAGTGTCAGTGGAATTCCCCAAAGGGACGGTTAATCCCCGGTTAAGGTTACTATATTGATTGTTGGTATTTTTGGATATGGTGGTGTTGTCGTAGATTGTACAAACCTGATGTCGTTAAGTACCGAATTACGCATTTTGGCGGACGTTTTCCCGCGTTTTGGACTGCTGTTTCTGAGCTGCTGCATGACAGGAAAATCCTGTGCGCGCTCAGCAACACGGGCCGTGTTGCACGACACGGGTGCCCGTGTTGCTCCTCTGAGTTGGAAGGGGTGTGCTCCTGGTTGCACGACACGGGCCGTGTTGCACAACACGGGTACCCGTGTCAGAGCCCCTGTACTGATAAAAATTAAAATGTGCATTTTTCTGGACGTGCTGTACAACACGGGCCGTGTTGCACAACACGGGTGCCCGTGTTGCTCTGCTGTGATGATTTCTGAATTTTTGATTTCAGTGTGTTGATGTTGGATTTTTATTGCCATGCTTTTAGATATGTTATCGAGCATGAATTATGATATAATTGATGTGATTGGTTGATGTTTGAATAGTATGCTGAGTGATTACATGCTATTCGTAACTTGATATGATTTATGTTTAAATGGTATGCTGAGTGGTTACATGCTATTTCATATCATGTTATGTTTGATATTGTTGATGTGCATGATATGTTGATCGATGTTCATAGTATGCTGAGTGTTACATACTTACATATCATGTTGCATTTGTTAATTCCCATTGTGTGGAATTAACATGGTGGCCAATATACGTGTCCGCGATTTAATGGAACGTTGAGGTGGTAGCCGTGTCCGCGATATAATGGAACGGTGAGTTATCCGTGACCCGCGATTTAATGGGGCGGTGAAGTGGTACCACATGCATGGGTGTGTTGCATTACTCGAATATAACATGAATGGATGACTTTTCCAATGTTATATTTGATTGTTTGTATGCACGTATGATTTGATAAATGGTTGATGATGTTTGATGAATATTTGCAAATATGAAAGGCAATATGTCATGGATATATGAATTGTACAGGTTTTGTAAACTAGGAAATATGCTATTGATTGGGTGATGCTTATGATTTCGTGAATTGATTGTTATGAATGTATAACCAAATGTATATTTGAGAAGCTCACCCTTACTGTTGAATATTTCAGATTGAGGAGTCTCGCTCAGGTGCTTGGCGAAGGCTTATCGTGTCTAGTTTAGTTTCGTTTTAGTATGTCCGGGTCATGCTCTGATAGTTGTAACTCCGGGAACGTTTGGTTGTCGAGCTGCTTTAGTCAGACTCGTTTATTCTTTTTTTTATTATTGTTATGATATGATGTTGACTTTCCAGGTGTTAATCCCTGATGATTTGGAAATTATTATAACATTTGATTTTATTAAATAAATTATTCCGCTGTGTAGACATGTATGAGTTACCACTAAAATTATGCATGACAGGAATTTATTTTATTAAAAGAGAATTGTAGCATTCCTCGATTATTACATGTACTCTGAGTTTATAATTTTTAATATTTGCGAAAATTATATGCGGGTTTTAGAGGGTGTTACAATCAGTCCCTCAATTTGTCAATGGACAGTCGACAATCATGAGGTGGCATTAACCATCGTTACCAAACCACACATCATCTTCAATCTTACCCCTCAAGCTACTTAAACATAACCATGCTTGAAGCATCAACTGTTCGGCACTACTTACATCTTACAATCGGCGGTATACTGAACCAACCTCTTGCACAAAACTTCAGAGAAGAAACTTCTCCCCCACTTATTTCACACGTACCTCTGCAGACAATGAAAAGGACACAAACAAGTACCGACAGTGTTTCACACACATGTCGCGTACCAAAAGGGATTAAACACATAAACAACCTGGCCGTTAGACCGACCTGCTCTGATACCACTATTGTAACACCCCTTCTAAATACCCCAATTAAAGGTAAAGATAAAAAAAATCAGAGAAATAAAATTGCACGGAAGGGATGCCACAACACACATCACATTCCAAAGTTTTTAAGGAAAACGGACAGGGTATGTTTGAAAGTATAAGCATTCCAACACAAAACAAACATACAATAAATATTTACTTCATTCTCTCGTGCAAACGCAACGGAGTTTCATAATTTCACATCATCTCCATTTATGGAGGAATCAAAACATAATTCAAGGCATCAAGCCATCATAATTCACATAAGCATATGTTATCAAGTCTCACATCTACAAAACACCATATACACGAATAAGGATTATATACATCATAATCCAAATACAAAATAATCGAGTTCGACACTAAATAAATCCCCCCCCCATGTGTTACTACCAGAGCATCGACTCGACTCTAATCAAAATAAAACAGATTGCAATCCAATGCATCCGTTAGCTAGCGCCTCGCGCTACCGTCCTCGGTACCTGCACAATGCCATCAAAAGCATTGGCCAACAAAAGGGTAAGAATTTCAATAATCATATAACATGTAATTTTAAGTAAATGAAATGGCAATAAATAAAGCAATACATAATGATCATGTTCATTTTATCACCTGTAGCATCCTTACTCAAGGAATCCATTTCCAACACATTAACCATGTAAACCGATTATCCGAATACTCACATCCTTGGCACATAACCATAATTCAAACAACAACAATATTGGCACATAATCAAACACATCAACACACATACATATCATGCACAATTATACATGTGACTCGCAACACGACTCAACGTATGCAAATGCGGTACCGACTCGTGGACCCAAGGTTCCACCACCTATGTTTCCATTCCGGATCAAGGTCACTACGTCTTTTCCCACAATAGGGTCACCGTCTAGATATTGTGGACCCAATGTTCCACCACCTATGTTTCCCTTCCGGATCAAGGTCACTACGTCTTTTCCCACAATAGGGTCACCGTCTAGATATTGTGGACCCAAAGTTCCACCGTCTCTGTTTCAAGACCACCATGCCATGCAATGTACAATATAATCAATGCATGCAATTAAGACTCACAACAATCTTAACATACACATGCCATCAAATCCAACCAATGGAACATCAACTATTGTACATGCATGCATACATATAATTTATCAATCTCAACGTCAAGTAAAATGTATACAAACGAGATTACTTACTCAACCAAAACATAAACCATCAACTATCAACAATTCCAAATCGGAAAGTATATTTCAACATAAAGTCATTATCAATGAACCGGCATGATTCTCAATGTTCTCATCGCGATCGAGTCACCGGAATGTAACTCGAACGGTTAGATTCGGGATTAAACTCAACTTATTTCATTTCGCACTAAAATCGGGTCGATTCTTAAAATTCGAAATTTCGCAAGGCGAACTTCACTACGTCAAGCTACACGTCAGATTACGCTAGCACGTCAATTTTCTTTGGATTCGGAGCAACTTGCTCCGTCGACGAATCTACCGAAATCGGAACACAAATGGGTTCTAAAGGAAGTGCGAAAATTAGAATTTTGGAGGCTACAGACGCATCAACACGGGCACCCGTGTGCTGCAACACGGCCCGTGTTGAGAGGCCACCAGAACGAGCCAAGAAAATGCGAAGTCAGAACAGCAACATGGGCACCCGTGTGCTGCAACACGGCCCGTGTTGTGAAGCCTGCGTGAAAACTCCACTCTTTTGAGTTTTTCTCATTCAACTACCATGGTTTTCTTTCCCATTTCAATACTCTTAATTCCTACAAGTTAGCACCTAATACACCCACAAACCATACTCCTAATCCAACTTTTCTAAACCATTCTAACAATCAACCAATAAAACCCTAAAAAATCAACTATCAATTTTACCCCTAAATCCAAAATATATCATACAAAACCTAACAATATGAGATGGAGAATCAAACCCCTTACCTTGGTGTGGGTTTTCTTGAAACAAGATGATGGAGATGTTGCAACTCCAAGCCTAGCTCTCTTTCTCCTCTTCTCCTCTTTTCTTTCTTCTTTCTCCTCTTTTCTTTCCTCTCTTACTAACTCTCCTTTTCTATTTTATAAAACTCCCCTTCTACTACTAACTTTCCTCCCTCTATCTTTCTAAAATTGTAATTTGGCCCCAACAATTATTTAATTCAAATTATAATATATAACCCTATTAAACAATATTACATTAAATAATATTTATTCTATATAAACCTAATCATGCCAATTAATCAAACAAAGTCAAATATTACTACACACCAAATTAATATTACTCAAAATAGTATTTTATCATTATGAATATTTTTATTTCAAATAACCGAATTAACATTTAATCAAAAACAGGGTGTTACACATTACAGGTCCTAAAACCCTTTGACACTCATAAATTTAATGCAAAACCATTGTGCCAAGTTGTTATTCTAAGCCTTTGGACATTACATGGAGAATTAACCCTAAACTAGAAAAAGCACTATTTCCATTTTTGAAAAGGAGAACTTTATGTCAAGTTTGCAATCCAAGTGGTACAGTCAAAATCTTCTTGGCACAAGTTTGTGAGCAAATTGCACTGATCAATGCCAATGTGTGCAGCATAGTGTGAGGGCCTGTACAGGCTAGAATCATCAAGTGGCCATTGCTTGCTTCAAGTTCAAGTAAGATAACATAACTTGTACCAACTCTCATATCAGCTTACAAACACTAAAACAAACTTATCAAACACATTCCACACATTGATCCAAAGCTGAAGCACGAGCCTTTCACCTCCAATCCCTCCCAAAACTCAGAATCACCTTGAAACTGCTCAAACAGAGCAACCTCTGCAGATTGAGTTCCAACTCTCAATCCTTTCAAGCATTCTTGCCCAAACCAGTTCATACACCTTCCCTACCATCTATGCAAGCTAACCAAAAGCAAAAACACGGATTGTAATCCCTCTAACTGGTTCCACCATTTTCACATTTCTGACTTGCAGGTGAAGTGCTCTAGCTCGATTCAAAAGCTTTCAAGGCAAAGTAAATATTGGAACAGCATCACCACACCTCAAGGAAGCTACCCCAACCATTATCTTGCCCTGAAAGCTTCTCCTTTGCCAGATAGAACTTCAACTGAACAGGTAAGTTTTTGAATTCGTATCTCTCTTATTAGGCATCATTAGCTCTAAGTTTGTGAATAAACAATGTTCTACTCATGCCACTGAACATGTACATGTTTTTACTTTTCATTTCTTTTGCTTGAGCTGTGAGAATTTAAGGTTTGAAAATGGCAGAAAACTTAGGTCAGGATTTGGGATTGTTAAAATTCTCTCTCATTTCTGAGAGTTAGGATGAATTTTTTATATATTTGGAATCGTGATTCAATGCTTGACATGTTTTGTGTTGAAAGTTTGTGCAAAAGCTCAAAGAATCAGGATGTTTGAATCCCTGTTACAAGCGCGCGTTTTTTGGCTGGAGGTTGAAGAAGGTGTCTCATGGGCTGGGCCAGCTTTTGTTCTACTTTTCACACCATACAATTGCTTCTGCACCCCCTGAGCCCATTTGATTTATTTTTAATGATTTCTGACTTTTTCTTTTTTTGATTGATTCATTTATTTTTTCTCATGTTATTAAAAATATAAAAATCTTTTTTCTCACCATTTTTTAATTTATTAGGTATTTATGTGATTTTCTTTTGATTAATACATAAATAAATGAATATATACATTTCATTAAAAATATTGAGAAATATGTAAAAATACTTTTATTTTCATTTTTATTTTATTTTACCTTCTGAAAATACTTTATATAAAAAATACTCTTTTTTACAAATATTAAATATTATTATTATTTATATATATATAATACATATCTAAAATAATACATATATACATATATTTATTAATATATTTAGAGTAAATACAAAATATATACACTTTTGTTTTTTTTATTATTAATATTTAATATAAAAATACATTTTTGACAAATACCTCATTTTATTTTATTTTTGTATATATAAATAAATATTTGTACATAATAAATGAATAATGTATTTTATTTATTAGAATTAGGGTTTTACCCTAAATATGAAAATACTCCAAAGATAATACCTTTTTATTTTCTTTTTATTTTACATAAATAATACTTTTTTTCATACATATAAAAATTCTTTTTGCATTCTTGCATATTTGTTTTTATTTTATTTATGCAAATTAATCACCTTGTAAGTAATTCAACATTGATGTAATAGTTTTAGGTTTAAATTCCTTGTCAAAATCCCTATTTGAACATTTGTACCCCCCCTTCCCATATATGGTTTTGTAATAGCTTAGTAAATTTATTTTCGCACTTTATTGCTTTCTAATTATACCATGTTAGAATTAGGGTTTGTATGCGAAAAACGACAAAATAGTTATGACCTAATCTCAAGACAAACAAGCATGAAAATGAACACACAAATCACACTTGCACCCCCTAGGGTATTCCACTTGTTGCATTTCAAAATTGGGCCATATTGCATGTTAGGTCTCTTTGGGCAAAACAAACAAATCAAATGATCATAGTACCTCGATAACACTTTCAAAATATTGCCAAAACAAATGATCAAGTCCCTTAAAGAAAATGCCCAAAGATACTTGGCACCATTGCAATTATGGTCTAAACGATGACCCGCGCCCGTCCCTTTCACATCCTAACATGAGATTGTCCACCAAATGCAATGGTGGAACAAACTTATTAAAAGGGTTTAAAACATAGCAATAAACTTTGAGAAATTTAGGAGTAGATAACCTCTTAGTTACTTGAATCAAAACTTGCAAAAACAAAACACTTGCCTATTTTCTAAACCACACATCACTACACTTTCAAAACAACTTTCAAAAACAAATGAAAACTTTTTCAAAAGACATACACCTTTGTATACATCCCCACATGGATCATTACAAAGGTTGCCACCACAATGGCTTCTTTTTAAAACATTTTTCAAACCTACACACACAAGCACCATTTCAAACAATTGAAAACAAAAGGCAAGTGATCTAAGCAAGTAACTAAGAGCCCATGGATAACCATGGATAGAAAGGGTGCTAATACCTTCCCTTTCTATAATCTACTCCCCGAACCCAAGAAAACATCTCAAAAGGTTTTTGCTGTGCTTTTTAACCTTTCCTTAGGATAAAATAAAAAGTCGGTGGCGACTCTTGCTCAACCGAAACATTTGCGAATACAAACGCAAAACCTCAAGTCAGTTCTCCCACCGTATCACACTTATCATGTATTCCTCCTCACTGTGAACTGTTACAATTTTCCCCTGAACAGGGTACTTGAGCTTCTGATGCAGGGTTGAAGTAACGGCTCCAGCATGATGAATCCAGGGTTTCCTAACAAGCAAGAATAGGAGTGACGGATGTCCATGACATAGAATGTGGAGTTGAAGGTTTCAGTTCCCACTTTAATTGGGATGTCCACCTCCCCGTGGACCATCCGTTTAGAACCATCAAAGGCTCTGACAATGATGTTGCTGGTCTTCAAAGTTAGACCTTCACAATATAGCTTATCCAATGCCTTCTTTGGTAGGACATTCAGCGATGAACCGATGTCCACCAGAACATGTGCCAGAGTAGTCCCTTTGTATTCCACTGAGACATGCAGGGCGTCATTATGCTTTATCCCATTGATTGTTAGATCAGTGTCGGAGAACCCTAAACCCTTGTCCGTTGTTAGGCTAGCTACACATTCTTGAAACTGATCCGCGGAGGTTTCCTGGGGAACATGGGCCGTCTTCAAGAATTTGATCAAAGCTTTGGCATGCGCTTCTGAACAAAGCAGCAAAGCCAGCATAGAGATTTTTGAGGGGGTTTGCCCCAGTTGCTCCACAACATTATAATCGCTCTTCTTGATTATTTTCAAAATCTCTTCCATTTATTTCTGAGTGGTTTCATGGATGATGAACGGCAGAGCCCTCGTCATGACAGGCTCTTCTTGGATCCCTTTCCCTCTATCATTAGCAACAGCAGAGGGGACAACCACAGGAGTCACAACTTCTTCAATAACTGGAGTTCGTGTAGATATTTTGACTGGAATAGGGGTAACCTTAGGAGCGGCTGAGGGTCCGAAGATTTCCTTTGGTGGCGCAATCTCCAGAGAGAAAATTCTTCCACTGCAGGTGATTTTACTCGTTCCGGCAATGTTTCCAATGTCAGAAGTCTCTTCATCGGAACTTTCTTCAACTGATTAAATCTGCTTAACACCGTGGTAGAAGATCTCTCCTCCATAATTCCACGGTATTGATTTGTTGGACTTGTATGAGATAGGCCCTGGCATAGTTATCTTCAGAGGTACAATCTTTGGATCGGATGTAATCTTAACAGGTCTTTTGTAGACCTTGGAAATATTAGTGGAAATGGTAATTATAGCAACACCGTTGACAGGAGTCGGAGTAACAAGAGTTTTCTCAAAGAGGATTTCTTGATTATCCATTAGGCGTTGGATGCCTAACTTCAACAACGAACAGTCGGATTGTAAGGATGAACAAAGGTAGCAATCTTTTTTACAGCCCGGGAAAATCCCGGCTTTCAACAGATTCACCTTGATTATTGGTAACGGAGTCATCAAATCATCAACAGTAACAACATAAAGATCTTCTTCAACAGCATGGACATTGTGACCATGTTTTGGCATTGGAGCGGATATCACATTAGGCTTTTCGGGGGCGTCGAATTCCACCTCTTTGGCATCTATTAAATCCTGAATCATATTTTTAAGGGCTCAACAATTGTTGGTGTCATGCCCCAGGCTGTCAGAATGATAAGCACACTTGGCATTAGCATGGTAGTAAGGAGAAGATATATTCGGATTCTTCGGTGCCTCTTTCAAACTTGCAAGGTTTAACTTCAACAGATGAGGGAGAACTTGAGCAGGTGTCATATTGATCCGAGTGAATTTCCGTGCAGGCCTTTCCACCCTTGCTTGGTTGGTTCTAGGTTGAACATTTCTGGGCTGATCAACTGCAGACTTCTGAATCATTACAGCTCCCACCGTTGGCCGACGCTCAACTCTTCCTTGACTTCTTTGAGAATAGAAATTTGATACCTCTTTCTTAGATGGAAAGGTCTTTTTGATGGCAGCGGAAGCAGATGCATCCTTCTGAATTTTTCCGCTCTTGATTCCTGCTTCAACCCTTTCACCAGTCAGAATTAACTCGGTGAACCCCACAGACGAACTTCCAATCAGGTGATTGAAAAAGGGGCCTGACAGTGTACCCAAGAACATATCGACAAGCTCCCTCTCAGACAATGGTGGCTGCACCCTCCCAGCCAAGTCTCTCCATTTCTGGGCATACTCTTTGAAACCTTCATTTGATACCATGCCCATACTCTGTAATTGAGTACGGGTTGGTGCTAAATCCGCATTATATTGATATTGTTTGTAGAAGGCGGCAGCCAAATCCTCCCAGTTGTGCACATCAGATCTCTCTAGCTGGTAAAACCAATCCAACTGTATCCCTGAAAGACTGTCTTGGAAGAAATGGACCCACAGATCCTTATCAGAAGAATGCAGTTGGATTTTTCTGACGTAAGATCGCAGATGCATCTTTGGACAAGACAGACCATCGTACTTAGCAAATATAGGAACCTTGAACTTAGGGGGAATGACAATCCCAGAAACCAACCCTAGATCTTCAAAGTCCAGCCCAGGTACTCTCTGCACCTCCATGGCAGCCAGACGTTCTTCCATATTCTTGTATTTATCATCTGCAGGTGGGTACTGCTGCTCATAATAATCTTCATCCTCTTCTTCTTCTTCTTCCTCAGACTCAGATTGCACGGTAGTTCCTTTACCTTTTCTAACCCCTTCATCAGACGTTGAGGGGAAATCAAGGACTCTTCTAGCTTGGCCTTCAAATCTTCTACCCAGAGTAGCCACACCAACTCTCTTCTTTTTCTTTTTCTCCTTTTCTTTCTCCAGCAAGGTTTTGAGATCCTCCTGACCTTTAGCCAAGGTCATGAGTAGTTGCTGGAACTCTGAATTCTGCACTTGTAAGTCTTTAACCGTCTGCTCTATATCCATCTGGCTGAAATAAATAGCAGAGAGATAAGGAAACCTGGTGTGATGACTTGCTTATGCATATGATGAATGAGATGTATTCATGTAATGCATTCAAGGATTCAGAATTTCAAATTTGTTGCAAATAAAAAGAACACACGTCATATTAATAAGAAGAATTTGTTAGTACATAAATGCCCCATGGGAAAAATAATACAAAATTCTAATGTAAAAAGACGTTGCGCATCCTCTTTGGTGCTATGTAGGTGTTGAGAGTTTGCTCTTTGTGAAGTTGACGAGTAAGTTCCAAAACCTTCTTCTCACTGGCGTAGAATTGGGCTTCGAACGTATCACGCTCTCCCTTGAGCTGTATCCAACTCCTTTGCAAATCTTCAAGTGATGTTGGCATGTCAGGGTGTAGGAGGGTGTATGGAACCTCTCCTTCCATAACAGGGTCTTTGATCATAGGTAGAATGTAGGGGTAAGGTATCATAAAACTTTGGGCGCGGGTTCGTACCCACTTGAGGTAAGGCTCAAGGGGGATGGAATTATTGTGTCCCAAGGTCTTACTGTCCACTTTGTTGGGCATTCTCCAAGCTCGGATGAACCTTTGTCGAAGTCCTTAATCGTCGTTGTCAAAGTCAAAAACCAAGTCTGGAATCAGCATGTCATGTGGGCCATCCCCTTCGGGCATACCCAAACTGTCTCAGAGCCAAGAAAGGGTTGTAGGTAATGCCTCCCCTAATGCCAAGCAGTGGGACATTAGGGAATTCCCCACAACGGTCAATGATGATAACATTTTCTCGGGATCGAGAACACCAATGAATATCTGAATGTGTAAGGGTCATCAATTGTTGTGACCACCTCAAACCTTGCTCGTTCTTCAAAACTGATTGGGGAAGATGAGAAATAAACCATCTTTCTAGTAGAGGAGTACAGCACATGAGAACACCTCTTTTCCTCATTGTTCGAGTGTGAAAAGAGTGGAGGATATCCCCAAGCAATATAGGCACCGGGTTGCGAGCCATGAAGATTTTGACAGCACTTACATCTATAAGTTGGTCAGGGTTTGGGAACAAGACCAAACCATAGATGAGAAGAGCTACAATCTCCTCAAAAGCTTGTAAGTCCAAAGAATTCCAGCAGCTTTGGGCCTTCTCAAACAGAAACTTCGCCAAGAAACCCTTGACACCACTTCTAGTTTCCCAATGGCCTATGATATCAAATGGTTGTAAGTTGTAAGGCTTGAGCAACATCTTCAAGCTTTGGATCTCTTTCTGTACTGTTGTAGGGTAGTTGATGGAGAATAGGAATCCTCGGGAGTTGAGAAAATTCCTCCAAAGTAGGCACAAGCTGGTAATTAGGAAATGTGAAACAGTGGTGTAGGGGGTCAAAGAACTGGAAGAGAACTTTCACCATGTCTTCCTCAGTGATGGTGTTGACCAGGTTGAGAAGTCTACCATGTCTTTCAGTGAAGGGAGAATTCTCTAGAATCTTGGAATCAAGCTCCTTGACTTGAGGAGGAATTCTCACAAGGTTGACTTGGATTG
This sequence comes from Vicia faba, assembly GCA_948472305.1. Classification (NCBI taxonomy): domain Eukaryota; kingdom Viridiplantae; phylum Streptophyta; class Magnoliopsida; order Fabales; family Fabaceae; genus Vicia; species Vicia faba. The sequence continues at coordinate 675,596,417 of OX451738.1, read as the reverse complement.
TTTTCCTGCGAAGTGAATCCATTACCTATAAAACAGGAACAAAGATGAAGATCCAAATCCTTGAAATGGTTAGTGGATGCACATGATGTTTCATGATGTTATGATGTTATGCACAAGTATATATGTACAAACAAATCACACAAGATCCTAGTTTCAGGCTTGCATGGGGTTTCATAGGCAAATACCCTCTTGAAGTTTAGTTGGCTCAACTTGTCCTATAAATAGTAACCGGGTTCTAAGGAGCTCAATATCACTGGATTATTTTCTGTGTTCATTGTTTCAGTTTAGCCACTTAACTGGCGATCGAAATATTCCAAGAAAACAACCCTCAATGAGTGTAGTATCGAGTATCTACCAACTTCGGACTGCACCAAAGTCGGTCATCTCACTACCCCTAAAAAAGGCCAAGTTGGTAAAGTAAAGGTTCTAAAAGTCCATTAGTGCTTCATGACATCACTCAGCAGCCCCGTATTCTGTTTGATTAACTCAAAGGCTACCGGTACCCACAAATATGTCGCACTAATATAGCTATTGCTTCAACCATGTCGGTATACCCCGCACAGTTTCCACAACGTATTGCTATTTACCTATGAATGTTTCCCAAATCCGGGTAGAGGATTCAAACCCAAACAATAGAACCAAATGTAAAGCATATAAGTCAAGCAAGATAAGCATGTAAAGGTGGTCTAAATCCCTAAGGTAACCCCACTTTTAAGTATAGTCCCTAGAAGAGTCACCAGTTCTATGATGCGGTGGGAGAACTGACTTGAGGTTTTGCGTTTGTGTTTGCAAATGTTTCAGTTTAGTAAGAGTCGCCACCGAATTTTTATTTATCCAAAGGAAAGGTCAAAAAGCACAGGAAAGACCTTTGAGATGTTTTCTTGGGTTCGGGGGGTAGATTATGAAAAGGGAAGGTGCTAGCACCCTTTTCATCCATGGTTTTTCATGGGCTCTTAGTTACTTGTTTTAGATCACTTGCTTTTGCTTTTCAATTGTTTGAAATGGTGCTTTGTGTGTGTTTTGGAAAGTATTTTGAAAAGATGCCATCGTTGTGGCAACCTTTGTAATGTTTCTTGTTTGAATGTATACAAAGGTGTTTTGTCTTTTGAAAAATGTTTCAATGTTTGAAAGTTTGTTTTGGGAAAATGTTTTGAAATTGTGTTTGGATGTTAAACGGGACAGGTGCGGGTCATCGTGTTGACCATGATAACAATGGTGCTAAGTATCTTAGCAAATTTTGTTTGAGGGACTAGATCATTTATGTATAGGCAACCAAGATAGTGTCATCGAGGGACTATGATCTTTTTGTTTTGATTTTGTTTTTCCAAGACACCTAGCATGCATACCATGGCCATTTTTAAGGCAACAAGTGGATGAAACCCTAGGGGTGCTTGTGTGCATTGTGTTATCATTTTCATGCATTTTGTCTTGTATTAGTCAAGCTATTTGTTTTGATTTTGGATTTTTTGCATATAAACCCAAATCTCTATCATGCATATTTGTAAGCTATAAATGCGTAAAAATAAATCTACAACTATTACAACATTGATATGGGGAGGGGGATACAATTTTGAATAGGGGATTATTTGCAAGAAATTAAAACCCTAAGATTATTACAACCAAATTGAATTCTTTGTTCAAATGATAAATAAGCAAATATTTAAATGGACAATTAAATAAATATGCAATATATTATAAATATGCAAAAAAAGTTTTTGTATTATTTTTATGTACGTAAAAATAAAATATTTAATGTATCAAAAATAAGAAAAATATTATTTTTATTAAGGATGGAAACCCTAATTTGTTTTAAGAAAGTATATATATATATATTATGTATTATTTATTTGTGTACAATAAAATAAAAATATATACAAATGTCAAAAAATAAAAATATGTTAGAAAAATATTGTTTAAGTATATAAATAATAAAAATAAAAATATAATACTTTTTTGTAGTATTTACAAGTTTTTTTTATTAAGAAAATAAATGTATATATTATTTAATAATTATTTCTATGTCCAAAAAATAATAAAATTAATAAAATAAAATGTGAAAATTAAATAAAATATTTTTGGTAATTTTTAAAGTTTAGAAAAATAAAATAAAGTCAGAAATTAAAAAAGAAATGAAAAATATATAAAAATAGATTAAATGGGCCAAGGGGGTGTGAGAAGCAAATTAGGGGTGCAAAAAGCATGGAACAACACAGGCCCAGCCCACTTGCTTCATCTTCAACCTTGTGACAAACAAAAACGTGCGCCTGTATGTTCAAACTGAAAATCCTGCATACGTGCTCTAAAGCAAAAACTCACAACACAAAAGTTATAGCATTTTCCAACATGATCCCAACCATGTAAAGAACTTAATCTAACTCTCAAAGACCATAGAGAATTTCTCTGGCCCTAATTTCTAACCTAACTTTTTCAGAAAGTTCATCAATCAAATTCTCCCAACTCAGTTAACTTAAATAAAATCTATGCATATGTACAGCTTAAGGGCAATGAGTACTACATTTTTTATTCACAAACCTAAGCTTAATGATTCCTAAATAGAGAGATAGAAAGTTGGAAAATATCTGCTTCAGTTGAACACGAGTATGGCAATGTAGGGATTTTCAGTGAGGCCTGAGATGCTTGTGAGCTTGTCTGAACTTCCTTTGACCTTCCCCAATGCTTAGTTTGCTTTGAGTTTGCTTAAATAAGCCTGTAGAAGTCAACCTGCACAAGCAGAATTTAAAAATGGTGAAGCTTGAAAACAAGGTTACAGTCACTGGCCAATGGTTGGGAGAGCTTAGGTGGGTTGTATGGAGTGTGTTGGAATAGGTTTGGGACAAAACGCACGAGTGGTTTGTGAGATGGAGGTGAAACTGCAGAAGTTGCCCTATTTTGCAAGTTTTTGGTGTTTTGATGTTCAAGGATGTTTGAGGACTGGATAGCTCGTGTTTCTGGCTCAATGTGATATGCAAAAACTTGTTTGGAATGGTTACAAGAGTTGGTTTTATCAGATGGAAGTGTTATGTGATTTTGGCAAGTTGACTTGTTTTTTAAGAAAAGTGTGAAGTGACCAAGGACAGGCATCTACAGGCTAGGTTCAAGCATGCACAAAGTTGTTGTACCTTTGCCTTAGTTTATGGACTTTGTTTGCTACAAAAGAAAGGGCGCAATGCTCAAGAGAAACAAATATGCATAAAGTGAACTTTATCAAAATGGCATTGTTAACTTTTTGCCATTTTTGGATTAATCCTTTGTATATTCTTCCATTGATCAGAACAATGCATTAATCCATTGAGTTTGCATTAAATTTTTGAGTGTGGAAGGGTTTAAAGACCTGTATTCAAGTACAAACAAAGTTGGACAGATTTTGCAACTTGTGTCACATGAAAATGCCATGGATCAAAGTGATAATTTCCCAAATTCAAACCTTTGATTCTCCCTAACCACAAATGATTTTTGAGAGTTATTGGACATTTTGGAAAGCTTGTAACATGTTCTACAATCCATCTTTGAAATTAATTTTGAGATTCCAAGTGGAACTATGTGAAAAATTGCCATGAAGATAGGTCAAAATCCTGCCTAAACTAGGGCAAAATTTCACTAAGTTAAAAGTTTCATGGACCCTTATTCCAAAAATAATAACTTGAGATCCAAGCATCCTTTGGGAAAACTTTGTGATTAAACATTGTATATTTTGTGGAGGACTATAACTTTCATGTTGGAAGTTTTGTTTGAATCCAATTGCATCATGGAGAAAAAGTTGGGTAAAGTTGGGGAAAAATGAGAAAATTTCATAACTTAGAAATTTTCTAAGTTATGGAAATTTTCATTTTAAAACCCTAATTTGCAAAATTAGGTTTCTTGATGAACAAGTTTCATGTTTTGACACATCTTGATGAAAAATGACCATTGGCACTTGATTTTGACCAAAAAGTCAAAGTTTGACTTTTCAGTGTACAGTTGATTTTTGATCAGTTGACTGGAAAATTCATCTGTCAATCCAATGCAATTGAGATCTTTTGAACCTTGTGATTAGGTCAATATGAAGCCATTGAGTCCTTGAATCTATGCTTGAACCCAATATGCCATTGGCTAGGTGAAAAATCAGAAATTGCCCTTGTGCCGTCAAAACCCTAAAAATGACCATTTTGCCCTTTTGATGATCTGATCAAATTTCTTGAGGATTTTTGGTCCAAACTTGATCAAATGGTTCATATGAGCCTATAATGTTGATGTGGATCAAAAATTATGAGGTTTGACTGTAAATTGGCCACAGTTGACTTTTTCCCCAATACAGTTGATTTCTAAGTCAATTGTCCAATTGACTGGGCAAAAATTTGATTCAAGGCTTGAAACTTGGTAGGGGCAATCTTATAAGTCCAACATGAAGTATGAAAGTCACATTGAGCATTGGAAGTCCAAAAATCCTTGTGCAAATTCAAACCCTAATTTCAGGTCATCAGTGCAAGGAGATGTGTTGAGCAGAGCAAACCCTAATTCTGTCTGGAGTCCAAAGAGTCTTGTGAGGGGAAATCTTGATAAAATGAGAGGGAAAATTTTGGGGTACAAAACATGGGGTTTCATTGGTAAGTACCCTCTTGAAGTTTAGTTGACTCAACCTATCCTATAAATAGCAATCGGGTTCTAAGGAGCTCAATATCACTGAATTATTTTCTGTGTTCATTGTTTCAGTTTAGCCACTTAACTGGCGACTGAAATATTCCAAGAAAACAACCCTCAATGAGTGTAGTATCGAGTATCTACCAACTTCGGACTGCACCAAAGTCGGTCATCTCACTACCCCTAAAAAAGGCCAAGTTGGTCAAGTAAAGGTTCTAAAAGTCCATTAGTGCTTCATGACATCACTCAGCAGCCCCGTATTCTGTTTGATTAACTCAAAGGCTACCGGTACCCACAAATATGTCGCACTAATATAGCTATTGCTTCAACCATGTCGGTATACCCCGCACAGTTTCCACAACGTATTGTTATTTACCTATGAATGTTTCCCAAATCCGGGTAGAGGATTCAAACCCAAACAATAGAACCAAATGTAAAGCAATCAAGTCAATCAATATAAGCATGTAAAGGTGATCTAAAACCCTAAGGTAACCCCACTTTTTTCCGTATTCCTCAGCAGAGTCGCCAGTTCTGTGATGCGGTGGGAGAACTGACTTGAGGTTTTTGAGTTTGTGTTTGCAAATGTTTTGGTTTAGCAAGAGTCGCCACCGACTTTTTATTTATCCAAAGGAAAGGTCAAAAAGCACAGGAAAGACCTTTGAGATGTTTTCTTGGGTTCGGGGGGTAGATTATTAAAAGGGAAGGTGCTAGCACCCTTTTCATCCATGGTTTTCCATGGGCTCTTAGTTACTTGTTTTAGATCACTTGCTTTTGCTTTTCAATTGTTTGAAATGGTGCTTTGTGTGTGGTTTTGAAAATATTTTGAAAAGAGGCCTTTGTCTAGGCAACCTTTGTCATAATTCTTGTCTGAATGTTTTACAAAGGTGTTTGTCTTTTGAAAAATGTTTCAATGTTTGAAAGTTTGTTTTGGGAAATGTTTTGAAATTGTGGTGTGATGTGTTTTTGAAAATAGCAAGGATATTTGCAAGTTAAGTAAATAGGAGCATCTACCTACCTACTCAAAGATATTTCCTACACATTTTTAACCCTTTGACAGTGTTGTTTTACCATTGTATTTGGTAAACAACCTTGTGTTTGGATGTTAAACAGGACAGGCGCGGGTCATCGTATTGACCATGATAGCAATTGTGCTAAGTATCTTAGTAAGTTTTTTGAGGGTCTAGATCATTTTTGTATAGGCAACCAAGATAGCGTCATCGAGGGACTATGATCTTTTGTTTTGTTTTTGTTTTGCCAAGATACCTAGCATGCATACCATGGCCATTTTAAAGGCAACAAGTGGATGAAACCATAGGGGTGCTTGTGTGCATTGTGTTGCCATTTTCATGCATTTTGTCTTGTATTAGGTCTAGCTATTTGTTTGATTTTGGATTTTTGCATACAAACTCTAATCTTTCTAGCATGGCATATTTGAAAGCAATAAATGCGTAAAAATAAATCTACGACTATTACATTATGATTATGGGAGAGGGGTACAAGCTTGAATAGGGGATATTTTGCATAAAATAAAAATCCTAAAATTATTACAACCATATTGAATTCTTTGCAAATAAATAAATAGACAATATTTAAATATGCAAATAAATATGAATATGCAAAAGTGATTTTTTTGTATTTTATTTTATGTATGTAAAAATAAAATATTTAATGTATTAAAAATAAGAAAATAAAAATGATAATTTTTATTAAGGGATGGAAACCCTAATTTGTTTTAAGAAAATATATATGTATTAATTATATTATTTATTCATTTATGTACCAAAAATAAATAAAAATAATATATATAAATGTTTAAAAAAATAGAAATATGTGAGGAAAAATATTATTTAAGTATATAAATAATAGAAAATAAAAATATAATATTTTTGTAATATTTACAAGTTTTCTATTTAAGAAAATAAAAGTATATTATTTAACAATTATTTCTATGTCCAAAAAAATAATAAAAATAATAAAATAAAATGTGAAAATTTAAGAAAATGTTTTTGATGATTTTTTGTATTTAGAAAAAATATTAAAAGTCAGAAACTTAAAAAGAAATAAAAAATATGGAAAAAAAAAACAAATGGGCTAAGGGGTGTAAATAGCATGATGTAGGGTGCAAAAAACATGAACAAGCCAGGCCCAGCCCAGATGGCCTTCATCTTCAACCTCTTATCAAACAAAACGTGTGCCTCCTGTTCAAATTACTAACTCCTACGTTTGTGCTTAAAAACAAAAACTTGCAACATGAAAGTTATAGAGCATGATCACACGATTCTAACCATATAAAAAACTTAATCTAACTCTCAAAGACCAGAGAGAATTTCTCTGGCCCTAATTTCTAACCTAGTTTTTTCAGAAAGTTCATCATTCAAATTCTCCCAACTCAGTTAACTTAAATGAAATCTATGCATATGTACAGCTTAAGGGCAATGAGTACTATATTTTTTTATTCACAAACCTAAGCCTAATGATTCCTAAATAGAGAGATAGAAGTTTGAACTTTACCTGTTTCAGTTGAGCTCGAGTATGGCAATGCAGGGGTTTTCGGTGAGGCCTGAGATGCTTGTGAGCTTGCTTGAAGTTCCTTGGAGCTTCCCCAATGCTTAGCTAGCTTTGAATTTGCCTGAATAAGCTTGTAGAAGTCAACCTGCACAGTCAGAATTCAAAAATGGTGAAGTGTGTAAATGGAGTTACAGTCACTGGCCAATGGTTGGGATAGCTTAGGTGGGTTGTAAGGAGTGTGTTGGAAGAGGTTTGGGGCAAAACGCACGAGTAGTTTGTGATTTGGAAACCAAAATGCAGAAGCTGCCCTGTTTTGCAAGAAAATGGGGTTTTGGTGTTTTGGAAGGTTTGAGGACTTGCTAGCTCGTGTTTCTGACCTTAGGCAATATGCAAATATTGGTTCAAATGTTCACAACACTTGGTTTTATCATATTGCAAAGTTATGTGGTTTTTGCAAGTTGACTTGGTTTAGAAGCAAAAGTGTGAAGTGACCAAGGGCAGGCCTGTACAGGCTAGCTTCAAGCATGCACAAAGTGTTTGTACCTTTGCATAATTTTATGGAGTTGGTTTGCTGCAAAGATATGGGTTCAAGGCTCAAGGGAAACAAATTGACATAAAGCCACCTTTATCAAAATGGCATTGTTAACTTTTTGCCATTTTTAGATTAATTCAATGTGTAAACTTCTATTGATCAGAACAATGCCTTAATCCATTGAGTTTGCATTTAATTTTTGAGTGTGGAAGGGTTTAAGGACCTATAAACAAGTACAAGCAAGGATGGATAGAATTTTCAATTTGTAGCATAGTGAAAAATGTCATGGATCAAAGTGATATTTTGCCAAATTCAAACCTTCGATTCTCCCTAACCATAAATGATTTTGGAGAGTTCTTAGAAATTTTGGAAAGCTTGTAAAATTATCTACAATCCATATTTGAAATGAATTTCGAGATTCCAATTGGAAATAGGTGAAAAATTTCCATGAAGATAGGTCAAAATCCTGCCTAAACTAGGGCAAAATTTCACTAAGTTAAAAGTTTCATGGACCCTTATTCCAAAAATCATAACTTGAGATCCAAGCATCCTTTTGGAAAACTTTGTGCTTAAAAGTTTTAGATTTTGTGGAGGACTACAACTTTCATGTTGGAAGTTTTGTTTGAATCCAATTGCATCATGGAGAAAAAGTTGGGTAAAGTTGGGAAAAAATAAGAAAATTTCATAACTTAGAAAATTTCTAAGTTATGAAAATTTTCATTTTAAAACCCTAATTTGCAAAATTAGGTTTCTTGATGAACAAGTTTCATGTTTTGACACATCTTGATGAAAAATGACCCTTGGTACTTGATTTTGACCAAAAAGTCAAAGTTTGACTTTTCAGTGTACAGTTGATTTTTGATCAGTTGACTGGAAAATTCATTTGTCAATCCAATGCAATTGAGATCTTTTGAACCTTGTGATTAGGTCAAGATGATGCCATTGAGTCCTTGATTCTATGCTTGAACCCAATTTTCCATTGGCTAGGTGAAAAATCAGAAATTGCCCTTGTGCAGTCAAAACCCTGAAAATGACCATTTTGCCCTTTTGATGATCTGATCAAATTTCTTGAGGAGTTGTGGTCCAAACTTGATCAAATGGCTCATAGGAGTCCATAATGTTGATGTGGATCAAAAATTATGAGGTTTGACTGTAAATTGGCCATAGTTGACTTTTTCCCCAATACAGCTGATTTTTAGGTCAATTGTCCAATTGACTGGGCAAAAATTTGATTCAAAGCTTGAAACTTGGTATGGGCAATCTTGTAAGTTCAACATGAAGTATGAAAGTCACATTGAGCATTGGAAGTCCAAAAATCCCTGTGCAAACTCAAACCCTAATTTCAGGTCATCAGTGCAAGGAGATGTCTTGAGCAGAGCAAACCCTAATCCTGTCTGGGGTCCATAGAGTCTTGTGAGGGGAAATCTTGATAAAATGAGAGGAAAAATTTTGGGGTACAACACTTGGCACTTATGACAGGTCCGAGAATGCTGATAACAATCGGCTTCCATAGTAGACTAATAGTATCCCGCCCGTAGGATTTTCTTTGCCATGGTATGTCCACTGGAATGGGTTCCGAAAGTGCCTTCATGTAACTCTGCCATAATCTTTTCTGCCTCGTTCTTGTCTACACATCGCAACAAGGTTGAATCATGGTTACGCTTGTAAAGAATACCATTACTGATGAAGAACTTCTCAGTGAATCTTCTCAAGAACTTCTTATCATTAACAGATGCACCCTCGGGGTACTCCTGAGCCTCAAGATACTTCTTTACCTCGTGGAACCAGGGTTTATCTGCTACCTCTTCAGTCTCAATGTCACAGCAATGTGCGGGTTCGTCCAACCTCTCAATGGTAATCTGGGGAGCCTCATTATCCCACCTGACTTTGAACATATAGGACATGCTAGCAAGCGCGTCCGCTAACTGGTTCTCCTCTCTGGGGAAATGTTCAAAGGTTATCTCCTCAAAGTGCGGGAGCAACGTAAGTACATACTCTTTGTAAGGAATAAGATTTGGGTGTTTCGTATCCCACTCGCCTTTGATCTGACTGATCACTAGAGCGGAATCTCCGAATACACTCAAGAACTTAATCCTCAGGTCGATAGCTGCTAGAAGGTCCATGACACATGCTTCATACTCCGCCATATTGTTGGTGCAGTTAAAACATAATCAGGCGGTGAACGGAGTATAAAAACCTTCAGGAGATATGATCACGGTGCCAATTCCATTACCCAACGCGTTTGAAGCTCTGTCAAAATACATAGACCATCGGGATCCTTCTTCAGGTCCTTCATCTGGTCCAGGTTTTTCACAGTCAGTTACCAACATGATGTTCTCATCCGGAAACTCGAAATTCATAGACTGGTAATTGTTCACGGCCTGATGCGCCAAATGATCTGCAAACACACTCCCCTTGATCGCTTTTTGGGTTGTGTATTGGATGTCATACTCGGTTAAGATCATCTTCCATCTTGCTATTCTTCTGGACAAGGCAGGCTTTTCGAAGATATACTTGATTGGATCCATCTTTGATATCAACAGGGTAGTTTGAGTCAGCATATACTGTCTCAGCCAGAAAGCAGCCCATGCCAAAGCGCAGCAAGTTTTCTCAAGCAGTGAGTATCGGGTCTCACAGTCGGTAAACTTTTTGCTAAGGTAGTAAATAGCATGCTCTTTTCGGCCAGACTCGTCATGTTGCCCCAGCACGCACCCCATCAAATTGTCGAGTACTTTCAAGTATAAAATCAAAGGTCTCCCTTCAACTGGAGGCATCAGGATAGGTGGATCTTGGAGATATTCCTTGATCCTTTCGAAAGCGGCCTGACATTCATCATTCCATTTTACTACTTGATCTTTCTTCAGCAGCTTGAAGATCGGTTCACAAGTAGCAGTCAGGTGTGAAATGAATTGGGCAATGTAGTTCAGACCTCCCAGAAAGCCTCTGACTTCCTTTTCCGTTCGGGGAACTGGCATTTCCTGTATAGCCTTCACCTTTGCAGGATCCACTTGAATACCTTTATCACTAACGACGAAACCCAGCAATTTACTGGACCTTACCCCGAAGGTGCACTTGTTCGGGTTCAGCCTCAGTTTGTACATCTCTAACCTGTCAAATAGCTTCTGGAGATGGTCAAGATGTTCTTCTTCAATTTGGGACCTTGCAATCATGTCGTCAACGTATACCTCAATCTCATGGTGAATCATGTCATGGAACAAAGCAACCATGACGCATTGATAAGTTGCCCCAGCATTCTTCAATCCGAAAGGCATTACCTTGTAGCAAAAGGTGCCCCACTGCGTAACGAAAGTTGTCTTCTCCATGTCTTCGGGAGCCATCTTAATCTGATTGTAACCAGAAAAACCATCCATAAAGGAGAAGATCTTATGTTGTGCGGTGTTGTCGACCAAAACATCGATGTGAGGTAGCGGGAAATCATCCTTGGGGCTTGCTCTATTCAGATCTCTATAGTCCACACACATCCGCACCTTACCATCTTTCTTGGGCACTAGAACCACGTTGGCAACCCACTGCGGGTAAGGAGTGACAGCTAGAAAACCGGCATCAAACTGTTTCATGACCTCAGCTTTGATTTTCTCAGACATCTCTGGGCGCATGCGACAAACTTTTTGATTTACTGGAGGACAGTCTTCTTTAGTGGGCAAGCGGTGGACCATAATATCAGTGTCCAAACCAGGAATATCTTCATAAGACCAGGCGAAGATCTCGACATAGTCGCGTAGCATCTATATCAACTGTTGCTTGACACTAGACTCCAGATTTGCACCTATCTTATCCTCTTTCTTGTCTTCTTCTGTACCCAGATTCACTGATTCCATTGGTTCTTCATGAGGTTGTATGGCCCTCTCTTCCTGTAGTAACAGTCTAGCAAGTTCCCCAAGCACTTCACAATCATCCTCACCTTCATCCTCGACTTGGTTGATCGGACTTTCGAAGTCATAATTGGAAGTAGCAGAGTCGTTATCAGTGGGATCCAGAGTGGATGTGGATCTGCATTATGATATGTGAGTGTGTGTAAGACAATAGTTGTTTTGATAAAGTGCAAGATAGAAAAGAAAAAACAAGGAGCGCAACATTTGTAATGTAAGAAAATACCCAATGCTTTATTGATGATATATGGAAATGACACATAATAAGCCCTACCAAACAAAGCCATGGTGTCTCGGGCAAGGCACTGGACCGTAAAGTTTTAAACTGTCTATTACAAATCCCAAAACAAAAGTCAATTATTGTGTAATAAAATAAACGGACACAAAGTCCTTTGTCGTCCAATTGTTCAATCCACCGTTGGTAGTCGGGTAAATCCAGCTTTCAAATTCTGACTCTTCTTCATCGTCTTCAATTGCATTCACTCCCGGATTACTGATGCGCAGAGGAGGTCTTCCAATCCGTGCGCGCTGAATAGCCCTTTGAGCCTCTGTAGTAAAGCCCAAACCAAACTTATCAGTTTTATGTGCAAAGTCAGGGAGTTGACCCCAATTTGCACTCCCACCTTTTTCAAGGTTCTTCAACAGCAGCTTCAGTTAACGCCAGAGTCTGGGGGACCTCTTCAAAGTTCTGACACGGGGTTTAGATGAACTCTCCATCCATCTCCACATAGCGAAAGGAGTTAAGATGACTCACCATGTACTCCTTTTCTCCTCGTACTGGAACAATCTTCCCCTTTACTGGATATTTCAACATCTGATGGAGCGTGGAAGTCACTGCCCAGCTTTATGAATCCACGGGCGACCCAACAAACAAGAATAAGATGGTCGGATATCCATCACATAGAACGTAGATGCAAAAGTCTGAGAGCCAACTTTAATAGGGACATCCACCTCCCAGTGCACCATCCTTTTGGACCCGTCAAAGGCCCTAACCACAATATTACTCAGCTTCAGAACCAACCCTTCACAGTCCATCCGATCTAATGCTTTCTTGGGTAAAACATTCAATGAGGACCCAGTATCCACCATTACGTGGGCCAGAGTGGTGCCCCTGCACTCGATCGAGACGTGTAGAGCATCATTATGATTTCTTCCCTTGGCAGTCATATCTGCGTCAGAGAAACCCAACCTGTTGTCAGCGGTCAAACTAGCCACACAGTCTTTAAATTGATCAACAGATGTTTCCTGCGGCACATGCGTAGTTTTAAGGAAAGTAATTAAATCCTTTGCATGGGCTTCCGAGCACAATAATAAGGATAACATAGAGATCTTCGATGGGGTATGCCCCAGCTTCTCGACTACGTTGTAGTCGCTTTTCTTGATAATCTTCAGAATTTCCTCTATCTCCTGCCTAGAGGTTTCTACAACTATCTTCTTAGGTGCCTCCGTCCGAGCAGGCCCACCTGTGATCTCTTTGCCCCGAGCATCAGATGTCTCGGCGACAGGGGTGATAACTGGAATATGAACTAGGACAGTAGCTGATGTACTGGCAGATGGAATAGCAGTAGGCTTTTGAACAGTCGGAGGGGAAATCTCAGGAGAGAAGAGTCTTCCGCTTCGGGTGACCTTGCTAGCCCCGACAATATTGCTGACATCAGTATCAGCTTCTTTAACCTTCAAATATTGTTTGATCCCATGATAATACACATCGGCCCCATAGTGCCACGGGACAGCCTTATCCGAAGTGTATGGGATAGGACCAGGAACAGTAATGATTAATGGAGAAACTCTCGGAACGGATTTAATCCTAACAGGCTTTCTCGAGGAAGCCTTGGAAGGATTGGTGGAAATGTTTATGATGGAAACATCTTCAACAGGAATCAACGGAATCAAAGTTTTCTTAAACATGATCTCTTTATTATCCATCAGGCGTTGAACACTTGATTTCAATAAATGGCAACCAGCATGCAGGATTGAACATAGGTATCAACCTTCGCCATAGCCTGGAAATAAACCGGCCGATAATAGGTTCTTCTTTATTGTCATCAACGAAGTAGAAATGTCTTCCACAGAGGTCACAAATGAATCATCGTCCACAGCATTTACTCCATGCTTGGGCATAGGAGCAGTCATGACGTTAGGCTTTTCCGGTGTGTCAAACTCAATTTCTTTAGCTTCAATCAAATCTTGCACCTTATTCCTCAAGGCCCAGCAGTTGTTCGTATCATGCCCTGGGCTATCGGAGTGATAGGCGCAGCGGGCGTTCGGATTATATAGCGGAGATATGGTGCTGGATTCTTCGGGGCTTCCCTCAGAGTGATCAGGTTGGTCTTCAATAACTGCGGTAAAATTTGAGATAAGGTCATACTGAGCCGAGTATACTGTCTTTGCGGTCTCTCTACTCTTTTCTTATTGTTGGGTTGTGGGGCAACGGTGGGTCTTGATATTACTACAGCATTAACTGCTTGGCATCGTTCAGGTCAATTTTGGCTCCTTGAGCTGTAAACTGCACTAGCTTCTTTTCTGAAAGGCTTCTTTTCTGTACTTGATGAAGCACCTTTCTGTATCTTACCACTTTTGATACCAGCTTCTACCCTCTCCCCAGTCAAAATTAATTCAGTGAACCCAGATGATGAACTACCGATTAAATGATTGAAAAACAGACCAGACAAAGTCCCAAGGAACATATCCACCAACTCCCTATCAGACAGAGGGGGTTGAACTCTCCCAGTCAAATCTCTCCACTTCTGAGCATAGTCCTTAAAGCATTCACTTGCACCCATAGTCATACCCTTAAGCTGAGTATGCGTGGGAGCAAGGTAGGCGTTATACTGGTATTGTTTGTAAAAAGCAGTAGCAAGGTCCTCCCAGTTGTGGACATTAGCTCCTTCCCATTGATAAAACCATTCAAGCTGAGTCCCTGATAGACTATCTTGAAAGAAATGAACCCACAGATTTCTATCAGCAGTGTAGGGCTGAATTTTTCTGACGTACGATCGGAGATGGAGCTTTGGACAGGATACTCCATTGTACTTAGCAAAAACAGGAGCTTTAAACTTGTGAGGGATCACCACCCCAAATGCTAGTCCCAGATCTCCGAAGTCCAAACCAGGTATCTTTTGAATCTCCATTGCACTCAGACGGTCTTCAAGTTGTTTGTACCTATCCTCAGCAGGAGGATACTGTTCTTCATCAAAGTCAGTGTCATTATCAGAGACCACCAGACTAGGACCCTTTTCTTCTTCTTGATTCTCTCCTCCTTTAGATGAATGAGACAAATCAGCTTCCTGTCGCAACCTGTTCCCAAATTTGTGACCCATATTCAGAAGAACCACCTTCTTCTTCTTCTTTTTATTTTCCTTCATGATGAGAGTCTTCAAATCTTCCTGCCCTTTAACAAAGTTCAGGAACATCTCTTTGAATTGAGAATTTTGTGCTTGAAGAGCTTTAATGGCTTGATCGGTGGGTATTTCAGAAGATATTATGTGCTGAAATAAACAACGAAGAAGATGAGAAACCTGTAGTGATACCTGTAATGAGATGCATGATAATGGAATGCATATGAAATGATTTCAAAGACTTTGGGAGATTTAAATTTGCAAACCAAGAAATAAACAAACTTTATTAGATTTAAACTTGTAAGAATGTTTAACAATGCCTTTAAGGCGTTACAAAAGAAATAGACTGAAAGCAAATCTAAACTAGAAAGAACAACAAAATCAGAAGTTCCATGGTCGCTTTCCCTTCATGCTGACATAGTCATTGATCGTCCTCTCATTCTCAAGTTGCCTCGTGAGCTTCAAGATCTTCCTCTCTTGCTCATGATACTTCTCCCTGTAGGTATCCCTTTCCTCCTTTAGTTGAATCTAGGATCTCTTTAATGCCCCCAGATTAGTAGGCATGTAGGGATAAAGGACTATGTAAGGAACCCCTTCTTCATTAGTATGCTCCACAATCACTGGTAACACAACTTCATAAGGCATCCCAAGCTTTTGAGCCCAGGCTCGGACCCACTGTAGGTAAGGTTGCATAGGGAGAGAAGTCTTCGGTCCTAGCTCTTGAGGGTCAGACCTGTTCACCATGCCCCAGGCTCGTATAAACCTTCGGCGATGATTTTCGACGTCCTCCTTATAGTCAAAGACAATGTCTGTAAGAAGTAGCTCATGAGGACCGTCTCTCCGAGCGCGACCGAACTGTCATAAAGCCAAACAAGGACTGTAGGTTATTCCCCCTCTAATTCCAAGCAACGAAACATTAGGGTATTCCCCACATCGATCAATAATAGCAACACCTTCCATATCCTCAGAACTCCAAAGATTGTCTGTGTGAGCAAGGGATATTATCTTGTAAGACCATCCTAACCCTTCCTCATTTTTCAACACGGACTTGGGGAGGTGCGAAATAAACCACCTCGCCAACAGCGGCATGCAACACATGAGGGTCCCTCTTCTACGCGTCATACGAGTATAAAGAGCATGCAAAATGTCACCTAGGAGGGTAGGCACGGGATTGCGAGACAGGAAGATCTTAACTGCATTTACATCTATGAAGAAATCTGGATTCGGGAAGAGAACCAAACCGTAGATAAGGAGAGCCAAGATGTCTTCAAAAGCCTGAAAGTCCAAACTGTCCCAGAATAGTTGAGCTTGATCCATTAGAAACTTGGCTAAGAAACCTTTAACCCCGCTTCGTGTCTCCCAATTAGACACTACATCAACCTTTTTCAAGTGTAAAGCTAAGGAAATGTCTTCTGGCCTAGGAATCTCTTCTAAACCTGTGAAAGGCATCTTCTCGAGGATGGATATACCCAACAAATAAGAAAACTCCTCCAAAGTGGGAACTAGCTGATAATCCGAGAAAGTGAAACAATGATGCACTGGATCGAAGAACTGGAAAAGCACATTCATCATCTGCTCATCAAACCTGGAGGTAACCAAACCAAGAAGATGACCATGTCTTCTAATGAATGAGGAAGTATCAGAAACTCTCGAGGCTAAATCTTTGAGTTGAGCAGGTATTTGCACACAGTTAACTCGGATGGTGTTTATGCGCATAGAAGCCATAATCTGCAAAATAGAACAAAGATAAATCCCCTCGGTCTTTGAAATGGTTAGCATAATGAAGTATGCATGCTATGTTATGATGCATGATGTCATGATAAAAGACACAACAGGTATAGCAGATAACAGACATGGTAAAGGCAAACAAGTCACACAAGAGCCCTTAAGTTTTAGGTTTGCATGGGGTCTAGGTACTACCCTCTTGAAGTTTAGTTGGTTTCAACCTGTCCTAATAATAGTAATCGGGTTCTAGAGGTTCTCAATATCACTGACCATCCTCCATCGGTCATGGTTTCAGCTCACACAATCTTTTCTTGCGGCTGGAACTATCTCGAGAATATGGTCTCAATGAGTGTAGCATCGAGTATCAACCAGTTCCCAGCTCTACACCGAGACTGGCTATCTCACTACTTCCTATGGCCAAGTTGGTCAATTATAGGTTCTAAGGTCAGTTGATGTTTAACGACTCATATAGCAGCCCCGTATTCTCCTCGTTTCTCCACAAGGCATACCGGTACCAACCAATGTGCCACATCAACGTAGCTACTGCTTCAACCGTATCGGTCTATGCCATACAGTTCCTCACAGTTTATTGCTACTTACCTAAAAGGTGTTCCTCAGATCTGGCTTAGGATCTATAGTAACTCCTGATACAAAGCCCTCAAAAGTAAAGCAATCAAATCAAACAATAGAAGCAAATATGATGAACTAATCCTAAGGTATACCCCACTTATACTCTCCAGCAGAGTCGCCAGTTCTGTGATACGGTGGCCAGAACCGGACTGTTTTGAAATGCTGGTTTGCGTTTTGCGTTTTTTGTTTGCAAAATGTCGCGGTAAGCAAGAGTCGCCACCGACTTTTATTTTATCCAACTGGAAAGGACAAAAGCACAGAAAAATTCCTTTTTTCGAGATTTTGAGTACGGGGGGTATATTATAGAAAGGGACGGTATTAGCACCCTTTCTATCCGTATTTTTCTACGGGCTCTTAGGTACTTGCTCATCATTTTTTAAATTTTCTTGTGTGCATTTTATTTGAAAAGTTTTTGTTTTACTTCGATTTAACCCTTGCTTCTGTCTTCAAGAGTGTTACGAATTTGTTTTGAAAACTTTGTTTGAAAAGGGTGTAAGTGTGGAAAAAAGTTTGTTTTGAGCAAGTACCTACTAGCATCTACCTACTCGAAAAAGAGAATATTTATGTTCTTGTTTCCTTTAGACAGTGTTATCCCATTATTAGTGAGTAGGTAGAACCGTCGTTGGAGTTTTAAGGGTCAATTCGAAAGGTACGTACATCACTAAAGCAATGTTAGGACGTCTTAGTAATAACCCTAATATCTTAAAGATCAATATTCGAGGCAACATTCCGAGGTAAATTTTCAAAACGGGACTTTGATCTTTGTTTAGACAAGAGAGCGACCACTAAAATACCCTATACTTAATGATCGTTTACCGAAGGCAACCGAAGTGGGAGTGTACCCTAGGAGTGCGCATGTGCGAGTGATTCAATTTCGAGTTATTATCTTTGCATATTTAGGGTTTGCTAACCGTTTTAAAATTAACATACATTCTGGTCATGCAACCCTAATATCATACATCTAACAGTTAATATTTTGCGGAAATTAAAGTGCGGAAAGTAAAGCTACGCTATTACAAGGCTTTGGGTATTTAATTACATAACCAAAAAACAACCCGTAAAAAAATGATAAATGAACGAAAAAGGTCCTAATTAATCTATTACATCCCATGAGCAATTACATCAATATTATAAAATAAAATAAAGCGCGCGCGAAGAATAGAGAACGAAAAGAAATTAGGGTTTTGACCTCGTATAACCTAATTAAAAGAAAAGATTTTTTGATGTTTTTGATTATTTTAAGAAAAAGAAAATAGGTTCTAAATTAAATACAAACCTAATTACTAATTAAATTAAATTAAGAAAATTAATTATATTTGACCTATTTTTGTGTTTTTGGTTATTTTAAGAAAAAGAAAATAGAAATTAAATTAAACTAAAAAACCTAATTTTCTAATTGTTTTAATTTATTTATGAAAAGAATTAAAGTTACCCTAAAATTAAAATCTAATTAAATTAATTTTTGATAAAAATAAACTAAAATCTAATTTGATGGAAAAATTATTTTTATGATTTTTTTGATAAAAAGAAAAATTAATTTGTGTTAGTAAAAATAAATTAAATGAATTAAATAAAAGAAATTATAAAAGAAAAGAGAAAAAAGAGATATTGGGCCTGAAATAAGCAATTCAGGGGTGTGTCAAAAGCATATTCTGGGCCCAAGAGCAAGGGTCCATGTTGACTTCCTGGATTCCATACTGCGCGTTGACTGGGTCACATGATACATCCTTCAATGATGGCCTTCAGATCTGGCTTCCTGGAGATCCCATGGTTGGATCCTGAGGGCACATGGTGGTCCTTATGACTTGTATGCACGCCTGATCATTTAGAGAAAAATAATGTGAAGTACATGGGGGACCTGGGATTCGAACCCAGGTCCTGTGACCTTTTCCACTAGCCTTGTAACCAACTGAGCTATATCCTTTTATTATACATAGAATAAACAATAAGCATTATATTAAAAACAAGCAAAATAAAGAAACATCCGCGCGAAAATTCAAATGGGCGAGTAGGGTGATACCACACCATTATCCATGTCCTCTCTCCGTGGCTAAAAGGTTTAATAACCTTTACCTATGGACAAACGTTTGTCACTACAAACCCTACATATCTCAAAACCAAGCACACGCATGATGAATAAAATCTAACGCCATGAATCGAATTGCCTTGGCCTGTTAAGCATTATGGTGCCCTTCTTGTGGACCAATTTTTACCTGTATATAAAGACCCTAAAACGAGACCAAGAACCCTAATAATGGAAAATCTCTATAGAGTTAGAAAAAATACAATTAATTGTTATGAAAAGCTTGCAAATGCTTCAAGGAACAAGAATATGCAGGCAATTCATGCTATAAGTGCCAAAATCATGTGATTCGATTTCAAGAAAAAGCCATGGTCGTGGATCACTTACAGTGAGTTCTAACGCTGGAAAATGCTCGTTCTTGATTGGTACAGCTTGCTTGTATGCCCACGAAGCGAATGAGATGGTTAGGGAACCTGGAAAACGCCTAGAAGTGCAAAATCAGATTATTACTTTCTTTGAGTTTTTTCAAGTTTGGTTCTCTTTCTACACGCCTATAAACCTTGTTGTTTCTGGCTGCAATTGTTCACTATATACCAAGGGATGAATTAGGTTTACAAATATGATCTCAATCTTTTCCAATCATGATTTGTGATCTTGATTTGATTTCCATAAAATTCCTTCCAAAATAGGCCAAAATCAATCTTTTTGTGCCCACCTATGCCTTGCACGAACTGATCCACTTGCTAGCTGTATATGGGACCTTAAATGTGCACAAGATCTTGAGGTTTCAATGATTTGGATTTTTTTTCATGATTTGTTTTGATTTAAATTGATTTAATTGCAATAAAAATCAAAATAAATAGCAAAAATAAGATAAAGACAAATGGGAAGAGCTAGGGCTCGTGGACCATGCTACCAACTCAAAACCAGTGCAAGAAGTTAGGCCCATTTAGCAAAAATTGCAATTTGAGGAACTTTTGACTTTTGGCAATTTTGCAAAAAAGGTCAACTTCACCAATGCATAACTTCCTCAATTTTTACTCTTTGAAGGTGTTCTTGAACTTTTTATAAAGCCAGAGATGTCCTCTAAGTAACCCTTTTGGTCTCATATCAATTGAGTCTTCCATGTTTATGTATGAAGCTTTGACAAAAAAGGTGTTTTTGTTGACTTTTCAAAATGACCTATAATGTCCAAATTCATAACATCTTGTGAGTGAATATTTTGAACTTGGGAGATGAAGATGGATTGTATAGCATTTCATCCTCTTCAAGATGAGCTTTGGATGGGTCATTTCTCATAAAGTATGAGAAAGTTATGCTTGGTCAAAGTTAAGTTGACTTTTCCTATAAAACCCTAATTTAGCAACTTTTGGGTTTTGACGAATTGTGAGCAATCCTTGATGAATCATGATCAACCCTTGATCAAATGATTAAATATACTTCAAAATGAGGATGTTGACCAAAAATCTTGAAGTTTGACTGTATGTGGGCCACAGTTGACTTTTGCCCTAGCGTAGTCGATTTTCAGGCCTTTGAGCAATTGACTGAGCAAACTTCCTCTGCAAGGCTTGAAACTTGACATGGATGATCTTGATAACATATTAGGACACTGGTGAGAATTTGGGATCCCTTGGACTCAATTATCTTGATGCAACATGAAACCCTAATTTGAGGTAGACTGCCTTAGGAGGGAGTTTGTCTGGTCAACCCATGGACTTCTTTGAGCAACTTGAGGATCTTTCTTGAAATGTTTTGAGAAATATGGGAGGGAAAATTTTGGGGTACAACATATGCCCCTGTTCAATCTTCTTAAACCTGAGGATGTAGATTGGCTTTTCTGCCTTTCGTGATCCGAAGGTAGAAGATGATTGAACACTAGAGTGCCCAGAAATTTGCACTCGCATGAAGTGGTATTTGTCTTGTGATGTCGGGAATGGGCTTACAGATGCCATTTGGAAATTAATGACGGAAAATGGGCTTAAAGATTCCATCTGAAGAGTGTCGATCACCTAAGAGATTCCTTAGCGAGAGTCAGTATACCTGTTGTTGAGGAAGACTACACTGGGGAGTGCTGGTCTCTGTTTTGAGAGAAATAGAATTTTAGGAGCTTCAATCATCCGTTATTCTACTAGGGAATTGTCTCTTAGTCGAAGAGGTGAAAATGAACTAGAACCTGGTCGTGATCCAGGCTTCATAGTGATAATATCGACTGCTATATGGTCATAATCCAGGCCTTACAGTGACTTACTGGGGAGATGAGATTAAACTTGCTATTCGGTCGTAATCCTGGCTTCGCAATTTCTCGATTCTTATCTGGTCGTAATCCAGGCTTCAGAAGGAATTAAGTTGTTATCCGGTCGCATCCGGGCTTCAACTTGAATTTAGGGCACACTAATATCCGCTCGACTCCGGGCTTCTTAGTAATTGTCCAGGTAAACTGCTATTTGGTCGAAATCCAAGCTTCACAGTGTCTTGTACTGTTATCTGGTCGTAATCCAGGCTTTAGTCTTTTTATCACTATCTGGTCGTAATCCAGGCTTTACGATGCTTTATACCATTATCTGGTCGAATCCAGGCTTCATGGCGTCCTGTACTGCTATATGGTCGTAATCCAGGCTTCACAATACCTTACTTCTTATCTGGTCATAATCCAGGCTTTAGAAGAAATCAAGTGGTTATTCGGTCGCCTCCGGGCTTCCATTTGATTTTTAGGCCTACTAATATCCGGTCGAATCCGGGCTTCATAGTAATTGGCCGAGTAAACTGCTATTTGGTCGTAATCCAAGCTTTACAGTGTCCCTCACTATTATCTGGTCGTAATCTAGGCTTTAGTGTCTCTTACCGCTATCTGGTCGTAATCTAGGCTTCGCGATGTCTCATACCATTATCTGGTCGAATCCAGGCTTCATGGTGTTCGGAGAAAATCAAGATACCACCCGGTCGAATCTAGGCTTCATAACTTGTGTTAAAGATATACCACTATCTGGTCGTAATCTAGGCTTCGCGGTGTCTTTGGCTGCTATCTGGTCGTAATCCAGGCTTCACAGAAATTTGTATTGCTATCTGGTCGTAATCCAGGCTTTACAATAACTTACTGAGCTGTTATCCGGTCGTAATCCGGGCTTTATAGCTTATGTTTATGACATACCACTATCTGGTCGAATCCAGGCTTCATGGTACTTGTATTGCTATCTGGTCGTAATCCAGGCTTCACAATACTTGCTGAGTTGTTATCCGGTCGTAATCCGGGCTTCACGGCTTGCTGGGGATTAAACTATTATCCGATCGAATCCGGGCTTCACAGCTTAGAGATAAATCACTATCTGGTCGAATCCAGGCTTCGCGGTGTTTGATACTGTTATCCGGGCTTCACAATATGACGTTGAAATCAAGATACTATCCGGTCAGATCCGGGCTTCATAGCTTGAACTTGGTGAGAATTTTACTATATTTTTCCTGAAAGGTAAAGGGTTAGTCGTATGTAATGCATCATATGTATTAAGCAATGATGTTCTCAAAATAAATGAGATTGCGTTGTATGATGCTTATGCGCATGTCATGATGTATGGACATGCAATGTTTTTATGATATTCTCTAGCTAGGGAAAATAAATAAATCTCGGATTGTTGTTGGAGAAAAAAGTTGAATTCTTCGTTCTCGCTGGGGATAACGACCGAAGATGATTGGAAGAATAATCCTATTGGAGAATACTCTAGTGAGAAAATGACTCTGTGGGGAAGAGAAATTCTGCTAGAGGGTTCGCTGATTTGGAGAAATCACCTCAGCTGGGGATGAATTACCGCTGCTGGTGATAATGAGCCCTGTTGTGGATTGAGTTTCTGTTTATGGAAGAAATGAGCTTCATTGGGAATAATCTTCTAGTGTTGGTGATAAATAAACTCTGCTTGGGGAGAATCACTGTTTTTAGATACCTTTTGCTCTGCAGGGAGTGAATGTACCTTTAATCATATTCCCCAGCTAGGTCTATTCCTATACCTGGTGGACAGAGCAACCGTAAGGTTTGGACATTTCTTGTTTGCCCCTGTTCCTGATATTACGAGTAATCGTCTTTTGTTTTGCATGTAAATATTTATGAGCAACAATTATTGTCAAATGCATGTATCAAAAATGAACCATTGGATGTTCTTGCAAAACAAAACAGAAAAAGAAAACAATTTGAAATCTCTTTGTGAAAATGGATTGTATTGATTTTGAAGTTGGCCTATAAATAGGCGTTTTGTACAAGAGGTTGACGTCCTAGTAAGAGAACACTGCCGAACAAACAGAATTTATACAATTCGCGAAAAAAAACAAAGAAAAACAACTATATGAACAATCCCACAGGGTTCCAACTCTACTATTGCCTTTATATCTTCGAGCATCTCATCACTTTACTACTTTGGTTGAAGGTAGATCAAATTGATTGGCGCCGTCCGAGCTGGATAGTCGATACCGAAGTCTGGTTGCAAGATGATCCAATGAGACACAGTGTTACGCTTCAATCCCTAATTTTTTCCTGGACCGTTCTTTCGGGTTTTCAGTCCACCAGGATACCCTTTTTTGCCCAAGCCGCCTTTTCAGGTTTTTGACTTGCCGGGTGTACAGATTTTTCATTTTCATCCCTTATTTTGCCCGAACCCTTTTGGTTCGCCGGGAAGCCCTTATTTTTGCCTAGGCCAGTCAACCTAGCGGGTTTTTGATTAGGCGTAGTATTTTTTCACTATGTCTGCATTGACGGGGTGAGGAAGGTCGTCACCATCAGTGGTTAGAATCATATCTCCTCCTGAGAAAATGTTCTTAACCACAAATGGCCCTTCGTATGCGGGGGTCCATTTTCCCCTGGGATCACCTTGTGGTAATATGATGCGTTTGATCACCAGATCCCCAACTTGATACTCTTGTCGTCTGACTTTCTTATTAAATGCCTTGATCATTCACTTTTGATACGTCTGACCATGACAAATAGCAGTAAGTCTCTTTTTGTCGATTAAGTTCAGTTGATCAAGTTGGGTCTGGATCCAGTCGTCCTCGCTCAAAGTTGCATCCTTCATAATCCGAAGAGAGGGTATCTGGACTTCAATGGTTAAGACTGCTTCCATTCCATACACCAAAGAGTAGGGTGTTTCCCCTGTTAAAGTCTGCGCTGAGGTTCGGTACCCATGAAGAGCAAATGGTAACATCTTGTGCCAATCTTTATATGTCACCGTCATCTTCTGCACAATCTTCTTGATGTTCTTATTAGCCGCTTCAACAACCTCATTCATCTTCAGCCGGTAAGGAGAAGAGTTGTGATGCTGTATCTTGAACTGCTTACGGAGCTCGGTGATCATCGTATTGTTGAGATTCGTACCATTGTCTGTGATGATCCTCTCCTGTACACCATATCGACAGATCAAATTGTGTCGGATAAACCGCGCCACAACGTTCTTGGTTACCGTAGCGAAAGAAGCTGCCTTAACCCGCTTTATAAAGTAATCAATTGCTACCAAAATGAAACGATGCCCATTAGATGCGGTAGGTCTGATCTCGCCGATCATGTCGATACCCCACATTGCAAAAGGCCAAGGAGTTGTCAAGACATTCAGAGGAACTGGAGGTATATGCACCTTATCAGCATAGACTTGGCACTTATGACAGGTCCGAGAATGCTGATAACAATCGGCTTCCATAGTAGACCAATAGTATCCCGCCCGTAGGATTTTCTTTGCCGTGGTATGTCCACTGGAATGGGTTCCGAAAGTGCCTTCATGTAACTCTACCATAATCTTTTCTGCCTCGTTCTTGTCCACACATCGCAGCAAGGTTGAATCATGGTTACGCTTGTAAAGAATACCATTATTGATGAAGAACTTCACAGTGAATCTTCTCAAGAACTTCTTATCATTAACAGATGCACCCTTGGGGTACTCCTGAGCCTCAAGATACTTCTTTAACTCGTGGAACCGGGGTTTATCTTCTACCTCTTCAGTCTCAATGTCACAGCAATGTGCGGGTTCGTCCAACCTCTTAATGGTAATCTGGGGAGCCTCATTGTCCCACCTGACTTTGAACATAGAGGACATGGTAGCAAGCGCGTCCGCTATGGTATGTCCAGGAGAATTAGCATGATACTCACATCTGGCGTTGGCATCATATCTTCGTGGGAGTGGCCTGACTGGAGGATCTAGAGGCTTGAGTTCCACTAAGGATGCCTTAACTAGCTGTTGTAATAACTGGCTAGGTGGTATAGGGAGTGGATCAAATTTTCTGGGTGGCCTTATGCCTTTTTGTTGCCCTTGTGGGATCATTAGTGGTTGTGGTGCCCTTGGTTGTGAGGCTACAACATTGATCTCCCCTCCTTTCCTTTCGAGAAGTTTGAAGTAGGCCTTTTTGAATTGTAGGGAGCACTTGATGGTCCCCCTGATATCTTCCCACTCTTTAATCCAGTCTCAATTCTTTCTCCAATAGTCACTAGATCTGAGAATCCTGAAGAGACACTTCCAACCATCTTCTCATAATAAAGCTCTTGCAAAGTTCCCATGAACATGTCTACTAATTCTTTTTCTAGAAGTAGTGGTTGCACACGAGATGCCATCTCCCTCCATCTCTGAGCATATTCTTTGAAGGACTCTTCTTTCTTCTGGGACAGATTCTGAAGTTGCATGCGGCTAGGCTCCATGTCCAGGTTATATTTGTAATGCTTTAAGAAAGCATTAGCAAGATCTGCCAAGGTTCGAATATGTGTTCGCTCCAATTTCATATACCAGTCTGAAGATGCCCCACTCAGGCTATCTTGAAAATAGTGAATCATTAGCTTCTGATCACGGGCATGGGCATGCATCTTCCTACAATACATGCGCAAATGATTTCTTAGGCAGGTGAGCCCTTTGTATTTTTCAAAGTCAGGTACTTTGAATTTTGGCAGAATTACCACATCAGGAACTAGGCCCATTTCGAGAGGGTCTACTTCGAAGGTGTCACAACCCTCCATAGCTTTTAATCTTTCCTCCAGAGCTTTGTATCAATTCATTACCGGTGGATTATCAATAGAATGAGTACCAGTCGTCTTTAAGGGTGCTTGGTTGGCATCCTCTGGGTTGTGGTCTCTGTATTACAGGTCCAAGTAATTGTTTGTACTGTTGACTGGAATTTGTAGGGTATGTGATGCTCCTGCTTTTGGTGGAGGTGGGACAAACCCTTCAGTTTCAGCTTCTTTGGTCTCTTGTTGGGCCACAACGGACTTTCAGGGTCCTGCTTCTAGCTCTTTTCTCAATTGGTGACCGCTTGATGCCCTAATGGTTTGGGCTACCTCTTCAAAAGCTACCCTAGGAATCTGGTCCTGCCTGTCAATGATGTTCTTCAGAGCTAGGAGAACTTGGCTTAGCTCTCCCTTCATCGAGCTTACATCACTCTTTACTTGGTCGAGATCCTCTTTGAATGTAGCCTGGGTCTCCTCGATTTGTTCCACTGCTTTTTGTTGATAGGCCCTTGTTTGATATGGAGGCCAAGGAGGTGGATATCTTCTTCTGCCAATGGTTTACTAGAGAGATTTTTTTTGAAAAAGGGATAAGTTTTAATATGACATCCATGTGTTTATGAATGCATGCATACGAACGGATGTGTATGAATATGAAATGGTTTATTGTTTTAAATGTCTTATTCATCTGGGTACATGCTTGCTTATTATTTTACTTGGTGACTATCTTTGAAATAGATACGTAAACGAGATGTGGAAACAAAATTCCTTTATTGAAGGTAACATAATTCAGATATTGAAAAATACTACAATTTTAAACAAAAACTTTATTTGCATGAAATCAAGCAAAGGGAAATAAGTCTTCTAGGTACGCCTGGGAATATCTACTCTTGAAATCACCCCTTATTGCTGGACAAAGCTCAAGAAAGTCTTCAGTATATTATTTCCCTTTTGTGGTCTTGATTTCAGACATGTTTGGCGCATTGACATGGACAAGTTGTTCCTTCGGTATCCATTTTTAAAGACAATCACCGAGATCTTGATTTTATTATTATTTTTTGTACCCCGTGAATAAGACAAAGAAACGGGTGACGAATATATGAAATGTATGACGACTATATGAAATGCATGAGTGCATAGGTGTAGGGTTGAGTGACAGAATTTTTGATAAGTACCCCTATAAGGTAGGGATGTATGGTTTAGTGACGGGATTTTTGTGATAAGTACCCTTAGAAGGTAGGCTCCTTAATCTTGACCTACGATTAGTCTACCCTCCCAAAAGGTGGTTTCCTTAAAGGTATCATGAATAACACCATAGGGAAAAGGCACAAGGGCCTCCCTTAGGTGGAGCCTCTTTACGGACTGAGACTTTCGTCTCAAAGTCGTGAAAGGTCTCTGTGATCGGTGGATTTAGAACTGACTGTTTAAAGCTGGTTTCGGGAAATGTCGCGGTAAGCAAGAGTCGCCACCGTCTTTTATTTTCTCCAATATGGACAAGACAAAAGCACAGCAAAATTCCTTATGAGATTGTTTCTCGGTTCGGGAGGTAGATTTATAGAAAGGGAAGGTGTTAGCACCCTTTCTATCCATGGTTATCCATGGGCTCTTAGATACTTGCTCTTACGTTTTCAAAATGTTTGCTTTTCAAAAGGTGTGTGGGTTTGAAAAAAGTTTCATTGAAAGATTTCTGAATAACTCTTGTATCTGTCCTCAAGAGTGTTTGAAAAATTGTTTTGAAAGCTTTTTGAAAGTGTCGGTGTGAAAAGATTTTGTTTTGTTTTTGAAGAGAGCAAGTATCCATGAGTCATCTACCTACCCTAAGGAATTAGGCTGTGTAAAAGTCCTTTAGGTAGTGCCATCCCACCATTGAGAGGTAGGTAGCACCACCGTTGGAGGTGTTCGGGTCAATTCGTTTTTAGGGACAGTGTGGTCACCAGAGCAACAGTAGGACACCTTAGAAGCTACCCTTATGCCCTTGATCCTTTTTTAATCCGAGGCAACCATTTCGAGGCAACTGGATCATGGACATAAGGACTTACTAAAACGTCCTATACTCGACGACCACGTTTCGAAGGTAAGGCAACAGGTGAGGCGTACCCTAGAAGTGGTGTGTGAATTTGTGTATTATTTTTAGTTTATGTTATCTTTGATCAGGGCATTTGTGAGCTACGCTTGTTTTTAATTAGCCATTCATTCTTTCATGCAATTTAGAATTTAAGAGTGCGGAAATTTAAATGTGGAAAGATAAATCCTACGCTATTACAAGGCGCGGGTCTATACATCGCCAAAATACAAAGACCCGTTTGAAAAAAATGCGGAAAGTAAAAAGACCTAATTACTATTACAATCCTTAAGCAGTTACATAATATTCGAAAAGAAAAAAGAATAACGTGCGAAAGAATAAAAGTTAGGACGTCCGAGGGTTTTGACCCTTTTGAAATTAAATTGAAATTAAAGTCTGATTATTATTTAATTAAAGAAAGGAAGGAAAAGAAAATGTTTTTATGTTTTTGGTTTTTTTAATGCAATAAGGAAAAATTAAAATCAAGAGAAACCCTAATTCTAAGTTATTTTAATTATTAAGAAAGTATTAAAATTAACCTAATTTACTAATTGATTAAATGTACATGTTTATTTACAAAAATAAATAGTAATTATAATAATAATAATGAGAGAAAATTATTTATTAAGAAAAGGATGAAAAATGTCAAAAACCCTAATTCTACCTATTTTAATTTATTAAGAAAAATGTTAAAATTGAAACCTAATTTAACTAAATTAATTACTTAACATTTATTTACAAAATAAATTAATGGTGAAATTAATAATGATTAAATAAAAAACATTTTTTAGTTTCTGATTTTTTATTATGAAAATTATTTTAATGGTGAATTAATGAAAATAATTAAAAAGACAATTGAAAAGAATTTAGAAAAGAAAAGAAAATTAAGTTAAGAAATATACAAACCAAAGGGGTGTCAGGCCCCAAAGGGAGGTAGGATTGCAGCAATTTTGGCCCATTAGAATTAAGCCTTGTTGACTTTCCACGCTTGTATGTTCATCCATTGACTGAGGTACATGATAGACCTCCTTTTGTGGCTCTTGGATTAATCAACGTGAGTGCGTGGCAATCTTAATCATCAGCGCGTATGGTAAGCCTTTGGTTGAACGCTGCATAGGAACACATTGCAACAAAAATTATTAAGCATATGGGGGGACCTGGGAATCGA
The DNA here is from genome assembly GCA_948472305.1 of Vicia faba. Lineage (NCBI taxonomy): Eukaryota > Viridiplantae > Streptophyta > Magnoliopsida > Fabales > Fabaceae > Vicia > Vicia faba. The sequence goes on along the minus strand of OX451738.1, from coordinate 675,566,969 downwards.
ACCCAGCTCCCAGCGTTTACCAAGTATATCCCTTGCCAAGTGAGTTGTGAAGCGCGTTTGTAATGTAAATGGAGAGCAACAATTATATAAAAAGACAAATGTTAGTGGTGTAATACAAAGAAAAACGCGCCAGATTTTGAATTACCCAACCATATGGTGACACGCCAGGCTTCTTCTTCATTGTTCCTGCAAATAGAAAACAAATAGCGGGGGTTTTAAACCCCCACAAACTGCAACTCATGAAAATAGCGATTACGCCTATGGATCAAATAAATTAGGCGCGAGGTATTGGTTCAATTCGTATGGAGCTCCTGAATTCAATGGCATAGGTCACAAGGTCCAATTTTTCCTCTACATGAAAGCCCTATTCTGAAGCTTTGGAAAACCTAATTTTCGTCCATGGCAGATCTGGCTATAAGCATCGTTAGTCCAATTAAACATTACCAAGCGCTTCAGAACATCATTGTTAGTGTAAATCAACAAATAAAACACATGAATAATGCATGGAAATTAAAAAACGATTATGGAAAAGTTTGTGATAAACGCGATGCTATTCTACCAATTCTTGGAGTATGGAGACTGGAAAGTGGTTGCAACACGTTCAAAGAAGTCTCAGCAAGGGTTTGGAATAGGTTTAAGGCTTAGAATGATCCTGCAAATACGAAATCAGTTTTCAAAATTTCTATTAAAAATTGCAACTTTGTTCTATCTTTTTGAGCAGCTTTTCGTGTATATTTGAATAGGGTTTAGTTGTGCATGTGTAAGTGAACGAAATTAGGTAAAAAAACAAGCCCAAAGATCCATCCATTTATGTTTTGAATATTTGATTTTTATCACATCTTTTTCAATCTTTTTTCCATGCAAATCTTGCCAAATATGGATGATCTTGTCCCCTTGAGATGATGCACGAAATCTCTTGCATATAATGAACATATTTGCTGCACAAAAAAGATTTAAAACCATTATTTGATATTTTTCTCATAATTAAATTTAATTAAATGAATTAATAAGAATAAAAATTCAATTAATTAATTAAAAATAAGAAAATAAATCCTTTTGAGCTTAATGGGTCGTGCATATGCTTTAGGTAATGATTCAAGGAAGAATTTGAGGCCCATTAGCAATTTTGAAGTGTTTTAGGCAAAGTTAACTTTTCAAAGTTCCCAAAAATTTCCCAACTTCTCCAAGGCATATCTTCCTCAATTTTGAAGCTATGATCATGTTCCTGGACATTTTGGAAAGGTCTTGAAGTCCTCTAACCAATGCCTTTGGTCCCATGTCATTTTGATTTACCAATCTCAAGTTATGGTCTTTGACTTAAAGTGCCTTTTTGTTGACTTTTGAAAATGACCTATAATGTTGAAATTGATAACTTTTTGTGAGAGAATTTCTTGGACTTGAAGTGTGAAGATGAGTTGTAGGAAATGTCATTCTCTTCAAAATGAGCTTTGGGTGGAATTTTTCTGATGAACCATGAAGAAGTTATGCCTTGGTCAATTTGCAGTTGACTTTTCAGCTGTCCAAAAATAGAAACTTTTGCATCTTGAGACTTTTGAGCCATGCTTTGAGAATCATGATCAAGAATTGATCAAATGATGTTTGTGGCTTCAAAATAAGATGTTGACCAACAAATTTTACTTTTGACTGTCAAATGACCATTTTGCCCCTGCAGTTGACTGTGGAGCAATTAGGGTTTTTGACTGTGCAATTTGATGCTGTGAGTCTTGAAACTTGGCATATGGATGCTTGACAATGTATATAGGCATATGGGACTTGTTTGGACCCTTGGAAACCTTATTTTCTTTGCCAGAACCAAAACCCTAATTTGACTGTGTTAGGAGGCCATTGGACTGTGCAACCCTTGAGAGATTTTGAATCATCTGGAGATTGATCTTGACAAATCTTGAAGAATATAGGAGGGAAAATTTTGGGGTACAATAGTTGCCCCTGTTCAATCTTCTTAGACCTGAGGATGTAGATTGGCTGGCGTGCCTTTCGTAATCCGAAGGTGGAAGATGATTGATCACTAGAGTGCCCAAAAATTTGCACTCACATAGTAGAGTGTCAGCAGTATGATGCAGGGAATGGGCTTACAAATGCCATTTGGAGACTGATGGATAGGAGGATGGGCTTATAGATGCCATCTGGAAGTGTGACAGAACCTTGTCGGGGATGGGCTTATAGATGCCATCTAGGTGTCGATCGCGTAAGAGATTCCTCAGCGAGAACTTGCGTACCTAAGAAAGAAAAATAATTACCTGGCCTGTTACAGGAGTTGATCTTCAAAACTCTTCATGTATATGTGCCCTGACCGGATACAGGTATCGAGTCTACAATCAGTTACTCACAGATGTGCCCTGGCTAGATACAGGAATCGAATCTGGAAAATAGTCGTCGACAGATACACCCTGGCAAGATACAGGAATCAGATCTTCAAACTCTTCAGACGTGCCCTGGCAAGATACATGAATCGAGTCTGGAATATAGTCGTCAACAGATACACCTTGGCAAGATACAGGAATCGGATCTTCAAACTCTTCAGACGTGCCCTGGCAGGATACAGGAATCGAGTCTGGAATTAGTCGTCAACAGATACACCATGGCAAGGTACAGGAATCGGATCTTCGAACTCTTCAGACGTGCCCTGGAAAGATACAGGAATCGAGTCTGGAATTATTCGTCAACAGATACACCCTGGCAAGGTACAGGAATCGGATCTTCGAACTCTTCAGACGTGCCCTGGCAAGATACAGGAATCGAGTCTGGAATATAGTCGTCAACAGATACACCCTGGAAAGATACAGGAATCGGATCTTCAAACTCTTCAGACGTGCCCTGGCAAGATACAGGAATCGAGTCTGGAATATAGTCGTCAACAGATACACCCTGGCAAGATACAGGAATCGGATCTTCGAACTCTTCAGACGTGCCCTGGCAAGGTACAGGAATCGAGTCTGGAATAGTCGTCAACAGATACACCCTGGAAAGATACAGGAATCTGATCTTCGAACTCTTCAGACGTGCCCTGGCAAGATACAGGAATCGAGTCTGGAATAGTCGTCAACAGATACACCCTGGCAAGATACAGGAATCAGATCTTCAAACTCTTCAGACGTGCCCTGGCAAGATACAGGAATCAAGTCTGGAATTAGTCGTCAACAGATACACCCTGGCAAGATACAGGAATCAGATCTTCAAACTCTTCAGACGTGCCCTGGCAAGATACAGGAATCGAGTCTGGAATTAGTCGTCAACAGATACACCCTGGCAGGATACAGGAATCGGATCTTCAAACTCTTCAGACGTGCCCTGGCAGGATACAGGAATCGAGTCTGGAATATAGTCGTCAACAGATACACCCTGGAAAGATACAGGAATCGGATCTTCAAACTCTTCAGACGTGCCCTGGCAGGATACAGGAATCGAGTCTGGAATTAGTCGTCAACAGATACACCCTGGCAAGATACAGGAATCGGATCTTCAAACTCTTCAGACGTGCCCTGGCAGGATACAGGAATCGAGTCTGGAATTAGTCGTCAACAGATACACCCTGGAAAGATACAGGAATCGGATCTTCAAACTCTTCAGACGTGCCCTGGCAAGATACAGGAATCGAGTCTAGAATTAGTCGTCAACAGATACACCCTGGCAAGATACAGGCATCGGATCTGGAATTGCGACAGTTGATAGTAATCATCTTTGTATTGACCTTTGTCCTGAAAAGACAAAACGTTAGTTGTATGCGATGTCATGATGTATGAAATACGTGATGTTCTCAAAATAAATGAGATTGTATGTTTATGATGCGTATGTGCATGCTATAATGTATGAAGATGTGATGTTTATGACTGTATTTTTGTCTAGGAAAATAAATCCTTGACGAATACCGGGAAGTTAAATCCTGGGCTGATGTTGAAGAGTGAGATTCTTCGTTTCCGCTGGGGATGATAGTTTCAAGAATACCGGTAGGAGGAGATGACTCCGTTGGGGAATAAACTTGGCGGATAGATTACTCTGCGGGGAATGAACTTTGTGGGGAAATGGAGGTACTTTGCTGAGGTTGATGATAACTCCGTTGGGGATACCATTGTTGAGCTCTGTTGGAAGTTTTGATGAACTCCGCTGGGGATAGGAAGACTTTGCCGGGTACGATCTTTCCGTGGCAATTGGCTGAGGATAACCTAGTTATATCCTATTGGGGAATGCTCCTTTGAATAAAAGTCTGGGGGACGCGTTCGTACTCTGCGGGTGGCAAGCTTCCAGAATCTACTGGGGATATGGATTGAATTCTCCTGGGGAGACTCTTCAGATTGGACTAGGGAATGGCTCCATTGAACGTCTGGTATACCGTCGGGGAACAATCTTAGATCAAGACTGCCGGGGATGCTTGTTAAGAATGTTTGTATACTCCGCTGAGGAATGTTGAGATCTTCTGGGGATATCCACCTTCCTTAAGGCTGACAGTGGACTAACTCTTATTGGGGAGAGTGTCGCTGACTTGCTGGAGATACTGTGCCTTGTTAGGGCTGACGGGAGACCAACTGCTTGGGGAGAATTGTTGGATCTGTGCTCACTCTCTGGGGAACTAAGATATCTTGGTTACGTTCTTCAGCTGAACTTACCTTGGTACCTTGGTGGACAGAGCAATTAGATCGCTTAGACAACTCATTATTGCCCCTGTTTCTAATGTTTCCTGTAATTAATCCTTTGTTTCGTATGCAAATATTTATGAGTTAGCAATTAGTTCCAAATGCATATATCACAATTTGAACATTGGACGTTCTTCGCAAAACAAAACAGAAAAAAGGAAAAACAATGGGCAATTGGTCTGAAAAGTGAACTTGTATTGATTTTCAATTTGCCTGTAAATAGGCGTTTATGTACAAGGGGCTGACGTCCTAGTAAGAGAACGCCACCGAACAACAGAGTTTATACAATTTTTGTGAGAAAGGAAAACAAAACAGCTATGTGAAAAGAATAATCCCACTGGGTTCCAACTCTGCTATTGCCTTTATATCTTCGAGCGTCTCGTCACTTGGCTGCTCGGTTGAAGATGAAGCTGATTGATCAATGTCGTCTGAACTTGATAGTTGATACCGGATTCTGGATGCAAGGTGATCCAATGAGACATAGTATTACGCTTTAATCCCTAACTTTTGCCTGGACCGCCCTTTCGGGTTTTCAGTCCACCGGGATACCCATTTTTGCCCAAGCCGCCTTTTCAGGTTTTCGACTTGCCGGGTGTACAGATTTTTTTTATTTCATCCCTCATTTTGCCCGAACCCTTTTGGTTCGCCGGGAAGCCCTAATTTTTGCCTAGGTATGTCAACCTAGCGGGTCTTTTGTCATGCGTAGTATCTTTTTACTATGTCTGCATTGGCAGGGTGAGGAAGGTCGTTACCATCCATGGTAGTTAGAATCATGGCTCCTCCTGAGAACACATGTTTAACCACAAATGGCCCTTCTTACGTAGGGGTCCATTTTCCCCTGGGATCACTTTGAGGAAGAATGATGCGCTTGATTACCAGGTCCCCAACTTGATACTCTTGTGGTCTGACTTTCTTGTTAAATGCCTTGATCATCCGTTTTTGGTACGTTTGACCATGACATACAGCAGCGAGTCTCTTTTCGTCAATTAGATTTAATTGATCAAGTCGAGTCTGGATCCAGTCATCTTCGCTTAGATCTGCATCCTTCATTATCCAGAGAGAGGGTATCTGGACTTCAATCGGCAAGACTGCCTCCATGCCATAGACCAAGGAAAAGGGGGTTGCCCCGGTTGACGTTCTTGCTGAGGTACGGTACCCATGAAGAGCAAACGGTAACATCTCGTGCCAATCCTTGTAGGTCACTGTCATCTTCTGCACAATCTTCTTGATATTCTTATTTGCTGCTTCTACAGCCCCATTCATCTTCGGCCGGTAAGGAGACGAGTTGTGGTGTTGTATCTTGAATTGCTCGCAGAGCTCAGTGATCATCTTGTTATTAAGATTGGTACAATTGTCCGTAATGATCCTTTCTGGGACGCCGTATCGACAGATCAGGTTATGCCGAATGAACCGTGCCACGACATTCTTGGTTACTGTAGCGTAGGAAGCTGCTTCAACCCACTTCGTGAAGTAATCAATCGCTACCAGGATGAAGCGATGCCCGTTGGATGCTGTAGGCTTAATCTCGCCGATCATATCAATACCCCACATTGCAAAAGGCCAAGGTGATGTCAAGACATTCAGAGGAACTGGAGGAACGTGCACCTTATCTGCATAAATCTGGCACTTGTGACATGTCCGAGAATGTTTGTAACAATCAGCTTCCATTGTGGACCAGAAATATCCTACCCGAAGGATCTTCTTTGCCATGGTATGTCCACTGGAATGTGTTCTGAAGGTACCTTCATGCAGTTCTGCCATGATCTTTTCTGCTTCAGTCTTGTCCACATAATGCAGTAAGGTTGAATCATGGTTTCGCTTGTACAGAATGCCATTGCTGAGGAAGAACTTCGCGGCGAACCTTCTCAGAAACTTTTTGTCGTTGACAGATGCACCTTCAGGGTATTCTTGAGCTTCCAAGTATCTTTTCACTTCATGATACCAAGGTTTTTCAGTTACTACCTCAGCCTCAAGATTACAACAGTATACAGGTTCGTCCAGTTTCCAGATAATGATCCGGGGAGCCTCATTGTCCCACTTGACTTTGAATATAGAAGACATCATAGCCAACGCGTCCGCCAACTGATTCTCCTCTCTTGGGAAATGTTCAAAAGTTATCTCTGTGAAATGGGGGATCAATGTCAACACACACTCTTTGTAAGGAATAAGATTCGGATGTTTCGTATCCCACTCGCCTTTGATCTGATTGATCACGAGAGCGGAATCTCCGAAGACACTCAGAAACTTGATCCTTAGGTCAATTGCAGCTTGAAGACCCATGATACACGCCTCATACTCCGCCATGTTGTTGGTGCAGTTGAAACATAGCCGGGCAGTAAGTGGAGTATGAGTGCCTTTTAGGGATATGATCACATCGCCAATACCGTTACCCAAAGAGTTCGAGGCTCCGTCAAAGTGCATAGACCATCGGGATCCTTCCTCAGGTCCTTCATCCGGTCCAGGTACTTCACAATCAGTCACTACCATGATGCTCTCGTCTGGAAACTCGAAGTTCATTGACTGGTAGTCATCTACTGCCTGGTGTGCCAAGTGGTCTGCCAATACACTTCCTTTGATAGCTTTCTGAGTCGTGTACTGGATGTCATATTCTGTCAAGATCATTTGCCATCTTCCTATTCTTCCATACAGAGCAGGCTTTTCAAATATGTACTTTATGGGATCCATCTTTGAAATCAACAGAGTAGTGTGAGTCAGCATATACTGTCTCAGCCGGCGAGCAGCCCATACCAAAGCGCAGCAAGTTTTCTCGAGCAGTGAGTATCGGGTCTCACCGTCGGTAAACTTTTTGCTAAGGTAATAAATGGCGTGCTCTTTTCGGCCAGACTCGTCATGCTGCCCCAGCACACACCCCATTGAGTTGTCAAGTACCGTCAAGTATAGTATTAGAGGTCTCCCTTCAACCGGCGGCATAAGGATGGGTGGTTCTTGGAGATACTCTTTAATTCTGTCAAAAGCGGTCTGGAATTCATCGTTCCAACGTACCACCTGATCTTTCTTCAGTAGCTTGAAGATTGGTTCACAGGTAGTTGTTAGGTGCGAGATGAATCGGGCAATATAATTCAGACATCCCAGAAAGCCTCTGACTTCTTTCTCTGTTCTGGGAGCTGGCATCTCTTGTATGGCTTTAACCTTGGCAGGGTCCACTTGAATACCTTTGTCGCTCACGATGAAGCCTAGCAACTTTCCAGATCTTACCCCAAAGGTGCACTTGTTTGGGTTCAACCTCAGCTTGTATAACTTCAGACGGTCAAACAGCTTTTGCAGATGGTCAAGGTGTTCCTCCTCAGTTTGGGACCTTACAATCATATCGTCGACATACACTTCAATCTCATGATGGATCATGTCATGAAATAAAGCAACCATGGCACGTTGGTAGGTTGCCCCAGCATTTTTCAACCCGAAAGGCATGACCTTGTAGCAGAAGGTACCCCACTGAGTAAAAAAAGTAGTCTTTTCCATGTCTTCAGGAGCCATTTTGATCTGATTATACCCTGAAAAACCATCCATGAAGGAGAACACCTTGTGCTGAGCAGTATTGTCAACCAGAATGTCGATGTGAGGTAGAGGGAAATCATCCTTGGGGCTTGCCCTGTTCAAATCCCTGTAATCGACACACATTCTGACCTTACCATCTTTCTTTGGCACCGGAACCACGTTGGCAACCCACTGGGGGTAAGAAGTCACTGCTAGAAACCCGACATCGAATTGCTTCATAACCTCAGCTTTGATCTTCTCGGACATCTCTGGACGCATGCGACGGACTTTCTGCTTAACCGGAGGGCATTCTTCCTTGGTAGGCAAGTGATGGGTCACGATGTCGGTATCCAACCCAGGCATGTCTTCGTAGGACCAGGCGAAGATCTCCACATAATCATGTAACATCTGAATCAACCGTTGTTTCACGCTGAGCTCTAGATTGGCACCAATCTTGACTTCCTTTCTATCTGTCTCAGTACCCAGAGTTACCGTTTCCACTGGCTCTTCATGTGGCTGAATGGCCCTCTCTTCCTGGAGTAACAGTCTTGCAATCTCACCAGGCACTTTGCAATCATCTTCACCTTCGTCTTCGGCTAAGTTGATCGGATTTTCGAAGTCATAACTGGCAGTAGCAGAGTCGTTACCAGTGAGATCCAGAGTGGATTGGAACCTGTATAGGTGAGTGTGTGTAAATATAGTTATTTTGCAATATATAAAGAAAGAAAGAAAGGGAGCACAAGATTTGAAATGTGAAAAACGTCCAATGTCTTTATTCATGATATATGGAAATGACAGGTAATATGCCCTCACAAATGAAGCCAACGGTGCCCCGGGTAAGACACCGGGCCAAAAAGTTTCAATTTATTGTTTATTACAAATTAAAACAAAGGAGTTCATTACTGCGTAACAAAAGTAACAGGTATGTAGTCTTTTGCAGTCCAATTGGTCAGTCCGCCGTCGGTCGTCGGGCAGATCCAGCTGTTGAACTCAGATTCTTCCACTTCGTCACCATCCCTGATAGCATTCACTCCATGGTCAGGTAGGGGAGCTGTCACCACATTGGGTTTCTCAGGTGCCTCGAACTGTACCTCCTTAGCATCAATAAGGTCTTGAACCTTATTCCTTAGGGCCCAGCAATCATCAGTAGAATGCCCCGGGCTATCAGAGTGATAAGCACAGCGGGCATTGGGATTATACTTCGGAGAGGTTGTGTTCACCACCTTCGGAGCTTCTCTGACGGTTACCAAGTTGGTCGATAGCAGTTGCGGCAAGATCTGTGACAAGGTCATGCTAAGCCGAGTATATTCTCTTCTGGGTCTCTCACCCCTTGGTTGGTTAGGTTGCCGAGGAGCGGCAGCAGGCTTTGCAATAACCACCGCGTTGACAGTTTGGCGGCGTTCCGGTTTGTTTTGCCTCCTAGGCCCATACACAACACTGGCTTCTTTTTTGAAAGGCTTCTTCTCAGAATTCGAGGACGCACCTTTCTGAATTTTTCCTGATTTCATGCCAGCTTCTATTCTTTCCCCAGTCAGAATGAGATCTGTAAACCCTGCAGACGAATTGCCAATGAGATGATTGAAGAATGGCCCGGATAGGGTCCCCAAGAACATATCCACTAACTCACGGTCGGTTAACGGAGGCTGCACCCTGCCAGCCAGGTCCCTCCACTTCTGCGCATACTCTTTAAAACCTTCTCTCGATCCTAGCGACATACCCTGGAGTTGGGTACGTGTAGGAGCGAGGTCGGCATTATACTGATACTGCTTGTAAAACGCAATAGCCAATTCCTCCCAGTTACGAACCTTGGTTCCATCCAGCTGATAGAACCATTCGAGATGAGTCCCTGAAAGACTCTCCTGGAAGAAATGGATCCATAAGTTCTTGTCCACAGTATACGGCTGAATCTTCTGCACATAAGATCTGAGATGTAGCTTAGGGCAGGACGCCCCGTCATACTTTGCGAAAGATGGTGCTTTGAACTTGTGTGGGATGACCACACCGGAAGATAGACCCAAGTCTCCGAAATCCAAACCAGGCACTTGTTGAATTTCCATGGCACTCAGACGGTCCTCTAACTTCTTGTACTTGTCTTCAGCTGGAGGATACTGCTCCTCATTGAAATCAGTCTCGTTGTCAGAGACCACCGGACTAGGAACCCTTCCCCCCTGGGGACTATCTTTCCCTACAGAAGAACCATCTTGATTAACCTCATTCTACAGCGTGTTACCAAACCTCTGGCCAGTGTTGAATAGTACAGTTCTCTTCTTCTTCTTCTTGACCAACAGAGCCTTCAATTCCTCTTGACCTTGGGCCAAACTCATGATCATCTCTTAGAACTGGGCGTTCTCAGCCTGAAGGGCATTGATGGACTGCTCGATAGATGATTCAGGGTTCATGATGCTGAAATAAACAGCGAAGAACATTAAGCAACCTGAAAAGAAGAGTACCTGTTATGCACATGATGCATGATATGTGTTTATGCAATGCATTCAAGGGTTCGAAAGTTCAAATTTGTTGTAGACAAAAGGGAACACACGTTATCATTAAGAAATAATTGTTCAGTACATCAAGGCGTCATGGGCAAAATATTACAGAATAAATCAATCCCAAAAGACGCTGTGCATCCTCTTTGGAGCAATGTAGGTGTTGAGAGTCTTTTCCTCGTGCAGTAGGCGGGTGAGCTCCAAGACCTTCTTTTCACTAGCATGTAGACTGGACTCAAGAGAATTCCGTTCTTCCTTAAGCTAGATCCAGCTCTTCTGCATTTCTTCCCAAGATGTAGGCATATCAGGATGTTGAATGGTGTAGGACACCTCTCCTTCCAGAACTGGCTCTTTGATCACAGGGAGAACATGAGGATATGGCATCCTTAACTTCTGGGAGCAGGCTCGTACCCACTTGAGATAAGGCTCCAACGGGATGGAGTTCCTGTGCCCCAGTGTCTTGCTGTCTATCTTGTTGGGCATCCTCCAAGCTCTGATAAATCTCTGACGAAGTCCTTGTGCATCGTTGTCGAAGTCAAAAACTATGTCAGGAATTAACATGTCATGAGGGCCGTCCCTCCGAGCGTAACCAAACTGTCTCCAAGCCAGACATGGGTTGTAAGTAATACCTCCTCTGATTCCAAGTAAAGGAACATTGGGAAACTCCCCGCAATGATCAATGATAGTGACATCTTCTCTGGACTGAGAACACCAATGTATATCAGCATGTGTAAGAGTCATCAATCGTTGTGACCACCTCAAACCCCGCTCATTCTTCAGAACTGATTGTGGAAGGTGCGAAATAAACCACCTTCCCAGGAGAGGAGTACAACACATAAGAACACCTCTTTTTCTCATGGTTCGAGTGTAACATGAGTGAAGGATGTCCCCCAGCAACGTAGGTATAGGATTCCTGGACATGAAGATCTGGACAGCACTGATATTTATAAGCTGATCGGGATTCGGGAATAACACCAGTCCATAGACAAGGAAGGCCACAACTTCTTCAAAGGCTTGTAGGTCAAGGGAATTCCAACATTCCTGGGCCTTCTCAAACAGAAACCTGGCTAAGAACCCTTTGATACCACTTCTAACTTCCCAATGTCCCTTGATGTCAGATGGTTGTAGGCGTAGTGCTTTAGCAATCTCTTCAAGTTTGGGTTCCTTTTCCGTACCGTTGTAGGGTGGTTGACTAAGGATAGGGATCTTCAGAAGCCGGGAGAACTCTTCCAATGTAGGCACTAGTTGATAATCCAGGAAGGTAAAGCAGTGGTGCAGAGGGTCAAAGAACTGGAAAAGGACCTTTATCATATCTTCCTCAATGTTGGTGTTGACCAAGCTGATGAGTCTTCAATGCCTCTCACTGAAATAAGAGCTCTTGGGAATCCTGGATATAAGTTCCTTAAGCTGAGGAGGGATCCTTACAAGGCTGATCTGAATTGTCTTTCTGCGAACAGTTTCCATGTCCTACAAAACAAGAACAAAGATGAAGATTCGAACCCCTAAAATGGTTAGTCAATGCATATGATGCTGTATGATGTTATGATGCTATGATTAAACACACCACAAGTATCCACAAAAGCAAACATGGTAAGGCACACAAGTCACACCACAGCCCTTAGAGTTTAGGCCAGCATGGGGTCTAGGTATTACCCTCTTGAAGTTGGTGGGCTCAGACCTGTCCTATCAGAAGTAACCGGGTTCTAAGGGTCCCAATATCATTGGATTGCTTTCATTGTTCATCGTTTCGATTTAGCCACTGAACTGGCGACCGAAATATTCCAAGAAAACAACCCTTAACTGAGTGTAGTATCGAGTATCAACCAACCTCGGACTGCACCAAAGTCAGTTATCTCACTACCCTAAAGAGGCCAGGATGGTCAAGTAAGGTTCCTAAGGTCAGTTCATGCTTCACGACACCACGCGGCGGCCCCGTACTCTCCTTGAATTGACTCAAGGGTTACCGGTACTCACCAAAGTGCCACATCAACGTAGCAAACTGCTTCAACCGTGTCGGTATACCCCGCACAGTTCCCTCACAGTTTGTTGCTACTTTCTAAAAGGTATCCCCCAAATCCGGGTTAGGATCTATGAAACTCTAAGACAGGTCCAAAACTTTAAAGCAAATAAAACAAGCAATTGAAAACATAAGAGTGATCTAATCCTAAGGTACACCTCACTTTATAAGTCCCCAGCAGAGTCGCCAGTTCTGTGATCGGTGGATTTAGAACTGACTATTTAAAGCTGGTTTCGCGAAATGTCGCGGTAAGCAAGAATCACCACCGTCTTTTATTTTCTCCAATAAGGACAGGACAAAAGCACAGCAAAATTCCTTATGAGATTGTTTCACGGTTCGGGAGGTAGATTTATAGAAAGGGAAGGTGTTAGCACCCTTTCTATCCATGGTTATCCATGGGCTCTTAGATACTTGCTCTTATGTTTTCAAAATGTTTGCTTTTCAAAAGGTGTGTGGGTTTGAAAAAAGTTTCATTGAAAGATTTCTGAATAACTCTTGTATTTGTCCTCAAGAGTGTTTGAAAAATTGTTTTGAAAGCTTTTTGAAAGTGTCGGTGTGAAAAGATTTTGTTTTGTTTTTGAAGAGAGCAAGTATCCATGAGTCATCTACCTACCCTAATGAATTAGGCTGTGTAAAAGTCCTTTAGGTAGTGCCATCCCACCATTGAGAGGTAGGTAGCACCACCGTTGGAGGTGTTCGGGTCAATTCGTTTTTAGGGACAGTGTGGTCACCAGAGCAACAGTAGGACACCTTAGAAGCTACCCTTATGCCCTTGATCCTTTTTTAATCTGAGGCAACCGTTTCGAGGCAACTGGATCATGGACATAAGGACTTACTAAAACGTCCTATACTCGACGACCACGTTTCGAAGGTAAGGCAACAGGTGAGGCGTACCCTAGAAGTGGTGTGTGAATTTGTGTATTATTTTTAGTTTATGTTATCTTTGATCAGGGCGTTTGTGAGCTACGCTTGTTTTTAATTAGCCATTCATTCTTTCATGCAATTTAGAATTTAAGAGTGCGGAAATTTAAATGCGGAAAGATAAATCCTACGCTATTACAAGGCGCGGGTCTATACATCGCCAAAATACAAAGACCCGTTTGAAAAAAATGCAGAAAGTAAAAAGACCTAATTACTATTACAATCCTTAAGCAGTTACATAATATTCGAAAAGAAAAAAGAATAACGTGCGAAAGAATAAAAGTTAGGACGTCCAAGGGTTTTGACCCTTTTGAAATTAAATTGAAATTAAAGTCTGATTATTATTTAATTAAAGAAAGGAAGGAAAAGAAAATGTTTTTATGTTTTTGGTTTTTTTAATATAATAAGGAAAAATTAAAATCAAGAGAAACCCTAATTCTAAGTTATTTTAATTATTAAGAAAGTATTAAAATTAACCTAATTTACTAATTGATTAAATGTACATGTTTATTTACAAAAATAAATAGTAATAATAATAATAATAATGAGAGAAAATTATTTATTAAGAAAAGGATGAAAAATGTCAAAAACCCTAATTCTACCTATTTTAATTTATTAAGAAAAATGTTAAAATTGAAACCTAATTTAACTAAATTAATTACTTAACATTTATTTACAAAATAAATTAATGGTGAAATTAATAATGATTAAATAAAAAACATTTTTTAGTTTTTGATTTTTTATTATTAAAATTATTTTAATGGTGAATTAATGAAAATAATTAAAAAGACAATTGAAAAGAATTTAGAAAAGAAAAGAAAATTAAGTTAAGAAATATACAAACCAAAGGGGTGTCAGGCCCCAAATGGAGGTAGGATTGCAGCAATTTTGGCCCATTAGAATTAAGCCTTGTTGACTTTCCATGCTTGTGTGTTCATCCATTGACTGAGGTACATGATAGACCTCCTTTTGTGGCTCTTGGATTAATCAACGTGAGTGCGTGGCAATCTTAATCATGAGCGCGTATGGTAAGCCTTTGGTTGAACGCTGCATAGGAACACATTGCAACAAAAATTATTAAGCATATGGGGGGGACCTGGGAATCGAACCCAGGTCCCAGCGTTTACCAAGTATATCCCTTGCCAAGTGAGCTGTGAAGCGCGTTTGTAATGTAAATGGAGAGCAATAATTATATAAAAAGACAATTGTTAGTGGTGTAATACAAAGAAAAACGCGCCAGATTTTGAATTACCCAACCATATGGTGACACGTCAGGCTTCTTCTTCATTGTTCCTGCAAATAGAAAACAAATAGCGGGGGTTTTAAACCCCCACAAACTGCAACTCATGAAAATAGCGATTACGCCTATGGATCAAATAAATTGGGCGCGAGGTATTGGTTCAATTCGTATGGAGCTCTTGAATTCAATGGCATAGGTCTCAAGGTCCAATTTTTCCTCTACATGAAAGCCCTATTCTGAAGCTTTGGAAAACCTAATTTTCGTCCATGGCAGATCTGGCTACAAGCATCGTTAGTCCAATTAAACATTACCAATCGCTTCAGAACATCATTGTTAGTGTAAATCAACAAATAAAACACATGAATAATGCATGGAAATTAAAAAACGATTATGGAAAAGTTTGTGATAAACGCGATGCTATTCTACCAATTCTTGGAGTATGGAGACTGGAAAGTGGTTGCAACACGTTCAAAGAAGTCTCAGCAAGGGTTTGGAATAGGTTTTAGGCTTAGAATGATCCTACAAATACGAAATCAGTTTTCAAAATTTCTATGAAAAATTGCAACTTTGTTCTATCTTTTTGAGCAGCTTTTCGTGTATATTTGAATAGGGTTTAGTTGTGCATATGTAAGTGAACGAAATTAGGTCAAAAACGAGCCCAAAGATCCATCCATTTATGTTTTGAATATTTGATTTTTATCACATCTTTTTCAATCTTTTTTCCATGCAAATCTTACCAAATATGGATGATCTTGTCCCTTTGAGATGATGCACGAAATCTCTTGCATATAATGAACATATTTGCTGCACAAAAAAGATTTAAAACCATTATTTGATATTTTTCTCATAATTAAATTTAATTAAATGAATTAATAAGAATAAAAATTCAATTAATTAATTAAAAATAAGAAAATAAATCCTTTTGAGCTTAATGAGTCGTGCATATGCTTTAGGTAATGATTCAAGGAAGAATTTGAGGCCCATTAGCAATTTTGAAGTGTTTTAGGCAAAGTTGACTTTTCAAAGTTCCCAAAAATTTCCCAACTTCTCCAAGGCATATCTTGCTCAATTTTGAAGCTATGATCATGTTCTTGGACATTTTGGAAATGACTTGAAGTCCTCTAACCAATGCCTTTGGTCCCATGTCATTTTGATTTACCAATCTCAAGTTATGGTCTTTGACTTAAAGTGCCTTTTTGTTGACTTTTGAAAATGACCTATAATGTTGAAATTGATAACTTTTTGTGAGAGCATTTCTTGGACTTGAAGTGTGAAGATGAGTTGTAGGAAATGTCATTCTCTTAAAAATTAGCTTTGGGTGGAATTTTTCTGATGAACCATGAAGAAGTTATGCCTTGGTCAATTTGCAGTTGACTTTTCAGTTGTCCAAAAATAGAAACTTTTGCATCTTGAGACTTTTTGAGCCATGCTTTGAGAATCATGATCAATAATTGATCAAATGATGTTTGTGGCTTCAAAATAAGATGTTGACCAAAATTTTTGACTTTTGACTGTCAAATGACCATTTTGCCCCTGTAGTTAACTGTGGAGCAATTAGGGTTTTTGACTGTGCAATTTGATGCTGTGAGTCTTGAAACTTGGCATATGGATGCTTGACAATGTATATAGGCATATGGGACTTGTTTGGACCCTTGGAAACCTTATTTTCTTTGCCAGAACCAAAACCCTAATTTGACTGTGTTAGGAGGCCATTGGACTGTGCAACCCTTGAGAGATTTTGAATCATCTGGAGATTGATCTTGACAAATCTTGAAGAATATGGGAGGGCAAATTTTGGGGTACAACAGTCTCGTCATGATATTTTAGGTTAAGGTTGTTACAAAGAGTCATGGGTGACCTTCCAAAGTCCTACTCATCAAGAGGATATCTCTCGATAAGTATTCCTTTTTCAGAAGTTCACTGACTCTAGGCGAAGTCGTCACATAAACTCGCAGGGATGATGTACCCCCTAAGCTAATAGACAAACCTTCTTTCTAAGGGTTATCGAAAATATTTTTTTGCAATAAAAACCCGCCACATAGTAAATATATAATAATAAAGAAAAATAGACAAGAAAATAAAAAAATGCAATAAATAAATTAATGCAAATAAATAAATAAAAATAAAAACCCAAAAGAGACATAAACTTATGGTTAAGGAGAGTCCCCAGTAGAGTCGCCAGCTGTGGTAACTGGTTTTTAAATCAGAGCCGCCACTATCATTTTTATCCTAGGGAAGGGAATATAACAGAAAACCCTAATTCGCAGACAGAGATTCTAGGTTTCGGACTCAATTAGACGAAAGGAAGGTGTTAGGAACCTTTCATCTACCTTGTTCATAAGGATACTAGGTTTTAGGCTTAGGTTTGGGTAAAATTTGGTTTTAATTTTATTAGGGGAAAGGATTTAAATTTTTTATAGGGTAAAGAGTTTGTTTTTTTCTAGGAGAACCCGCTACGGTTTTTGATCGTATGCCTACGGGTTATCTGACTTCAATATCAACATAACAGAAGGTACTCAGATGGCTAACAATATAGTCCTCTTCACTGCCAACGGTAACAACCATTCCATTGAGCGGGAACTTCAAATTTTGGTGCAGAGTAGATGTCACAGCACTTGCCCCATGAATCCACAAGCGTCCTAGCAAACAGCGGTAAGAAGGGTTAATGTCCATTACAAAGAATGTTGCTTCAAAAGTATGAGGATCTATCTTCACAAGCAACTCGACTTCACCAAACACAGTTCTTTTGAACCCATCGAATGCTTTCACAATCAAATCACTGGGCCTCAGCACAACCCCTTCGTAGTCCAACTTCATGAGAGCAGACTTTGGCAACACATTGAGGGATGATCACGTGTCAACCAACACACGAGATAGAGTAATCTTAGCAACCTCCATTGAGATATGCAGCGCCTTGTTGTGCTTTCTCCCCTCAGGCGGTAAATCATAATCAGTGAAGCCTAAACTAGTACTCGCAGAAATACATGACACGATACCTTCAAGATGGTTCATAGAAATCTCTTGAGGAACAAAAGAAGTCCCTAACAACTTCATCGGCGCATTTCGGTGGGGTTCAGAATCCCGAAGTAAAGCAAGAATTGAAATCTTGGAAGGTGTCTGGCTCAACTGCTCAATGATCTTATAATCACTCTTTTTATGTACTTCATTAGTTCAGTTACATCTTTAGCTATCTCAACATTCAAGGTCGGAACAGGAGGACTCTGCCCCGACTTTCCACCGTTAACCATTATCTGCTTGTCGCCTGCCTTAGCTGAGGCATCTGCGTTACTTTCTGGTTGTTCTGGTGGAGAGAAAATCTGACCACTACGGGTTATCCAACTTTTGCTGACAATATTATGAACTTCTAGTTTCTTCTCTTTCGACTTATCTTCCTCGGGCTTCAGAATAACAACTTTCTGCCCCTGGTGATAAACTTCACCTCCATAATGCCAAGGAATTGTAGTATCACTGACATATGGCACAAGACAGGGCACAATAATGAGCAAAGGAGTCTTTTTATCCAGAACTGGAATCGTCATTGACAGGAATAATGATTACATCAACCTCATATACTCTAACCTCAAGTTAAACACCCTTGCGGTCAAACTGAACAACTCTTTTAGTGATCAAATCCTGAACAACATATTTCAAAATTTGGCAACCTTCTGGCTGGATCAAACAATCTACACAGTCTATTCCACAGCCTAAAAATACACCCTGACTCTACAGTTGTCCCTTCATAAATGAGAGATGAGTAGTTAACCGATCAAGATCCATTACCAAGTTCAGCTCTTTCACCTCAAGATTGGCACTGACTATAGCACCACCATGAGATGGTAAAGGTTGTTGGAGAATTTGGGTGCTGGCACAAGCCCAAAATTAATAGTCTGAGTTTCCAATAGATCTTGAACCTTGTGCTTGAAAGCAAAATAGTTTTTGATAGTATGCCCCTGACCACCGGAATGGAAATCACATAGGGCATTTGCGTGAAAATTACGTGACAACCTTTCCGGATAAAAGTTCAAAGTGAATTTCTCTACTAATTTCATCTCAATCAGCTAAGGTAATGATTCCGCGTAATTCATCAGTAACGCATCGAACTTCCTCGGTGGCAGTCTCTACCTTTGCTGATATCATGTTTAGGAACATAAGCTTGCCTCTGAGGAGCGATAGTCAGAATGTTCACAACGGAAACTTTATAATAAGAATGCTGATGAGCTCTGCCTTTACCCTTCCTTGCATAGAGTGCGCTAGCATCACTTTCTTTCTTCTTTTGGAAGCCACTAAAAGACTACTTGGTGTTACCAGCATTAGGGGTATCTTGAACCTTTCCCAACTTGATGCTGATCTCAATCCTTTCTCCATATGTCACCATTTCAGCAAATGAATCAAAAGTACTACAACTCGTGTAATACTTCCCCTGCAAGGTGCTGGTGAACATGTCTACCATATCACGCTCCATCATGGGTGGTTGGACTCTAGCAGCCATCTCACGCCACTTTTGTGCGTATTATTTAAAGGACTCATTTTGTTTCTGAGACAAATTTTGCAACTGAGTTCTAGTGGGTGCCATATCAGAGTTGAACTTGTAATGTTGGACAAAAGCCTCAGCCAACTCTATAAATGTTCAGATACGGGAACTCTCAAGTTGCATGTACCGTTTCAATGGTCCACCAATTAAATTTTCCTGAAAGAAATGCATCAGTAACTTCTCATCTTTGGAATACGCATACATCCTTCTGTAGTAGGACTTAACATGAGTTACTAGATAGGAGATGCCCTTTTACTTCACAAAGTCCGGTACTTTAAACTTTGGAGGAATCTTCACTCCTGGGACCAAGCTCAAATCAGACATATCAAGGCCCATAGTGCCCTGATTTTCAAACATCCACATACACTCTTCGAGCATGCGCAATTTCCTATCAGCATCAGTTGGTTATTCATGGTTATCAAACCAATTCTCATCAAAGTCTTCCTCAACCTGCCTAACTGGTATTTGAACATCCCTTGGTTGAACGAGAGTGTGTCCATTATCCTGGCGAGTAGGAGTAGGTGGAGGAACATATCCCCCAATGTTGCTCACATGAACAACCTGATTAGCTGGAACAGTCTGGTTATTATTGACAAGATTACCATTCAGATTCGGACCCCTCAAATTTCCAGTAGGATTAGTCATATTCGGTCCACCCGGATTACCAGCAGGGTTACTGATGAGGACACCCACGAGATTTCTAGCACCATCAGGGGTAGTGGTTATAGTTTTCCCTTCCATTGTAGTTGCAGCAAGCCTTACAATCAAATCTCTCATCTCTTCCTATTGACAAGCCATAGCCTGAATGATGTCCATAAACTGATCCACACGCGAGTCCATCTTGGCACCCATAGCAGCCATATCATTCTGAATCTGTTCCATTTGCAGTTGCTGATTACTTCTTGTAGAATAGCAGTGGAAACTGGATTTTCAATTTCTTCTAAATAAAAGCAGAACCAAGATAAGAAACCCGGCCAAAAACCTTTATGCATGGAATGTTTAGATGCATGACATGTGAATGCAATGTTTTACCATTTCCAGGGAAATCTTAGATTTTCATCAATAATAGAAATAACGGGATATGGATAAATCATCATTAAAGAAAGAGACTGCATATATCATAGGAAAAGATCATCCATACAAAAGACATCTCAAGATGAGTTCAAAGGAACCCGTCCAAAGAAAACTGGCGGTGAACTAATCAAATACAAAGAGATCAATTAAATATAAAAAACAGTATCAAACTCCCAACCGAGCTTTGAGTTAGGCCAATTCTTCGGTCACTTGGGACAATTAGGCATCCTTTCTCTTCAATCGGGTCTCCGTCACAAACTTCAAGGCATTATTCACTCTGACTTGCACCTAGAGCTCGTCAGTCCTGGACACGACACTAACATATGTTGGATGTTGAAGAACAAGATTCAAGACCTAATTGACGAATGAGCGTTGGAATTTACACAAGATGGTCAACTCGAGTTTTTCTGTCATCCCTCAAAGGCACACCATCTAAAGTGAGAAATTTAGTTTGAGAAGCTTTTGTTCATTCGAATTTTCATATGTAATTTCTTTGTTTGCTTAAACACTTATCTTTATGTCAAACTTTGGTTGTTCTTATTAATGCATTGCATATGTTTGTCTTGAGTTAATCCATTCGTTTTCACTATACTTAAATTATGCTTCTACTTCTTTTTCGTATGATATTCAACTCTCGATTTTATGCTATAAGTTTTTAGAGGGAGGATGACGAAAAATAATACCATAATCTCTACAGTATGCTTTTGAACAGACCTTGCTGATGGTCTACAAGCATTGTTTCAAACCCTAAACAGTGGAGTTATTAGGAAGATAATCCCTAGTCAACCCCTTTGAGCCTAAGAAGTAGGAGTTTTCTTTTTTGCATAAATTGAAACCTTTAATCATAACCTAGGACAGGGTAGTTTATCGGTTAATTCAAATGCATATTCAGTCGCAAGCTTTCACTTCGTACACAACGAATGACATCAAAAACATCCTTCTGAATCAAAAGATGGTGATGGTTCCCCGTAAATAGGCAGTCATTATCTCTCAAAAGAAAAGCCCACTGAGTCAAAACCTGGGAGAGAGAATTAAGAAAAAAACTAGGGCATCCCGCTGACTGTGACCTCAAACAAAAATGGTCAAGCAAAAATTAGGGATAATAAATAAATAAAAAAGGAGGTCGCCACAAGTCCTCACCAAACAGAAGAAATGTTACAAAAATGACTACCTTCTTAAATTACTTAACTTATCCAAACCATCACCAAAATATCATTCCAGATTCTATTGGGAGATAAACGCATAATTAACTGAGTATAGGGCTGAAGAACATCATAGAGAGCGGGTTGGGTATAAATAAAGTTTGAACCTTTATCTTTTGTTTCTTAAACCCTGAACCAGGCCACGTTACAACCCGTAAAAGTCCTAACCGAAGCCTAGGTTAGTTCGAAAGCATACTATTACAAAAGGTATCCTGACTCCTGTGAGGCTTACTATAAATCCAGAGTTGAATTCATTTCTTACAAAATTTTGTTTCTTGTTAAAAAATGAATTTTCAAAAAAAAATTCAAGACAAACATAAACTTTCAATTGTTTGAATACCGTTGTTTGCATATGCCTAATTGTTCGACAGCAGAGAAATTCACACGACGAATATCTAATGAATGGAAATCCTCTCAATAAATAGAACCACTTCAAATGGAAATACACTTCGAATGAAAAATCTTCCATAATCAAGGGACATGACATGATTATTATCCAACGCATTTGGGGCAGTCAAGTAGAGATTCAAAGAATCTCTCAAAAGGTGCTGAATAGCCAGGGGCAGATCTCCATCTGAACCACTTGGGGCATATTACATTGATCAGGGGTTCCAACAGAAACCACTTTGAAATTGGTTGTCTATTCTAGTAGTATCAGATGGTGTCAGTATCATGTCTTCAGATCTTTCCATGATAGTTCTTAGAAAAATACTGAGGAAATTCAAGACTATCACAAACTCGATCAATAAACTTCAAAACATTGGGGCAAACAGACTCACACATAAAAAAGGCAACATAAATATTTCCTGGAAGTGCTACAACACTTAATACTATGGACAGTGAAAATTCTTTGCACCTTGTGAACGCGTACATAATCGGAAGATACTACGCATAAAAGAGACCTGCTAGGTTGACATGCCTAGGAAAAATTAAGGGCATCCCGGTGAACCAAAAAGGTTCGGGCAAAAACTAGGGATATACATTCAAAAGGTTGTGCATCGAGAAGTCGAAAACCTGAAAATGAAGCTTGGGCAAAAAAGGGTATCCTAGTGGACTGAAAACCCGAGTGGGCGGTCCAGGCAAAAGTTAGGGATTAAAGCGTACGACTATGTCCCATTATCTTATCACTTGTCTATAATTAAAAGACCTATCACTCTAATCAACATTTACCAAGGAGATAAGACCAAATTCAAGTTGTCTACAAATCCCCACAGGGCCATTTCCATGGACTATCCCCACAAAGAAATCTTCACAAAATACAAGGCTAACCCCGACAAATCCAGAAGCACCTTCAAACAAAAAGTGGGGAATCCTCCAGCCGATGACATAGCCAAACTCACCGGCGGATAAAGGAGTTTGATCTTCTCCGAAAAAACACACTAATACATTACACACATCATGTCAGTTCCCAAACAAATGGAGATTGCCAACAGTTTATCATCTTCTAGATACAGTTCAAATACGATCTAAATGAAGATTCATTCTGACACTCATTTTCTTCCCGATACAGTTCAGATACGATCCAGATATGGATGTCATTCTGATACTCATTCAATACATCCTCGGATACAATTAAGGCTTGGATTTGTTCTGACATTCCCCAACTGAGATTGGTCCTCCAAAACTAAAAAATAAACCTTACAAAGTTCTTCTCTTTAGCAACTCCAACTTCCCCTGAAGAGTTTGTTTCCCCAGTGAAGTAGCCAGAATATTTTCCCTAACAGGGTTTATTTCCACAACAGCCTACAAATCTCCCCAGCTTGAGTCTATTCCTCGGACTACTACAAATCACTGACCAAATTTCTCTCCACGGTAGAGTTGCCACTATCCTAGAAAGTTACTGCAAAGCCTGGAATCCGAACAGATACCAGTTAACTTTATCCTTCCCAAATGAGTCAGAAGGTTATCCATCTCTTTTATCCCCAGTCAGGGTATATAAGAATCAAATTCCCCAGTAGAGCAATGAACAACCGATGTTCCTAAAACTCTTTTCCCCAAGAAGGAAGTCAAATAGAAAATAGAAATACCTAGCGGAAGCATTCTTGGCAAGGCTGAAGTTATACATACTCTTCATCCCCAGCAATGGTCCGGGATTTATTTTCCCAGAAAAAGATACACTTTAACATTTCACATTCAAACATAATTTACCAACATCGCAGCATATGCATAAAAAACACATATAGCATAATATCATTTATTTGGAGAACATCATTACGCAATGCATGCATCATGACATTTCATACAACTAATTCTTTAACTTTTCAGGAAAGATCAATCAAAAGATAAACATAGACATCTTCTGGCTCAAATTAAGTTCGGATATTTCTTTCAGTAGACCTTTCTCCGGCTCAGGTTAAGTTTTGGTATTTCTCTCGGTTAAAGATATAAAGACCTCTTCTGGCTCAGATTAAGTTCTGATACATCTTTTAGTCATAGACATCTTCTGGCTCAGATTAAGTTCTGATATTTCTTTCAGTAGACCTTTCTCAGGCTCAGATTAAGTTCTGATGCCTCTTTCGGTTAAAGATAAAAAAACATTTGTTGGTTTAGTTTAAATCGACCAATGATTTATCTTGATTTGTTTCCGGTAAACACTTTCTCTGGTTTAGTTAAATCAACCCTAAGATTTATGCTGATTCATTATCCAGTTAAATACCATTCAAGACCTCTGCTGGTTCGGTTTAAATCGTGATTTATCCTGATTTGTTTTCGGTAGACACTTTCTCTGGTTCAGTTAAATCGACCCTAAGATTTATGCTGATTCGTTATCCAGTTAAAGACCATTCAAGATCTCTGCTGGTTTAGTTTAAATCGACCAATGATTTATCCTAATTTGTTTCTGGTAGACACTTTCTCTGGTTCAGTTAAATCAACCCTAAGATTTATGTTGATTCGTTATCTAGTTAAATACCATTCAAGACCTTTGTTGGTTATGTTTAAATCGACCAATGATTTATCCTAATTTGTTTCCAATAGACACTTTCTCTGGTTTAGTTAAATCGACCCTAAGATTTATACTGATTCCTTATCCAGTTAAAGAACATTCAAGATCTCTACTGGTTCAGTTTAAATCGACCAATGATTTATCCTGATTTGTTTCCGATAGACACTTTCTATGGTTCAGTTAAATCGACCCTAAGATTTATGCTGATTCTTTATCCAGTTAAAGACCATTCAAGACCTCTGCTGGTTCAGTTTAAATCGACCAATGATTTATTCTGATTTGTTTTTGGTAGACACTTTCTCTGGTTCAGTTAAATTTACCCTAAGATTTATGCTGATTCGTTATCCAGTTAAAGACCATTCACGATCTCTGCTAGTTCAGTTTAAATCTACCAATGATTTATCCTGATTTGTTTCTATTTGAAACTTTCTATGGTTCAGTTAAATCGACCCTAAGATTTATGCTGATTCATTGTCCAGTTAAAGACCATTCAAGACCTCTGCTGGTTCAATTTAAATCAACCAATGATTTATCCTGATTTGTTTCCGGTAGACACTTTTTCTGGTTGAGTTAAATCGACCCTGATATTTATACCGATTCATTATCCAGTTAAAGACCATTCAAGATCTCTGATGGTTCAGTTTAAATCAACCAATGATTTATCCTGATTTGTTTCTGATAGACACTTTCTCTGGTTTAGTTAAATCGACCCTAAGATTTATGTTGATTCGTTATCCAGTTAAAGACCATTCAAGACCTCTGCCGGTTCAGTTTAAATCGACCAATGATTTATCCTGATTTATTTCTGGTAGACACTTTCTTTGGTTCAGTTAAATCGACCCTAAGATTTATGCTGATTCGTTATCCAGTTAAAGACCATTCAAGACCTCTGTTGGTTCAGTCTAAATCGACCATTGATTTATCCTGATTTTTTTTGGTAGACACTTTCTCTGGTTCAGTTAAATCGACTCTAAGATTTATGTTGATTCATTATCCAGTTAAAGAATATTCAAGATCTCTGTTGGTTCAGTTTAAATCGACCAGTGATTTATCCTAATTTGTTTCTGGTAGACACTTTATCTGGTTCAGTTAAGTCTATCCTAAGATTTATGTTGATTCGTTATCCAGTTAAAGACCATTCAAGATCTCTGCTGGATCAGTTTAAATCGACCAATGATTTATCCTGATTTGTTTTTGGTAGACACTTTCTCTGGTTCAGTTAAATCGACCCTAAGATTTATGCTGATTTGTTATCCAGTTAAAGACCATTGTAGACACTTTCTAGCTCAGATTAAATCGACCAAAGATTTATTTTGATACTTCTTCTAGTTAAAGTCAATCTTAGACTTAGTCTAATTTCTATCAACAGTTATCCTGGATGGCACCAATAAGCCCATCTCTCGACGACTCTCCATCACCTTTGGATGGAATCTATAAGCCTATTCTCGATGTGATAAACCCACAGTGTTACTTCTTGCATAAGTGAGTGAAAATTTCTGGGCACTTAAGTGTTCAATCATCTTCTACCTTTAAGTCACAAATGGCGGACATGTCAATCTAACTTTTCAGGTTTAAGAAGATTGAACAGGGGCAGCTGTTGTACCCCAAAATTTCCCCTCATAATTCTACTTTTATCTGGCCTAGGATTTGCATTTTATATGATTCGTTCTTGCTAGTTCATTTTCATAAAATTCATTCATTCAATAAGGCATGAGATTAAGAAGCAGTGTTTGGCACGAATCAAGGTTTCACAATGTTTTGAGGTACATATCAATAAAGCATGATCTGTCTGTTTCTTCTTCAAGAAGTGAAATATGGAATTAGTGTTTTGATTCATGATTACCAAGATCTTATTATCCTTAAGATACAAGGTTTTGGTCCTCTTATCATCTCAATGTCATTTTCTTCGCCAAAAAATTCCCTCAAGGGGGTTAATTTTGCATTGAGGTTATTGGTTTTCAAATCAAGGATTTTTTCAAGTGCTTTTTACTCATCATGAAAGTTTAGGGTGGATTGGAAGATTTGGATCGAAGAAAGGTTTTCTTTAGAAATTGATAAGTTTTAGTTGACTACTTGGTGCCTTAAGGTCAAATTATACAAGAGTATATGTTTTGGACATAATATCAAAAGTTGATTCAAGCTTTAAATTCGGAAGAAAGTGAGCATTCTTAGTACTTGAAAAAAAATTGTCATTAAAATCAAGATGTTTCAAATCATATTGAAAGAGCTATTACATGAATGTCATTCAAATAATCAACCAAAATCCCTTTCACTCAAGACTTGTTACAAGTCTAATTCATGTTTAGGTTCTTGAAGTTTAAGTTATGAAGTTAAAGCATAAATCTTGATTCAATAATCAAAGTGTCCATTGCATAAACTATTTCAAGTCGCCCAAGTTCAAATCCAAGACATGTTCACCACATCACTTAAGATTTTATTCAAGTTTCAACCTTACTCATTTTCAAACAACATTTAACTTCTCATCCAAGTCCAAGACTTTTTATTTTATCCCAAATACCAATGGTTTTCATTACAAAATACAAAATAAAAAGAAAAGGCCAAAATAATCTGTCTACAAATAACAAAGTCCTATTGCCTTGTTCTTGTCCAAGCTGCTCCAAAACCAGTCCTATGCCCTTGCATCAGTCCAAAACATGTTGAACCTTCCTGCCAAAATTGTGACCAGTCCAAAACCTGCATCTTCTGTCCAACCTGCTGCACCAGTCCACCAACCTGGCACAAAAATGGAAAAGCAAGCTTGTTACAAGAGAAAGAAGTAAATTAGTACACCAAAACTAATTTTCAATTCAAAAACCTTGGCTCCAAAACTCCCTCCAATCTCCCTCTCATTTGCTATAAAAGAAAAAAATAGAAGAAATGTGTGGGCAAAAAAAAAATTGGCTTAAAGTTTTCTCTCAAACCTTTACTGTAAATCTGCTGTACAAAATCTCACCTTTCTCTGCATAATTATTCAACCCTCTAAAAAATCATCATCCTTGAACTCACCATTGAGCCATACTTGCAACTTAAGACCACCATTGTACCTAAACCGTAGCTCCCAACACCTTTGATCTCTCAAACCCGCAACCAAGTCCTGCTCATACACAACAACAACCAAATCTCAATAACACCTCCTTAACCTCTATAACTCTCCCTCAATATTATCATTATCTCAACCTGCAACACACCTTTAATTCAACACACATGCAGATTCATAACTATTCACAACAATTTCAGAAGCAGATCCAGATCGCAAAAGTAAGAAGATCGAGAGGAGTAGAAAAGGTATTGTTACTTTGTTGATTGTTTATTTTTGGGCTCATTGAAATCGTGAGCAGAGCGTGCAAGAATGTGAAAGTAGAGGAGACTGATTGAGAGAAGATAAAAATTTTGTTTGAGAGTGGAGATTTTCATTATTGTTGTTTTTACGTTGATAAAACAGAGAGATTTTGAGAGAAAGAAAATCGTGAACAACGAGAAGAGGAAGAAAGTAGAGCGTGGGAGAAAGAGAGAGTTATGATTTACTATTATTTCTTTATTCTTGTTTTTATTAGTCATTAATTGGAATAATAAAAAGAATTAACTTTTCCTTTTCCCAACAAACATAAGCGGCACCCTTCCACCTCAATTAGGGTTTTCGAACCCCTTTCTATTCCCTTCACAAAACCGGGTTTGGGCCTGTTTTAATTTGGCCCAACCTAATTTTTAAATTTCAATTTATATATTAGTAGAAGTAAATTAATAAATGAATGAGAACATGACATAATGTTTAAGGTGCTAGATTGCAAGTGGGATGTATCGAGTTCGAGACCCGTGAGGGCATTTTTTTTCCTTTGTTGTGTTTTTTTTAACACATACTTTTCTTTATTTTTAACAAATAATTTTGAGCCTTACTAACCAATTTCTATTCTTTGGCCCATCCGAAATTCACTCTACATCAACCTATAATTCTGTTTCACACCATCCTTTTTATTTATTTATTTAATTTAGATTAATTTAACAACCTTATATTTTTTTTAGTTTAAATTTAATTTGACAATTTTAGAATTCTAGTTTAGTCTAGTTTGACAATTTTAGAATTTTAGTTTAATTTAATTTAATAACTTTAGATTTTTTTAGTTTAAATTTAATTTAACAATTTTAGAATTTTAATTTAGTCTCTTAGAATTTAGATTTTAATTAGTAATCTTAAGATTAATTTAGTCTAACTTTAAATTAGTAAATTAAGTTAATTTAGATAGCTTTAGAATTAATTTAATTTAGTAAAATTTAGAATTTTAATTTTTCTTAGAATTTTAATTTAGTCTAAATAACTTTTATTTTAGTTACATCTCTATTCATCACACCAAAACCGAAAAAAACATTTTTTCTTTCTCTTTTTATTTGCTCATTGTTTACTATTTTTCGCATTCTTTCGATTATTGTAATTGTTTACAGTTTGTAAATAGTTTAATTAGGCTTTTACTTCATTCCCATTCAAAAATTTATACCCCCATTCCCGAAGCATTATAATATTGTAGAATTTTATTTTCTGCACTTTACCACATTTCCTTATACTATATAGTAATCAGGCGTGTATGACAAGATTTAAAATCGACCGCTGGACAATCCTAAATCAAGACAAATTAAACTTGAATCAAACACAATTTTTCAAACACAATTTTCACACGCGCACCTCTAGGGTAACCTCACTTGTTGCCTCGGAAAAAACAATCATGTCCCTCGAATATGGGACGCTTTAGCAAAGCCCCCCTCGATAAAAAAAGATCGTAGTCCCTCGATGACCCTTCGATGTTGCATTCGGTAAAACGATCTTAGTCCCTTACGACAATTGTTAAAGTGTCTCACAAGTTACCTTATATGACTGTATGATGACCCGCGCCTGTCCCTCACATTCAATGATAGTTCTTTCTACTAATCAATAGTAGGATAACACTATATAAAGAAGGAGGAAAAGAACAAAGATTTTTCGAGTCAGTAAATCGCTCGTAATTGCTTGCTCATAAATCAAAACAATCTTCACACCTCACACTTTTAAAACATCTTTCAAACATTTTCCAAACAACAAATATTTTCAAAACCAACACTTTGTATACATTCTCAACGATACGAGAATCATTACAAAGTTTTTCGCACGAAGGCGTTTTCAAAATATTTTCAAACTTACACCAAGCACAAAAAAACATTTACAAAGCATTTCAAAGTGAGCTAACAACCAAGAGGTCGTAGATAACTACGGATGAAAAGGGTGTTAACACCTTTCCTTTTTATAACCTACCCCCCCCCCCCCCCCCCCCCCGAACTCAAGAAAATTCTCAAAAGGTATTTCCTATTTTTTCACCCTTTCCTTTATTGGATAAAAGAAAATTCAATGGCGACTCTTGCTATCTGTAACAATTGCAATAAAATGCAAAACACCCAAGTCAGTTCCCCCACCGTATTACAGACATGACTGTTTATTTTCCGAAGGTAACAAGTGGAGGTACCTTAGAGGTGTGTGTGTGCAAAGTGTGTTGTGTTTCAATTATTAGTCTTGAATGTTAGGTTTTCTAGCGTTTGCTTTTAATTCTTATCATGCAATACCTATTAGCATACATCTAACAGTTCATTATATACAAGTGAGGAAAAATAAAAATGCGGAAATTAAACTACGTTATTACATCGCTTCGGGATGGGGGAAATACAAACCAAAATGGGGGAAGAAAAATGTAAAAAAAAGACATAGTTTAAACTATTACATCTCTTTGTACAGTTACATAATTTATAAAAAATAATAATGCAAAAGAGTAAACGAGCGCGCAGAGAATGAAGAGAAGGAAGATGTCTAGAAAAAACCCTAAAAAAAATTCTAAGTGATAAAAAGAAATATTTTTGTTGTTTTTGTTTTAGGAAAAATAATAATTAAATTAATGGAAACCTAATTCTAATTGGTTTAATTAATTAAGAAAAAAATGATTAAATAATTAATTAAAATTTACAATAATTAAATTAATTAGAAAAACTTAAGTCAAATATTATTTTTTTGTGATTTTTTTTATTAAATGATTTTTTAATAGAAAAAGAAATTAATTGAAATAAAAGAAAACAAATAAGGCAAAAAGACAAAATGGGCCATGCTGCAAAAATGAAAATGAGGGATGTGAAATAGAGATCCCTAAGCCCAATAACATTGGCCCAGGCGTTTGCAACGGAAGATGGAGGGGGTGCAAATCTGAAGTCCCATGCCCATTAGCAATAGGGTCCAGGCACCTGTTGACATGCAAAACAAAGGTTAGGGGGTGCAAAGAAGCAAACGAGTCCAGGCCTAATTCACAAAGCCCAGGACATGCAAAGAAAATATTTAAAAAAAGGCAAAATTCAAAACCTGGGGGTCGAACCCAGGACCTAGAGGGGGAAAGCCTTAAGAGCGCGCATGTTACCACTGGGCCATTATGTTCATTCTTTATATCAATTCAAACAAAACAAAATAATATAAACGTAAGCCAAATCCAGGTCAACAAACACGCGTGCATTCAGTGGGACCGTGGAAATTTGAATAAGCCAATCAGGATTTGTTTCCATCCACGCTTGCGCTGGCCAAAATCAAAGAGACTCAGGGACGCCAGAGTCAAACTCTGGTCGTCTTCTCTGACCAAACAAAATTCAAATCCTGTAAAAACGCGTCAATTAAAACGTACAAGATACCCTATACCCCTTAAAATCTTCCCCTGAGTCCAAATTTGGCATTGGTTTGGAATGAAAGTCCTTGTACCGCAGAATCTGAAACTTACAAAGCGTATTGCCCTAACCATGGCATTCTTGGATCCCTGCATCAAAACTTAAAAGCAATAGTTCTAAAACATTCCAAGAATTAGTATGAACATGTATAAATGCTTATAAACTATTTATAATGTAAGAATTAAAAGTTTATGATTGAGATATTTTACCCAACCGGAGTGACTTGCCTGCGTATTCTAGGGCGCTTCAAGCTTTGGGAAGGATTGGAATGAGTTCCTGGAGTCTCAGGGATACATTTTGATGCTTGGTTTTGATTGAGGATGGCTACAAAGTTGATTTTCTAATTTTGCAACTTTGAGATTTTTTTTGAGAATTTGGAGCTTTTGTGATGCAGTTTATGCATGTCCTTGATTCTGACTTATTGTTTGCTTTATATAGAGGAGGATATGCTTGATCAACATGGAAGGAATCAACACATTAAGCCATGGTTTAAAAGAAAAATCATTATTTGAAATATTTCCAAAATTATGTATCCTTGCCATCTTTGTTTGTGCAATGAACCTGGACTATATGCTGGTGTCTTGCACAAACTATTGGGCCTCATAGAGTCCAATCCATAAGTCTTACATGCTTTTTCCATTAGGTTTTCAATTTATTTGATTTAATTCATGTTTAAATAAATAAAAATTCAAATAAATAAAACAAAACTCAAAATAATGCATGGATAGGTTTAGAGGTCCTTAGACATATCATGTGTATGTTTGAACTCTAAAAAGTTAGGCCCACTAACCTAGAATCACAAATTTACTCAATTGAGTTTTCATGCATCTCTTCAAAATTTCCCAACTTGTACACCTCATAACTTCCTTAATTTCCAACTTTTGAAAATGATCCTGGACTTTTTGGAAATCTCAAGATGTCCTCTATAATCTCTATGTTGATCATTTTTGCTTTTGAATACTTTATCTTGATGTAAGTTGTCTTAACAAAAAGTGTCTTTTGTTGACTTTTGAAAATGACCTATACTGTTTTAGCTCATATCTTTCAACTGAAGCATTTTTTGGACTTGAGCATAGAAACAAAGTTGTAGAGAATTGAATTTTCTTCAAAATGAGATTTGTTTAGGGAAAAATTAATAAAGTATGTGAAAGTTATGACTGGTCAAAGTTCAATTGATTTCTCCTAAGGAAACCCTAATTTGACAATTCTTGACTTTTGATGATTTGAGGGATTTCCTTGAGGAATCATGATCAACCCTTGATCAAATAATGAATATCACTTCAAAATGTTGATGTTGACCAAAAATCTTGAAGTTTGACTGTATGTTGACCATATTTGACATTTTGATAATTACAGTTGATTTTCAATCATCCGAGTCATTGACTGGGAAAACTTGTGATGTAGGGATTGAATCTTGACATGAACCTTGTTGAGGACCTATGAAGAACCATGGGAGACACTTGAGACTTTTGCAAACCAAATTTCCTTGAGAAATAGTTGCGGGCCTTTGGCTTAGGAGGTGCACCTTGACTAGTCAACCCTTGAGTGTCTTGGGTATTTGAGAATCCTTAAAAGAATGTCTTGAGAAAGAAAAGGGGAGGGAAAATTTTGGGGTACAACATATTTCTATAAGGGGAATCCCCTTTCTCCTTATTTTTTCATTATCTGTGCTGATATTTTCTCCGCCCTTATGAAATATGCTCAAACCAGTAAACAAACAACTGGTATTAAGATTTCTAAATCAACTCCTAATATCACTTATTTTATCTTTGCAGATGATAATCTCCTATTCTTCCAGGCTACCATAAAATAATTTATTAATTTTAGCAAAAATTTTAAAGACTATCAAAATAGCTCAGAACAACAGATAAACTACAACAAATCTAAGATGCAATTTAGTCTCAGGACTAATCAAGAGGACAAACAAACGTTTCAATCCATTATCAACATCCCTATTGTCAAAACTATACAGAAGTACCTATGGCTCCCTACCCAGATTAACATATCTAGGAATCAAAGCTTTGGCTATATTATTGATAGAGCCAAAGAGAAACTTAATACATGGAAAGAGAAGACCTTATCTTTTGCAGGCAGAGCCACTCTTATCAGATATGTGGCTCAAGCTATTCCTACTTACCTCATGAGTACCTTTCTTCTCCCTAAAGGAATACGCAAAAGGATTGAAAAATTACTGGCAAAGTTCTGGTGGGGAGAGGATAAGGTCTATTGGAAGAAATGGGCTGACCTTTGCATCCCCAAAAGTGACGGTGGGATGGGATACAAAAGTATTGAACACTTCAATAAAGCAATGCTAGCCAAACAAGTTTGGAGGCTCCACACCTCTCCCAATTATTTGGTGGCTGTGATATGGTGGGAGAACTGACTTGGGTATTTTGCATTTTATCGCAAATGTTGCGGTTAGGAAGAGTCGCCACCGACTTTTCTTTTATCCAAAAGGAAAGGATGAAAAGAACAAGAAAGACCTTTGAGATTGTTTCTTGAGTTCGGGGGGTATATTATGAAAAGGGAAGGTGTTAGCACCCTTTTCATACATAGTTATCTATGGGATCTTAGTTGCTTTCTAGATCACTTGCTTTTGTTTGAAAATGTACTTTGTGTAGTTTTTGAAATATTTTGAAAAGGTGTCATCGTTTAGGCAAACTTTGTAATAGTTCTCATTCATAAGAACGTATACAAAGTGTTAAGCTTTTGAAAATATTTCATGTTTGGAAAGGGTTTTGAAAGTGTTTTGAAAGTGTTGGTGTTTGTTTTTGAAAATAAGCAAGAGTGTTTATTTTGAAATTGAGAAAGCAACTAGGAACAACCTACCTACTCAAAAGTCTTAATTCATTTCTTCCTTTCCTTTGATATTGCTATCTTACCATTGATTTGGTAAGAAGCCCTATCTTTAGATGTAAAGGGACGGGCATGGGTCATTGTATAGCCATTATAGCAATGTTGTGAAATATCTTAGCAATTCTCTTTGAGGGAGTAAGATCATTTTGAAAGGCAACTTTGATAACGTCATCGAGGGACTATGATCTTGTATTTTTTATTGCTTTTGCTAAGATACCCCACATGCATAACATGGCCATTTTTATAAGGCAACAAAGTGGATTTACCCTAAGGGTGTAAGTGTGCAAGTGTGTTGATTTACATGCATTATTTTGTCTTGAATTAGGGTTTGCTAACTTGTTGATTTTATCTTTCCATACAAACCCTAATTTACTAGCATTTATATATAAAGCATTAAATTGTAGAAAATAAAATACTAAGTTATTACATCAATAAGGGAGGGGGTGTACAAATTTACAAATGGGAGGAATTGCAAGAAAATTAAATCTAATTAATTATTACAACCATATTGAATATTGTACAAAATTGAAGATAAAATGCAAGAATGCAAAATGGAAAAAGAAATTATTTTTATTTGATTTTATGAAGGGTTTTAATCTTGACCTAATTAAGAAAATGATTTAATTAAGAATTAAACAAAACTAAAACTTAAATTAGTTAACAAAGAAAATAAGTTAAAAATGATTTTTAGGGTTTTTTATGAAAAGGTTTTAAATTAAAAAATATGAAAATTAATTAATTAGAATAAACCTAAGTTCTAAATTAATTTTAATAAAAAAAAAAGAAAATAATATAATAATTAACCCTAAGTCTAAATATTAATTAATAAAAAGAAATTTATTTGTTAAAAGAAAAAGTTTTTGGTATTTTTAGTTTTTATAAAATAAAAAAAAATATGAGTGTAAAAATAATAAAATAAATATTTTTGGTCAAAATTTGCCATGAAGTTAGGTCATAATCCTGTCTAAACTAGGGCAAAATTTCCCTAAGTTTCCAAGTTTCATGAACATGTATTCACAAAATCATAACTTGAAATCCATGCATTTCTAGGAGAAGTTGTGTTCTATAATGTTTTAGATCTCATTGAGATATACAACTTTCATGTTGAAAGTTTCCTTTGAATCATCTTGCATCATGGTGAAAAATTGGCTCAAAGTTGTGAAAAAATATGAAGTTTTCAACACTTAAAAAAATTTCTAAGTTTAGAAATTTTGACTTTTCAAAATGAAATCTTGACTTTTTGATTTCTTGATGAACAAGTTTCATATTTTGAAATGTTTTGATGAATTGTGATTTTTGACACTTGATTTTGACCAAAAAGTCAAAGTTTGACTTTTCAGTGTACAATTGACTATTTCCCAATACAGCTGGTTTTTAGGTCAACTGGTCAATTAATTGAGCAAAAAATGTGATCCAATACTTGAAATTTGACATGAACAATCTTGAGGGTCCAAAATGATCCCTGAAAGTCATATGAGGCATTAAAAGTTCAATTATCCTTGTGCAATCTCAAACCCTAATTTTCAGTCATCAGTGCTTGAGGAGGTGTCTTGAGCTGATCAAACCTAGTGCAGTCTTGAACCAAAGGAGATATTGTGAGAGATTACTTGATAAATGAGAGGGAAAATTTTGGGGTACAACAGCTGCCCCTGTTCAATCTTCTTAAACCTGAAGAGTTAGATTGGCGGATCCACCATTCGTGACTTGAAGGTGAAAGATGATTGAACACTAGAGTGCCCAGAAATTTTCACTCGAAGATGAATTGTGAATGGGCTTATAGATGCCATTTGGAGGAATGATGGTAAACATTGAAGGAGGTATCAGCACAAATCTTTGGTCGATTCATACTAAAACTTGATGTTTTACCTGTGAGAAAAAGAGTTAGTAAAAATGCAGATGGATGCATGATGTTCACAAGATGAATGAGATCATGTTAAATGAATTTTGTATGTACATGCTATGATGTATGAGTGTGAGATGTATGTTTTTGTCCGGGAAAATAAATCCCTGACTGTTGCTGAGGATTTTTGGGAAGTTGACTCCCGGATTTCCGTTGGGGATGAAGAATATACATATCTTCAAACTTTGTTGAAAGGATGCTTCTGCTGGGGGAATATCTCTTGAACGTCAGTTGTTATCTTGTCGGATCCAGGCTTCACAACTTTCTGAGAATGAGGAAGTCAACTGTTATCTAGTCGGATCCAGGCTTCACGGTAACTTACTGAGGGAAGAGATAAATTAACTATTATCTGGTCGGATTCCAGGCTTTGTAGAAAATTTCTTGAAATTGAATTGTTATCTGGTCGAATCCAGGCTTCACAACAACTTGCTGGGGATAAGGAAGTTAACTATTATCTGGTTGTATCCAAGCTTTGCAGTAACTTTGAAGTGGTAACTACTATCTGGTCGGGTCCAGGTTTCATGTTTTTTTGGAAAGTTGCAATATTATCTAGTCGGGTCCAGGCTTCAGTGTCTCTTTGGGGTTTGTAGTTAATTGTTATCTGGTCGGGCTCCAGGTTTCACGATAACTTGCTTGAAAACTGACATCTGGTCGGGTCCAGGCTTTGCAGATTTCTGAGGTGGATAAGGCTAATTGTTATCTGGTCGGGTCCAGGTTTCACAATAGACTATTTGGGAATTTTAGTTGTTATCTGGTTGGGTTCCGGGTTTCACAACGAATTTCTGAGGGTAATTGTTATCTGGTCGGATCCAGGATTCACAATAACTTATTTGGGTAGAGGCAAACTCTACTGGGGAAAAGAAGTCAAACCTTGGTCTGGTTGAGTCCAGGTTCTTCTATATTTTGAAGAGTTAATCAAATATCTGGTCGGGTCCAAGCTTTAGTAACTTAAAATTGAGATTAACTGTTATCTGGTCGGGTCCAGGTTTCAGAATTTCAAACTGTTATCTGGTCGGGTCCAGGTTTCAGCAATTGATGAAGTCAAACTATTATCTGGTCGGGTCCAGGCTCTAGTAACTTAAAATTGAGATTAACTGTTATCTGGTCGGGTCCAGGTTTCAGAAACTCAAATTGTTATCTGGTCGGGTCCAGGTTTCATAGTATTCAAAGAGTTACACTATTATCTGGTCAGGTCCAGGATTCCTAGTGTTTGGAAAGTTGTACTAATATCCGGTCAGGTTCAGGCTTCATTGTATCTTTTGGAGATAATAAATGTTTTGTTGACGACTTTACCGGGGATTAGAGGTTATGGCCCTATGATTTGTAATAGTTTGAAAGACAAACT
Source organism: Vicia faba (assembly GCA_948472305.1). Classification (NCBI taxonomy): domain Eukaryota; kingdom Viridiplantae; phylum Streptophyta; class Magnoliopsida; order Fabales; family Fabaceae; genus Vicia; species Vicia faba. The sequence goes on along the minus strand of OX451738.1, from coordinate 675,529,592 downwards.
CAAGCTAGAGAGCGTAGACTCAATCAGGGAGGGCAGACTCAGCCTGGTGAGGTATATTCAGCTGGGGGTATCAGGCTCAGCTGGGGAGTTTTGTACACAGTTGGGGAGTTATGATACTCATTGTTTGTTGGGGGGGGGGGGGGGGGAAACCATGTTGATAAACTGCTGAAGAGGTGAGTTCTTTTTGGGAAGAGATCCACAAGGCCTCTACTTGTAAGATTCGACTTAGCTGGGGAAAGAGCTGCCAAGAGATTGAGACTCTGGTTGGAGATTATCCTATGCAAAGAGACTTTGTGAGTAACTTTGTTGAGGAGGATGTAAATGAAATAACTCTATAGGGGTATTCCATATTCATTAAAGAGGTGCTTGTTACTGCTTAGGTCATATGTGTCAAACAATTTTAATTATGTTCATATGCATATGTTCATTCAATTTTAGTTATTGGACAAATTTGCATTCAAAACAAAGACCAGAAGTTTGCACTTCAAAGTATATTTGTATTGGTATTTTGCCTGTGAATAGGCGTTTTTGTACAAAGAGACGGAGATCCTAGTAAGAGGAAATCGTCGAAAAAGGAAAATAAAATTGAAAATAAAAACAAATAGCCATGTGAAATGATCTCATCGCCTTCCAACTCTACTATTGCCCTAATGTCTTCGAATTCCCCTTGCCATTGATAGAAGTTGATTGGATTGATCTTGGACCGTTTGAACTCGGACCTTGGTGATAAAGTTGATTGTGGTGATTCCACGGGACATAGTTATACGGTTTTAATCCTTAATTTTTTCTTGGACCGCCCTTTGGGTTTTCATCCCACCGGGATACCCATTTTTACCTAAGTCTCCCTTTCGGGTTTTCAACTTGCCGGGTGTATAATCTTTTGCATATATCCCTAATTTTTGCCCAAACCTTTGTTTTGCTGGGATGCCCTTATTTTGCCTAGGTGTGTCAACCTAGCGGGTTTGTTATGCATAGTATTTTTGAACTATGACCGCGTTGATATGATGTGGGAAGTCTTCACCATCCATGGTAGTCAGCATCATGGCACCTCCATAGAACACTCTCTTGACAACAAATGGCCCTTCATAGGTGGGAGTCCATTTGCCTTCGGGGTCGCCTTGTGGAAAAATGGTGTGTTTTATCACAAAGTCGCCAGCTTGATATACTCGAGGATTTATCTTTTTGTTGAAAGCCTTGATCATATGTTTTTGGTACATCTGACCATGACAAATAGCAGTCTGTCGTTTTTTTTCGATCAAGTTCAGCTGATCCAATCTTGTCTGAATCCACTCGTCTTCGTCTAGGCCTGCCTCATTCATAATTCTCAGCGAGGGAATCTGAACTTCCACTAGTAAAACAGCTTCCATTCTATAGACTAGAGAAAATAGAGTTGCCTCGGTTGATGTTTTACCTGAAGTGTGGTAGCCATGTAGAGAAAACGGCAACATCTCATGCCAATCCTTATAGGTTACCACCATTTTATGCATAATCTTCTTGATATTTTTGTTGGTCGCTTCGACCGTGCCATTCATTTTCGGTCTATATGGAGAAGAATTGTGATGCTTGATCTTAAACTGAGTGCAAAGCTCAGTAATCATAGAATTGTTAAGGTTAGTCCCATTGTCGGTGATAATCCTTTTGGGGATACCATAGCGGCAGATGAGATTGTGTTTGATGAATCTGGATACCACATTCTTGGTGACTGAGGCAATTGAGGCGGCTTCGACCCATTTGGTGAAATAATCAATAGCGACCAGAATGAAATGATGTCCATTGGAAGCGGTTGGCTTAATATCTCCAATCATATCAATGCCCCACATTGTAAATGGCCACAGAGCGGTCATGACGTTCAGAGGGATAGGAGGCACATGGACCTTGTCAGCATAAATTTGGAATTTGTGATAAGTTCTAGAGTGTTGATGGCAATCAGTCTCCATTGTTGACCAATAGTAGCTAGCCTTCAAAATCTTCTTAGCCATCGTATGTCCACTTGAGTGAGTACCAAAGAGTCCATCGTGCATGTCTTCCATGATTTCCTCTGCCTCCTTCTTATCCACAAATCAGAGTAGAGTAGAGTCATGGTTGCGCTTGTACAATATTCTGTTAATTAGGAAGAATTTGGCTGAAAATCTTTGTAAGAACTTTCTGCCATTGATGGATGCTCCCTATGGATACTCTTGCGCTTCAAGATACCTCATCACCTCATGGTACCATGGTTTTTTGTGTCAGTGTCAAGTTCACAGCAATGTGAGAGTTCATCGAATCTTTCAATTGTTATCATAGGGGCTTCGTTGTCCCATCTGACCTTGAACATTGAAGACATGGTTGCCAAAGCGTCAGCCAACTGATTTTCTTCCCTAGGGAAGTGCTCAAAAGTGATTTCTTCAAAGTAAGGGATCAGGGATATCACAAGTTCCTTGTAAGGGATAATATTGGGGTGCTTAGTGTCCCAATCACCTTTTACTTGGCTAATCACTAGAGCGGAATCCCCAAACACATTCAAATTCTTGATCCTCAATGTGATACGGTGGGAAGAACTGACTGGTTTTTGGAATGCTGGTTTACGTTTTGCGTTTGTTTTCGCAAAATGTCGAGGTAAGCAAGAGTCGCCACCAAATTTTATTTTATCCAACACGGAAAGGAAAAAAGCACAGAAAAATTCCTTTTTTGAGATATTTCTCGGGTTTGGGGGGTAGATTATAGAAAGGGAAGGTATTAGCACCCTTTCTATCTGTGGTTATCCACGGGCTCTTAGGTACTTGCTCATATTATTTTCAAAAAAAAATTCTTTGTGCTTTGTGGGTTTGAACAAGTTTTTTTGTTTTGAAACTTCGATTTAACTCTTGCTTCTGTCCTCAAGAGCGTATGAAGTGTTTTTGAAAACTTTGTTCGAAAAGTGTAAGTGTGAAGAGTTTTTGTTTTTAAAAGATCAAGTATCTAAGAACCATCTACCTACTCGAAAAAGGAATCGTTCTACGCTAATGTCCTTTAGACAATGCTATCCTACTATTGATGAGTAGGTAGCACCGTCGTTGGAGTTTAAGGGTCAATTCGAATGAGGGACTTATGGTCACCAAAGCAATGTCAGGATGTCTTAGCGGTAACCCTAATGTCTTAGATCATTTGTTTGAGGCAACAATATCCGAGGCAACCGTTTCGAGGCGACTATGATCTTTTAGACATGAGGGAGACCTCTAAAACAACCTATACTCAATGACTGCGTACGAAGGCAACCAAGTAGGGTGTACCCTAAGAGTGCGCATGTGTGAGTGTATCGTTTTCGGTTATTTTTATCTTTGTACATGTTAAAGGTGATCTAATTTGATTTTAGGTTAAAACATTCAGTCTTGTCATGCAAACCCTATTATCAAACATCTAACAATTATAATTTGCGAAAATAAAATGCGGAATTTAAATTACAAGGCGTCGGGTATTTACATCACCAAAGACAAACCCTTTGAAAAATAAAATAAAGCGATAAAAATAATTAAAAGTCCTATTTACTATTACAATTCGGGAGCAAGTACATTATTGGATAAAAATAAGTAACGCGTGCGGGAAATTAAATCGAGCGCATGGTTAGGGTTTTGACCCTTTTTGGTTAAAGAAAATATATTTTTTTGGTTTTTGTTGTTTTTAAATTAAGAAAGAAATAAATCCTGAATTAATCACTAAATTAAATTAAATTAATTAAATGTAAAAATCAATTATTTTTGGATTTTTTTGATTATTTTAAGAAAGAAAATAAAATTAATTGAATTAGTATTTAAAAACTAATTAAATCTAATTAATTTTAATTATTTGCAAAATAGGTTAAAATTATTCTAGAATTAAAACCTAAATTAATTAATTAGTATTTATTTTTAAAAAAATAAAAGTTAAAATTTGATTGAATGAAAATATTCTTTTTGTGATTTTATTTTATAAAAAAAGAAATTTGTGATTGGTTAGTAAATTAAATAAAAAAATAAAACAATTGAAAAGACAAAATAAATAAAATAGAAAAGAGGAATATTGGGCCTGAATTATGGGGGTGCTGGTAGTAATTGGAAGGCCCATTAGTGCTGGCCTTGTTTTGACTTTGCAGATCTAGTGCGCATGCATTGACCAATGCCTTGGTAGTCCCTCAATCCCTAGCCCTCAGATCTGGCCATTGGCCATCTGTCTCTTGGATGCCTGAGGGAGTATGGTGCACTGCAACCTGAAACGTGCATGGGAATACCTGAAAGACAAAATTATTAAGAAAGTGTGGGACTTGGGACTCGAACCCAGGTCCTGAAGGAAATTGCTTCGCTTGCTTGCCACCACGCCATGTTGATCCATTTGTTATATGAATACAAAACAATAATAATAAAATAAAACGACAATTATTGGTAAAAAAAAAGCGTGCCATATTTGATTAGCCAGTGGATGGATGCCACGCATCTTCCCTGGCCTCCCAACCGTGACTAAAAGTCCCACTGCCTATACCAACGGACAGGAGTCCGTAGCTACAAGGTGGCCCATCTCAAAAATCCCTCTCAGGCCACAAAAACGAATTCCAAGGGCATGGTTGAACTCGTCTCACCCTCCCGTTCACAACCATACCCTTCTTGGTGGTCAATTGTTCCTGAAATAAAAACGCCCAAAAACTCCAAGCAAAACCTAACTATGACGAATTGCAATACAGACCATATAAACGAAATCAAATAATGCAAAAAGCTTGGAAATGTTGTGAGGATTACAAATATGCAATTAGTTTTCTCAAACGATGCAAGAATAAGCCAAATCGATTTCAAGAACAGGGCTATGTTTCGTGAGACTTACAGTGCTTTAGAGTGCTTGAAAACGCGTGGTCTGGGTTGTAAAAGCTTCTGGAGATGATCAGCAGTCGATTGAGACAAGTCCCCAGTCCTGAAAATGCCTCTAGCTTGGACTTTGATCTCTCACTTTTTTTTTGAATTTTCCAAATATGATTCTGCCTCTCTCTGCCCTTTCCCACCCTTGTTTCGTATCCCTTGGCTTGCTTATGTAATGTGCTTTGTATTAGGTCAACAAAACTGATCCAAATCTTCTCCTATCAATGCCCATGAATTGGATTTGATTCCCATTTACAAACTTGCCAAATTTGATTCCATTCAATCTTTTTGCACATGATTTGCCTTGGTACAAGTTTGGAGATATGCTAGTTGTCCATTGAAGCCTATAATCAATAAAAAAATCTTCGGTTATCAATTTTTTGATTTTATATGATTTACTTTGATTTAAAATGAATAAATTCAAATAAAAATCAAATTAAATAATAAAAGTGATATATGGACAATGGATGAATCTAGGGCACTTGGACAATGATGCAAACTCAAATCAAGTGGAAAAGAATGGGCCCATTTGACAAAATTTGAAGTTTTGGGGATAGTTGACTTTTGGCAATTTTGCAAAAAAGTCCAACTTCAACAATGCATAACTTCTTCAATTTTGAACTTTTGGAAGTGTTCTTGGACTTTTTATAAATATTGAGATGTCCTATAACCAACCCTTTTGGTCTCATCTCATTTTGATATTCCATGCTCAAGTTATAATCTTTGGAAAAAAAGGTGTTTTTGTTGACTTTCAAAAATGACCTATAATGTCCAAATTTATAACTTCTTGTGAGTGCATTTTTTTTATCTTGGGGTATGAAGATGGATTGTATGAAATTTCATCCGCTTCAAAATGAGCTTTGGATGGGTCATTTCTCATAAATTATGAGAAAGTTATGCTTGGTCAAAGTTGAGTTGACTTTTCCTACAAAACCCTAATTTAGCTACTTTTGAATCTTGATGAATCTTGAGCAATCCTTGATGAATCATGATAAACCCTTGATAAAATGATGAAATATCCTTCAAAATGAGAATGTTGACAAAAAATCTTGAGGTTTGACTGTTTGTAGGTCACAGTTGACTTTTGCCCTAGCATAGTCGATTTTTGGACCCTTTGAGCAATTGACTGAGCAAACTTCCTCTGCAAGGCTTGAAATTTGACATGGATGATCTTGAGAACATATTAGGACATTAGTGAGTACTTGAGGTCATTTGGATTCAAGGATCTTGATGCAACACAAAACCCTAATTTAGGGTTGACTGCCTTAGGAGATAACTTGTCTGACCAACTCTTGAGCAAACTTGAGCAACTTGGAGATTTTTCTTGCAATGTTTTGAGAAATATGAGAGGGAAAATCTTGGGGTACAACATCTGCCCCTGTTCAATCTTCTTAAACCTGAGGATGTAGATTGGCTTTTGTGCCTTTCGTGATCCGAAGGTGGAAGATGATTGAACACTAGAGTGCCCAGAAATTTGCACTCGCATGAAGTGGTAATTGCCTTGTGATGTCGGGAATGGGCTTACAGATGCCATTTGGAGATTGGTGACGAGGGGATGGGATTAAAGATGCCATCTGAAGGAGTTTCGATCGCATAAGAGATTCCTTAGCGAGATCTTGTATACCTGTTGTTGTAGAAGATTCCGCTGGGGAAGTCTAATTTTGTTGAGATTTAGGAACTTGCTTGTACTTCAGCTGAGAGAACATCTCTGCTGAGTTTTAAGAACTTGTCCATAATTCAACTGGGGGGAAACATCTTCATCGAGATTTAGGACTTGTCTGTAATTCAACCGAGAATAATTCAGTTGAGATTTAAGAACTCGTCCACACTTCGACAGGGGAAAATTGTCGAGATTTAGAACCTTATCTGTAATTCAACCGAGAATAATTCAGCTGAGATTTAAGAACCGGTCAGTACTTCAACTGAGGGAAACATCTTCATCGAGATCTAGTACTTGTCTATAATTCAACCGAGGATAATTCTGTTGAGATTTAAGAACTTGTCCATACTTCGACGGAGGAAAATTGTCGAGATTTAGAACCTTATCTGTAATTCAACCGAGACTAATTCAGTTGAGATTTAAGAACCGATCAGTACTTCGACTGAGAGAAACATCTTCATCGAGATCTAGGACTTTTCTGTAATTCAACTGAGGATAATTCTGTTGATATTTAAGAACTCGACCACACTTCGACGGAGGAAAATTATCGAGATTTAGAACCTTATCTGTAATTCAACCGAGAATAATTCAGTTGAGATTTAAGAACCGGTCAATACTTTGACTGAGGGAAACATCTTCATCGAGATCTAGGAACTGTATGTACTTCAACGGGGGATAATTCTATTGAGATTTAAGAACTTGTCCACACTTCGACGGAGGAAAATTGTCGAGATTTAGAACCTTATCTGTAATTCAACCGAGACTAATTCAGTTGAGATTTAAGAATCAATCAGTACTTCGACTTGGGTAAAAACTTCATAGTTGAGAACTTAACTGTATCGTTCCATAAAGGTAAAGGTCAGTCGTATGCAATGCATGATATATCAAGCAATGATGTTCTCAAAATAAATGAGATTTTGTTGTATGATGCGTATATGCATGTATCATGATGTATGGAAATGTAATGTTTTGGCTGGGGAAAATAAATCCCGTATAGTTGCTGGAGAAAAGAGCTGAATTCTTCGTTTCCGCTGGGGATGGTAAATGAAAATGATTGTGAGAATAGACCTGCAGGAGAGGATAATTCCGTTGGGGAATAAACTGATGAGGAGATTACTCTTGTGGGGAAGAGATGCTATGCTGAGGATTCCATTGATAAATTCCGCTGGGGATGAATTACCATCGCTGGTGATACTGAATCCTGTTGGGGATTGACTTCTTGTTTGTGAAAGGAAAGAACTCCGATGGGGATGATCTTTCAGTTGCAACTTCACTGGGGATAACCCTTTAGACTCTTATGGGGATAATCCTTTGAACTTTGTTGGGGATAATCTTCCAAAGTATACTGGGGATGATTCTCCAAATTCTACTGGGGAAGATTTTTAGACCGCGCTAGAAAAATTTTCAGACTCCACTGGGGATATCTTGTACTCTGCCGGAGGATGTTCTTATATTCTGTTGGGGAATATTAAGACCTTTCAGTGCTGATGGTAGATAAACTCTGCTTAGGGAGAATATTACTGATTCATTCATAGTTGTGAGTCTCAGCTGGGGAGAGCTATCATTATTGTCTTACTCTGCGGGGAGTGAAAGCACCTTAACCATTCTTCAGCTGAATCTACCTTTGTACCTGGTGGATAGAGCAACTATAAAGCTTGGACAAATATTATCTGCCCCTATTTCTGATATTACCAGTAATCGTCTTTCGTTTCGCATGTAAATACTTATGAGCAACAATTAATGTCAAGTGCATATATCAAAAATGAACATTGGACGTTCTTTGCAAAACAAAACAGATAAAGGAAAAACAGTTTGAAATTTATCTGAAAATGAATTGTATTGATTTTGAAGTTTGGCCCGTAAATAGGCATTTTTGTACAAGAGGTTGACGTCCTAGTAAGAGAACACCGCCGAACAAATAGAATTTATACAATTTGTGAAAAAGAAAACAAAACAGTTATGTGAATAATCCCACTGGGTTCCAACTCTGCTATTGTCTTTATGTTCTCGAGCATCTCATCACTTCGCTACTTGGTTGAAGGTAGATCAGATTGATTAGTGTCGTCCGAGCTTGATAGTTGATACCGAAGTCTGGTTGCAAGGTGATCCAATGAGACATAGTGTTACGCTTGGATCCCTAATTTTTGCCTGGACCGCCCTTTCGAGTTTTCAGTCCACCGGGATACCCTTTTTTGCCCAAGCCGCCTTTTCAGGTTTTTGACTTGCCGGGTGTACAGATTTTCCATTTTCATCCCTTATTTTTGCCCGAACCCTTTTGGTTCGCAGGGAAACCCTTATTTTTGCCTAGGCCAGTCGACCTAGCGGGTCTTTGATTATGCGTAGAATCTTTTCACTAAGTCTGCATTGACGGGGTGAGGAAGGTCGTCACCATCCATGGTGGTTAGAATCATAGCTCCTCTTAAGAAAATATTCTTAACCATAAATGGCCCTTCATAAGTAGGGTCCATTTGCCCCTGGGATCACCTTGAGGTAGGATGATGCGCTTGATAACCAGGTCCCCAACTTGATACTCTTGTCGTCTAACTTTCTTGTTAAATGCCTTGATCATCCGTTTTTGGTACGTTTGACCATGACAAATAGCAGTAAGTCTTTTCTCGTCGATTAAGTTCAGCTGATCAAGCCGGGTCTGAATCCAGTCATCTTCGCTCAAACCTGCATCCTTCATAATCCAAAGAGAAGGTATCTGAACTTCAATGGGTAATACAGCCTCCATACCATATACCAAGGAATAAGGTGTTGCCCCTGTTGACGTCTGCGCTGAGGTACGATACACATGAAGAGCAAATGGTAACATCTCGTGCCAGTCTTTGTATGTCATCGTCATTTTCTGCACAATCTTCTTGATATTCTTATTAGTCGCTTCAACAACCCCATTCATCTTCGGCCAGTAAGGAGAAGAGTTATGATGCTGTATCTTGAACTGCTGGCAGAGCTCAGTGATCATCTTATTGTTGAGGTTGGTACCATTGTCCGTAATGATCCTCTCTGGTACACCGTATCGACAAATCAGATTGTGCCGAATGAACCGTGCCACGACGTTCTTGGTTACGGTAGCAAAGTAAGCTGCTTCAACCCACTTCATAAAGTAATCAATAGCTACCAGGATGAAACGAGGTCCGTTGGATGTTGTAGGTCTGATCTCGCCGATCATATCAATGCCCCACATTGCAAAAGGCCAAGGAGCTGTCAAGACGTTCAGAGGAACTGGAGGTATGTGCACCTTATCAACATAGACTTGGCACTTGTGACATGTCCAAGAATGCTGATAACAGTCGGCTTCCATTGTGGACCAATAGTATCCTGCCCGAAGGATTTTATTTTCCATGGTGTGTCCACTAGAATGAGTCCCGAAAGTACCTTCATGTAAATCTGCCATGATTATTTATGCTTCGTTCTTATCCACGCATCGCAGTAAGGTTGAATCATGGTTACGCTTGTAAAGGATGTCATTGCTGATGAAGAACTTCGCTGCGAACCTCCTCAGTAACTTTTTGTCATTAACAGATGCACCCTCAGGGTATTCTTGAGCCTCAAGATACCTTTTCACCTCATGAAACCAGGGCTTATCTGATACCTCTTCAGTCTCAATATCACAGCAATGTGCAGGTTCGTCCAATCTTTCAATGATAATCCGAGGAGCTTCATTGTCCCAATTGACTTTGAACATAGAAGACATCGTAGCCAGCATGTCTGCCAACTGATTCTCCTCTCTAGGGAAGTGTTCAAAGGATATCTCCTAGAAGTGGGGAAGCAACGTCAATACATACTCCTTGTAAGGAATGAGATTTGGGTGTTTTGTATCCCACTCGCCATTGATCTGACTGATCACGAGAGCGGAATCTCCAAAAACTCTTAAGAACTTAATCCTTAGGTCAATAGCTGCTCGAAGACCCATAATGCACGCTTCATACTCCTCCATGTTGTTGGTGCAGTTGAAACATAGTCGGGCGGTGAACGGAGTATGAGAGCCTTCAGGAGATATGATCACGGCGCCAATGCCATTACCCAAATCGTTTGAAGCTCCATCAAAGTACATAGACCATCGGGATCCCTCCTCAGGTCCTTCATCCAGTCCAGGTGTCTCACAGTCAGTTACCAACATGATGCTCTCATCCGGGAATTCAAAGTTCATAGACTGGTAATCGTCCACTGCCTGATGTGCCAAATGATCCGCCAACACACTTCCCTTAATTTCTTTTTGGGTCGTATACTGGATGTCATACTCAGTCAAGATCATCTGCCATCTGGCTATTCTTCCGGATAAGGCAGGCTTCTCGAAGATATACTTGATTGGATCCATCTTTGATATCAATAGAGTAGTGTGAGTCAGCATATACTTTCGCAGCCAGCGAGCAGCCCATGCCAAAGCGCAGCAAGTTTTCTCGAGCAACGAGTATCGGGTCTCGCAGTCGGTAAAATTTTTGCTAAGGTAATAAATAGCATGCTCTTTTTGGCCAGACTCGTCATGCTGCCCCATTACACACCCCATTGAGTTGTCGAGTACTGTCAAGTATAAGATCAGAGGTCTCCCTTCAACTGGTGGCATCAGAATAGGTGGCTCTTGGAGATACTCTTTGATTCTTTCGAAAGCGGCCTGACATTCATCGTTCCATCTTACCACTTGATCTTTCTTCAGCAGCTTGAAGATTGGTTCACAAGTAGCGGCCAGGTGCGAGATGAATCGGGCAATGTAGTTCAGACGTCCTAGAAAGCCTCTGACTTATTTTTCTGTTCGCGGAGCTGGCATTTCCTGTATAGCCTTCACCTTTGCAGGATCCACTTGAATACCTTTGTCACTCACAACGAAACCCAGCAGCTTACCATATCTCACCCCGAAGGTGCACTTGTTCGGGTTTAACCTTAGCTTGTACAACTTCAACCTGTCAAATAGCTTCTGAAGGTGGTCAAGATGTTCTTCCTCAGTCTGGGACCTCGCAATCATGTCGTCGACGTATACCTCAATCTCATAATGGATCATGTCATGGAATAAAGCGACCATGGCGCGCTGATATGTTTCCCCAACATTTTTCAATCTGAAAGGCATGACCTTGTAGCAAAAGGTACCCTATTGAGTAACAAAGGTCGTCTTCTCCATGTCTTCGGGAGCCATTTTAATTTGATTGTAACCGGAGAAACCATCCATAAAGGAGAAGACCTTATGATGTGCGGTGTTGTCAACCAGAACATCGATATGAGGTAGAGGGAAATCATCCTTGGGGCTCGCCCTGTTCAGATCCCTATAGTCAACACACATTTCAACTTTACCATCCTTCTTCGGCATAGGAACCACGTTGGCCACCCACTGTGGGTAGGAAGTAACTGCTAGAAAACCGACATCAAACTGGTTCATCACTTCAGCCTTGATTTTCTCAGACATATCTGGGCGCATTCGGCGGACCTTCTGTTTCACTGGAGGACAGTCTTCCTTGGTGGGCAGGCGGTGAACTACAATATCGGTATCCAACCCAGGCATATCTTCATAAGACCAGGCAAAGATCTCTACATAGTCACGCAGCATCTGAATCAACCGTTGCTTAACACTAGATTCCAGATTTGCACCGATCTTGACCTCTTTCTTGTCTTCCTCTGTACCCAGATTTACCGTTTCCACGGGCTCCTCATGTGGTTGTATAGATGATGGGGTCTGCGATCGACTTAATGTCTGATGGTATCTTAACTGCAAGCGCACAGCCTATCGGGGTAGTAATAAAAGATTGTCGAATCCACAGGGACTTTGTAATCACGCTAGTGTTGTAAAACAGGTTGGTTTAGCTAAGGCGGAAATTGTCACGTTGGTTTTGGGAAAATTAAGGAAGGTAAATTAATTGATTTTAAAGTAATTATAAAATGAACGGTCGGTATGCAATAGAGTCAACCTAAGGGATCTAATCGGGCCTAGGCATATAAGGATGGTCAACTTGGTTTATCCGTAGAATTAATCAGTTTAAAAACCCTCAACTCACACTTTCATGGTCTTATCTCGGATTATACGTCTAAAGCCCTATACCTGCTTTCGCTAGCCTATAAGTGTTTAGAAGTATTCTTTGGAAACTTAATTAATTCTAATTTGGTTTAAAGCGCTTTCACTGTATTTAAATCAAATGCCTAACTTTAGCTATCCGGTTAAAAACCTCACACTTTCGTGGTCTCGATTTAACCTATTTACTCTTCTTACTTTCGTAACAAAGATTTTATTATTAAGCATAAAAAGTTATAACCAGAGTTAAGTTGATTAGAGTTTTAGCCTAAGTTTGATTAGATGCCTAATGTCTCTTACTATTCCATACCGACACTAAAGGTTTAGCTAGCCATGGAAATCAAAATAAACATACTGTAAATAAAAGCAAGCAAATATAAATTGGACATTATAAATAATAAATAACAAGCATGCATTAATAAATTAATTAAAATGAATTTAATACAATTGCAAAATAAAAACCTGACAGTAAAGCCAATACTTCAATCCTTCTTCCACAAATCGGAAACTCGGACTTGGTATCGGGAGTATTGCAAATTCTGAAGCTTGAATGATAAATCTTAAACTAAAATAATAATTCCCTAATGTTGGAAATTATTATTTGGACAGTGGAATTTAAAAGAATTGAAATAAACAAATGCTGGAAAATGAATACTGAAATAATACTGGTTTCAATTTTGGCAGAGCATCGGCACAAATAAGCTGTAATAAAACTCCGTCCTTTTTTTGTTCAATATTGAGGTATTTATAGAAGAATAAAATCTGGCAGTTGGTTTGTTAAACTTGGAACTCAGTCTTCCTTCAAAATCTCCAAAAATATAGTAACCTAGTAGTTGAGGGAGAAATGGTGAACGTGGTGTTTGACTGGAGAGAATTAAGGAGTTTGGAAACTCCTTCTGTTATGCTTGCCACGTTCTACATTTTCCAAGTGAAGTATTATACGCATTACGTTCGTTACATTGGTGTTACGAGCAGATTTTGGTCTTTCCCGTGTTACGGTCGTGGCCACTGTGTTACGGTCGTAACACTCTTCAAACTGGCTTACGGTCGTGGCAGCTTCATTACGACCGTCACAGCTACAAAAGTGCAGTTCTTTGACAGATTTATCCTTTTCTTCTGTTCTTTTGATGCTTTCTTGCATTGTTTCATGTTTTCTTCTATTTTGAGCTCAATTATGAAATACCTGCAAAAGTGATGACAAACTCGAAATATTCGGGAATTAATCGGGTCAAAATAATACAAAATGGACGAATTTCATAGCAAATAAACGATACGATTTCGTGTTATCAAATTCCCCCATACTTAAACCTTTGCTTGTCCTCAAGCAAAATAATCAAATTTAGAATATCGGACAAGTTTTTATAAACGCACATAACTAGTATACCTTTCGTTTTCAAATAATTTCAAGAAATCCTAAGTTAGTTCGACCGAGAAAATCGAATGAAACAACAACAATACGTAAATGATATAAGCAACAAGCTAGTCGACGACTATCCGTTTTAAACGAAGCGTCCAATTACACCGTTATAATTCGACTCAAGGTTTCTCGCCCATATTTCACCCGGTTTCGTTCTTGCGCAATCACATTAAGCCCATTATCCTTGCACGCACGTAGTGGAATAGCCGGTTAGTGGTTCTGATCAAAACACGACGGTTTCCGGCACAAATATGTGGCAACCTCTTTTATCCAATTGCAAGATGCGGGGGATCAAACCGTAGTCTGCCCTACCGAGTTCAGTACCAGATGCTTCCGAACCACCTAGACAATGGATTCTTATGTTACTTAGTAGAAGCTTTTGCATCCGTTGGATTAAACGATCGGGTGAGGATCGCCCAATTTAGTTGGTGCAATATCTATTTCCTTAAAGCATGTAACATTGTATTTAAATCAATTTGCAAGATCATCCACTTATGTTCATCGACTTTCCACGTGGATTGTGTTAGGATTGGTGCTGACTGCTAATATAAACTACTAGGGGCTAATTTAAGGTTCGAAACTCAAAGTATCGGTATAACGAAAAATGAAGACGATTCGCGTGAGTAGAGAGTCGAAGGTGTCATAATCGTATAGTTCTCGTTGGATCGCTCTCGGCCTTCTAACTAAGATTTCAGTTAAAGTAGGTAACTAACGGTTGTGCGAATATAAAAGGCTAAAAATTTTTGGTATGGCTAAATAAAATGGGGAGAAAATGAAATAGCGAAATATAACAGAAATAGAAATGAAATTACTCGTTCTGGATTAAGAATGCAGTGCTCCTCCCACACTATATCAAACATTGTCTCAATGTTATGACATAATGGCGAGGTTAAATAAAAAGTACATCGGAAAAACAAGGAAAACAACAAGAAAAGGAAAAACTACTGGCGACCACGGCGGCTTCGGGTTCGTGACCGTCTGGAAGGAGTAGCTTTAGGGTCAGAGTCCTGGGGTCCAAGAGATGTAACATCCATCCTCAAAGCGTTAAGCTCGCATGGCACTTCATCTAGCCTTTCATTTGTCGAGCGTTAACCACTCAAGATTTGGACATTTTGCTGATGTAAGGCGTCGTAACGCTCCTGATTCTTCCTTTCAAGAGCTACAGCCATCTGATTTTGCTGATGGAGGGCTCTAAGGACGTCCTCCATAGTAAAAGGAGGTGGTGCAGAAGAGGATGACTCAGGAATGTCAGGCGCGGGAGCAGCTCGATCCATTTCTTCCTGCATCTCATCGGCGGGGCCGACATGAGGTTCTTCTTGAGCAGCAGCAGGGCCTTCAGGGTTAAATAGCCAGTTGGCTCAGTTCTGAGGGTCGATTCTGTCCCTGCAAGGAAAAACAATATTAGTGTAAACTCGGTTTTGTATCACTAGATGAAATCTTCCATCGTCTCGCTCGTGGATGAGGTGGGCCGATTTACAATGATCCAAAGTGAGCAGAACCGGTGGTCGGGATGGCAGATGAACAAGGGTGTCACCATGGTTTAGTGCTAAAGCAAGAGAAGTGACAAGCCCTCCAAAATAGAAAGGTTTGCCGCCTCTGGTGCAGATGGAGTGAATATGAGCCAGGAGGAAAGGTGCGGCATTAATTTTCTGACCCGAGAATGCACAATGCATGAAAAATAGCTCCTTTGAGTTGAGCTTGTGGTTGCTATCTCTTGCAAAGATTGTGTTGGACAAGATGCGGTGGAAGTAACGAATGGCGGGGTTGTGGATTTGGGTGGCATTTAGGTGATCGTATGAATCAGCCCGATTATTGGTCAAGCTATGCCACAAGTTGAAAGATTCCTCATGAAAAGTGTCAGGCACGCGTAGGTGAGCGCCTTCATCGATACAGAAATCAAGTAGGCAACCGAATGCGTTCTGAGGGAATTCGTATTCGGTGCTGAAAATTCGGAACCTTACCACACTGGTAAGTTGATTTCTTGTACCGTTTGGAGTAATGTAGCAAAATGAACTGAGAAACTCAAGTGTGAGAGTCTCGTACGTCGGTTGTGGCTGGCTACATAGCGTCCAAAGGTTGACACTTTGTAATAGGTGTTGGACACTTTCGAGCAACCCGAGGTTTCGGAGGCAGTCAGTGTCGACGAACCTCGTAGGGTGGATGCCTCGGCGCTGGAACTTTAGGAACCGTGTCCGTTGAGTTTCACCTGCTTCGCCATTTCGTAGGGTAATGCCAGGAATGAGATTGTCTGCCATTTGCATGCAAAGTGTTTGAGTGAAAATGGGTCTTGGTTGGTGAATGAGAGAATGATAATGATGATACGGGTAATGGATGTATATATGGTGTAAGGAGGTAGTGGAAGTTTGAAAATTGATAGGGATTAATTTTGGGTTGAATGGGGTTAATGGGGAGTTATGGAAGAAGAAGAAGAGAGAAAGGTGCAGGAAAAGGGATCGTTCTGCTAACAGGGTTACTGATGTAACCCGTGTTACGGTCGTAACACCTGGCTGACGAGCGTAACGCTCTGAAAGGCGCGTTACGTTCGTGGGGGATAGATGACGATCGTGGCAGCTACAAGTTTTGGTTTTTTTTCACAGAACAGAACACAATATAATTGCACATAGTATATTTTTATAGCAGCAGAACATCTCAGGCATTCTAACATAAACACAGCATTAATTAATTCAACATATAATCCAACATATATAATTCGCAAATAGAGTAGAAAACCGTAAAATATTTTAAGCGGCATAATGATTGTGAGTTTAAAACTGAAAACAAACAATTGCATTGGTTTAAACTGAGTAACTTGTTCCTTTTTGCCAAAAAAAAAAATAAAAATAAAAATAAATGACGCGTAAGTTTAAATGCAGTAACTTTAAAAATTGGAACTAACTAAAAATAAAGCAGAATGGAAAAAGTCTAAAAACAAAGAATTGAAAAACTGAAAACTGAAAATTGAGAAACTATAAACTGCTTCATCCAATCTTTTCTTTTAATATTTCCAAAGCTTGAGTGATGTGATAGAACTGCTCCACCGAGATGTCAGTCAAACCCATAAGATCCAAACGCATAGTCTTCAATTCATTCTTTATTCCATCAATATCAGTTTTATAAGCATCCAAAGTGGTCTGAATGGTGTTTAATTGTGTGGTATATTCTCCTTGGTTTGTATCAGGGGCTGCTTGTGCTTCAGCCATATTTGTAAAGTCATGATAACCAGGAGGGGTTTCGGGATCTGTTTCGGTTTCAGACATGAAATTATTATCAACAAAATATGATTGTGGTGTTTCCGGTGTTGAAGGGTGATCGGGTGGATTCAATTTGTACAACCAATTTTCGCGGTTGTGGACACTTATTCGGGCATGGTTCGGGAGGGTAAAAAGAGTAACAACCTCATCTCTGATCAGGTAGTCATAAGGTGCAGGGCCTAAGTTTCCTATTATCCGATTGTTAAAACAGAAATTAATATTCATAGGCCTAATTGATCCAAATGGTGCACAGTTATTAAGTTGGCAACGAGGTCCAAGAGCATGTGCAATCATTGTAACTAATCCTCCCACACTGACAGGAACATTAGGGTCCTCACTAATGTGGGTAAAGGTCTTCATCAGGAGTGGGACCGCATTGACAGGGCGTCCTAGGTTCATACAATAAAGCAGAGATAATTCATCCTTGGATACAGCATTTTGATTTTGCTCTTTTCCAAACAGGGTGTGGGCAAGAATCCTATGGAAATAACGGATGGCTGGGTTATGTATTTCGTTGTTATCCATACTTTCTGGGTCAGGGTGATAGTTTCCGGTTAAAGTACCCCAGAAGTAGTCCAGCTCAAAATCCAATAGATCGGCCTCAGGGGTGGTAAAAGCTAAGGGTCCACTGGGGAATCCTAATAAAGTAGCTAAGTCCCTATGGTTATAGGTGAATTCAATACCAAAAAGTCTGAAGGTAATGAATCCTTTTCGGGCTCCAACACCGTGTTCAGGGATGTGAACTAGAGAACTTAGGAATTCAAGGGTAAGCTCTCGGTAAGTGACGAACCTATTTTTCAGGTGGGCTTTCTCCCATCCCAACTGGTTAAACATGTAGTGAATACTGTCAGTAATGCCTAAAGAGTCCATAGTGGGTACATCATGATACAGGGTTAAACTGATTGCTCGCTGAGTCAAAGCCTCAAATCGTCTTTGTTGGTTTCTACCTCTAAAGGCGGCTTCCATAAAGGTCTGTGGGGGATCCATAGGAAAAACAAAACAGGGAAACAGAGTAGAGGAGAAAGTAAAGAGAAAAAGATTATTCAGAAATCCTGTGTCAAGTAAAATTGATTTGAAATCAGCAGCAGTTTCATAAAAGTTTTTAGAAACGAAAAATACTTATATAGAATGCAAAAACAAATAATATAAACAAGATAGCGGGTAAAAACAAATAAAATGGGTTGCCTCCCATGAAGCGTTGTTTTTAACGTCATAAGCCTGAAGAAATGCCTATTGAAAGATTATTCGGGAGAAATAGGTAGCAGTTCTACGAGTTTAAGCTTATTCGTATAATCTCTATTATCTACACGATGATATTGTTTTAACCGCTGCCCGTTTACAATAAACGGGGCGCTATTTCTGTCCGTGATTTCTACCGCGCCGCTAGGCAAAACTCTTGTAATGTCGAAAGGACCGGACCATCTAGATTTAAGTTTTCCAGGGAAGAGTCTAAGTCTAGAGTTAAATAAAAGTACGACATCTCCCACATTAAATTCTTTCCGTGATAAACGTTGATCGTGCCATTTTTTAGTTCGTTCTTTGTATATTTTAGCGTTTTCGTAAGCGTCTAGTCTTAATTCTTCCAGTTCATGTAAATCGAGGATTCGTTTCTCGCCAGCAGCAGTGTAATTGATATTGAGTGTCTTTATCGCCCAATAAGCTTTATGCTCTAATTCTACCGGGAGATGGCACGATTTTCTGTAAACAAGTTTGAAAGGTGTAGTTCCGATAGGAGTCTTATAAGCCGTCCTATAAGCCCATAAGGCTTCGTTAAGCTTGGATGACCAATCTTTTCGAGATATCGCGACGGTTTTTTCTAATATTTGTTTAATCTCTCTATTCGAAAGTTCGACTTGTCCGCTAGTTTGCGGATGATAGGGTGTTGCTACGCGGTGGTTCACTCCATATTTAGATAGTAATTTATCAAATATCTTCGAAACAAAATGAGATCCACCGTCACTGATAACAAGTCGGGGAACACCAAAACGCGGGAAAATTATATTCTTGAAAAGCTGTATCACTACTCGTGTGTCATTTGTGGGAGAAGCTATTGCCTCGATCCATTTTGAAACGTAGTCGACAGCGACGAGTATAAACTTGTTTCCAAAAGAAGATGGCAAAAGGTCCCATAAAATCTATTCCCCAAACGTCAAAGATTTCCACTTCAAGTATTCCTTTCTGAGGCATTTCGTCGCGTCTTGAGATATTACCGGTGCGTTGGCATCGGTCACAGTTTTTAACGGCGACGTGGACATCCTTCCACAGGTTAGGCCAGAAAAGGCCGACTTGGAGAATTTTGGCACACGTTTTAAAGGTGCTAGTATGTCCGCCACAAGGAGATGAATGGCAATGGGAAATGACGTTTTCTATTTCTTCGTCGGGTATACACCGGCGGAAAATTCCATCGGGTCCTCGTTTAAATAAAAGCGGTTCGTCCCAATAGTAACTCTTGAGATCATGGAAAAATTTCTTTTTCTGTTGGTAAGTTAAATCAGGTGGAAGTGCTCCGACAGCTAAATAGTTAACGATGTCAGCATACCAAGGCAATCCTATGGTCATGTCGATGGCTTCCATAACTTCTTTAGCTTCTGGTTTATTTAAATTCAATTGATCTAGGTCGCTTATCATTTGTGCTATCAGATGTTCATACGGAAAATCGTCGTTAATTGGCACTTGTTCGGGTTTTATACCTTCTAAACGGGATAAATGATCCGCTACGACGTTTTCGGTTCCTTTCTTATCTTTAATTTCCAAGTCGAATTCTTGTAAGAGTAAAATCCATCGGAGGAGTCTGGGTTTTGCATCTTTCTTGGCAAGTAAATATCGGATAGCAGCATGGTCTGTGTAAATGGTGATTTTCGCTCCTACAAGGTAAGAACGGAATTTGTCGAGTGCGAAGACCACGGCTAAGAGTTATTTTTCAGTGGTGGCGTAGTTCATTTGAGCTGAGTCTAGCGTTCTGCTGGCGTAGCGTGAAGTTTCTTATCTTTTCTTTGTCCAAGAACTGCGCCGACAGTGTAATCACTTGCATCGCACATGATTTCGAAAGGTAACCTCCAATCGGGCGGTTGCATGATTGGTGCAGAAATAAGTGCGGCCTTAAGGGTTTCAAAAGCTTGAAGACAATCGTTATCGAATATGAACTCAGCATCCTTCATTAATAGACCGGTTAGTGGTTTTGTAATTTTCGAGAAATCTTTAATAAAACGTCGGTAAAAACCGGCGTGTCCTAGAAAACTTCGTATCTCTCGAACGGTCTTTGGTGGTTGGAGTTCTTTAATCACCTCTATCTTAACTTTATCAACTTCAATTCCTTTATTAGAAATAACATGTCCAAGTACGATTCCTTCTCTGACCATGAAATGGCATTTTTCCCAGTTGAGCACAAGGTTTACTTTCACACATCGTTCTAAAATACTTTCTAAATTAGACAGACATCCTTCAAAGCTTTGTCCACACACAGAGAAGTCATCCATAAACACTTCCATGATGTCGTCAATGAAATCTGCAAAGATGGCCATCATACATCGTTGGAAAGTTGCGGGAGCATTATGTAATCCAAATGGCATTCGTCTGTACGCGAACGTTCCATAGGGACACGTGAATGTAGTCTTCTCCTGATCATCAGGGTGAATCGGAATTTGGAAAAATCCAGAATAACCATCTAAATAGCAGAAATAGGAGTGTTTGGCTAATCGTTCTAACATTTGATCAATAAAGGGTAAAGGAAAATGGTCTTTCCGAGTAGCTTTTTCAGTTTTCGATAATCAATGCACACTCTGTGTCCACTAACTACTCTTTGTGTTATTGATTCGCCTTGTGCGTTTTTCACGACAGTGACACCTCCTTTCTTAGGTACGACATGCACTGGGCTAACCCATTTACTGTCGGAGATCGGGTATATAATTCCGGCTTCCATTAGCTTTTTGATTTCATCTCTGACTACAGTGCTTAGAATCGGATTGATTCTTCTTTGAGGTTCTCGAGAGGTTTTGCAATCCTCTTCTAATAGAATACGGTGCATACAAATTGAAGGACAAATTCCTTTTAAGTCTGATATGTTGTAACCTAACGCAGTAGGGTATTTCCTTAGAACGTCTAAAAGTTTTTGAGTTTCGAGCGTTCCTAAACTGGAATTCACTATTACAGGTCGAGTTTGTTCAGTATCAAGGAATTCGTATCGTAGATTTTTAGGTAGAACTTTCAATTCTAATTTTGGTTTCTTGGAACATGGCATATGATTGGGTGTAAGTGCTAGACTTTCGCTTAGAATGTCATCTTTATATGGTTCTCGCCAATTGTCGTCTTCGAATATCAGAGGGGTTTCGATTTTCATTATTTCGGAATATGTAGTTTGTTCAACTTCCATCTCTCTCACACACTCGTCTATAATATCGAGTAAGTAACATGTGTCATTTATGGCGGGTGCTTGTAGAAATTGAGTGAGGATGAATTCCACTTTTTCCTCTCCGACTTCGAATGTTAATCTGCCCTTCTTTACATCAATTATAGCTCCGGCGGTGGCTAGGAATGGTCTTCCTAGTATGATAGGGGTAACTGAATCCTCGGTTATGTCCATGATGATGAAATCGGTATGGATATAGAATTGACCTATTCTAACTGGAACGTTTTCCAGTATACCTACAGGGTATTTAACCGATCGGTCGGCTAATTGGACGGACATTTTCGTGGGTCTGAGTTCTCCCATCTCTAGCTTTTTGCAAATAGATAAGGGCATGACACTAATGCTTGCTCCTAAGTCACATAGAGCTTTGTCAATGACAAATTTTCCAATATTACAAGGTATAGAGAAACTACCTGGGTCTTTTAGCTTAGGAGGCATATTGTTTTGAATGATCGCGCTACACTCGGCAGTGAGTGTAACTGTTTCGTTGTCCTCTATCTTCTTCTTGTTGGATAGAGTTTCCTTAAGAAATTTAGCGTACGAGGGCATCTAAGTGATGGCTTCTGTAAAAGGTATGGTTATATTGAGTTGTTTCAGAAGTTCAACGAATTTCTTGAACTGGCCCATCGTTTTGGAATTTGTAAGTCTCTGAGGATACGGGATTGGTGGTTTATAAGGTGGTGGAGGTACATAAGGCTTCTCTTGCTCCGCTGCTTCTTGCGTTTCGCTTTCCTTTTCTTTAGGCCCATTGGCTTGTTCAGGCAGCTCGCTCTGCTTTTGGTACATGGCTGGATTTTCTAGTCTCGGGTCAACAGGTCCGTCGAGTTCTTTTCCACTTCTCAATATCACAGCATTAGCATGTCCTTTCGGGTTGGGCTGTGGTTGACCAGGAAAAATTCCAGCTGGTGCCGCAGTAGATGCTTGTTGTTGAGCTACTTGTGAGATTTGCGTCTCAAGCATCTTGTTATGGGTGGCTAAAGCATCAACCTTGCTAGCTAATTGTTTTATCTGCTCATTAGTATGCAAATTTTGATTCATAACGTCTTTATTAGTCTGAGCTTGGGTAGCAACGAAGTGTTCAATCATGATTTCTAGGTTAGATTTCCTAGGAGTATTAGGTCCATTACCAGGATGATTTGGGATAGCTTTTGGATAACCGGGTGGTGTGGCAGGAGCTGGTACAGGCACGTATAACGCGTTGTTGTTTTTGTATGAAAAGTTCGGATGATTTTTCCAGCCTGGGTTATAGGTATTGCTATAAGGGTTCCCTTGTACATAGTTTGCTTGTTCAGCTGGAACTCCTGTTAGAAGTGGGCATTCTGGAGCAAGATGTGATTGAAGACCACATAGATCGCAAGTTTGGACAACTGCAGCTACGGTAGCTGCAGGAGCAGTGGTGAGGTTTTCTAGCTTTTGGGTAAGAGCTTCCACTTTAGCATTGACTTGGTCCAGCATATTCACTTCAGACATTCTACCTTTGGTTTGGGATTTCTTCACATTAGCTCTTTCGCTTCCCCATTTATAGTGGTTCTGGGCCATACTTTCGATAAGTTGATTTGCTTCGGCATATGGTTTATCCATCAGTGCGCCACCAGCAGCGGTGTCTATAGTCATTCTTGTGTTATACAACAGACCATTGTAAAACGTATGAATGATTAGCCATTCTTCTAAACCATGATGAGGACAGAGTCTAATCATATCCTTGTAACGTTCCCATGCTTCGAAAAGTGATTCGTTATCTTTTTGTCTAAAACCGTTGATGTTAGCTCTAAGCATAGCAGTTTTGCTTGGTGGGAAATATCTAGCCAAGAAGACTTTTTTCAATTCATCCCATGTGGTGATTGAATTTGAAGGAAGGGATTGGAGCCAGGCTCGGGCTCTGTCTCTTAAAGAAAAAGGAAATAGGCGCAATCGTATTGCCTCGGGGTTTACACCATTCGCTTTTACAGTGTCTGCGTACTGCACAAACACTGACAGATGTAGATTAGGGTCGTCAGTAGGAGATCCAGAAAATTGATTCTGCTGAACGGCGGATAGAAGCGAAGGTTTCAGCTCGAAATCATTTCGAGCGATAGCAGGGGCAGCAATGCTGTTGTGAGGCTCCGCTTGCGAAGGAACAGCATAGTCCTTAAGAGCGCGAGGCGGATTTGGTACGTCAGCCATTGTCGATTCTTCGGTAGATTCTGATAACGGGATATCAGGAATTTTTGTTGGAGGAAGATTATTAAGAGATCGGTATTCTTGAATTCGGCGTCTTAATCTTAAGTAACGCTCGATATCGTTAATTTGTAAATGCAAAGGCTCGTTTTGAGAATGAGTGTTTGGCATACACAGAGGGAAATGTAAAAAGTTGCCTTAGTCAAGACAGCGTTGTTTTCAGATTACACTAGTGACTAAACTAAAGTCCCCGGCAACGGCGCCAAAAACTTGATGGGGTCTGCGATCGACTTAATGTCTGATGGTATCTTAACTGCAAGCGCACAGCCTATCGGGGTAGTAATAAAAGATTGTCGAATCCACAGGGACTTTGTAATCACGCTAGTGTTGTAAAACAGGTTGGTTTAGCTAAGGCGGAAATTGTCACGTTGGTTTTGGGAAAATTAAGGAAGGTAAATTAATTGATTTTAAAGTAATTATAAAATGAACGGTCGGTATGCAATAGAGTCAACCTAAGGGATCTAATCGGGCCTAGGCATATAAGGATGGTCAACTTGGTTTATCCGTAGAATTAATCAGTTTAAAAACCCTCAACTCACACTTTCATGGTCTTATCTCGGATTATACGTCTAAAGCCCTATACCTGCTTTCGCTAGCCTATAAGTGTTTAGAAGTATTCTTTGGAAACTTAATTAATTCTAATTTGGTTTAAAGCGCTTTCACTGTATTTAAATCAAATGCCTAACTTTAGCTATCCGGTTAAAAACCTCACACTTTCGTGGTCTCGATTTAACCTATTTACTCTTCTTACTTTCGTAACAAAGATTTTATTATTAAGCATAAAAAGTTATAACCAGAGTTAAGTTGATTAGAGTTTTAGCCTAAGTTTGATTAGATGCCTAATGTCTCTTACTATTCCATACCGACACTAAAGGTTTAGCTAGCCATGGAAATCAAAATAAACATACTGTAAATAAAAGCAAGCAAATATAAATTGGACATTATAAATAATAAATAACAAGCATGCATTAATAAATTAATTAAAATGAATTTAATACAATTGCAAAATAAAAACCTGACAGTAAAGCCAATACTTCAATCCTTCTTCCACAAATCGGAAACTCGGACTTGGTATCGGGAGTATTGCAAATTCTGAAGCTTGAATGATAAATCTTAAACTAAAATAATAATTCCCTAATGTTGGAAATTATTATTTGGACAGTGGAATTTAAAAGAATTGAAATAAACAAATGCTGGAAAATGAATACTGAAATAATACTGGTTTCAATTTTGGCAGAGCTTCGGCACAAATAAGCTGTAATAAAACTCCGTCCTTTTTTTGTTCAATATTGAGGTATTAGAAGAATAAAATCTGGCAGTTGGTTTGTTAAACTTGGAACTCAGTCTTCCTTCAAAATCTCCAAAAATATAGTAACCTAGTAGTTGAGGGAGAAATGGTGAACGTGGTGTTTGACTGGAGAGAATTAAGGAGTTTGGAAACTCCTTCTGTTATGCTTGCCACGTTCTGCATTTTCCAAGTGAAGTATTATACGCATTACGTTCGTTACATTGGCGTTACGAGCAGATTTTGGTCTTTCCCGTGTTACGGTCGTGGCCACTGTGTTACGGTCGTAACACTCTTCAAACTGGCTTACGGTCGTGGCAGCTTCATTACGACCGTCACAGCTACAAAAGTGCAGTTCTTTGACAGATTTATCCTTTTCTTCTGTTCTTTTGATGCTTTCTTGCATTGTTTCATGTTTTCTTCTATTTTGAGCTCAATTATGAAATACCTGCAAAAGTGATGACAAACTCGAAATATTCGGGAATTAATCGGGTCAAAATAATACAAAACGGACGAATTTCATAGCAAATAACGATACGATTTCGTGTTATCAATGGACCTCTCTTCTTGAAGTAGCAGTCTAGCAAGTTCACCAGGCACTTCGCAATCATCTTCACCTTCATCTTCGGCTAAGTTGATCGGACTTTCGAAGTCATAACTGGCAGTAGCAGAGTCGTTACCAGTGAGATCCAGAGTGGATGTAGACCTGTATATGTGAGTGTGTGTAAAATAGTTGTTTTGCAATATATAATAAAAGAAAAACAAGGAGCGCAAAATTTGAAATGCGAGAAACGTCCAACGCTTTTATTAATGATATATGTAGATGACACACATAAAGCCCTCACAAATGAAGCCATGATGCCTCGGGTAAGACATCGGGCCATAAAGTTTAAAACATTGTCTGTTACAAATACAAAACAAAAGTCTCATTACTGGGTAACAAAAGAAATTGGGATGAAGTCCTTCACTGCCCAGTTGCTTAGTCCACCATCAGTAGTAGGATAGATCGAATTGTCGAACTCAGATTCTTCAACGTCGTCTTCAATGGCATTCACTCCTGAATTGTTGATAAACAGGGGAGCTCTTTTGATCCATGCACTCCGTACAGCCTTTTGAGCTTCTGCAGTGAAACCCAAACCAAACTTGTTAGTCTTATGTGCAAAATCAGGGAGTTGGCCCCAATTTGCACACCCACCTTTCTCAACCACAGCCCGGGCATCCTTAAAGGAAGCCATCTTCATAGGAGGCTCTTCAGTAATAGTTTCAGCTGGCGCCAATGTCTGGGGCACCTCTTCAAAATGTTGAAACGGGGTCTCAATGAACTCCCCATCCATCTCTACATACCAGAAAGAGTTGAGGTGGCTCACCATGTACTCCTCCTCTCCTTGTACCGTCATAATTTTCCCCTTGACTGGGTACTTCAGCATCTGGTGGAGCGTAGAAGTGACTGCCCCAGCTTTGTGGATCCATGGGCAACCCAGCAAACAAGAATAGGATGGCCGAATGTCCATCACATAAAAATTAGACGCGAAGACCTGAGAACCAACCTTCACTGGAATATCAACTTCTCCATGTACCATTCTCTTTGACCCATCAAAGGCCCTGACAACAATGTTACTTGGCTTCAACTCTAAACCCTCACAGTCCAACCGGTCTAGAGCTTTCTTAGGTAAAATGTTCAATGAGGAACCAGTATCCACCAATACATGGGCTAGAGTAGTGCCCCTGCATTCAATGGAGACACGCAGGGCATCATTGTGATTTCTCCCCTTAGCAGGCAAATCTGCGTCAAAGAAACCTAACCCATTATCCGCTGTCAGACTAGCCACACAATCTTTAAACTGATCAGCTGACGTCTCCTGCAGCACATGTGCAGTCTTTAGGAAAGCAATCAGAGCCTTGGCATGGGCTTCTGAGCATAGCAACAGAGACAACATAGAGATTTTGGATGGGGTTTTCCCAAGCTGCTCGACTACATTATAGTCGCTCTTTTTGATAATA
This sequence comes from Vicia faba, assembly GCA_948472305.1. Lineage (NCBI taxonomy): Eukaryota > Viridiplantae > Streptophyta > Magnoliopsida > Fabales > Fabaceae > Vicia > Vicia faba. Next base: position 675,502,520 of record OX451738.1, on the reverse strand, counting down.
TTCAAAATTTCCTCCATCTCTTGTCTAGAGGCTTCCACAGTAATTGTCTTCGGTGCCTCCGTCCGGGCAGGCTCGTTAGTGGTCCCTTTGCCCCGAGTGTCAGATGACTCGGCAACAGGGGTTAGAATGGGAACTTGAACAGGAGTAGTATCAGGTGCACCAGCAAGCGTAATGACAATAGGCGTCCGAACAACTGGCAGAGAGATCTCAAGGGAGAAAAGCCTTCCGCTACGGGTGACTTTGGCAGGTCCAACAATATTGTTGACGTCAGTATCATCCTCTTCAGCATTCAAGTCTTGCTTAACTCCGTGATAATATATGTCAGCCCCATAATTCCACGGGACAGCTTTATCGGATGTATAGGGGATAGGCCCAGGAACAGTGATGATCAAAGGAGCGATTCTTGGAACAGATGTAATTCTGACCGGCTTTCTCGAGGAAGCCTTGGAAGAATTGTCGAAAGTGGTGATTATAGCAACTTCTTCAGTAGGAACCACAGGAACAAAAGTCTTCTCAAACAAAATTTCTTTATTATCCATTAGGCGTTGGACACCTGACTTCAAAAGATGGCAACCGGTAGGTAGGACGGAACACATACGGCAATCTTCGTCACAGCCCAGAAATAAACCGGTTATCAGAAGGTTCTTCTTTACAGTCATTAAGGGAGTAACAATGTCTTTCACATAAACCACAAACGATTCTTCATCTATAGCATTCACTCCATGCTTGGGCATAGGAGCAGTCACAACATTAGGTCTTTCAGGTGCTTCGAATTCAATCTCCTTCGCATCAATCAAGTCATGTACTTTGTTTTTCAAGACCCAGCAGTTATTTGTATCATGCCCCAGGCTATCAGAATGAAAAGCACAGCGGGCATTCGGGTCGTACATCGGTGATGTTGTATTAGGGCTCTTCGGGGCCTCTTTCAGAATCACCAAGTTGGTCTTTAATAACTGCGGCAGAATTTGGGATAAAGTCATGTTGAGCTAAGTGAACTTTCTTCGCGGCCTCCCGGCCCTTGGCTGATTGTTGCGCTGAGGTGTAACAACAGGTCTTGATATAACCACCGTATTAACAGCTTGGCGGCGTTCAAGTCTATTATGGCTTTTTGAAATGTAAACAGCACTGGACTCCTTCTTAAAAGGTTTATTTTCAGTGCTTGACTAAGCACCCTTCTGTATCTTACCGCTCTTGATAACAGCCTCAATTCTTTCCCCGGTCATGATCAGCTCTGTAAACCCGGACGATAAACTTCCAATCAGATGATTGAAATACGGACCAGACAGGGTCCCCAAAAACATATCCACTAGTTCCCTATCAGCCAAGGGAGGTTGAACTCTGCCAGCAAGGTCCCTCCACTTCTGAGCATAATCTTTGAATCCTTCACCCGCACCTATAGACATACCCTGGAGTTGGGTACGCGTGGGAGCGAGGTCGGCATTGTATTGGTACTGCTTGTAGAAAGCAGCAGCCAAGTCCTCCCAGTTACGGATACTAGCTCCTTCCAGCTGGTAAAACCATTCAAACTGAGTCCCTGAGAGACTGTCTTGAAATAAATGGATCCAGAGATTCTTGTCAGCGGTGTATGGCTGAATATTTCTAACATACGACCGGAGATGCAACTTCAGACAAGAAACCCCGTCGTATTTGGAAAAGGCCGGTGTTTTGAATTTGTGGGGAATCACCACCCCAGACGATAAACCTAGATCACCAAAATCTAACCCAGGGACCTTCTGAATCTCCATCGCACTTAACCAGTCTTCAAGCTGTTTATATCTATCCTCAACGGGAGGATACTGGTCTTCGTCAAAGTCGGTCTCGTGGTCAGATACCACAGGGCTAAGCACCCTCCTTTCTTCTTGGTCTCCTCATCCTCCAGATGAGTGGGATAAATTGACTTCATCTCGCAGCCTGTTTCCAAACCTATGACCCATGTTCAGGAGGACCGTCTTCTTCTTCTTCTTCTTATCTTTCAAAATAAGGGTCTTCAGATCTTGCTGACCCTTGGCTAAACTCATGAACAATTCTTGGAACTGGGCGTTTTGAGCCTGTAGAGCTTTGATAGCTTAATCAGTTGATGTTTCGGAAGACATGATGCTGAAATAAACAACGAAGAAGATGAGAAAAACCTGTAAGGGTATCTGTTATGAGGTGCATGGGAATGATATGCGCATGATATGATTTCAAAGACTTTTAGGGATTTAAATTCGTAAACAAAAACGAAACACACTTTTATTAGATAAACTTTGAATTCAATTGTTCAACAAATGCCTTTAAGGTGTTACAAGAAAGAAAAATTGAAAAGTAAATCAAAACTAGAAATAATCAAAAGACAATCAGTGTTCCCATGGTCGTTTCATGTCGATGCAGACATAGTCATTGAGGATCCGCTCGTTCTCCAGCTGCCTTGTCAACTTCTGAATCTTCTGCTCTTGCTCGTGATACTTTTCTCTATAAGTATCCCGTTCTTCCCTCAGCTGCATCCAGGACCTCTTCAATGCCCCAATGTCAGTAGGCATGTATGGATGGAGGATGGTAGGAGGAACCCCTTCTTCATCAGCAACCTCAACAATTATAGGCAAGACGGCTTCGTAAGGAACTCCCAGCTTTTGGGCACGGATTCGAACCCATCGGAGATATGGCTCCATTGGAAGAGAAGTCTTTGCACCTAGCTCGTGCGGATCAGACCTATGCACTCTATCCCAAGCTCGTATGAACATGCGGCGTTGCTCGTCACTATCCCCTTAGAAGTCAAAGACAATGCTCGGCATCAGCAACTCATGAGGTCCTTCCCTCCTAGCTCGCCCAAATTGACGTAAGGCCAAGCACGAATTATAAGTGATTCCTCCATGGGTTCCTAGCAGTGGAACATTGGGGTATTCCCCACAGCGATCAATAATAGCCACATCTTCCATGCCCTTAATAGTCCAATGATGTCATTATGAGAGAGAGACATAATCCTGTAGGCCCAACCCATGCCTTCCTTGTTCTTCAAAACTGATTTAGGGAGGTGAGAAATAAACCACCTCGCTAGCAATGGTGCACAACTCATAAGGGTTCCCCGTTTCCGAGCGGTACGGGCATAAAGAGAGTGTAAAATGTCACCCAAGAGAGTGGGTACCGGATTACAGGAAATGAAGATCTTCACCGCGTTCACGTCAATAAAAGCATCTGAGTTTGGAAACAGAACCATACCATAAATAAGATGAGCCAGGATGTCCTCGAACGCCTGAAAGTCTAAACTGTCCCAGAACTGATTAGCCTTACCAACCAAAAACTTAGTCAAGAAGCCTTTTGTCCCACTTCTAGTCTCCCAATTAGACATTACCTCAGCCTTTGTCAGATGAAGGGCTGAAGCAATCTCTTCCGGCCTAAGGATCTTCTCCCAACTTGTGAATGGAGTCTGCTCCAGAATAGAGATACCAAGCAGATCAGAGAACTCTTCCAAGGTAGGGACCAACTGGTAGTCCGAAAAAGTAAAGCAATGGTACAGTGGATCAAAGAATTGGACTAAGACACTCATCATCTGTTCATCTATCTTGGAGGTGACTAAGCCAAGAAGATGCCCATGTCTTCTGATAAAGGAGGTAGTATCTGGAACCTTTGCAACCAACTCCTTAAGTTGAGTAGGAATCTGGACAAAGTTGATCCGAATAGTGTTTCTACGCATGGGTGCCATGACCTACAAAACAGAACAAAGATGAATCCCCTCTGTCTTTGAAATGGGTTAGTCCAATGCAATATGCATGCAATGTCATAATGTCATGATGTTATGATAGAAACACACCACATGTATTCACAAATAGCAAACATGGTAAGGGAAAACAAGTCACATAGATGGCTCTTAGATTTTAGGCTGGCAAGGAGTTTAGGTACTACCCTCTTTCAGTTCAGTTGGTTCAAACCTGTCCTAAAAATAGTAACTGGGTTCTAGAGGATCTCAATATCACTGACCACCCTCGATCGGTCATAATTCCAGTTTAGAAACCTTTTCTTGCGGATGGAATCATCGCGAGAGTTTGGTCTCAATGAGTGTAGCATACTGCTACTGTTCTATGGCCAAGTTGGTAAATTTAAAGGTGCTAAGGTCAGTTGATGCTTAATGACCCCTTAGCAGACCCATATTCTCCTCGTTGCGCCACAAGGGATATCGATACATACTAAAGTGCCACACCAATGTAGCTACTGCTTCAACCGTATCGGTCTACGTCGTACAGTTCCCTCACAGTTTATTGCTACTTACCTAAAGGATATCCCCTAGATCCGGGTTAGGATCTATAGTAACTCCGATATCAACCCACAAAGATAAAGCATACAAGTCAAGCAATTGAAAACAATATGAACTATTCCTAAGGTACACCCCACTTATGAACAATATCCCCAGCAGAGTCGCCAGTTCTGTGATACGGTGGGAAGAACTGACTGGTGTTTGGAATACTGGTTTGCATTTTGCGTTTGTTTTCGCAAAATGTCGCGGTAAGCAAGAGTCGCCACCGACTTTTATTTTATCCAACAAGGAAAGGAAAAAAGCACAGAAAAATTCCTTTTTTGAGATATTTCTCTAGTTCGGGGGGTAGATTATAGAAAGGGAAGGTATTAGCACCCTTTCTATCCGTGGTTATCCACGGGCTCTTAGGTACTTGCTCATATTATTTTCAAAATTGTTTTCTTTGTGCTTTGTGGGTTTGAAAAAGTTTTTTTGTTTTGAAACTTCGACTTAACTCTTGCTTCTGTCCTCAAGAGCGTATGAAGTGTTTTTGAAAACTTTGTTCGAAAAGTGTAAGTGTGAAGAGTTTTTGTTTTTAAAAGAGAAAGTATCTAAGAACCATCTACCTACTCGAAAAAGGAATCGTTCTAGGCTAATGTCCTTTAGACAATGTTGTCCTACTATTGATGAGTAGGTAGCACCGTCGTTGGAGTTTAAGGGTCAATTCGAATGAGGGACTTACGGTCACCAAAGCAATGTTAGGACGCCTTAGCGGTAACCCTAATGTCTTAGATCATTTGTTTGAGACAACAATATCTGAGGCAACCGTTTCGAGGCGACTATGATCTTTTAGACAAGAGGGCGACCTCTAAAACAACCTATACTCGATGACTACGTACGAAGGCAACCAAGTGGGGTGTACCCTAAGAGTGCGCATGTGCGAGTGTGTCGTTTTCGGTTATTTTTATCTTTGTACATGTTAAAGGTGATCTAATTTGATTTTAGGTTAAAACATTCAGTCTTGTCATGCAAACCCTATTATCAAACATCTAACAATTATAATTTGCAGAAATAAAATGAGGAATTTAAATTACAAGGCGTCGGGTATTTTCATCGCCAAAGACAAACCCTTTGAAAAATAAAATAAAGCGATAAAAATAATTAAAAGTCCTATTTACTATTACAATCCGGGAGCAAGTACATTATTGGATAAAAATAAGTAACGCGTGCGGGAAATTAAATCGAGCGCATGGTTAGGGTTTTGACCCTTTTTGGTTAAAGAAAATATCTTTTTTTGGTTTTTGTTGTTTTTAAATTAAGAAAGAAATAAATCCTAAATTAATCACTAAATTAAATTAAATTAATTAAATGGAAAAATAAATCATTTTTGGAGTTTTTTGATTATTTTAAGAAAGAAAATAAAATTAATTGAATTAGTAATTAAAAACTAATTAAATCTAGTTAATTTTAATTATTTGCAAAATAGGTTAAAATTATTCTAGAATTAAAACCTAAGTTAATTAATTAGTATTTATTTTTAAAAAAATAAAAGTTAAAATTTGATTGAATGAAAATATTCTTTTTGTGATTTTATTTTATAAAAAAATAAATTTGTGATTGGTTAGTAAATTAAATAAATAAATAAAAATAATAAAACAATTGAAAAGACAAAATAAATAAAATAGAAAAGAGGAGTATTGGGCCTGAATTATGGGGGTGCTGGTAGTAATTGGAAGGCCCATTAGTGCTGGCCTTGTTTTGACTTTGTAGATCTAGTGCGCATGCATTGACCAATGCCTTGGTAGTCCCTCAATCCCTAGCCCTCAGATCTGTCCATTGGCCATCTGTCTCTTGGATGTTTGAGGGAGTATGGTGCACTGCAAGCTGAAATGTGCATGGGAATACCTGAAAGACAAAATTATTAAGAAAGTGTGGGACCTGGGACTCGAACCCAGGTCCTGGAGGAAATTGCTTTGCTTGCTTGCCACCACGCCATGTTGATCCATTTGTTATATGAATACAAAACAATAATAATAAAACAAAACGACAATTATTGGTCAGGAAAAAAATAAAATGCGTGCCATATTTGAATTAGCCAGTGGATGGATGCCACGCATCATCCCTGACCTCCCAACCGTGGCTAAAAGTCCCACTGCCTATACCAACGGACAGGAGTCCGTAGCTACAAGGTGGACCATCTCAAAAATCCCTCTCAGGCCACAAAAACGAATTCCAAGGGCATGGTTGAACTCGTCTCACCCTCCCGGTCACAACCATACCCTTCTTGGTGGTCAATTGTTCCTGAAATAAAAACACCCAAAACATCCAAGCAAAACCTAGCTATGGCGAATTGCAATACAGACCATATAAACGAAATCAAATAATGCAAAAAGCTTGGAAATGTTATGAGGATTACAAATATGCAGTTAGTTTTCTCAAACGATGCAAGAATAAGCCAAATCGATTTCAAGAATAGGGCTATGTTTCGTGAGACTTATAGTGCTTTAGAGTGCTTGAAAACGCGTGGTCTGCGTTGTAAAAGCTTCTGGAGATGATCAGCAGTCAATTGAGACAAGTCCCCAGTCCTGAAAATGCCTCTAGCTTGGACTTTGATCTCTCACTTTTTTTGTGAATTTTCCAAATATGATTTTGCCTCTCTCTGCCCTTTCCCACCCTTGTTTCGTATCCCTTGGCTTGCTTATGTAATGTGCTTTGTATTAGGTCAACAAAACTGATCCAAATCTTCTCCTATCAATGCCCGTGAATTGGATTTGATTCCCATTTACAAACTTGCCAAATTTGATTCCATTCAATCTTTTTGCACATGATTTGCCTTGGTACAAGTTTGGAGATATGCTAGCTGTCCATTGAAGCCTACAATCAATAAAAAATCTTTGGTTATCAATTTTTTTGATTTTATATGATTTACTTTGATTTAAAATGAATAAATTCAAATAAAAATAAAATAAAATAATAAAAGTGATATATGGACACATGGCTGAAGCTAGGGCACGTGGACAATGATGAAAACTTAAATCAAGTGGAAAAGAATGGGCCCATTTGACAAAATTTGAAGTTTTGGGGATAGTTGACTTTTGGCAATTTTGCAAAAAAGTCCAACTTCAACAATGCATAACTTCTTCAATTTTGAACTTTTGGAAGTATTCTTGGACTTTTTAGGAATCTTAAGATGTCCTCTAATCAACCCTTTTGGTCTCATCTCATTTTGATATTACATGATCAAGTTATAATCTTTGGAAAAAAATGTATTTTTGTTGACTTTCAAAAATGACCTATAATGTCCAAATTTATAACTTCTTATGAGTGCATTTTTTGATCTTGGGGTATGAAGATGGATTGTATTAAATTTCATCCTCTTCAAAATGATCTTTGTATGGGTCATTTCTCATAAAGTATGAGAAATTTATGCTTGGTCAAAGTTGAGTTGACTTTTCCTGTAAAACCCTAATTTAGCAAATTTTGAATCTTGATGAATCTTGAGAAATACTTGATGAATCATGATAAACCCTTGATAAAATGATGAAATATCCTTCAAAATGAGAATGTTGACAAAAAATCTTGAGGTTTGACTGTTTGTAGGTCACAGTTGACTTTTGCCCTAACATAGTCGATTTTTGGACCCTTTGAGCAATTGACTGAGCAAACTTCCTCTGCAAGGCTTAAAATTTTACATGGATGATCTTGAGAACATATTAGGACATTAGTGAGTACTTGAGATCATTTGGATTCAAGGATCTTGATGCAACATAAAACCCTAATTTAGGGTTGACTGCCTTAGGAGATAACTTGTTTGACCAACTCTTGAGCAAACTTGAGCAACTTGGAGATTTTTCTTGCAATGTTTTGAGAAATATGAGAGGGTAAGTTTTGGGGTACAACACTCAAGTCAATAGAAGCTTTCAGACCCAAAATGAACGCTTTGTATTCATCCATATTGTTCGTGCAATCGAAGCATAGTCTGGCAGTGAATGGAGTGTGGCAACCTTCAGGAGAGATGATCACAACACCATTTTCGTTACCTAAGGCGTTGGAAGCCCCATCGAATACTATAGTCCATCAGGATCCTTGTTCAGGTCCATCATACGGTCCAGGTTTTGCGCAATTGGTTACCAACATGATATTCTCGTCAGGGAAGTCGAAGTCCATATACTGATAATCATCCTCAGCTTAATGGGCCAAATGATCAGCTACTACGCTTCCTTTGATGGCCTTTTGAGTAGTATATTGAATGTCGTACTCAGTCAAGATCATTTTCCATCTGGCTATCTGTCCGGAAATGGCAGATTTCTCAAAAATGTACTTGATTAGGTCCATTTTAGAAATCAACAAAGTGGTATGAGTCAACATATACTATCTTAGCCGGTGAGCAGCCCATTCCAGAGTGCAACAAGTTTTCTCGAGCAGTGAATATTTGGCTTCACAGTCGGTAAACTTTTTGCTCAGGTAATAAATAGCATGCTCTTTTCGGCCAGACTGGTCATGTTGGCCCAAAACACACCCCATAGAGTTCTCTAGTACTGTCAAGTACATGATCAAGGGTATTCCTTCGACTGGAGGCATGAGAATAGGAAGCTCTTGTAGATATTCTTTGATTTTGTTGAAAGCAGCTTGGCACTCATCATTCCATCTGACTACCTGATCTTTCTTCAAGAGTTTGAAGAGTGGCTCACAAGTAGCAGTTAAGTGTGATATGAAGCGAGAAATGTAATTGAGACGACCCAAGAATCCTCTAACTTCCTTTTCAGAATGAGGGACTGACATTTCTTGGACGGCCTTTACCTTGGCATGATCAACTTCAATGCCTTTATTGCTGACAACAAAACCTATAAGCTTTCCAGATCGTACTCCAAATGTGCACTTGTTAGGGTTTAACCTCATCTTGTACTTTTTCAGCCTTTCGAATAGTTTGTACAAGTGATCAAGATGTTCTTCTTCAGTTTGTGATCTAGAAATCATATCGTCCACATATACCTCTATCTCATGATGTATCATGTCATGCAACAAAGCTACCATAGCTCTTTGATACGTTGCCCCTGCATTCTTCAATCCGAACGGCATGACCTTGTAGCAGAAGGTGCCCCATTGCATAACAGAAGTAGTCTTCTCCATATCTTCGGGAGCCATCCTTATTTGATTATAGCCTGAGAAACCATCCATAAATGAGAAGACTTTATGTTGAGCAGTATTATCTACCAAGACGTCAATGTGTGGTAGAGGGAAATCATCCTTGGGGATTGCCCTATTCAGATCCTTATAGTCTGCGCACATGCGAACTTTTCCATCCTTCTTCGGCACTGGCACCACATTAGCAACCCATTGGGGATAAGATGTCACAGCTAGGAACCTTGCATAAAACTATTTCATTACTTCATCCTTGATCTTCTCAGACATATCAGGCCTCATGCGACGAACCTTTTGTTTAACAAAAGGGCAGTCTTCTTTTCTCGGCAGACGATGAACTACGATGTCGGTATCCAAACTAGGCATATCATCATAAGACCAAGCAAATACTTCCACACAATCATGCAACATCTGAACCAACCTGCACTTAACACTGTCTTCTAAGTTAGCGTCGATCTTGATTTCCTTCTTATCTACCTCAGTACCTAGATTTATGACTTCAACTGACTCTTCGTGCAGTTGAATATCTTTTTCCTCTTGTAATAGAAGTCTGGCTAGTTCTCCCAGTATTCCACAATCTTCCTCTCCTTCGTCTTCGTCTTGGTTGATTGGACATTCGAAGTCATAGTCGGCAATAGTAGAGTCAATGGTAATAGAATCCATAGTGGATGAGGACCTGCAAGAATGTGTGTGTGTGTGTGTGTGTGTGTGTGTATGTGTGTGTGTGTGTGTGTGCATGTAAGATACATGGCTATTTTTTTTTTAAATGTATTTGAAAGAAAGGAAAGACAATGAACACAAATATTTGAATTCAAAAGAGTCCAATGTACTGAATGATTATATGATTAGATAAACATAAATAAAACCCTTGACAAATGGACCAAAGTGCCCCGGGCCAGGTACGTGGCTTAAAAGTCATTGTTTGAATATTATAGACAAAATGTTCTTGAATTGAAAGAAAAACAATAACAAGTAGATTACTCCTCAATGAAGGAGATGGGCACAAAGTCCTTTGTATGCCAATTCTTCAGCTCCATTGTAGTTGGATACACCCAATCTTCAAATGCAGTTTCTTCATCAGAATCACCCACAACATTAACTTCATTGACACCCTTGTCATGTTTTGGCATAGGAGCGGTGATTACATTCAGAGTTGGAGGAGGATCAAACTCAACAGTTTTGTTGTCAATTAAATCCTGGATTTTGTTCTTCAAGGCCCAGCATTGGTCAGTCTCATTCCCGGGGATACTTGAGTGGTAAGCACACTTAGCATTCGGATTATACTTTGGCGAAGAGGTATCAGGGTTGGAAGGAGGGTCGCACAATGTCACTAAATTAGCCTTTAGCAAATGTTGAAGGGCTTGAGACAGTGACATGCCTAACCTCGTAAATTGTCTTCTTGGAGTTTCAAAACGTTGATGATTTGCAGATGGTCTTGGAGTAGGAGTTGTATTGGAGATTCGGACGACGTTTACAGACGGATGATCATTCTTCTTGGTACAGGCCCTTGCCTCGTACACAGCATTGACTTCCTTCTTTGTAACAAAAGGTTTCTTGATAGGATTTGAAGTGGAGGCAGATGCCACGGAGATCTTCCCACTTTTATTGTTGCTTTCAACTCTTTCACCGGTTAAGATTAATTCAGTGAAACCAGAAGAAGAGCAGCCAACTAACAGATTAAAGAAGGGACCAAATAAAGTGCCCATGAACATGTCAATGTGCTCCCTATCATTCAAGGGTGGTTGAACCCTACTGGCGAGGTCTCTCGACTTTTGCGCATATTCCTTAAATCCTTCATTCTTTACCATAGCTGTTGTACCCCAAAATTTTCCCTCTCATTTACCAAGACTTTTCTCACAAGATCTCTTTGACTCAAGACTGGATTAGGGTTTGATCAGCTCAAGACATCTCATCTTGCACTGATGACCCAAAATTAGGGTTTGAGTTTGCACAAGGATTTTGGACTATCAATGCTTCATGTGACTTTCAAACATCATTAGGGATCCCTAAGATTGCTCATGACAAGTTTCAAGCCTTGAACCACATTTTTGATCAGTCAATTGGACAGTTGACCTAAAAATCAGCTATATTGGGTAAAAAGTCAACCATGGCCAATTTACAGTCAAACTTCATAATTTTTTATCCACATCAACATTTCAGACTCATATGTACCATTTGGTCAAGTTTGGATCACAATTCCTCAAGAAATTTGATCAAATCACAAAAAGGGCAAAATGGTCAAAATCAGGGTTTTGACTGAGGAAAGGCAATCTCTGACTTTTTAACCTAGAAAATGACCAATTGAGTTCAAGCATGATTTCAAGGATTCAATGGCAACATCTTGACTTGATCACATGGCTCAAAGCATCTCAAATGCATTGGATTGACAGATGAAATTTGCAGTCAACTGATCAAAAGTCAACTGTACACTAAAAAGTCAAACTTTGACTTTTTGGTCAAAATCAATTACCAAGGGTCATAATTCATCAAAATATTTCCAAATGTGAAACTTGTTCACCAAGAAAACCAAATTTGAAAATTAGGGTTTGAATTTGAAATTTTTCATAACTTAGAAATTTTCTAAGTATAAAAATTTTCTTATTTTTTCTCAACTTTACACCACTTTTACACCATGATGCATATTGATTCAAGGAAATTTCCCAACAGGAAAGTTGTAGACCTCCATGAAATCTATAACTTTTATTCACAAACTTTTCCCTAAAGATGCTTGGATCTCAAGATATAAATTTGTGAATACATGGTCATGAACCTCTTAACTTAGTGAAATTTTGCCCTAATTTAGGCAAGTTTTGGACCCAACTTCATGGCTACTTTTCACCTAGTTCCAAGAGGTATCTCAAAATGCATTTCAAATATAGATTATAGAGCATATTGCAAGCTTTCCAAAATATCAAAGAATTCCTCAAGATCATTTTTGAGTAGGGAGAATCGAAGAGAGGAAGTTGGCATTTTCTCACTTTTTGTTCAAGCCATTTCATGAAGAACCGAGTTGCAAATCAATGCTATGCTGGCTAATTCATGTTGTACAGGTCCTAAACTTGTTCCACACTCCTTAATTAAATGCTTACTCAGTTGACAAATCCTCTATCCATGCTTTTGAACCTTTACACAACTTGTAATTCCATTTATGGCAAAAAGGTTCCATTGCCATTTTCATAAAGAGAAACTTTTACAAACTTTGTAATCTTGAGCATTGGACCTGTCCCCTTGATACAAGTAAGTACCACAGACCAAAGGCAACTTGTAGGGAAGAAATACCAACCCTAAGCAAGCTGGTACAAGCATGTGAGTTTTGACTTGTCACTTTGCTTCAAGTACAAGAAAAGTTACAAAAAGGCTAGGGCTTGCACAACTGATAGAGAGCTGACTTAAAACCATTTCTATACTAATATGCAAAGAAGATACAACACATAACACGTTTGAAAAAGACCTGAAACTATCTCAAGCTAAAAAACACTCAAAACCTGTCAAAAATTACATATTCTGCACAAGCTCACTCATCCTCCATTTGGCTCGTGCGTTTTGTTTTTAGATCATTCCAACACCTTACATACTTGATATCAAACCTATCCAAACCATCATCCCTGTTCTGTATCCTCTTTTCCACCATCTGCCAGTGTTGACTTTGAAGCTTGCAGTTGGACTTGGTCAGGGAGTTCTAGCCACTTTCAGAGCAAGGCAAGGGTTGGAATAGATTCAGGGAAGCTTAAGGAAGCTCAAGCAAGCATTAGGCCTCCATTAAAGTTACTACATTTACATACACGATTCCAGCTGAAGGAGGTAAATTTTCAAACTCTATCTCCTTGTACATGCAACCTTAGGCCAGGATCTATGAATGAAAAATGTAGTTCTCATCATAATGAAGCTATACGTATCATTATCTTGCATTGATTTTACTTGTGTTAAGAGAATTTGGAAGTTGAAATCTCTGAAAATATTAGGTTAGAATTTAGGGCTTTTAAAATTCTCTTTGATCTTTGATAGTTAGATTACATAACTTATATGGTTGGATTCATGAGTTCAAATGCTACAATTTTCATGTTATAAGTTTTCATTTTTATGGAGGCATGAGGAAGTTACAGAGGATCCGGCCAAGGCTTGAGGAAGAAGATGAAACAGGGCAAGGACACGTTTTGTAATATATTGTTTTTGTTTCAGTAAAGACAATGGATGTATGGCCACCCCAGTGGTAAAGCAGCGCGCTGGTGAGACCCATGTCCTGGGTTCGAACCTGCGCGCTACTTTTGCATTTTGGCATTTTTCCTTTTCAGTTTTTTTGACATGTTTTTGCAGGTTAGGCTTGTTTTTGGGCCAGAGCTTTTTTTACTAATCTCATCACCATTGACTTGCTATCTTACCCCCTGCCAACTCTTTCTACATTTTATTATATTATTTGTTTTATTTATATATTTAATATTTTAAATATTTCTTTTAAAGCATAAAAAATCTTTAAAAATTTAAATTAATAATATTGCACTTTTATTATATTTTTTTAATATTTCTCACATAAAATATATTTTATTTTAAATAGGGTATCACTTATTTTCTTAATAAATTTGTAAATATAATTAAATATACTTAGTTTATTTATTTTTGCATTTCATACTTATAAATACTTATTCTTGTATATATTTACTTTTTTATATTTCTTTATATAATATTATTTATTATTTTCATACAAAAATACATAAAATAATACATATAGAAACATTATTTTCTTTTAAACAAAAATTAGGGTTTAACCCCTTTCAAAAATTAAACCTTTTTCCTTATATTTTTAGGTTTAGATTAAATATTCTTTTACATGAAAATAAAACACAAAAAACCTTTTTACATGTACATTGTATTACATTTTAAACATTGTATTATATTTATCTTAATTCGCACAAATTCGATTTGGTTGTAATAATGTATTTAGCTTTGTATTTGTGCAAAACCCCATTCAAACTTGTATTCCCCCCTCCCATAAAATTGTTGTAATAGCTTAGTATATTTACATTACACAATTTATCGCTTTCATATGCCATGATTAGTAATTAGGGTTTGTATGACAAGAATAAAAAAAAACAAATAGAACACCTTAAGTACAAGACAAAATCAAAAGCATGAAGATGACACACTTGCACACAAGCACCCTTAGGGTTTCTCCCACTTGGTTTCCTAAAATAAAATGGTCATGTTACGCATGCGAAGTATCTTGGCAAAATAAACAAATATAAGATCAAAGTCCCTCGATGACGCTATTCAAAAAGTTGCCTTACAAAAATGATCTTGGTCCCTCAAAATGCTAAGATACTTTGCAAACATTGCTAATCATGGTTATACAATGACCCGCGTCCGTCCCGTTTACATCCAAAGATAGGGTTGCTTACCAAATCAATGGTAAGACAACAATGTCAAAGGAATAGAAAATACATAGGAAAGACATTTGAGTAGGTAGATAGCTTCTAGTTACTTGCTCCTTTTCAAACAACAAATCCTTGCTATTTTTCAAAACAAACACACACACATTTCAAAACATCTTACAAGTATTGAAAACATTTTCAAAAAGACAAACATATTTGTATACATTCTTACGAACGAGAATCATTACAAAGATTGCCTAAACGAATGGCCTCTTTTACAAAATACTTTCAAAATCACACCAAACACAGTTTCGAACAAACAAAAGCAAGTGATCTAAAGCAAGTAACTAAGAGCCCATGGAAAGCCATGGATGAAAAGGGTGCTAATACCTTCCATTTTCATAATCTACCCCCCCCCCCGAACTCAAGAAACAATCTCAAAGGTCTTTCCTGTGCTTTTTCACCTTTCCTTTTGGATAAAAGAAAAGTCGGTGGCGACTCTTGCTAACCACAACATTTGCGATAAAAATGCAAAACCTCAAGTCAGTTTTCCCACCGCATCATAGAATTGGCGACTCTGCTGGGGAATTATTTATAAAAAGTGGGGTTACCTTAGGGTTTAGATCACATTTATTTGCTTACATTGTTTGACTTGTTTGCTTTATATTATGGTTCTTTGTTTGGGTTTGAATCCTCCACCCAGATTTGGGAAACATTATAGGTAAATAGCAATACATTATGGAAACTGTGCGGGGTATACCGACATGGTCTAAGCAATAGCTATGTTAGTGTGACATATTTGTGGGTACCGGTAGCCTTTGAGTTAATCAAAGAGAATACGGGGCCGCTGAGTGATGTCATAAAGCACTAATGAACTTATAGAACCCTTTACTTGACCAACTTGGACTTTAGGATGTAGTGAGATGACCGGATTTGGTGCAGTCCGAAGTTGGTAGATACTCGATACTACACTCATTGAGGGTTGGTTTCTTGTGATATTTCGGTCTCCATTAAAGAGGCTTGAGCTGAAACAATGACTAAGGAAACAATCCAGTGATGTTGAGCTCCTTATAACCCGGTTACTATTATTAGGACAGGTTGAGCCAACTAAACTTCAAGAGGGTACGTACCTATAAAACCCCATGCAAGCCTAAACTAAGAACTTGTTTGATTTGCTTGTATATGCATACTTGTACATAACATCATGAACATCATATGCATTCGCTAACCATTTCAAGGATTTTGGAGATTCATCTTTGTTCTTGTTTTGTAGGATATGGATTCACTTCGCAGAAAAACTATCCAAATCAACCTTGTAAGAATTCCTCCACAACTCAAGGAGCTAGCTTCAAGGATCCCCGAGAACTCTCCATTCACCGAGAGGCATGGTCGTCTACTCAACTTGGTCACCTCCAACATAGAGGAGGATATGATGAAAGTTCTCTTCCAGTTCTTTGACCCTTTGCATCATTGCTTCACATTCCCTGACTATCAGCTTGTGCCTACTTTGGAATAATTCTCTCAAATCTTAGGATTCCTATTCTTAATCAACTACCTTTCAACGGTACAGAAAGAGATCCAAAGCCATAAGAGATTGCTCAAGCCCTGCACTTGAACTCATCTGATGTCACAACTCATTGGGAAACTAGAAGTGGTGTCAAAGGCTTCTTGGCAAAGTTTCTGTTTGAGAAGGCCCAAAGCTGTTGGAATTATCTAGACTTGCAAGCTTTTAAGGAGATTGTGGATCTTCTCATCTATGGGATGGTCTTGTTCCCCAATCCTGACCAACTCATAGATGTGAGCACCGACAAGATCTTCATGTCATGCAATCCAGTGCCTACATTACTAGGGGATATCCTACACTCTTTTCACACTCGTACAATGAGGAAAAGAGGGGTCCTGATGTGTTGCACTCCCCTCCTGGCAAGATGGTTTATTTCTCATCTTCCCCAATCAGTCTTAAGGAATGAACAAGGTTTAAGGTGGTCACAAAGGTTAATAACGCTAAAACATTCAGATATTCATTGGTGCTCTCGATCCAAAGAGAGTGTTATCATTATTGACCGTTGTGGGGAATTCCCTAATGTACCTCTACTTGGCATTAGGGGAGGCATCACCTACAACCCTTGATTGGCTCTAAGATAGTTTGGTTATGCCCGAAGGGATAGCCCATATGATATGCTGATTCAAGGCTTGGTTTTCGACTACGACAACTAAGATCAGGGTTTCGCCAGAGATTCATCCGAGCTTGGAGGATGCTAAACAAGGTGGATAGCAAGACTTTGGGACACAAGAATTCCATCCCTCTTGAGCCTTACCTCAAGTGGGTACGAACCCACGCCCAAAGTCTTATGATGCCTTATCCTTCCATTCTCCCAGTAATTATTGAGCATGTTAAGGAAGGAGAAGTTCCATACACTATCCTACATCCTGACATGCCCACATCACTCAAAGATCTACAAAGGGATTGGATCCAACTCAAAGGAGAGCGAGATACTTTCGAAGCCCAATTCTACGCAAGCGAGAAGAAGGTTTTAGAACTCACTAGGCTACTTCATAAGGAGCAGGCTCTGAATACTTACATTGCACCAAAGAGGATGCACAATGTCTTTTTATCTTAGAATTTTGTATTATTTTTCCCAAGGGGAATTGATGTACTCAAATTCTATCTTATTAATATAACGTGTGTTTCTTTTTGTTTAAAACAAATTTGAATTTTTAAATCCTTGAAAGCATTGCATGTATACATATCATTCATCATAAACATAAACAGGTCTTTGCAACAGATTTCCTCATCTCTCTACTGTTTATTTCAGTAAGATGGATCTCGAACAGACGGTCAAATATCTTCAAGCTCAAAACATGCAGTTTCAACAATTGCTCATGACCCTAGCCAAGGGGCAGGATGAATTGAAGACTCTGTTATCTGAAGAGAGAAGGAAGAAACCAAAGAAAGCCACTGGGGTTCTGAATATGGGGAGAAGATTTCAAGGACAGACTAGAAGGACTATGAATTTTGCAACCACTTCCGGGGAAGGAGAAGGAAAGGGAAAAGAAACGACAGTACCATCAGAATCTGAAGAAGAGAAGGAAGAAGAAGACTACTCTGAAGAGCAGTACCCTCCGGATGATGATAAGTACAAACACCTTGAAGAGCGTTTAAGCGCTATGGAAATCTAGAGAGTACCGGGTCTAGATTTTGAAGAGTTGGGGCTGGTGTTAGGAATTGTAATCCCACCAAAGTTTAAGGTGCCATTATTTGCCAAATATGATGGGGTGTCATGTCCTAAAATGAACCTCCGATCATACGTCAGGAAGATTCAGCCGCACTCTATCGATAAAGACTTGTGGGTCCACTTTTTCCAAGACAATTTATCAGGAACGCAACTTGATTGGTTTTACCAATTGGAAAGGGCCGACGTCCACAATTGGGAAGACCTGGCCGCAGCTTTCTATAAACAATACCAGTACAACACCGATATGGCGCCTACCCGTACTCAACTTCAGAGTATGGCTATGGCTTCAAATGAGGGCTTCAAAGATTACGCGCAAAAGTGGAGAGATCTAGCCGGATGAGTGCAACCCCCTCTGTCTGAAAGGGAGTTGGTGGACATGTTCTTGGGAACTCTATCGGGCCCTTTCTTCAATCATCTAATTGGAAGTTCATCTGTTGGATTCACTGAATTGATATTAACAGGAGAAAGGGTGGAAGCTGGTATAAGAAGTGGGAAGATTCAGAAAGACTCGTCTGCCTCTACAGCCATGAAAAAACCCTTCAGTGGAAAGAAGGAGGTATCTACTGTGTATCCATAAAGAAACCAAGGAAGAGCTGAGCGCCGACCAATGGTAGGGGTCGTTATGATCCCAAAATCTACATCTGATCAACCAAGGAGTAACCAACCAAGGGTGGAAAGGACAGTCCGACAATTCACCATAATTAATATGACTCTAGCCCAGTTTTTACCACATCTGCTGAAATCTAACTTGGCAACTTTGAAGGAAGCCCCAAAGAATCCCAACATCACGTCCCCTCATTATCATCTGAATGCCAGATGCGCATACCATTCCGAAAGCCCGGGCCACGACACCAATAACTGTTGGGCTTTGAAGAACAAGATTCAAGACCTCATAGATGCAAAGGAGATTGAGTTTGAGGCGCCAGAGAAACCAAATGTCATTTCCGCTCCCATGCCTAGACATGGTCACAACGCCAATGCTATCGAGGAAGATTTGTTTGTTGCTACAGTAGATGAACTCTTGACCCCACTCCCGATCATCAAGTTGAATTTGTTGAAGGCTGGTATATTCCCAGGTTGTGATAAAGATTGTCATGTTTGCCTATCCTCATCATTTGATTGCCCTCTGTTGAAGACAGGTATCCAACTATTGATTGACAACCAAGAAATTTTGTTTGAAAATGCTCCTGTTTCACCCGTTCCAATTAAAGAAGTTTCAATCATAACCATATATGTCAATCCTTCCAGGGTCCCCAAAAGGCCCGTTAGGATTACATCAACTCCAAAGACGACTTCGCTCATAATTACAATGCCCGGGCCGGTCCCATACGAATCAGATAAAACAGTACCATGGAATTACGGTGGAGAAATCTACTACCATGGTGTTAAACAAGATGGGTTGACCATCGAAGAAGAAAGCTCCGAAGAAGAAAGTTCCAACATTAGCAATATTGTCGGAACTAGTAAGATTACCCGTAGTGGTAGAGTCTTCTCTCCAGAGATTGCCCCTCTAAAGGCAGTTTTTGGACCCGTGGTTGTTCCGAAGATTACCTCTGTACCAGTGATTATACCTGCAAGTGTACCTACTGACAAAAATGACACGATCCCTATTGTTGTCCCCATCAACACTTTTACTGCCGAAGATCAAGGGAAAGGCATTCAAGAAGATCCTGTCCAGACGAAGGCTCAATCACTAGCTATCCCCGAAACATCCAAGAAGGAAATGGAAGAAATTATGAGGATAATAAAGAAAAGTGATTATGATGTGGTTGAACAGTTGGGGAAAACTCCCTCCAAGATCTCCATGCTAGCCTTGTTGCTGTGCTCCGAGGCACATGCAAAAGCTCTGGTAAAATTTTTGAAGACAGCCCATGTGCCACAAGAGACGTCTGCTGACCAATTCCAAGATTGTATGGCCAGTTTTACAGCTGATAACGGCCTAGGCTTCTCTGATGCTGATTTGACACCCAGAGGGAGAAAACACAATGAGGCTTTGCATGTCTCTGTGGATTGTAGAGGAACGACTATGTCCCATGTCTTGGTGGATACGGGATCATCTTTGAACGTCTTACCAAAGAAATCCCTTGATAGATTGGATTGCGAAGGGCTGACATTAAAACCCAGTAACATAGTTGTGAGAGCATTTGGTGGTTTGAAGAGGATGGTCCACGGGGAGGGGGACATCCCGATAAAGGTGGGAACCCAGATTTTCAACTCAACCTTCTATGTGATGGACATCTGTCCCTCTTACTTCTGTCTGTTAGGACGCCCCTGGATCCATAATGTCGGTGTTGTCACCTCCACACTACATCAGATGCTGAAATACCCGGTCCAAGGAAAGATCATAATTGTCCATGGAGAGGAGGAGTACATGATTATTCATCTAAATTCATTCCGATATGTGGAGCTGGATGGTGAGTTCATTGAAACCCCTTTCCAACATTTTGAATAAGTCTCTCAAGAAGTAGCGGTAACCAAGGCGGTATCCTCGATTCCCAACATCACAAGACCTCCTCTTCGGATGTCATCTCTAAAGGACGCTAAAGCAGTAGTGGAAGAGGGTGGATGCACCATCTGGGGGCAGCTTCCAGACATCTCGTATAAATCAGACAAGTTTGGCTTGGGGTTTACTTCAATTGCTCAGAAGGTTGTGCGTTGTGCCCGTGCTGGAGGGCCACCTTTGAAGATTAGTAACCGAGAGGTCAACACAGTGGAAGATGTTGAAGAATATGGCAACTTGGAAGATTGGATATATCCTACTGTCAATGGAGGACTCCGCAATTCGGAAGCCAGAGACTTTGTCCCAATAACTTTCATCTCTCAGTAATCTATCTTTTACATTCCTGTTGGACTTGTAATATTCACAAACAATTCGCACTTTAAAAACCTTGTGTCTTACCCGAGGCACAACGGTCCATTTGTAAGGGTTTTTATTTCATCTTCATATGACATTCAATGAATCATGGACGTTTTTCCACATACAAACTTTTTGTGCCCATTCTTTTTTCTTTTACATGTTATTGTTTAAAGATGGCTATACCCTTACACACACCCACGCTCACAAATGAAGGTACCCTTCCATTCTGAATCCCATGGGTAATGATACTGCTATAGCCTTCAGTAACTCTGAAGATCCAATCTATCAAGCCGAAAACGAAGGTGAAGAAGATTGTGAAGTGCCAGGGGAATTGGCCAGACTACTACAACAAGAGGAAAGAGCTACTCAACCTCATGAGGAACCGTTGGATACAATCAACTTGGGTACTGAGGAAGATAAAAAGGAAATCAAAGTGGGTGCCAACCTAGAGCCGAGTGTCAAGGAGCATCTAACTCAGCTATTGCATGATTATGTTGAGATCTTTGTCTGGTCATACGAAGACATGCTGGGACTTGATACAGACATCATGGTACATCGTCTACCCACAAGAGAAGACTGTCCACCAGTGAAACAGAAAGTTCGTCGCATGAGGCCTGACATGTCAGAGAAGATCAAAGCAGAAGTCATGAAGCAGTTCAATGCTGGATTCTTAGCCGTCACTTCCTATCCTCAATGGGTTTCCAACATTGTTCCCGTGCCTAAAAAGGACGGAAAGTATGGATGTGCGTAGATTATAGAGATTTGAACAGGGCCAGCCCTAAAGATGATTTTCCACTTCCCCACATTGACATCCTGGTTGACAATACAGCCCAACACAAAGTATTTTCTTTCATGGATGGATTCTCAGGTTATAACCAAATCAAAATGGCACCTGAGGACATGGAGAAAACTACATTTGTCACGCAGTGGGGCACATTCTGTTACAAAGTGATGCCATTCGGACTGAAGAATGCAGGAGCAACCTATCAACGCGCCATGGTAGCTTTGTTTCATGATATGATACATCATGAGATAGAGGTCTACGTAGATGACATGATAGCCCGATCACAAACTAAAGAAGAGCATCTTGATCACTTGCAAAAGTTGTTTGTAAGGTTGAAAGAGTACAAGTTAAGATTGAATTCAAACAAGTGTACATTCGGAGTCCGATCCGGTAAACTCTTAGGTTTCATCGTCAGCAACAAAGGCATCGAAGTTGATCCTGCCAAGGTTAAAGCGATACAAGAAATTCATGCTCCTTGCACTGAGAAGGAAGTCAGAGGATTCTTGGGACGCCTGAACTATATTGCCAGATTCATTTCTCACCTGACAGCTACTTGTGAGCCAATCTTCAAACTATTGAAGAAAGATCAAGTAGTTAGATGGAATGACGAATGTCAGTTTGCTTTTGACAAGATCAAGGAGTACTTACAAGAGCCTCCTGTTCTGATGCCGCCAGTCGAGGGAAGACCACTGATCATGTATCTGGCCGTTTTAGAGAATTCAATAGGGTGTGTATTGGGGGCAGCATGACGAGTTTGGCCGAAAAGAGAATGCTATTTACTACCTGAGCAAAAATTTTACCGACTGTGAAACCAGATATTCACTGCTCGAGAAAACTTGTTGCGCTCTGGCATGGGCTGCTCGCTGGCTAAGACAGTATATGTTGACTCATACAACTTTGTTGATATCTAAGATGGATCCGATAAAGTACATCTTTGAGAAGCCTGCTCTGTCTGGAAGAATAGCTAGATGGCAGATGATCTTAACAGAATATGACATACAGTACACTACCCAGAAAGCTATAAAAGTCAGTGTACTAGCCGATCATCTTGCACATCAAGCTGTAGAAGATTATCAGTCCATGAAGTTTGAATTCCCGGATGAAGACATCATGGCATTAGACAACTGTGAAGAAATCAAACCATATGACGGACCTATACAAGGATCCCGATGGACCCTGTTCTTTGATGGGGCATCCAATGCACTTGGTAATGGTATCGGCGTTGTACTCATATCTCCGGAAGGGTGCCATACTCCCTTCACTGCCAGACTTTGCTTCAATTGTACGAACAACATGGCAGAATATGAAGCATGCATATTTGGTCTCAAGGCTGCCATAGACTTGGGAATTAAATATTTAGATGTGTTTGGAGATTCAGCTTTGGTCATCAGTAAGATCAAAGGAGAATGGGACACTAAGCACCCAAACCTTATCCCTTACAAAGAACATGTTTTGACATTGTTACCACATTTCGAGCAGATTACCTTCGAGCACTTCCCACGAGAAGAAAATCAGCTAGCAGATGCTCTAGCCATGATGTCATCTATGTTTAAACTTAATTGGGATAAGGAGGCTATCCATATCACCATTGAACGAATGGATGAACCAGCACACTGTCACGAGATTAATACTAAAGAAATAGTGGACCGGCCTTGGTTTCATGAAGTCAAGAGGTATCTCGAGGCTCAGGAATATCCAGAAGGAGCTTCAATCAATGGTAAGAAGTTCTTAAGGAGATTCTCTGCTAAGTTCTTCCCGAGTAATGGCATCCTGTACAAACGCAACCGTGACTCCATTCTAGTCCGATGTGTGGATAAGATTGAGGCTGAAAAAATCATGGCTGAATTACATGAAGGTACCTTTGGCACCCACTCCAGTGGGCTTACGATGGAGAAGAAAATCCTACGGGCAGGCTATTACTGGTCTACCATGGAAACAAATTGCTATCAACACTCCTGGACCTGTCATAAGTTCCAAATTTATGTGGACAAGGTGCACGTACCTCTGGTTCCTCTAAATGTCTTGACGACTCCTTGGCCCTTTGCTATGTGGGGAATCGATATGATTGGGGAGATCAAGCCTACAACCTCCAATGGACACCGCTTTATTCTAGTGGCCATTGATTATTTTACAAAATGGGTCGAAGCAGCTTCCTTTGCCTCCGTTACCAAGAATGTTGTTGCCCGCTTCATCAAGCAGAATCTCATTTACCGGTATGGTATCCCCGAAAGGATCATCACTGATAATGGTACAAACCTTAACAACACTATGATCACCGCCTTGTGCGAGCAGTTCAAGATTCAAAATCACAATTCATCCCCCTATCGGCCAAAGATGAATGGTGCAGTCGAAGATGCTAATAAAAACATTAAAAAGATCATACAAAAAATGACAGTCACCTACAAGGACTGGCATGAGATGCTGCCATTTGCTATCCATGGGTACTGTACCACGGCCCGCACATCAACTGGGGCAACACCATATTCTTTGGTTTATGGCATGGAGGTTGTCTTGCCTATCGAGGTTCAGATCCCCTCTTTGAGAATTATGAGGGATGTAGGTTTGAATGAAGACGATTGGATCCAGACTCGACTTGATCAACTAAACTTAATTGATGAAAAGAGACTCATTGTTGTTTGCCATGGTCAGATGTATCAAAAACGGATGATCAAGGCTTTCAACAAGAAAGTTAGACGCCAAGTATATCAAGTTGGAGATCTAGTGATCAAACGCATTATCTTACCACAAAGTGATCCCAGGGGAAAATGGACTCCTACCTATGAAGGACCATTTGTAATCAAGAACATCTTCTCCGGTGGGGTAATGATCTTAACCACCATGGACGATGACGATTTGCCATACCCTGCGAACACTAACATAGTCAAAAGATACTACGCATAAGAGACCCGCTAGGTTGACATACCTAGGGAAAAAAAAGGGCATCCCGGCGAACCAAAAGGTTCAGGCAAAAATTAGGGATAAAATAAAAAAATCTGTACACCCGGCAATTTGAAAACCCGAAAGGGCGACTTGGGCAAAAAAGGGTTTCCCGGTGGACTGAAAACCCGAAAGGGCGATCCAGGCAAAAGTTAGGGAATTAAAGCGTATGACTATGTCCTGTTGGATCACTTTGAAGACAATCTCTCCACTGACAAACCCGAGGTTTCTGATCAATCCAATCATCTTCGGACGAAGCAACAGATAAACAAGATATTCAGAGATACAAAGGCTATAACAGAATGGGAACCCCATGGGATTATCCCACATAGCTGTCTTTCTTTGTATAAATTTTTTTTCTTACTTTTATGGCACCATCCTCTTACTAGGATGTTTGTCTCTTTTGTACGAAATACTTATTCAAAGTAAATACAAAGACATCTCTTTAAAGTACAGAAAATTGTTTGTCTTTTTCCTTTACAATTGTGTTTTATTTGCAAAAACGTCTAATGATTCATTAATGAACATATGCATTTGAACATAATTACTGTTTACAAATAAACAAAAAGGACAATTACTGATAGGTTGAAGGAACAGGAAAACATTCCTAGACCACTCCATATTCCCCACAGAGTTTTCAATAATCCCCAGCGGGACAAAACTCCCAACTACCCAACAGAACGAAGCTTCTAGTTTATCAATCCCTGGTGGAAACCATCCAGTTCCTCCAAATCCCCCAGCAAGTTATTTGAAACCTGAAGTCCATTCGGACAGCAGCTGATTTCTGATACTCCCCAACGGAAAAAGACTCCCATTCATTAATCCCCAGTAGAAGTCATCAAAATTCTCTGGGTTCCCTAAGTAGACTCCTCAAACGGTATATGGCATTGCTCTCACAACATAATTTTTGTCAATACTCCAACCTCAAGAATTTACATATCCTCGGCAGCAGGCAAGGATTTATTTTCCTCAGTAATACAGCAAATCAGCTTACATGCGCATATATTACATCCATATATCATAAACATTGATAAAATACATATATTGCATCATACATTTCATGCAACATAATTTTGTGTTCCAACTAACATTTTACCCTTTTCAGGATAAGATTAACAGCTACTGTTAAACAATGTACAATCAGATACAGTTCAGATACGCTCCAGATACGGATGCCATTTTGTTACTCATTCAGATTTCAACTATCAGATACAGTTCAGATACGCTCCAGACATGGAAGCCATTCTTTTACTCATTCAGATTTCAAATTCAGATACAGTTCAGATACGCTCCAGATACGGATGCCATTTTGTTACTCATTCAGATTTCAACTATCAAATACAGTTCAGATACGCTCCAGATACGGATGCCATTTTGATACTTATTCAGATTCCAGCTATCAGATACAGTTCGGATACGCTCCAGACACAGATGTCCTTCTGATACTCATTTGGATTTCAAATTCAGATACAGTTCAGATACGCTCCAGATACGGATGCCATTCTGTTACTCATTATTTCAGCTTACAACTTACAATTCAAAAAACATTCTTGGATGTCATCTACAAGCCCATCTCCAGCAAGATTCTATCACTTCTCCAAATGGCATCTTTAAGCCCATTCCCTCAACTACACCCAATCGAGTGCAAATTTATGGGCACTCTAGTGTCCAATCATATTTCACCTTCGAGTCACGAATGGAAAAACTCGCCAATCTAACTCTTCATGTTTAAGAAGATTGAACAGGGGCAGCTGTTGTACCCTAAAATTTGCCCTCTCATTTACCAAGACTTTTCTCATAAGATCTCTTTGACTCAAGACTGGATTAGGGTTTGATCAGCTCAAGACATCTCATCTTGCACTGATGACCCAAAATTAGGGTTTGAGTTTGCACAAGTATTTTTGGACTATCAATGCTTCATGTGACTTTCAAACATCATTAGGGATCCCTAAGATTGCTCATGACAAGTTTCAAGCCTTGAACCACATTTTTTATCAGTCAATTGGACAGTTGACTTAAAAATCAACTGTATTGGGTAAAAAGTCAACCATGGCCAATTTAAAGTCAAACTTCATAATTTTTTATCCATATCAAATTTTAGACTCATATGTACCATTTTGTCAAGTTTGGATCATAATTCCTCAAGAAATTTGATCAAATCACAAAAAGGGCAAAATGGTCAAAATTAGGGTTTTGACTGAGGAAAGGCAATCTCTGACTTTTTAACCTAGCAAATGAACAATTGAGTTCAAGCATGATTTCAAGGATTCAATGGAATCATCTTCACTTAATCACATGGCTCAAAGCATCTCAAATGCATTGGATTGACATATGAAATTTGCAGTCAACTGATCAAAAGTCAAATGTACACTGAAAAGTCAAACTTTGACTTTTTGGTCAAAATCAAGTACCAAGGGTCATAATTCATCAAAACATTTCCAAATGTGAAACTTGTTCACCAAGAAAACCAAATTTGAAAATTAGGGTTTGAATTTGAAAATTTTCATAACTTTGAAATTTTCTAAGTATAAACATTTTCTTATTTTTTTCTCAATTTTACACCACTTTTACACCATGATGCATATTGATTCAAGGAAAGTTCCCAACAGGAAAGTTGTAGACCTACATGAAATATATAACTTTTATTCACAAACTTTTCCCTAAAGATGCTTGTATATCAAGATATAAATTTGTGAATACATGGTCATGAACTTCTTAACTTAGTGAAATTTTGCCCTAATTTAGGCAAGTTTTGGACCCAACTTCATGGCTACTTTTCACCTAGTTCCAAGAGGTATCTCAAAATTCATTTCAAAGATGGATTATAGATCACATTGCAAGCTTTCCAAAATGTCCAAGAACTCCTCAAGATCATTTTTGAGTAGGGAGAATCGAAGAGAGGAAGTTGGCATTTTCTCACTTTTTGTTCAAGCCATTTCATGAAGAACCGAGTTGCAAATCAATGTTATGCTGGCTAATTCATGTTGTACAGGTCCTAAAATTGTTCCACACTCATTAATTAAATGCTTACTCAGTTGTCAAAGCCTCTATCCATGCTTTTGAACCTTTACACAACTTGTAATTCCATTTACGGCAAAAAGGTTCCATTGCCATTTTCATAAAGAGCAACTTTTGCAAACTTTGTAATCTTGAGCATTGGACATGTCCCCTTGATACAAGCAAGTACCACAGACCAAAGGCAACTTGTAGGGAAGAAATACCAACCCTAAGCAAGCTGGTACAAGCATGTGAGTTTTGTCTTGTCACTTTGCTTCAAGTACAAGAAAAGTTGCAAAAAGGCTAGGGCTTGCACAGCTGATAGAGAGCTGACTTAAAACCATTTCTATACTAATATGCAAAGAAGATACAACACATAACACGTTTGAAAAAGACCTGAAACTCTCTCAAGCTAAAAAACACCCAAAACCTGTCAAAAATTGCAGATTCTGCACAAGCTCGCTCATCCTCCATTTGGCTCGTGCGTTTTGTGTTTAGATCATTCCAACACCTTACACATTTGATATCAAACCTATCCAAACCATCATCTCTGTTTTGTATCCTCTTTTCCACCATCTGCCATTGTTGACTTTGAAGCTTGCAGTTGGACTTGGTCAGGGAGTTCTAGCCACTTTCAGAGCAAGGCAAGGGTTGAAATAGATTCAGGGAAGCTCAAGGAAGCTCAAGAAAGCATCAGGCCTCCATTAAAGTCACTACATTTCCATACACGATTCCAGCTGAAGGAGGTAAATTTTCAAACTCTATCTCCTTGTACAGGCAACCTTAGGCCACGATCTGTGAATGAAAAATGTAGTTCTCATCATAACGAAGCTATACATATCATTATCTTGCATTGATTTTACTTGTGTTAAGAGAATTTGGAAGTTGAAATCTCTGAAAATATTAGGTTAGAATTTAGGGCTTTTAAAATTCTCTTTGATCTTTGATAGTTAGATTTACATAACTTATATGGTTGGATTTGTGAGTTCAAATGCTACATTTTTCATGTTATAAGTTTTCATTTTTATGGAGGCATGAGGAAGTTACAGGGAATCCGACCAAGGTTTGAGGAAGAAGATGAAACAGGACAAGGACGCGTTTTGTAATATGTTGTTTTTGTTTCAGTAAAGACAATGGATGTATGGTCACCCCAGTGATAAAGCAGCGCGCTGGTGAGACCCATGTCCTGGGTTCGAACCTGCGCGCTACTTTTGCATTTTGGCATTTTTCCTTTTCAGTTTTTTTGACATGTTTTTGTAGGTTGGGCTTGTTTTTGGACCAGAGCTTTTTTTTACTAATCTCATCACCACTGACTTGCTATCTTACCCCCTGCCAACTCTTTCTACATTTTATTATATTATTTGTTTTATTTATATATTTAATATTTTAAATATTTCTTTTAATGCATAAAAAATCTTAAAAAATGTAAATTAATAATATTGCACTTTTATTATTATTATTTTTAATATTTTTCACATAAAATATATTTTATTTTAAATAGGATATCACTTATTTTCTTAATAAATTTGTAAATATAATTAAATATACTTTGTTTATTTATTTTTGCATTTCATACTTATAAATACTTATTCTTGTATATATTTAATTTTTTATATTTCTTTATATAATATTATTTATTATTTTCATACAAAAATATATAAAATAATACATATAGAAACATTATTTTTTTTTAAACAAAAATTAGGGTTTAACCCCTTTCAAAAATTAAACCTTTTTCCTTATATTTTTAGGTTTAGATTAAATATTCTTTTACATGAAAATAAAACACAAAAAACCTTTTTACATGTACATTGCATTACATTTTAAACATTGTATTATATTTATCTTAATTCACACAAATTCGATTTGGTTGTAATAATGTATTTAGCTTTATATTTGTGCAAATCCCCATTCAAACTTGTATTCCCCCCTCCCATAAAATTGTTGTAACAGCTTATTATATTTACATTACGCAATTTATCGCTTTCATATGCCATGATTAGTAATTAGGGTTTGTATGACAAGAATAAAACAAAACAAATAGAACACCTTAAGTACAAGACAAAATCAAAAGCATGAAGATGACACACTTGCACACAAGCACCCTTAGGGCTTCTCCCACTTGGTTTCCTAAAATAAAATGGTCATGTTACGCATGCGAAGTATCTTGGCAAAACAAACAAATATAAGATCAAAGTCCCTCGATGACGCAATTCAAAAAGTTGCCTTACAAAAATGATCTTGGTCCCTCAAAATGATAAGATACTTTGCAAACATTGATAATCATGGTTATACGATGACCCACGCCCGTCCCGTTTACATCCAAAGATAGGGTTGATTACCAAATCAATGGTAAGACAACAATGTCAAAGGAATAGAAAATACATAGGAAAGACATTTGAGTAGGTAGATAGCTTCTAGTTACTTGCTCCCTTTCAAACAACAAATCATTGCTATTTTTCAAAACAAACACACACACATTTCAAAACATCTTACAAGTATTGAAAACATTTTCAAAAAGACAAACATCTTTGTATACATTCTTACGAACGAGAATCATTACAAAGATTGCCTAAACGAATGGCCTCTTTTACAAAATACTTTCAAAATCACACCAAACACAATTTCAAACAAACAAAAGCAAGTAATCTAAAGCAAGTAACTAAGAGCCCATGGAAAACCATGGATGAAAAGGGTGCTAATACCTTCCCTTTTCATAATCTACCCCCAGAACTCAAGAAACAATCTCAAAGGTTTTTCCTGTGCTTTTTCACCTTTCCTTTTGGATAAAAGAAAAGTTGGTGGTGACTCTTGCTAACCGTAACATTTGCGATAAAAATGCAAAACCTCAAGTCAGTTCTCCCACCGCATCACAATAGCCATATCTTGTAATTGAACCCTCGTTGGCGCCAAGTCGGTGTTATATTGATACCGATGGTAGAAGGCGGTAGCTAAATCCTCCCAAGTATTGATACGAGAACCATCTAATTGATAAAACTATTCAAGTTACGTTCCAGCCAAGCTCTCTTGGAAAAATTGAACACATAGCTTCTTATCAGCAGTGGGCGGCTATATCTTGCGCACATAAGATTTCAAATGGAGTTTTGGACAAGAAACTCAATCGTACTTTGCAAAGACTGGTATTTTGAATTTGTGGGGGATGAGTACCCCATAGATCAAACCCAAATCATCAAAATCTAAACCGGGGACGGCCTAGATTTCAACAGCTTTTAATTTGTCTTCTAACTGCTTATATTTGATATCAGCGGGTGGATACTGCTCGTCGAAATAATCATCATCAGATACTTGATCATTGACACAGTCAGCCTGAGTACTCTTGACCTCACCAATCTGGTTCTCGTCCTCTTCAGATGAGTCTCCTCCTACTGGGATTTGACGGACTGTCTCCTTGAACCTTCTACCCATGTTGATGAGAGCTTTCTTCTTGGGCTTTTTCTTAACGGCCAACAAAGCCATCATATCTTGCTGCCCTTGGCTAGGGCCAGTAAGGTTTCCTGGAATTGAGAATTTTAGGCTTGGAGATCCTTCACAGTTTTCTCTAGATCCATCTTGCTGAAATAAACAGCAGAAAGATAAGGAAACATGTTATGCGAAAACCTGGCATGTTATGATGCATGGAATATGTATATGCAAATGATTTCAAGGATTAATGAGATTTAAATTTGTATACACAAAAGAATGAACAAACTTTAATTTTCATTAAACAAAACAAAAAATATTATATCAAGCCTCTTGGGCTTATAAAATAACTTTTTAAGATAAAAAAACTGAACACATCCTCTTCGATGCGAGATAGGCGTTAACACTTTTCTCTTCTTGTAGCTGCTTCGTAAGCTCCAAGACCCTCTTCTCACTAGCATACAATTGAGATTCTAAAGTATCTCGTTCTTCCTTAAGCTGAATCCACCCTTTTTGCAAGTCTTCGAGAGAGGTAGGCATGTCGGGATGGAGGATAGTGTAGGGAACCTCTCTTTCAACCACAAGCTCCATGATGACTGGTAAGATGGAAGGATAAGGCATCACAAGTTTCTGAGCACGAGCTCGCACCCATTTAAGGTAAGGCTCGAGGGGAATGGAATTTTGTATCCTAGCGTCTTGCTATCCACCTTGTTCAACATCCTCCAAGCTCGGATAAACCTCTGGCGGTAACCTTGATCGTCATTCTCGTAGTCAAATACCACTCCTTGGATAAGTATCTCATGTGGACCATCCCTTCAGGAATAACCAAACTGTCGTAAGGCCAAGCAGGGGTTGTAAGTGATACCTCATCTAATTCCAAGTAAGGGGACATTAGGTAATTCTCCATAACGGTCAACGATGGTAACATTCTCCAAAGATCGGGAACACCGATGAATATCTGAATGTCCGAGCGTCATCAACCTATGGGAACACCTTGAACCTTGGTCATTTTTCAACACAGACTGGGAAATATGTGAAATAAACCATCTTTACAAGAGAGGAGGGCAACACATTAGGATACCTCTCTTCCTCATAGTGCGAGAGTAAAAAGAATGTAGGATGTCTCCTAACAAAGTAGGCACTGGGTTACGAGACATGAAGATTTTGACGGTGTTTATATCTATGAGTTGGTCAAGATTTGGAAACAAAACCATCCCATAGATGATAAGGGACACAATTTCCTTAAAATCTTGTAAGTCCAAAGAGTTCCAACAATCTTGGGCTTTCTCAAACAAGAACTTGGCTAAGAAACCTTTGACACCACTCTTTGTTTCCCAATTAGTTATGACATCAGATTATTGCAAGTGTAGGGCTTGAGCAATCTATTCTAGTTTTGGATCTCTTTCTGTACCGTTGAAGGGTAGTTGATTGAGAATTGGAATCCTCAAGAGTTGGGAGAATTCTTCCAAAGTTGGCACAAGTTGATAATCGGGAAAAGTGAAGCAATGGTGTAGAGGATCAAAGAATTGGAAAAACACCTTCATCATATCTTCATCAGTGTTAGAGGTAACCAAGTTTAGGAGGCGACTATGTCTTTCGATAAATGGATAATTCTCAAGAACCCTTGATGCTAACTTTAAGTTGAGGAGGGATCCTTACGAGATTGACTTGAATGGTTTTCCTACGAATATAATCCATGTCCTACAAAATAGAACAAAGATAAATCCCAAAAATCCTTGAAATGGTTAGTGAGTATGAGTATGATGTTATGATGTTTATGATGTCATGTACAAGTAAATATATATACAAATAAGACAAACAATTCCTTAGTTTTAGGCTTGCATGAAGTCTCATAGGTAAGTACCCACTTGAAGTTTAGTTGGCTCAAACCTGTCCTAGAAATAGTAACCGGGTTCTAAAGGAGCTCAATATCACTGGTCTGTCTTCTCGGGCA
This sequence comes from Vicia faba, assembly GCA_948472305.1. NCBI lineage: Eukaryota > Viridiplantae > Streptophyta > Magnoliopsida > Fabales > Fabaceae > Vicia > Vicia faba. Next base: position 675,469,620 of record OX451738.1, on the reverse strand, counting down.
TTGTTTCAGCGCAAGCCTCTTTAATGGAGACCGAAATATCCCAAAAAGTTAAACCTTAATGAGTGTAGTATCGAGTATCTACCAACTTTGGACTGCACCAAAGTCGGTCATCTCACTATGTCCTAATGGCTAAGTTGGTCAAGTAAAGGTTCTAAAGTCAGTTAGTGCTTCATGACATCACTCAACATCCTCGTATTCTTCTTGACTACTCAAAGGCTACCAGTACCCACAAATATGTCACACTAACGTAGCTATTGCTTAGACCATGTCGGTATACCCCGTACAGTTTCCACAACGTATTGCTACTTACCTATAAGGTATCCCAAATCCAGGTAGAGGATTTAACCCCAAACAAAGAACCAAAATGTAAAGCATACAAGTCAAACAGTGAAAGCAAATAAAGGTTATCTAGCCCTAAGGTAAACCCCACTTTTAATTTTACTCCTCAGTAGAGGCGCCAGTTCTGTGATACGGTGGGAGAACTGACTTGGGTATTTTGTGTTTTATCGCAAATGTTACGGTTAGCAAGAGTCGCCACCGACTTTTCTTTTATCCAAAAGGAAAGGCTGAAAAGAACAGGAAAGACCTTTGAGATTGTTTCTTGAGTTCGGGGGGTAGATTATGAAAAGGGAAGGTGTTAGCACCATTTTCATCCATAGTTATCTATGGGCTCTTAGTTGCTTGCTAGATCACTTTCTTTTGTTTGAAAATGTGCTTTGTGTGGTTTTTAAAAGTATTTTGAAAAGGTGCCATCATTTAGGCAAACTTTGTAATAGTTCTTGTTCGTAAGAACATTTACAAAGTGTTGAGCTTTTGAAAATATTTCATGTTTGGAAAGGGTTTTGAAAGTGTTTTGAAAGTGTTGGTGTTTGTTTTTGAAAATAAGCAAGAGTGTTTGTTTTGAAATTGAGCAAGCAACTAGGAACAATCTACCTACTCAAAAGTCTTAATTCATTTCTTCCTTTCCTTTGATATTGCTATCTTACCATTGATTTGGTAAGAAGCCCTATCTTTAGATGTAAAGGGACGGGCATGGGTCATTGTATAGCCATGATAGCAATGTTGTGAAATATCTTAGCAATTCTCTTTGAGGGACTAAGATCATTTTGAAAGGAAACTTTGATAGCGTCATCGAGGGACTATGATCTTGTATTTTTGATTGATTTTGCTAAGATACCCCACATGCATAACATGGCCATTTTTATAAGGCAACAAAGTGGATTTACCCTAAGGGTGTAAGTATGCAAGTTGTTGATTTACATGCATTGTTTTGTCTTGAATTAGGGTTTGCCAACTTGTTGATTTTATCTTTCCATACAAACCCTAATTTACTAGCATTTATATATAAAGCATTAAATTGCCGAAAATAAAAATACTAAGCTATTACATCAATAGGGGAGGGGGTGTGCAAATTTACAAATGGGGGGGGGGGGGGTGATTGCAAGAAAATTAAATCTAATTAATTATTACAACCATATTGAATATTGTACAAAATTGAAGATAAAATGCAAAATGGAAAAAGAAATGATTTTTATTTGATTTTATGAAGGGTTTTAATCTTGACCTAATTAAGAAAATGATTTAATTAAGAATTAAACAAAACTAAAACTTAAATAAATTAACAAAAAAAAAAAGCTAAAAATAATTTTTAGGGTTTTTTATGAAAAGGTTTTAAATTAAAAAAATAAAAATTAATTAATTAGAATAAACCTAAGTTTTAAATTAATTTAAATTTAAAAAAAAAGAAAATAATATAATAATTAACCCTAAGTCTAAATATTAATTAATAAAAAGAAATTTATTTGTTAAAAGGAAATGTTTTTGGTCTTTTTAGTTTTTATAAAGAAAAATAAAATATGAGTGTAAAAATAATAAAATAAATATTTTTGGATTTTTGGATTAATAATAAAAAAAATATTAGTAATAAAAATAATAACAAGAAAACATGAAAGTAAAATAAACTAAAATAAAAATGAAAATGGAATAAAGAAATAATGGGCCAGGGGGTGACGCTGCAAAAAAAAAAAAGAAGGAGAACAAATATGAAAAAACAAGCAAAAGGGTATCACTAGGGCTTGAACCCAGGTCCCTCTTGTTATAGGCGCGCGCTTTAACCACTGGGGTGGTGATACATCCGTTAACTTAAACAAAACAATAAATATATGATACATGATTTGCCCTGACTGTACTTCATCTTCAACCTCCAGGAAAAGGATCTGTAACTTGTTCATTTCTCAACCTTTTTAAAAAGTGTAAACATGAAACTTGTGCATTTTTTCACCACAAATCCAACCATGTAACTAACTTAAGCTAACATTCAAAGATAAGGATGAATTTATGAAAGTACCAAATTTTAACCTAAATGTTTCAGCAAATTCAAACTCAAAATTCTCCATGCTCAAGCAACATAAATGAAATCTATGGACATGTATAGTTTCAGGGCAATGATATCTATATTCTATCTTCATAAATGTAAGCCTAACAATGCCTAAATAATGAGATAAAAGTTCAATAAAAATACCTCAAAACTGGAAATCGTGAAATGAGTTTGAGCTTGTTTCAAGTGATGGTGATGATCAAGTTAGCTTCCTTGAACCTCTAGGAAGTTAATGCAATGGCTGGCTTGAACTGAAAGTGGCTGGAATGGTCTGGAGAAGTCCAACTGCAATGCTCTATTTTTGAACTTGGAAGTTGATGAAGATGATGTTACAGTCGTGTAACAGGGATAGGTATGGCTTATGTATGATATTTGGAAGCTTTTGGAAGCAAAAAGCCAAGAAACACACAAGTGGTTTTTGATTTTAGGATTTCTGGCCAGAATATGCAACAATGGAGGTCTATTATGAAAATCTGACTTTGGGGGAGTTTGAGAGCTTGTGTATTCGTCTGTTAGCTTGAAAGCAACTTGTGCATATGTATGGAAAAGGTTGTATCACTTGAGAGGGTCAGAAGCACAAGATATAGACTTATCGCTATGTTACTTGATTTTGAAGAAAAGTGGAAATATAGTTTCAAGGCAAAGTACAAGCATGGCCTGAGTTGTTAGAGGCTTTTGACAAGTTTCTTATGGCTTTTAGATTATGTGTGATCAGAAGAAAACAAGTGCAAAGCTCAAGAATTGACTTTGTGCTTAAAAGCCACTTTTCCAAAATGGCAATGTTGCCTTTCTTCCTAAAATGGTATTAAGCATGGGCAATGTATTGAATGCTTGGATTAAAGCTTCTAACAGCCGTGAAAACATTTAATTATGGAGTGCCAAACAAGTTTGAGGTCTGCAAAGCAAAGATTATGCAGCCTAGGCTTGGATTTGAATTCTTGTTCATCATGGAAATGACCTATAATTCAAGAATGAATGTCCAACTTCTTGTCTTCGATTCTCTTTGCCCAAGCATGACCTTAATGAGTTCTTGGACATTTTGGAAAGCTTGTAACATCCTCTATAACCTATATGTTAATCACTTTTGAAAATTACCCTTGGAACTATGTGAAAATTGCCATGAAGTTAGGTCAAAATCCTGCCTAAACTAGGGCAAAATTTCACTAAGTTTCCAAGTTTCATGAACATGTATTCACAAAATCATAACTTGAAATCCATGCATTTCTAGGAAAAGTTTCATTTTACAATGTTTTAGATCTAATTTAGATCTAAAACTTTCATGTTGAAAGTTTCCTTTAAATCATCTTGCATCATGGTGAAAAATTGGCTCAAAGTTGTGAAAAAATATGAAGTTTTCAACACTTAGAAAAATTTCTAAGTTTAGAAATTTTGACTTTTCAAAATGAAATCTTGAATTTTTGATTTCTTGATGAAAAAGTTTCACATTTTGAAATTTTTGATGAATTATGATCTTTGACACTTGATTTTGACCAAAAAGTCAAAGTTTGACTTTTCAGTGTACCTGACTTTTTCCCAATACAGCTGATTTTTAGGTTAACTGGTCAATTGACCGAGCAAAAAAATATGATCCAAGACTTCAAATTTGACATGAACAATCTTGAGGGTCCAAAATGATCCATGAAAGTCATACGAGGCATTAAAATTTCAACTATCCTTGTGCAATCTCAAACCCTAATTTTCAGTCATCAGTGCTTGAGGAGGTGTCTTGAGCTGATTAACCCTAGTGCAGTCTTGAACCAAAGGAGATATTGTGAGAGATTACTTGATAAATGAGAGGTCAAATTTTGGGGTACAACAGTGGCTAACATTCTTAAAAATAAATATTATCCTTACTCAGATATCATAGAGGCTAACCTAGGAAACAACCCTAACTATCTGTGGAGAAGTCTCCATAGTTGTATTTGGATCATTAAACAAGGTAGCTATTGGAATATTGGGAGAGACAATTCTATCAACATCTGGGAGCATAAATGGATTCCAACTCACAAAAGTCTGAAAATCCTCTCTAAGAAACCTAGGGAGAGCAAGGTGGAGCAGGTGGTGCATCTTATTGATAAGCTCACATGTAAATGGAAGGAAGAGATTATTGAATCTCATTTCAACAAAACAGACATATGAAGGTGTAAAAAACACAGTAAGTATGGGTTTGAATTGGGGTTTAAATAAAAAACTTTTCCTTTTAAAATCCCCTTTTAATAAGAAACAAGTTACTTCACTTATTGATAATAGTGATAATATGCAAGAAGAAAACAACAAGAATGTGTATACTAGTTCACTTGAAAACTATCAAGATAGTCTAGTCCATCCGCCAAGGTGATTTTGCCTTTCTCAACAAGGTCTTAATCCAATAATCACACACATTATTACAATTCATGAGCTAACTGCAAATGACTAACGTTACAACCTCTAAGACACACTAATCTTAGACTTCTCAAGGGTTCTGACCAACTGGTCCCTTAAGACAAATCAAACAACTGTTTGAACAAAGTTTGTTTATAAAAGATATGCTTCTAAATAAGCGAATGAGTAAACAAAATTTCAAGAATATAAACTTAAGAAATAAGAAAGTGTGTGAACAGTCTTGTAAGAATGTGATTTAACAGCCTTCTCTCTTAGTCTTCAAGCCCTTTTATAACCAATAAAACATTATAACCGTCAGAGCGTATTTCTGGAATTTCCAGAAAGCTGGAAACTTGAATCATGTGGGGAACAAGATTGTACTCGACGTCTGTCCTTCATGGTAGTGGAATGAAATAATTTGTTTGTACCATGTACTTTTGTACCATGCAATCTTATCCTCTTTTCTTCTGACGTCAGAGGCTTCTGATCAACCATGCGTTGGAAGAATGAGAATAACACTTGGGTCTTTAGAACTTCAATTCTTCAGAGTCTTCAGAACTGCGTCTTTAGAATCTTCAGCACTTGGTCTTCAGAACCCTTTGTCTTCAAAAACATAAGTCTTCAGCATCTAGACTCGTTCATCAGAACTATTGTCTTCAGATCTTTCAGAACTTGGTTTCTTGACCGTGTATCAGAGTCACTACTTCAGAGCCTTCTGAAGCGTTTTACTACTGTTCATCAGAACTTGTGTAGCCCAGAAGTGGAACTTGTTCTCTTCTAATGTCTTGGCAGCGTCGTTTATTAGAAGTAGAACCTGTTTGTTAAATCTTAAAAATAACAAATATTAGAGTACCAAAATTGTTCATACAAACATACTGATTTGTTATCATCAAAACTCAGATAAAATTGTAGAACCAAATCTTGTTCTAACAACATAGAATATATCCTTCATCTCCCATTAGACGACCTTAAAGAGGAGGACTCCCTATGTTGGAAGGCCATTAAAAATGGTAACTATAGTGTCAGGCCTGGCTACCACAACATCATGGAGTAGAGGGCCAACCCTAATTCAACTAATAAGAGCAACAACACTGATAAAGAGGTTTAGAAAAGGATCTGGAGTAGCAAGTCTACTCCTAGATAGCAAGTTCTAATCTGGAAACTTATCCATAACATCATCCCTAGCAAAGACAACTTAAATAAGAGAGGGATCCCTTGCAACCCATTTTGTCCTAGATGTCCTACCACTATGGAGAATTCCAACCATTGTTTCAAAAATTGCCAATGGGCTCAACACATATGGTTTGGATCCTCCTCAACCTTAAATTCTATAACTCTCAAGAAGAATTTTCAGATTTTCTCTTTTACAATCTGGAACATCTTTCACCATATAACCTAGCTCTCCTTATCAACCTATTTGTTGGTATCTGGCTATCTAGAAACAAGAAGATTTTTGAAGAGCATAACATACCCGCGGAAGAGGCAATTTCTCAAGCTATTAACAACACCCAACTCTTCTTCAAAGCTACCATGCATAACCCACACAAGAAAAACAATACTAAAAAGCAGAGTAATCAAAAACCAAACCAGGACAAAGACACCAACAACAAGAATTACCTTGGAAATAAGGCAATAGGAGCTCAAGAGGCAGAACCGACATAAAACAACCTCAACAACAACATCAGGGGAAATTATCAGAATAGTAGACATGCTGATAATAACAACATAAACATCCATCAACAATAGAATAATTAAAGTACCTCAATTGCTTACCAAACATCTACCTTTGATATGGAGCCTACAGATAACAATAAATTCAATGTTAGAAGAACTAAGAGACATATCAGAAATAAAGACCTTCAATCCAATCTTAATAGACACCACAATAATCTAGACAGTACCGATACCTCTAACAATAACACGAGGAACAAAAACCTAGCAGGGCCACAACCTGGAAACAATAACCATAACATGAATGTTAGAAACATCAAGAACATTACCAGACAAACAAACCCTAACAACAGAGACCGGAGCAAAAAGTACGAAACCTTGTCCAATCAAAAGCATAAGAAGAAGAATATCTTAACAAACCTGAAGATGACAACGAAACCCATTAACAATATCCACATCTCGCATTCCTACACAAACAAATCATATGATAATCAACCTCAAAGGATCAACACACCTAATTATCACATGACTAATAAAGATAACATAAGACAAATTAAACCCCTGAGTATCGACCATACCAACACCGAAGAAGACGATCCGCGCTCGAGCAAACACATGCAGCGAAGAAGACAAGCGATCGGTAATCAGATTAAGCCAAATAACAAAAACAACAACAATATCGCAGGGAACAACAAAAGTAAAAGCCCTTACCTTATAAACTAGAGATGTGAAGTTCAAATCAACACTAATGCTAGCCTCAGATTCAAAGGAAGGTGGGGATGAAAACAGTCAAATGAAACGGCGATGGGGACATGATAGAAGAGATATGATGGAGTAGAAGTGGTAGTGACAATCCTCTAGCAGCGGAAGCAATGACGATCAAGTTAGCGGTTGCGCATGCGGTTCACCGTGACTACCTAAGTATCTCTTTGGCATCAGACAACAAAATCCTCGTGGAGCTTCTCAACAACAACCACATGCAAGAGGTTAGATCAAACATCACAATTATGTGTCACTATATTCTGTGAAAACACACACTTCTTTCAGATGATATTTCATCATGTTTGTAGAGAAGAGAATATTAAAGCCCATAACACAGCTAGAGCCACAACTATTATTAACTTACAACGTAATATAAATGGGCCTATAACCCAAATTATATACCACCATGTAAATAATTTCAATTGAGTTTATTGATTGATGATTTCTATTAAAAAAAACTAAACTTCTAAATCTTTTTCATATATTACTAACTTTTTTCCTTACTCTATTCATTAAAAAAAGTCTTTAATTCAGAAAGAAAATCCAAATTAATTACATTATACAGTTACCTTTTGCTATACAGTTTATTTACCATATGATATTTTTAATTTTATTCTTTTATGATAATATGAACCTTTTTTCTAATAATAACAATATTCCAAATATATTCCTAACCTATTCCTATATTATAGTGTATAAAAAAATAGTTAAATATGATCAAATTATTTTTATTAAATACCAAACTTGGTAATTCTAACTACTTCCTAATAAATAATAAAACTTGTAAATTTTTCCGTATGCTAATAATCTTTTATTTCCAATACAATGATGAATACATCCTTTTAATAAATATTTTTAGATTAGGAAAAAATCCAGATAAGTTACCTATATTCTCTTCACCGTTTTTTTTGGCTGATGTTCACTTCATCTTTGATCACATTATTATATTTACTACTTCTTTTTTTTCCATTTATGTTTATCATTGCACCAATCATATCCTGCCACATCAGATTCCAAACATTTTTCACACGTGACTCGCGGGTGACCCCTTAAAACTCACAGTCCAGTAGCCATATAAAAAGCCACCACCGTTTGACTCTTCCAAGACAGTTCTTTTCTGCTAGAATCTTCTTTCAGTGTTTATTTTCTTTAAAGTTTCTTAGAATCAAATATTCAAAACAAAAAATTGTTTTCCTTTTCATTTCGAAAAATCTCAAAAATCTGAAAACCCTAATTCCCAATTTTCTCTTCAATTTCGGTTTCTCGTTTTTTTATATGGCTATCTACGACGGTCCTGGGTTCCGGTTCCACCCTACCGATGAAGAGATTCTTTGCTTCTATCTGAAACGGAAGCTCACCGGAAATTTACCATCCGCTTTCGACCATCTTGCTGTTATCGATATCTACAAGTTCGAGCCCTGGGACCTTCCCAGTATGTTTTGTATAACGTTTCTTTCAAATTTTTTTTTTTTTTGAATTTGGTGATTGATGTTGTTTTGATTTTGTTAGGTTTGTCGAAGCTGAAGACTAGGGATTTGGAATGGTACTTCTTCACTGTGCTGGACAAGAAGTACGGCAATAGTTTGAGGTTGAACCGTGCTACTGATAGAGGGTATTGGAAGACTACTGGGAAGGATCGCATTATCAAGAATGCGAAGGATGTTGTTGGAATGAAGAAGACTCTTGTCTATCATTCCGGGAGGGCTCCACATGGTGACAGAACCAATTGGGTTATGCATGAATACAAGATGATTGACGAGGCCTTGGCTAGAGCTGGAATGCAGGTATTGTAGTAGTGATGGATAGTGAATATTTTGTTCAATTGTTGTTTATTTGTTTATTCAATTGGGTTTTGGTTTGGTTTTAACATGAAATGAAATTTGTCTTTGTTTTGGTGGAGAAGGACACTTATGTGATCTGTAGGGTATTTGAGAAGAGTGGTTCTGGGCCTAAGAATGGGGAGAAGTACGGGGCTCCTTTTATAGAGGCGGAATGGGAGCATGTCGGTAGATTGGTGGATCCCGTGCTGCTTGTTGGTAATGAGCTTTTGATCCAAGAAGTGTCTGCTCCTGCTCCAGCACTTGTACCTGCACTTGCTCCTGCTCCTGTTCTAGCACTTGCTCCTGCTCCTTATGTTGGTGACCTGGTAGATCCCTTGCCAACTGTTGGTAATAAGTCTTTGAAACAAGAAGTATCTGCTTCTGCTCCTACTGATGATGATTTTGTTGAGGCCAAAGACCTTGATGAGGTTTGTATTGTATCCCAAATTGTGTTGATTGTTTATTGGAGTAATAATTTTGATTTTTGCTTGGGGTATAGATTGGATGCATGTTTGTGCAGTTGGATTAATTTGATTCATACTATAGCTTTGATTGTTTTGTTAATTTAACTTTTTTTAGGGTGGAGATTTATTTATTTGTTTTCATATAGGTCATTCCAGATATGTTCTTCTTGCACAAATTTTTGTCCTTATTCTGCCAAACAGTGAAGCATGAACACTAAAATTTCTTCCGAATCGCACCTGATACATACCGATACGCTGCGATACGTATTGAAGGAGTATCCAAATTTTTTATTTTAGACAAAAAGTAAGAATTCCGATATGTCACATCCCTCTTCTTTAGAACTTGCTTTGAAGCTTTATGTGCAACGTAGCTCTCTTGTTGTGAAAGGAATTTGAAGTACTTCTTCAAGGGATGAAGACTTGGGCTATGTGCATACAACTTTGAGGCTTTTAGGTAGGAAGAGTGAAGAATACAATAGAGTACTGAGATGTGTTGATGTATGGGAAAGTTTTGATAGTGTTGGAACTCTTGAAGTTGCATCTAGGGGTGTAAATGGGTTGGCTAAACTCGGAAAACCCGATCAAACTGACTCAAAAAAACGGGTTGGGCTAGATTATTGGTCGCTTCAATTTAAGTTTTTTGAACATTTGTTATTTTGAGTCATGATATTAACTTATTTAGGATGTTTTACTTTTATTATTTGGATGCTTATGCTTGTAAGTTGTAAGGATTGTGCAATTTTGGTTTTTGCAAGTATTTTTATGGCAAATTTTATTATATGTTTAGACATTTGATGCTGAAAGAATAGCGGCAATAGGTTAAACCATTTTTAAGAAAAAATAGTTAGAACATTTTTTGAAAACCATCATTTATAATTTTATAAGGAAAAAGAAAAAAAAAATGGAAATCCACTACCCAATTCAACCCACAAATTTGAGGTTTTACCCAAACCGATCCAATGATGTTGTGGATGGTTATTGTAGTCACCCAAACCGGTGTACCCTATATGGGTTGGGTCCTATTTTGGCTAAATCCAATCCAAACCAATCCATGTACACCGCTAGTTGCATCATTGTCTCTTGATGAACCAAATTTATCAGCTGGAGGAGACGACATTGATACTACTCCAATATTGTAGTTTTGATTTAATATTTAATAACATGTTAATAGTTGTATTATGAGTTTGGATTTTGTTGTATACTATCTTAAATGTATCATATACTATATTCAATGCCGTATTGGATATCAGATACCCAAATTGTTTCTGTGCTTCATGCTGTTGATTGATAGGCATCTTCGGCTTTACCTTTTTCTTTAATCTCTGATTTATGATTTCTTTTTTATATTATCTGCTTTTGCTGATGTTTCCGGCATATTTGATTCTCTTCTAATTTTATATAAATGTCTTCAATTATCAGGAGTTTGATGATACTAGTGATACAGTTGTAAGTGCTGATTTGGCGTCAAACTTCTGTTATGGGGAGTGTAGCAGTCATCCTGTTCAGCATTCCCAAGCATTTATTAGTGCTCATAAGCAAATGGAATCTGAGCTTGCTTTTTATGGTAATCAGATTGATCAGCCTGATAATATGGCTGATATATTTGATTTGGCTATCAATTCAGTGCAAGATGGATACAATGGCGAGACAATCCATAATGAGAATCCTCTGAATTTCAATTTTGAATCTGAGTATCCTGATCTATACTTTGATACCTGTGGTTATTTTATGAGTGCTGAAGAAGCATATGAGGAAACCGATGATTTTAAGAATGTTGACGAGGCTATTCCCATTGAGACAGACCCTTCTGTTGCTGCTGCAATGGTAGACGAGTACCTTGCATTCCCTGAAGAAGATATTTTCCAACATGTATGCTTTGATTCTTCTTTGAATGTAGGGAGTGAAATCCCTATTGCCAATCATGGACAACCTTTCGATGAGCAGGTTATGACTTAATCTATTTATAAGGTCACTTGTTTTACTCATTTGTACTATTATAGCTGTCTTAACTTTTTTTGGTGTCATTAACAGAATGTGGAGAGCGAAACCAGCGGTAGCTCATTGGCAGACAAACATGTTCTTGAAGCACAGTCAAGTAATGAACCTTCTTTCCCAGAGGGGGATGCAGAGGTGTCAAATTGGGTCTCAGGTGACATTTCATTCACTTCTCATCCTGATTTCTCAAGCTGTTCTTTTGATGTGTGCTCTTCTAGATTAATATAGTATGTAAACTTGTACTCTATCCCTTCTGACTTATGTTGACTACTTTAGCAGGAGACGCAAATTACTTTGTAAAGCAAGCCAAGAAATTCCTGGCCCACATGCCTGCTTCACCTGCATTTGCTTCAGAGTTTCCTACTAAGGAGTTTGCACATGGGATATCTCCTGCAGCCGAGTCTTCCAATTCCTCTCACATAACCACAGGTATGATCAGCATTACAGACATTTCTATTAGAAGCGATGCGATGGATTGGATGGTGGGCAAGAATGGAGATTTTAACACCATAATGTCTACTGGGTTTACCCAAACTGATGTTAACTCTGCTACTTTGGTTCCTCTTTCTGACCTGGTCTGTAGCAAAACTGCATTCATGTTATCACATGGTTGGGTTTTCTTGGTGGGTTTCTCAGTTGTTGTTCTTTCACTGAGTTTCAAGATCGGAAGCTTCATGTATACGGGTAAATGATAAATGCAAGGTAGGCTATGATAGGATAATCCAGTCAGTTAAGTATCCATCGGTTGATGGCACTCGTTGAATGACTAGGATTCCGTGACTGTGTAGATTTCATTACGGGAATTTAGTCACACCCGTACTTAACATTAACATTATTCGTTGTAACTTAATTCGCCTGCAATTATTTTTGGGTTTAGAGTGTTTTGGAGTTGTAGTTTGATACAATTAGTTATATACATATTACTCACTGTTATATGACTGTTATATGGTTAGTTTAACTTCAAAATATGTAACTTCTCTAACACATGGAAGATTTTGTTTCACTTGATTTTCATTGATTGCAACAAATTCTCGGTTCCGTCCATTGCAGTGGTGCCAAGGAGCTTTTTCCCTCTCAAAATCTACTGGTTTATCGATCAATGATCCAGTTGCACACCCTGTGCACTTCTCCTCAACACCCCTGACCATATTTACTTTGGCCTCCTTTGAATCACCACCTTGTGAATATTTTGTTATCACAACACATTTTTTTAAAAACTTTCCATTCATTCTTTCATAAAATACTTTCCCACTTTTGAAAAATCATTTTCATCACCATATCTTGCTAATATCATGATGCTCGTGGCTCTTCTATTATCAAAGACAAAGTTGGTGGTGGCCGCATTTTCGGTGTCTTGTGGTGGTGCTGCGGTGATTACTCCTCCTACAAGTTTAAGAAATCAAATGGCAGTAAAATATTTGAACCATTCATTATCTAATATCATATTTAACTTAACAAATTCAAAATATCCAACTAGTTAGAAGTTTATCTTCCACCAAACGCCACATTATGATATGGTTAACATTTAATTCGGTTTCATATGGAACACTTAGAACATGAATAATATTTTGGACTGAGTCTGTCTTTGCTCCAATTCCATGTGAGGTCTAGGCTTGTTCTTGATCCAATTCCATATGAGGCTCAATCTAATTATGTCGTTCAAAGTATGCTGGACAGTTCTGCCCTCGTATGTGTCGGACAACAACTACTCTCTGCGAGGAGACAGCCTCACCGCACGGGGATGAACCCAGTTACTCTAAAGAAGGTCACCGTCGGTCAGGAAGACCTCAAGGTTGCGCTACAATCCTCTCCTCGACCAATAATGGTCCTATTGCACGATCTCACGATCAGTGGGAATATCCACGACGAGCAGAAGCACCTCACGAGCATCCTCCTCGTAGGGCTGACTATCAACGTCTCTGAGTATCACAGAGTTTTCGTGGCCCTGGAAAGATCGCATCTATATCCTCATGATCTTGCGGAGGAAGTCATCCAAGTAGGGGATCACATGCGGGTTTCCACTACTCACGTAGGACCTGGCAGTCTCCACGTTGGGCCTGCTTGACCAGACCAATGAGGAGACCTTGGCCTAGCGCCGGGGACTATAAATACCCTCTCCTACGAGAGGGTCGAGTATTGAACACTTCTAACTCACTTGTTTGCTTGCTCATTTAGGAACTTACTTTGACATCAGAGTATCTTGCAGGTATCTCTCATCTCACTCTCAAATTCTACTCGGAGCAAGCTGTGACGATCCATTATGGTCAGGTATGATCAGTGAGATGGATGAGGGCTAGCCGAAGATCTTGGCGCACGAGAGATACACATTTTTACTGACTTCTAACTTGTCGCATCTCAAGTTCAAGGGGGATACCAGGCTAAGAACAACAACCTCATTGAGTATTTGAACTTGGTCAGAGAACATATAAAAAAGTTTGACCTAGCAGAAATTACACACGTACCACGCGAACAAAAGACACGGGCCGACATACTTTCAAAGCTCGCGAGTACGGAGAAGAAAGGCGGAAATAAACCAATCATACAAGAGTCTCTATCTCGTCCGAGCATTGAAAGGTCCACGACTCTACTCGAAATGAATGTCATCGGGGACAACTCATGCTGGACGACTTCGGTGTTTAATTTTCTGACGAAAGGGGAACTTCCTCTAGATCAAAGGGAGGCAGTCGCGACCAAACGACGTGCATTCTCTTATGTGGTGCTCGAGCATAAGTTGTATCGTTGTGGATTCTCCATCCCTCTTGAAGTGTGTCGAAGAATCCGTGGTCTCTGAGATACTACAGGAAATCCATGAATGAATCAACGCCCAACACATGGGCGGAAGGTCTCTAGCGCGAAAGGCGCTGCGAGCAGGGTACTACTGGCCGACCATGCAACAAGACGCCAAATAACATGTCAAGAGGTGCGACAAGTTCCAGAGACACGATGAAATGCACCTCGTATCCGCACGAGCTAAATACGCTATCCTCCCTGTGGCTATTTGTCTGGTGGGGAATGGACATCCTCGGACCGTTCGTGTAAGGGATATATCAGAACAAATTCCTCTTTGTGACCGTAGACTATTTTATCAAATGGATAGAGGTCGAAGCCCTAGCGAAAATCACCTTGCACAATATTCTCCTTTTCTACAAACGAAACGTGCTCGCTCGGTTTGGGATACCACAAGCGCTCGTCACTGACAACGGCACACAGTTCATCGACCAAGGTTTCCAAAGCTTCATTGCCAAACTCGACACCAAGCAACATTTTATCTCGGTGGAACATCCCCAGACCAACATGCAAGCCGAAGCCGCAAATAGGGTCATCTTGCGAGGACTCAAACACAGGCTGGGTGAAGTCAAAAGAGGATGGGTCGAAGAACTACACAATGTCCTATGGGCTTATCGAACAATGCCCCATTCAGCGACTGGTGAGACACCATTTAGACTGACCTACGACATCGAGGTCGTCATCCCGATAGAAATCATGGAGCCATCTAGGCGAACTAAAATGTCCTTAAACGAGGAGATGAACAACGAGGCCCTCAGAGATGAGTTCGACTTAGTCGAAGAAATCTAATCAGGAGCAGCTCTTCACGAGGCCACGTTAAAGCAATAGGTAGTCCTACGCCATGACAACAAAGTCGTAAAGCGCGAATTTCAGATCGGTAGCCTAGTCTTGCGAAGAAACCAGAAGGATTCCCGCGAGGGAAAGATGCCGCAAATTGGGAGGGGCCCCACCGCTTCCAGGGAGATACGGGCACCCGAGAATATTATCTCAAACAATTAAACAGAGAACCACTACCTCGACCCTGGAATGCTGTGAAGCTAAAACAATATTATAGCTAAGTCCTTCACCTGCTAAGGGCATTAGTTATCGACCAATCTTCTTCAATCGACGGAGGGATGAGCTCGGCCATGTAGGCACGTCTAAGATACAAACGTGGCCTCCAAACATCAATAAAGGCAAGGGGTTGCTCATTTGACGAGCAACATCTTAGCCCAACAGGGACACCTCAATCGAGCTCTCCTGTCGAAGTACCCAACATGGAAGAACACCCAGTTCGTGATGGACAGTTCACGCCACGAGTTTAGGATCCTGATCGCGATCTTATGCTCATTCTGCGGATCCTTACTCCGCCTCCTCGATACATTTCAACATGTGTCAAACTAATATTAGGGTCAAGCACACATCTTCACATGGAAAACACGAACTTTTCGAGAAAATTTATATCGACCACAACAAAGGTTGAACACACATCCACACAGAATACCCAAGTATTCATGGAATAAACGTCAAATGCAACGACTAACAAAAAATGATAAGCTAACATCAGCAAAAACATAGGCATCAAAGCAAAACAAAGCAATTATATAATGTCGATCACTAGAGCTGACGATGTCTGAATGTTACAAAAAATTACGGGCACACAGGCCCAAATATAAATAATAGTTGTCAAAAGAAAAACACTAATCGCTCCTCGGAGTGCCCACTTCATCCTCGGAAGAATTGGGGGGAGGGACGACCCGACCATCGACCACCTGGGACAGAACCCCAGTTCCTTCAGTGTTAAGCCCTGGGTTCAGAATGGACAGTTGGTTCAGGGAAACTTCAAAATCGTTGACCAAGGAGTCGACGCAGACTGACTCGAGGATCTGAATCATGGCAACGAAATCTGTGCGAGTGCGCAAATCAGTTATGCTCTCGGGCTCGTCCTTAGCGGGCGCCATAACAACTTTCAGATCGGTAACCTCCCTCTCCAACTGCTCCCTCTCGCTCTCCCACAACTCTTTGTCGAGCAGGAGGCTGTCCCTTTCCTCGAGGGCCTTGTCATCTCTCTCCTTCTCCCCCGCCAGAGCATCAGCATGTTCCCGAAATATCTCTTCGCTCCGTTCAAGGGCGGTCTTTAGCTTCCGTGTCTTCGCTTGAAGAGTCACATTTTTTGACTCCAGTTCCCTGACCCGACCAAAGGAGCTGGCCCTTTCATCCGCGAGAACCACGACCATCTCTGCCATCTTCATCACCCCGACCATACTGGAAGCCAAATGCTTCCTTTGACCTTTATCGTCGAGGCGTCTTATGATGTCAGACTCGTTGTCGTACACCGTTAGGGGGAAACCCTCAAAGAAATTATTCTCCACAAAGCAAGGTGGGAGGCTGAAGGCTCGAGCAGTGGCCCCTCCGGTCACATCAATAGTCCCCTCTATCAGGCGACTTCTTTTCCTGCCCAACGCAACATCTTGCTGGTCGGCCACGTGGGTCCCCAACGACC
The DNA here is from genome assembly GCA_948472305.1 of Vicia faba. NCBI lineage: Eukaryota > Viridiplantae > Streptophyta > Magnoliopsida > Fabales > Fabaceae > Vicia > Vicia faba. The sequence goes on along the minus strand of OX451738.1, from coordinate 675,452,901 downwards.
CACTAGATCCTTCCTTGTCCGGCTCGGAAACTGAGCCCACGCATGTAAATTGGTACGGCTTCACAACCTCTTGTGGATTTTCTTCTCTTGGGTCAGGTTCAACAGCCTCTCGCGATGTTCCGCCATGTTTCCTGCAAAAACAAAAAAAATCCTCTGGTCAGCCTCGGAAAAACAAAACAAGAAAGTATGTAAAAGTATAAGAACCGAGCAAGTAAAGACCTAAAAGTTCCACGGCTTGTCCATAAGATCGACACTCGATCAACGCCTTGGTGTTGATCGGGAGGGCCTCAAACATCGACTCACCGTCTTCATCAAGGATATCGTGTCCTTCCCTCGTGACCCATCGGGCAGGGAAGAAACAGTCGACGAATCGATTGAGGAGGCCATACGCCTCTTCGTCGTCGGCGCTCATACCTCCGACGAAAGTGTGGTAATGTCTGGGACCATGGTCATAGTGGGTCGAACGCCAGTGGATGGGAAACTTCGAGATTCTCCTGATCTCCGGATTACCCTCGACGTTGTAGCACGGTTCTCCATCCTCGTCCATGATGGAAGCTGGGTCGAACAGAGCATCCAAGGATATTTGGGTAGAGGGTTGTAAGACATATCACTTGTCCTTAAAGTCGCAGACAGAATCCATATACATCCTGAACAACCTCTTCGACTATTTAAGGGATATCCAACTGTGTTTTCCTCCTCAGGACTGCCGTTGCAGATGAAAAACCCTGAAAAACAGGGGAATGGTCGCCCCGATTCTCAGGAATTGGCAGGTAAGTTTGAATGCCCGGATAAAGGCAATAGCATTGGGATGAAGCTGAGAGGATGCCAAGTTCAAGTGATTGAACACCTCCATTTGGAAGTCGTTGAAGGGAAGTCGAAGTCCCAGGTCTTTAAATACGACCTCGTACGTAGGGAAGGCATCTTGGGTGAACTTTGAGCATATGCGAGCATCTTGCATCGGTCTCATGATTTTGAAGTTCTTCTGAAAACCTTCCTGGTCGCCGCCATACTCGACGACAGTATAGGCTTGTCTCCTGGTATGATAAAATATTGAGGCTATTCCTCGGGGCTCTGCACCAACCCAATCCAAAGTAGGATCTTCGATTGTGTCGACCAAATTGGCGCCCTCCTTGGCTACACTGATCTCCTCGTTGTCCGCATGCTCTGATGATTCAGGAGTGTCGGCCATTTACCTGCAAAGCAGAGGAAACTGGTGAATTCGACAACAAATCTAAATCCACCTTTCCACGACGCAGATGAAGAGGCTAAGCAACGTCCAAACCAAGTCGACAACCATTCACGCAGAAAGGGGAAATACATGTCTCTCGACCGACTCATGAAAATCATGCCGGTCTTATAAGATCACACAACAATAATAACGACAAACATTTTTCATGAATACACCGGGAATGGGAAGAGTACGGCGGGCATAGTATGAGTTTGCCGACCAAACTCATGAATTTGTCAACCAAACTCATGAATTCACCGGGGATCGCAACAATTTTATATGCAAAACTTATGAGTTTCGCGGGGACATAGGGAGACCACGAGGAAGATTCATCTAAGTCTCGATGAGAAGATGAATCTCCCGGGTATAATCACGAATTATACGCCTAAGCACATGGATCCCCCAGGCAAAAACCCCAGTCGCTGAGTCCTACTACCAAAACATCATAAAAAACAATCTACATACAGAATCACGGAATAAATACTTGGAGAAGAATAGATGAAGAACGACAGTGGTAGATAGGGAATACGCGACGAAATGTGCGGCGGTTTTGGCGGTTGCAGGGGACAACACAGCGTTGGCAGCAGAGAAAGGGGAGAGCGCGAAATTATAAAAGGGAATAATGGGCCTTGAAGCGCTATTTATAGGACTGATGTGGAATGCGAAACGTCGCGTCGGGAATCTCATAAGCCTCCTTTCTCCTCGACACCTACATGCTCAGTTAATGATGACCCCTATTTCCTTGGTCATCATTGTTATCCCAAAGGTCACGCCACGTGGCTGCATGTGCGCTATCTCCTCCCCGCAAATCGAGAAACAATTAGAACAATTCCACCTCGAATCCTTTTCGAACTTTGCTCGGGTAAGCAACGTACCAACGAAATTCTCCGTCAAATTCAATGAAAGCCCCGCGTCGAGTAGCTCGCCTCGCGAAAGAAAAAGCTGGACATTAAGTCATAACTCCTTCATCAGGAGCAACAACTTGGGGGCTCTTGTTCTGGACTGGACCTGTCCTTGGCTAAACTCCATGTGAGGCCCAATCCAATTATGTCGTTCAAAGCATACTGGACAGTTTTTCCTTCGCATGCGTCAGGCAACAACTACTCTACGCGAGGAGACAGCCTCACCGCTAGGGGTGTTCAAATTCAAACCAATTCAAATAAAAAACTGAAAACCGATCCAAAAAACCGAAAACCGCAAAAAACCAAAATTTATTGGATGTGTTTGGATGTTATTTTATGAAAATTGATCGGTTCGGATCAAATTTCTGATGAATTTTTCAAAACCAATTCAAACCAAACCGAACCGCATACATATATTTTTATACTTATTTATTTTTTATTAGTATGATATGTTATGTGAATTTATTATTAGATGATAATAATTTTTTTAATAATCTATTTATTTTTATCATTTCAATCATAATCAATCACTCTCATTTTGTAATATTAACTTTTAATATATTATATGTTATATATTATATCAAATCTATGAATTATTAGTTGTTTTATAATATTAATAAAAACATAATGTGTAATTTGGATATCCAAAAACAGATCCAAATTAAACTGCATAAAATTGGATCGGATCGGATTGGATTTTTTTTAATATATCATCCAAAGTCGAATCGAATCGCGAGTGAATTTATCTTTGGATCGAATGAGTTTTTCCTTTAAAACCGATTCAAACCGAACCGCGAACACCCCTACTCACCGCACGGGGATGAACCCAGTTACTCTTAGGAAGACCACCGCCAGTCAGGAGGACCTCGAGGTCGCGCTCCAATTCTCTCCTCGATCAATAATGGTCCTATCACACGACCTCACGATCAGTGGGAATATCCACGGCGAGCAGAAGCACCTCACGAGCATCCTCCTCGTAGGGCTGACTATCTACGTCTCTGAATATCAGAGTTTTCGTGGCCCTGAAAAGATCGCATCCATATCCTCCTGATCTTACGGAGAAAGTCATCCAGGTAAGAGATCACGTGCGGGTCTCCACTACTCACGTAGGACCTGACAGTCTCCACGTTGGGCCTGCTTGACCAGTCCAATGATGAGACCTTGACCTAGTGTTAGGGACTATCAATGCCCTCTTCTACGAGAGGGTCAGGTATTAAACACTTCTAACTCACTTGCTTGCTTGCTCATTCCAGAATTTGCTTTGACATCGAAGTGCCTTGCAGGTATCTCCCACCTCACTCTCAAATTCTGTTCGGAACAAGCTGTGACGGTCTATTCTGATCAAATTCGATCAAATAGTTTATTCATATTTTAAATTAGATTTTTTTAAATTAGTCAAAAATCCTCAAAACAGTTTCATAAGTATCATTTTAAAAAAATAAATAAAAGTATCACTCTTTTTCTCATCTAATAAACGAATTAGTTCTTAATATTTTATAATTAGTTTTTAATGTTTTATTTTATCTATATATTATTAGTCCGTGATGCCACTCATTCTTGACACTCAAGGGACTAATATGACATATTTTACAAAACTACAAAATATTTTTTTATTTCTTTTATTTACTTCTAAAACTAAGAAATAATTATACTTTATAAGATAGGTATTCTGGCGTCATCATGCAAACCTTATTATTGGTAATACTTACCCTTGCTATCACCATGATCGAGTTCCTACATTTATTTTACATTAGCTTTAGGAAAAAAAATCTTATTAATTTTTCAAGTCAGCTGTATAAATTTATTATTCTTTTAAAATGAAGAAAATTATATTTTTGTTTGATGTGACTATTTACATGTTGCCTCTTATTCTTTGAAATAAAATTACTTATTAATTCATTTTTTATTTTTTTACATTATAAAAAATAGCCATCTACTTTTGTAATTAGTATTACTGCATTTGTTGTTTCACTTTATAAAATAATCCTCTAGTATACTTTATACTTTTTGTTATTATTTTGTTATTCTTATTTGTCGAATTAATACAACTTAAAACCTTGCAAGAAAATTTCATTTTTGTATTTTTCATTTAGTGCATTTAAAATTATTTTTTTCATAAACTACTTATTAGTTTATTTGTTTTATAATTTAATTTAGTGATTATTCTTTTGTTGTTTATGTTACTAAATAACTATCTGGCATACTTTCTATTATTATTATTATTATTATTATTATATTTTTTTTTAATTTTTTTTTTCATATATTATTTTATTGATTTTCTGTATCAAAATATTCTTATTCTAAAAACTATTGGATACACGTGGCACTTCTCTCATAAATAATCCTTTTGGTTATCATAAATTGGATATTTTATCTTAATTTAGTTTATGATAAGCTATTAGTAAGAGATTCGTGCTCCCGTCTGAGTGTTATTTTTTGTGGTATAGTATTTTTAAAATGATATGAATAATATGAATAAAAGAAACTATAAGTTATTTGTATAACTAAAATATAAAATAATCATTTTGGAATAAATTAAAATTTGATTAATAAGAATTTAGTAATATGACAAGGTTATAATTTAATTTTATGATTTATGAAAAAACTTAAACACAAATCAACAACATAATATCAATTTAGGGTTCAATGTTGGCAAAATTAGACAAGGCCCAACAACATAGATAAACATGGGCTTGCATGACAATCAAATTACTAAAATGAAAAAAACATTTATCATATAAAACTAAAAACGAGATGTTTAATTGTAAAATAAATATTTATATAAAATTTAATTGTATTAAATAATTATATAAAATTAAAAGAAAAAAGAGACCAGTGAAATAGAGTAAGAAAAAAAAAAGAAAATTTTGAAATTTAAAAATAAAGATTTTAGTTTTCAAATAAAAATCATTGTTGATTAAAATAAAATAGACATTGTGTTGATAGTGATTTGTAAGATTAAACATTTTATTATCGTATTTATCTGTTAAATGAAAAGTAAAAAGGGACCAAAGAGATGGAGAAAGAAAAAAATTGAGAAATTTGAAAATAAAGATTTTAGTTTTCAAATAAAAGTCATTGTTGATTAAAATAAAATAGATATTGTATTAATAGTGACCCGTAAGATTAAACATTTTTTAAACATATTTATGTGCTAATTTTGTGTGTAATATGTAAGAACAATATTTGGTTCTGCATTATCATCTCTGAGTTTTAATAATAACAAATGAGTATGTTTGTATGAATAATTTTGATACTCTAATGTTTGTTATTGTTGAGTACTTAACAAACAAGTTCTGTTTCTGATGGATGACGTGACCAAGACATTAGAAGAGAATTAATTCCGCTTCTACGCTACACAAGTTCTGTTGAACAGTAGCAAGATACTCCAGAAGGCTCTGAAGTGTAAGCTCTGATGTTTGTCTAAGAAAATAGTCAAAGCTTTGAAGACAAAAGTTTTTACTTATGTTCAGATGCTAAAAACTCAAGTTTCTAAAGGCAGCGTGTTCCAAAGAAACAAAGTTAGAAGATCTGAAGACAAATTTTCTATTGAAGATCAGATGCTAAAAACTTAGTTTCTAAAAAGACAACTTGTTTTAAGAAGACAAAGCTAGAAGATCTGAAGATCAAGTTTCTACTGAAATCCAGATGCTGAAGACTTATGTTTCTAATAACAAGATTCTTAAAAAGGGTTCTCAAGACCAAGTTCTGGAGACTCTAAAGACGCAACTCTTAAGATTATGAAGACTTGAAGCTCTTCTAATCCAAGGTTCTATACAACGGGTTCTCACGACCAAGTACTGAAGACTCTGAAGACGCAATTCTGAAGATTTTAAAGACTTGAAGTTCTGAAGACCTTATCTTATGTTCCCGCTTCTAAACTCATGCTCGCAGAAGCCTCTAAAGTACAGAAGGAAAGAATATAACGGTAACATAGTACAATAGTACACAGTACGAAAAAGCCTTATTCCACCACCTCTCCACTAACTTGAATTGTGGAAGAGAAAAGGACGTAGCAGTACTATTAGTAACGATTCTTTTTCAAATAGCCAACGACTCTATTTTTCTTGGATATATAAGAAAAAAATCGTGTGTTGCAAGTGACAAGGTTGTTGGTGTTCGATGCTAAAACAAAATTTGTCATTATTAGAACACAACCAAAAAGTTATCAACCACTATAACAAATACAAGTACAACAATTATGTTGAATATACTGAAGCTAATCAAATAAGATGAATATGAAGAATTCTACAAGATGATTATTCAAACTACCAATCATATACATCTTGGTAGAATTATGAAAAAGCAAGGAGTTGTTGCTCATATCTTTCTTAGTGAAGAAAGAAGATGAAGATGAAGAATTCTACAAGATGTTATTTAAACTATCAATCATATAAATCTTGACAGAATTATGAAGAAGCAAGGAGTATTTGCTCATAGCTTGCTCAACGATGAAGATGAAGACAAGAAGACTACAAAATGTGGCACTTAACTTAGATTATATTCATCTTCGTAGAAATATATAAAACACAAGAGTTGTTTCTCAGATTGTGTTATTGCTTAAGATCTTTATGTAAATTGTTTGAACACGAGAGTGGTTACTCATAATTGTGTCAAATAATATGTACTTAAATTAGGAGTAATCTGCTTGATATGAATCACTCATGTAATCTCCAGAAAAACAATTTTATTTTGAATTAGTTGGTTTTTCAAGTCATCGAGTGAAGATCAGAAGACTTGAGAAGACTTTGGTTGCGGTAATCGTAGATGAAATTTTGGTAGTGGATTCTACTGGGTCAATGGTAGTTATATTTCAAAGGGGACTAAGTGAAGGTCAACCTTCTGAGATCACTGATGGATATCATTGGAAGGAAATCCTGATGGGAGATTCTGGAGAATGGGGATTCTGTTAGGTCAATGAACGTTATATCCGGTTTGGATCCCTGAACGTGTCATTGGATGTTAGTCATTGGCGGTTTCCTGTGCTATTGTAATCAGATTGGTTATAATGGATTAAGTCCTTGAGTTCAAGGCAAAATCACCTTGGTAGGGTGTACTGGACTAGTTTGGGAATTTCTCAAATGAACCAGAATATATCGCGCGTTCTTTACTTTTGCATATGCTTTAGAGTTTATGTTTTTTTAAACTTAATTAGAAGCATTACTTAGAAGTAACACTCAGAAGCATTGTTCAACGAATAATGCTTAGAAGCGAAAGTTATTCAAGAAAGGAAAACTCTATTCAAACCCATCTTTCTTGCGTTTTATTCACACCTTCAATTGGTATCAGAGCCCAGTTCTGTTATTGATAGATATCAAACACCTAACAGTGTCAGATAAAGATCCAAATGTTATGTGAATAAATTCTCTAAGGTGATAGTTATTCAATTTTCAACTACTGTCTAAACTCAGAAAATTGAAGAAGAAGCTCACAAAAAAATATTCATCAGATAAGAAGTTATATTTGTTGAATGCTTTTAATTAAAAGTTCCTTGAGAGTATGAGTTGTTTTCAAGAACCGAATTAGTCCACCCTTGACTTTCTCATAAGATCTCATTAGGAGTCTTTTTAAAAGAAGAAAGACGGTTGTTTTATGATACATAAAAACTTCATGATAAAGTTGTCCATTTAAGCAGACAGAAGATCTAAACATTTTTCTTTGTCGAATGAGGCTTTGCAGAAGACCAGACATTACTGAGGAAAGAACGCTCATTGACTCATCAAAAGTATGATTAAAGACTAACTCTAAATAAGTTAGCTCAGCATTGCAAGAACAAGATTGTCAGTCAAAATCGTCAAAGTTTGATGATATTTATATTAAAATTGATTTTTCAATTTGTTCGAGGAATAAAAAATTCAGAAGACGATAGGCAATGATAGTTAATTCTATCTAGCGCATAGCTTATCAGAAGTTCATGAAATATTGGCCTTCTATAAAATAAGCTTATGTTCAAAGGAAACTTGACAAACAGATGTGTGGTTCTGATAAATAAAAATCAGAATATCTATAGAAGTCATACGTGTGATTCTAAATAAAAGAATGAGGAGATCATCTGAAGATAAAACTGATCATAGCTCTCAAATTAGAGATTAGAGTTCAGAAGAAGGTTATTCTTCTCAAATCAGAAAACTGAGAATACTCAAAGAAATAAGAGGAGTCAATATGAAGATAATTCAGAACCTTTGAAAGACCTCTATGAAGAAAGCATAAGAAGAAAGAAGTTGATCAGAAGTTGTATCTAAGAGAAAGCTAAAGTTAAAGACAAACAGAAAATCTTCAAAGACATGACAAGCTGATCAAAAGTTCTATCAAGGACATGCTAAAGTCAAAACCAGAATGTAGAGCACCCAGATAAAAGATTACATGAAGATTTCAGAATCTCAAAGGTATGTTTTCTTTTATCTATAACTTTTTTTATACCTCTATTAGTGTAACTCCAAGTTGTAATTTTTTTGGTTAAGTGAAAATTTCATGATCTGGAACATTCTCTCTTCCAAGAGAAAAATCTTTTAATCAACTCTTTGGACAATGTGAACTCGTAAGTTTTCTTGAGGATGAGCCGAATATTTTACGTATGATGTATGTGATGATAGCTTCCCATTTAAGCAACTATGTTGAATATTTTGCTATACCTGTTTTCGGTCTGTCACCTCTTAATGCTAATTCACTCAAAGCCCTTATTTAGAACCTGTATGGTACTCTACCTTTATAAAGACAGATTCACTCCATTCCTCTTCTTTGAAATTCTTGTCATGTGTCAGTGATCTATGTCATTCTTTGCAGATTAGTTCATCATGCCTCAACCAACATTTCTTGGAAATGAAGATCTTCTTGAAATCACCATCGAAGAACAAACTGAAATTTCTTCTCTTGAAAGTAACATTTGTAAAATCAAGTTTCTCAAATGCACTTTTGTTTTGATAAAGACAAACCATTTTGACAAGAAGGCAAAGATTATTGATCAAGATAAAAGCATCTTTGGATAAAGTCTTTGGTTCAAGCACTTAGCAAATTTCAAGGTATAATGATAATACTTACTTTGAACTTAAGACATAGACGCTCAATGGTCAAAAGAAATATTTTATCTTGTCCAAACTTTTTCTCAAGTTTTCTAAAGCAAAAATTCAATTTTTACTTGGGTGCAATCGATTGCATGCTTCATGTTTTCATAGCATTAGCTACTATTTCTAAGTGCAATCGATTTGCATGTTTGTTCAATCGATTGCTCTCAATTAATTTTTGCTACTGACTTCAAGTGCAATCGATTGCTCACTCAAAAAATTTGAATTTTTAGCTGTTGAAACCCCGTACAATCGATTTACACAAGGGTGTAATCGATTGCATGCTGAATGATTTTTAAAAACAATAGCTTTACTCATGCCTATTCATAACACCATTTCATGGAAACCTTTCACTCAATCTTGAAAATTGTTCATGATACATTTGTAGAATTATATGTTGTTTCAAAAGGGTACTATGAACATATAAATACTCATTTTTAAAATCATTTTAGGTACCTCTTCCAATCATATTTTCTGAATTTTCAAAAATCAAACTCAAGCTTTTATACACTTTCATACAAAAGTTTTCTGCACACTTTCACATATTGTCAACCAAAAAACTTTGAGCATTATATATCTTGAGTCATTGTATACTATTGTTATTGGAATAAAAGATCAATTCATTGATAAAATCACTCAAAGTGATCATTGCTACACAAACTCACTCAAATCAAATATTGTTATATACTATTTTTCAGGATTGTTGAAAATAAGTTCAAGTGGTTTTGTAATCTTGTTTTTCTAGGATTATTGGATACAAGTAAAGTCACTTTGAGAGGATTGTTCTCATTGTTGACGTAGTGAAAATCCAAGAGGATTGTTCTTGGTCCAAGAGGATTGTTCTTGGTTTTGGGTAGTTCTTGTTTAAGTTTGCCACTATAAGGAAATCTCTTTCACGTTGAAAGGGGAATTGAGTACTCTCGGACTGTAAGGGAAACCAGGATATATCACTTGTGTATCTTTATTTTTCTGCACTTTACTCTTTCATAAACTCACCTTAAACCAGAAAAATAATATCCATCATCGCTAAAACCAGAAAAATTTTAAAGTACCTAATTCACCCCCTCCTCTTAGGCGCACTTCGTACTTACAATTGGTATCAGAACATGTTATAGGTAACCTGTTCCTAAAAGATCCAGAATGACTTCCGCAAATCAAAATCCCATTTTCAGAGATGGTGGTAGTAACAACAAACCTCCTCTATTTTGTGGTGAATATTTTGACTTATGGGAAATACGATGAAGGCACATCTACAAGCACAAGGAGAATAAATATGGGATGCCGTCGAGAATTGTCCATTTATCCCTATAACGGTGATCAATGGTGCTGGCTCATCAAAGCCTAAAGCTGCATGGGATGAAGATGATAAGAAGAAGGTTTTCTATGATAAAAAGGCAATCAATCTTCTTCAAGGCGCACTTAGCATGGATGAATTCTTTCGTGTCTCGGCATGCAAAATGGCGAAAGAAATATGGGATACCTTGGTACAAACTCATGAAGGAACTGTTGAAGTTAAAAGATCAAGACTAAATACCTTGAGTCAAGAATACGAGTTATTTTGAATGCAGCCCAGAGAAACCATCCTTGACTTACAAAAGATATTCGTGCACTTGACCAATCATCTAAGTGCTCTTGGTAAGACTTTGACGAATGATGAGCTAAATCTGAAAGTACTTAGATCCTTAACTAGGGAATGGCAACCAAAGGTAACATAAATTTCAGAAAAGAAAAGTCTCTCTTCAATGACTTCCGCAACGTTGTTTGGAAAACTTCAAGAATATGAAACGGAACTTGGAAGACTTGAAAAACATGGAAATCAAGAGAAGAAATCCAAGAATATTGCCTTAAAGATTGATTCCAAGGAAGTTGAAAAAGAAGACAATCTGGAAGAAGATGAAAAATTCATGCTTCTTGTTAAAAGCCTTGGTAAGTTATTTGGTAGAAATGACAAATCCCTTTCTCATGCAAAAAGAAAGAAACAATTTAAGAAAAGGGAAGCTTCCACATCAACATAAGAAGTCACATGTTATGAATATGGTAAGCAAGGTCATATCAAGCCGGGTTGTCCAAAACTCTCCAAGAAAGGTGGCTACAAAAGCAAAAAGGAATTTAAGAATAAAAAGGCCTATGTTGCACGGGAGGATAATGAAATAAGTTCTTCGTCCGATTCCGATAGTGATGAAAGTGCAAATCTAGCATTGATGGTCTCACACTATTTCGATAATGAAGATGATGAGGTTAGTAATGAATTTTATCTTTTTTATAGTGATGCACAAGGTGATATAGATGAACTATTAAATGAATGAAAAATTCTGTATAAAACTATTTCATCTCAAAAGAAACAAATTTCATCTTTAGAAGAAAAATGTGAAACTATGGAAAAAAATTTCAAAGAAGAGAAAAAAATTAAGTGATGAACAAAAACAGAATTTTGTATGCAAAAATTGTGAATCACTCTTGTTGTACCCCAAAATTTTCCCTCTCACTTATCAAAAATTTGCTCACAAGATCTCCTTGGACTCAAGACTGCACTAGGGTTTGATCAGCTCAAGACACCTCCTTAAACATTGATGACCAAAATTAAGGTTTGAGATTGCACAAGGGTATTTGAACTTTCAATACCACATATGACTTTCATGGATCATTATGGACCCCCAAGATTACTCATGTCAGGTTTCAAGCTTTGGATCACACTTTTACTCAGTCAATTGAGCAATTGACCTAAAAATCAGCTATATTGGGGAAAAAGTCAACCATGACCAATTTACAGTCAAACTTCATAATTTTTGATCCACTTAAACATTTTAGACTCATATGTATCATTTTATAAAGTTTATACCAAAATTCCCCAAGAAATTTGATCAAATCTCCAAAAGGGCAAAATGGTCAAAATTAGGGTTTTGACTGGGAAATGGCAAGATCGTCGCTGTTACTTCTACGTTGCACCAAATGATGAAATATCAAATTCATGGAAAGATCATCACTGTTCATGAAGAAGAAGAGTACATGGTCAGTCATCTAAATTCCTTCAGATATGTGGAGTTAGATGGTGAATTTATTGAAACTCCATTCCAACACTTTGAAGAAGTCCCGCAGACTGTGGCAGTAACCAAGGTTGTATCTCAATTTCCCAAGATCACAAGGCCTCCACTCAAGATGTCATCTTTAAAGGATGCCAAGGCAGTGATAGAAGAAGGTGGGTGCATTATTTGGGGACAACTCCCAGATATCCCATACAAATCTGACAAATTTTGCCTGGGTTTCACTTCAGGTGCCCAGAAGGTTGTACGCCATACTCGTGCTAGAGGACCACCTTTGAAGATCAGTAACCGCGAAGTCAATGCAGTGAAGGAGGACGAAGACAACTATAACCTAGAGGATTGGATTTTCCCAACTGTCAGTGGAGGGCTCAGCAACTGGGAGGCTAGAGACTTTGTCCCGATCACTTTTATCCTACAATAATTTATCTTTACATTTTATTGGATCTGTAATATTAAAACAATTCAGAATCTTAAAACCATGTGTCTTACCCGAGACACAATGGTCTATTTGTAAGGGTTATTATCTCATTTCCATATGACATCAATGAATCATGGACGTTTTTGCATACAAACTTTGTGCTCATTGTTTTTCTTTCTTACATTTTCATTTCTTTCAAAGATAGCTATACTCTTACACACACTCACACTCATAATGCAGGTCTACATACATTCGGGATCCCATGGGTAACGGTTCAGCTATGGCCTTCTGTGACTCTAAAAATCTAATCTACCAAGCCGAAGACGAAGGTGAGGAAGATTGTGAAGTACCAGGGGAACTCGCCAGGTTACTACAACAAGAAGAGAGAACCATTCAGCCTCACAAGGAGCCAGTGGATACTATCAACCTAGGTACCTAAGAAGACAAAAAAGAAGTCAAGGTGGGTGCCAATCTGGAATCCAGTGTTAAAGAGCGCCTGATTCATTTGTTACACGATTATGTTGAGGTTTTTTCCTGGTCGTATGAAGACATGCCAGGACTTGATGCAGATATTATGGTACATCGTCTACCAACAAGAGATGACTATCCACCAGTAAAACAAAAAGTCTGTCGTATGCGACCAAATATGTCGGAGAAGACTAAAGTAGAAGTCATGAAGCAATTCAATGCCAGATTCTTGGCCGTCACCTCCTATTTGCAGTGGGTTGCCAATGATGTTCCCGTGCCCAAAAAGGACGGCAAAGTACGAATGTGCGTGGACTACAGAGATTTGAATAGGGCAAGCTCTAAGGATGATTTCCCACTTCCCCATATTGATGTTTGTGATACAGTGGGAGAAATGACTTGAGGTTTTGCGTTTTGTTGCAAATGTCACGGTTAGCAAGAGTCGCCACCGACTTTTCTTTTATCCAAAAGGAAAGGTAAAAAAGTACAGGAAAGACCTTTGAGATGTTTTCTTGAGTTCGGGGGGTAGATTATGAAAAGGGAAGGTGCTAACACCCTTTTCATCCATGGTTTTCCATGGGCTCTTAGTTACTTGCTTAGATCACTTGCTTTTCTTTGTTTAAAATGGTGTTTGGTGTGGTTTTGAAAGTATTTTGAAAAGAGGCCTTTGTTTAGGCAATTTTTGTAATGATTCTCGTTCGTGAGAATGTATACAAAGATGTTTGTCTTTTGAAAATGTTTTCAATGTTTTGTAAGATGTTTTGAAATGTGTGTGTGTTTGTTTTTGAAAATATCAAGGATTGTTTGTTTGAAATGGAGCAAGTAACTTAGAAGCTATCTACCTACTCAAATGTCTTTCTTATGCATTTTTATTCCTTTGACATTGTTGACTTACCATTGATTTGGTAGGCAACCCTATCTTTGGATGTAAATGGGACGAGCGCGGGTCATCGTATAACCATGATAGCAATGTTGCCAAGTATCTTAGCATTTTTGAGGGACCAAGATCGTTTTTTTTAGGCAACCTTTGAATAACGTCATCGAGGGACTATGATCTTATACTTGTTTTGTTTTGCCAAGATACTTCGCATGCGTAACATGGCTATTTTATTTTAGGCAACCAAGTGGGAGAAACCCTAAGGGTGCTTGTGTGCAAAGTGTGTCATTTTCATGCTTTTGTCTTGCATTTAGGTTTTTTCTATTTGTTTTGTTTTTTGTTCTTGTCATGCAAACCCTAATTACTAAGCATAGTATACAAAGCGATAAATTGCGTAAAATAAACTAAGCTATTACAACAATTATTATGGGAGGGGGGATACAAGTTTTGAATGAGGATTTTGCACAAATATAAACCTAAATATATTATTACAACCAAATCGAATATTGCGCGAATTAAATAAATATAAGACAAATATTTAAAATGCAATGCAATGTTTATGTTAAAAAATATTTTTGTGTTTTGTTTTTGTATGAAAAATAATTTAATTTAAACCCTAGAAAAAGGAAAAAATAGTATTATTTTTGGAAGGGGTGAAACCCTAATTTTTGTTCAAAGAAAATAATGCTTCATATTATTATTTTGTACATTTTTTGTATAAGAAAATAATAAATAATATTATATGTAAATATTAAAAATTAAATATGTATAAAAATAAGTATTTATGAGTATAAATAGTATAATAAAAATATTAAGTATTTTTTATTGTATTTACAAACTATTTAAGAAAATAAGTTCTATCCTATTCAAATATATTAATTTTTATGTACAAAATAATAAAATAAAATAAAGTAAAATTGTAAAAATAAAGAAATTATTTTTAAGATTTTTTATTATTCAGAAAAAATAATCAAAAGCAATAAATATAAAAATATGGAAAAAATATGAAAAATATAAAAAGTTAGCCAGGGGGTGCAAATAACAAGTCAGGGGGTGTGATTGGTAAAAACAAAAAGGCCAAAACTGCCAAAAAGCCCAGAAGCCACTTCATCCCTATCCTTGGTCTTCTTCTTCGCGCGCACTTCAGTTTAATCTGTAACTCTCACATGCTTGCATAAAAACAAAAACTCATAACATGAAACATGTGGCATTTGAGCTCACGATTCCAACCATATAAATTATGTAACTTAACTCTAAAAGATCAAGGAGAATTTTGGAACCCCTAATTCGTGACCTAAAAAATTCAGGAACTCCAAGCTTCAAATTCTCTTAGCACAAGTAACATAAATGAAAAGTAATGATATGTACAATTTTGTCATGATGAGAGCTACATTTTTCCTTTACAAATCGTGGCTTGAGGTTGCCTATTCAGAGAGATAGAGTTTGAAAAAATACCTCTTGCAGCTAGAAATGAGTAGGGTAATGTAGGGACTTTAATGGAGGCCTGATGACTCTTTGAGCTTCCTTGAACTTCCCTCAAGCTATTCCAATACTTATCTTGCTTTGAGGATGGCTGAAAATCTCTGAACAAGTCAAGCTGCAAGCTTCCAAAGTAAAAATGGTGGATGCTGAAACAGGGGTTACAGAACCAGGGTGATGGCTTGGATTTCTTTGGTATGAAGTGTATGAGATGCCTGAAGTGATTAAACATAAAACGCACGAGCCAAATGAGGGTTGGCTGTTATTTTGCAGAAGTTCTGTGTTTTGGCAGTTTTGTGGAGTTTTTGAGTTTCAGAGTGTTTTAGGTGCAAGCAAATTGTATTAAGCCTTGTAACAAGTTTGCAAATATGTAGAGAAGTGATCCAAAGTTAGCCCTTACTAGCTGTGCAAGCTCTAGAACCTTTTGCAACTTTTCTTGCATTTTAAGTAAAGTGAAGTGACCATACTCACATGCCTGTACTTGCTTGCTTGAGGGTTGCAAAGAGCTTATACAATTTGCTTGAGAGCTGTGTAGTTTGTATGTACCAAAGGGACAGGTTCAATGCTCAAGATTGACAAGGTTGCAAAAAGCTTCTCTTTATGAAAATGACATTGTGAACTTTATGCCAAAAATGGAAATGCACCTTGTGTAAAGCTTCAAAAGCAAAGATAAAGCCTTTGTCAACTGAATTTGCATTTAATTATGGAGTGTATAGAAAGCTTAGGACCTGTAAAGCAAGATACAACCATCATAGATCTGATTTGCAACTTGATGCTATGTGAAAATAGCTTGATCAAAAGTGAGAAAATGCCAACTTCCTTTCTTCGATTCTCCCTACTCAAAAATGATATTGGAGAGTTCTTGGACATTTTGGAAAGCTTTCAATGTGATATATAATCCATCTTTGAAATGAAATTTGAGATACCTCTTGGAACTAGGTGAAAAATGTCAATGAAGTTGGGTCAAAAACCTGCCTAAATTAGGGCAAAATTTCACTAAGTTAAGAAGTTCATGGACCTATATTCACGAATTCATAACTTGATATACAAGCATACTTTGGGAAAAGTTTGTGAAGAAAAGTTGTAGATTACATGGAGGAATACAACTTTCATGTTGGGAACTTTTCTTGAATCAAAATGCATCATGGTGAAAAAGTGGTGAAAAGTTGGGAAAAAATAAGAAAATTTTTATACTTAGAAAAATTCTAAGTTATGAAAACTTTCAAATTAAAACCCTAATTTTCAAATTTGAGTTTCTTGGTGAACAAGTTTTATATTTTGACATATCTTGATGAATTATGACCCTTGGTACTTGATTTTGACTAAAAAGTCAAAGTTTGACTTTTCAGTATACAGTTGACTTTTGATCAGTTGACTACAAAATTCATCTGTCAATCCAATGAACTTGAGATCTTTTGAACCATGTAATTAGGTCAACATGATGCCATTGAACCATTGAAATCATGTTTGAACTCAATTGGTCACTGGTTAGGTTAAAAATCAGAAATTGCCCTTCCTCAGTCAAAATCCTAATTTTGACCATTTTGCCCTTTTGATGATTTGATCAAATTTCTTAAGAAGTTGTGATCCAAACTTGATCCAATGATACATATGAGTCTAAAATGTTGATGTGGATAAAAAATTATGAGGTTTGGCTGTAAATTGGCCATAGTTGACTTTTTCCCTAATACAACTGATTTTTAGGTCAACTGTCCAATTGACTGATCAAAAATCTGGTTCAAGGCTTGAAACTTAACATGAGCAATCTTAAGGGTCCAAAATGATGTATGAAGGTCACATGAAGCATTAGTGGTCCAAAAATCCTTGTGCAAACTCAAACCCTAATTTTGGGTTAACAGTGCAAGATGAGATGTCTTGAGCTCACCAAACCTTAATCTTGCCTTGAGTCCAAGAAGTCTTGTGAGAAAAGTCTTGATAAATGAGAGGGAAAATTTTGGGGTACAAAAGCTGCACCTGTTCAATCTTCTTGAACCTGAAGAGTTAGATTGGCGAGTTTTGCCGTTCGTGACTCGAAGGTAAAAGATGATTGGACACTAGAGTGCCCATAAATTTGCACTTGACGAAGTGTAGTTGAGGGAATGGGCTTAAAGATGCCATTTGGAGAGGTGATATAATCTTTTTGGAGATGGGCTTGTAGATGCCATCCAAGAATTCTTGTTGAATTGTAAGTTGTAAGTCAAAAGAATGAGTATCAGAATGCTGTATGTATCTGGAACATATCTGAACTGTATCTCGGGACTGAATCTGTAAGAGCAATGGAATAGCGTCCGTGTCTGGAGCGTATACGAGTTGTGTCTGTACTTGAATCTGAATGAGTAACAGAATAACTTCCGTGTCTGGAGTGTATCTGTACTGTATCTTGAAGTTGAATCTGAATAAGTGACAGAATGGTAACCGTGTCTGGAGCGTATCTGGACTAGAATCTGAATGAGCGACAGAATGACCACCGTGTCTGGAGCGTATCTAGACTGTATCTTGAAATTGAGGTCTGAATGAGTATCAGAATGGCATCCTTGTCTACAGCGTATATGGACTAGAATCTGAATAAGTGACAGAATGACTTCCATCTCTGGAGTGTATCTGGACTAGATCTTGAAATTGAGGTCTGAATGAGTATCAGAATGACATCCTTGTCTGGAGCGTATCTGAACTGTATCTGAAGTTGAGATCTAAATGAGCAATAGAATGGCTTCCGGGTCTGGAGCGTATCTAAACTGTATCTGAAAGCTGAATCTGAATGAGTAACAGAATAACTTCCGTGTCTGGAGTGTATCTGTACTGTATCTGAAAGCTGAGTCTGAATAAGTAACAAAATGTCATCCGTATCTGGAGCGTATTTGTACTGTATCTAGAATCTTTGAACATTATTAATGGTAGCTGTTAATCTTATCCTGAAAAGGGTAAAATGTTAGCTGAAGCACAAAGTTATGTTGCATGAAATGTATGATGCAATAAATGTGCGTTATCAATGTTTATGATATATGGATGTAATGTATATGCATGTAAGCTGATTTGCTGTATTGCTGAGGAAAATAAATCCTTGACTGCTACTGAGGATATGTGGATTCTTCATGTGTTGAAGTTGGAGTATTGACAAAAATTCCGTTGTGAGAGTAATGCCAAATACTGCTTGAGTAATCTGCTTGGTGGAATCCAGAGAATTTTGATGACTTCTAATGGGGATTAAAAAACTCTGTGGGGAAGAAAACTTATCCCTGTTTGGAAAAAGTTCAGGAGTTTGGGTTGTCTGCCACTCTACTGGGGAGTTATCAGAAGTTGTTGTCTGGTTGGTTTTCAGACTTCAAGATAACTTGCTGGGGAATTTGGAGAAACTGAATGGTTTCCACTGTGGATTAATGGTTTGAAGTTTTGGCTCCGCTGGGGATCTTAATGACGTACTGTAGGGATTGCTCATGGAATAGCCTAAATATGTTTTCCTATTCTTTCAATCTATCAGTAATCGTTCTTTTCCATTTCGTTTAGTTGTAAACAGTAATTATGTTCAAATGCATATGTTCATTAATGAATTATTGGACGTTTTTGCAAACAAAACACAAGTGTAAAAGAAAAGGACAAATGGTTTTCTGCACTTTAAAGAGACATCTTTGTATTAATTTGAATAAGTATTTGTGTACAAAAGGGACAGACATCCTAGTAAGAGGACGGTGTCATGAAAATAAGAAAATTTTATACAAAGAAAGATAGCTATGTGTAAGAAATCCCATGGGGTTCCCATTCTGCTATAGCCTTCGTATCTCCGAGTATCTTGTCCATTTGTTGCTTCGTCCGAAGATGATTGGATTGATCAGAAGCCTTGAGTTTGTCTGTGAAGAGATTGTCCTTAAAGTGATCCGACGAGACATAATCATACGCTTTAATTCCCTAACTTTTGCCTGGACCGCCCTTTCAGGTTTTCGATCCACCGGGAAACCCTTTTTTGCCCAAGTCGCCCTTTCGGGTTTTCAACTTGTCGGGTGTACAGATTTTTTTTTATCCCTAATTTTTTCCCGAACCTTTTTCGTTCGCCGGGATGCCCTTGTTTTGCCTAGGCGTGTCAACCTAGCGGGTCTCTTATAGGTAGTATCTTTTGACTATGTCTGTGCTCACAGGGTGTGGCAGGTCGTCACCGTCCATGGTGGTTAAGATCATTTCCCCACCAGAAAAGATGTTCTTGATTACAAATGGTCTTTCATAGGTAGGAGTCCATTTGCCCCTGGGATCACTTTGTGGTAAGATAATGCGCTTGATCACTAGATCTCCAACTTGATATACCTGGCATCTGACTTTCTTGTTGAAAGCCTTGATCATCCGTTTTTGATACATCTGACCATGGCAAACAACAGTAAGCCTCTTTTCATCAATTAAGTTCAATTGATCAAGTTGAGTCTGGATCCAATCGTCTTCACTCAAACCTGCATCCTTCATGATTCTTAAAGAGGGGATCTGAACCTCAATAGGTAGAACAACCTCCATGCTATAAACCAAAGAATAGGGTGTTGCCCCAGTTGATGTGCGAGCCGTGGTACGGTATCCATGGAGAGCAAATGGTAATATCTCATGCCAGTCCTTGTAGGTGACTGTCATTTTCTGTATGATCTTTTTAATGTTTTTATTAGCAGCTTCGACTGCACCATTCATCTTTGGACGATAGGGGGATGAATTATGGTGTTGAATCTTTAACTTCTCGCACAAGGCGGAGATCATAGTATTATTAAGGTTCGTACCATTATCAGTGATGATTCTTTCTAGGATACCGTACCGGCAAATAAGATTCTGCTTGATGAAGCGGGCAACAACATTCTTAGTAACGGAGGCGAAGGAAGCTGCTTCGACCTACTTTGTGAAATAATCAATGTCCACTAGAATGAAGCGGTGTCCATTGGAGGCTGTAGGCTTGATCTCCCCAATCATATCGATTCCCCATATAGCAAAGGGCCAAGGAGCTATTAAGACATTTAGAGGAATCGGAGGCACGTGTACCTTGTCTGCATAGATTTAACATTTATGACAAGTCTGGGAGTGTTGATAGTAGTCTCCTTCCATGGTAGACCAATAATAGCCTGCACGTAGGATTTTCTTTGCCATCGTATGCCCACTAGAGTGAGTGCCAAAGGCACCCTCATCCAATTCAGCCATGATCTTTTCAGCTTCAATCTTGTCCAAACAACGGAGCAGAATAGAATCATGATTGCGTTTGTACAGGATGCCATTACTTAGGAAGAACTTAGCTGAGAATCTCCTTAAGAACTTTTTGTCATTGACTGAAGCTCCTTCTGGGTATTCTTGAGCCTCGAGAATACTTTTGACTTCATGAAACCAAGGCTGGTCCACTACTTCTTCAGTATTAATCTCGTGATAGTGTGCTGGTTCATCCATTCGTTCAATGGTGATCCGGGGAGCCTTGTTATCCAAATTAAATTTAAACATAGATGACATTATGGCTAGAGCATCTGCTAGCTGATTTTCTTCTCGCGGGAAGTGCTCAAAGGTAATCTGCTCGAAATGTGGTAACAACGTCAAAACATGTTCTTTGTAAGGGATAAGGTTTGGGTGCTTAGTGTCCAACTCTCCTTTGATCTGACTGATGACCAAAGTTGAATCCCCAAACACAACTAAAGATTTGATTCCCAATTCTATGGCAGCCTTGAGACCGAAGATGCATGCCTCGTATTCTGCCATGTTGTTCGTACAGTTGAAGCAAAGTCTGGCAGTAAAAGGAGTATGGCATCCTTCCGGAGATATAAGTACATCGCCGATACCGTTACCAAGTGCATTGGATGCCCCATCAAAGAACAGGGTCTATCGGGATCCTTGTTCAGGTCCGTCATATGGTCTGATTCTTTCACAGTTGTCTACGTTCATGATGTCTTCATCAGGGAATTAAAACTTCATGGACTGATAATCCTCTACAGCTTGGTGAGCAAGATGATCAGCTAGCACACTGCCCTTTATAGCTTTTTGAGTTGTGTACTGTATGTCATATTCTGTTAGGATCATCTACCATCTAGCTATCCTTCCAGACAAAGCAGGCTTCTCAAAGATGTATTTTATCGGATCCATCTTAGATATCAGCAAAGTGGTATGAGAACATATATTGTCTTAGCCGACGAGCAGCCCATACCAGAGCGTAACAAGTTTTCTCGAGTAGTGAATATCTGGTTTCACAGTCGGTAAACTTTTTGCTCAGGTAATAAATAGCGTGCTCTTTTCGGCCAGACTCGTCATGCTGCCCCAATACGCACCCCATTGAGTTCTCTAAAACGGTCAGATACATGATTAGCGGTCTTCCCTCGACTGGCGGCATCAAGACAAGAGGCTCTTGTAAATACTCTTTGATTTTGTCGAAAGCACTCTGACAGTCATCATTCCATCTAACTACCTGATCTTTCTTCAGCAGTTTGAAGATTGGTTCACAAGTTGATGTTAGGTGAGAAATGAACCCGACAATATAGTTCAGGCGTCCTAAGAATCCCTTGACTTCCTTCTCAGTGCGAGGAGCAGGCATTTCTTGTATCGCTTTGACCTTGGCAGGATCAACCTCGATGCCTTTGTTGCTGACAATGAAACCTAAGAGCTTACCGGACCGGACTCCGAATGTGCACTTGTTCGGGTTCAACCTTAGTTTGTACTCCTTAAACCTGACAAACAGCTTTTGCAAGTGATCAAGGTGTTCTTCTTCAGTTTGTGATCGGGCTATCATGTCATCTACGTAGACCTCTATCTCATGATGTATCATATCATGAAACAAGGATACCATGGCGAGTTGATAGGTTGCCCCGGAATTCTTTAGTCCGAATGACACCACTTTGTAGTAGAACGTACCCACTGTGACAAATGTAGTTTTCTCCATGTCCTCAGGTGCCATTTTGATCTGGTTATAGCCTGAAAATCTGTCCATGAAAGAAAACACTTTGTGCTGAGCTGTATTGTCAACCAGGATGTCGATGTGTGGAAGTGGAAAGTCATATTTAGGGCTGGCCCTGTTTAAATCTCTATAGTCCATGCACATTATGACTTTGCCGTCCTTTTTAGGCACGGGAACAATGTTGGCAACCCATTGAGGATATGAAGTAACAGCCAGAAATCCAGCATTGAACTGTTTCATAACTTCTGCTTTGATCTTCTCGTACATGTCAGGTCTCATGCGGCAGACTTTTTGTTGCACTGGTGGACAATCTTCTCTTATGGGTAGACAGTGTACCACAATGTCTGTATCGAGTCCCGACATGTCTTTGTATGACCAGGCAAAGATCTCAACATAATCCTGCAACAACTGAATTAGGCGCTCCTTGACACTCGACTCTAGATTGGAACCCACTCTTATTTCCTTTTTATCTTCCTCGGTACCCAAGTTGATTGTATCCAACAGCTCCTCATGAGGTTGAATAGCTCTTTCCTCTTGTTGTAGTAGTCTGGCCAATTCCCCTGGCACCTCACAATCTTCCTCACCTTCGTATTCAGCTTAGTAGATCAGATCTTCAGAGTCACTGAAGGCTATAGCAGTATCGTTACCCATGGGATCTGGAATGGAAGGGTACCTGCATTTGTGAGTGTGGGTGTGTGTAAGGGTATAGCCATCTTAAAACAATAAAATGTAAAAGAAAGACAATGAGCACAAAAGGTTTATATATGAAAAAGCATCCATGATTTATTGAATGTCATATTAAAATGGAATAAAAACCCTTACAAATGGACCAATGTGCCTCGGGTAAGACAAAAGGTTAAAAATGTACGAATTGTTTGTGAATATTACAAGTCCAACAGAAATGTAAAAGATAAATTACTGAGATATGAAAGTTATCGGGACAAAGTCTTTGGCTTCCCAGTTGCGAAGTCCTCAGTTGACAGTAGGAAATATCCAATCTTCCAAGCTACCATCTTCTTCACTGTTCTCCACTGCGTTGACCCCTTGGTTTCTAATCTTCACAGGTGGCCCCCAAGCACGGGCGCGGCACACAACCTTCTGAGCAGTTGAATTAAACCCCAAGCCAAACTTGTCTGATTTGTACGGGATGTCCGGAAGCTGCCCCCAGATGGTGCATCCCCCCTCTTCCACTACTGCATTTGCATCCTTTAGAGATGACATCCGAGGTGGAGGTATTGTGATCATAGGAATTGAGGATACCGCCTTGGTTACCGCCACTTCTTGAGAGACTTCTTCAAAATGTTGGAAAGGGGTTTTAATGAACTCGCCATCTAACTCCACATATCGAAAAGAATTCAGATGACTAATCATGTACTCCTCTTCCCCGTGGACAGTTATTATCTTCCCTTGGACAGGGTACTTCAGCATCTGATGCAAAGTGGAGGTGACAGCACCGACATTGTGAATCCAGGGGCGTCCTAACAGACATGAGTAAGAAGGACGGATGTCCATCACATAGAAGGTTGAATTGAAAGTCTGAGTTCCCACCTTTATCGGGATGTCCACCTCCCCATGGACCATCCTCTTCGAACCATCAAAGGCTCTCACCACTATGTTACTGGGTTTTAATGTCAGCTCCTCACAATCCAATCTATCAAGGGCTTTTTTCGGCAAGACGTTCAGAGATGATCCCGTGTCCACCAAGACATGGGCTAGGGTCGTTCCTCTACACTCCATTGAGACATGTAACGCCTCATTGTGTTTTCTCCCTTTGGGTGTCAAGTCAGCATCAGAGAAACCCATGCCATTATCAGCTGTCAAACTGGCCACACACTCTCGGAATTGGTCCGCAGACGTCTCTTGCGGCACATGAGTTGTATTCAGAAATTTTACCAGAGCTTTTGCATGTGCCTCAGAGCACAGCAACAATGCTAACATAGAGATTTTGGAGGGGGTCTTCCCCAATTGTTCAACCACGTCATAATCACTTTTCTTTATTATCCTCAAGATTTCTTCCATTTCTTTCTTGGATGTTTCAGGGATAGATTGAGCCTTCGTCCGGACATGCTCTTCTTGAATGTTTTTTCCTTTGTTCTCAGCAGTGGAAGTAGGGATAGGAATTGTCTCGTCATTGTTGGTAGGTACGCTTGCAGGTACAATCACTTGTACAAATGTAATCTTTAGAGCAGCCATGGGTCCAAAGACTGCCTTTGGAGGGGAAATCTCTGGAGAGAAGATTCTACCACTACGGGTAATCTTGCTTGTTTCGGCAATGTTACTGATGTCGGAATTGTCCTCTTCGGAGCTCTCTTCTTCGGCAGTCAGTTCAATTTGTTTGATACCATGGTAGTAGATTTCTCCACCATAATTCCATGGTACTGTTTTATCTGACTGGTACGGGACCGGCCCGGGCATTGTAATCTTAAGTGGAGTAGTCATTGGAGTAGATGTAATCCTAACGGGTCTTTTAGGGACCCTAGAAGGATTGGCGTAGATGGTTATTATTGAAACTTCTTTAACTGGAACGGGTGAAATAGGAGCTTTCTCAAACAAAATTTCTTGGTTATCAATCAATTGTTGGATACCTTTTTTCAACAGAGGGCAGTCAAATGATGAGGATAGGCAAACATGGCAGTCTTTGTCACAACCTGGGAATATACCAGCTTTCAACAAATTCAACTTAATGGTCGGGAGCGGAGTCAACAATTCATCCACGGTGGCAACAAATAAATCTTCCTCAATAGCATTGGCATTGTGACCATGCCTCGGCATTGGAGCAGAAATAACATTCGGTTTCTCAGGCGCTTCAAACTCAACTTCCTTCGCATCTATCAGGTCTTGAATTTTGTTCTTCAGAGCCCAACAGTTGTTGGTGTCGTGCCCTGGACTTTCAGAATGGTACGCGCATCTGGAATTCGGATGGTAGTGAGGAGATGTAGTATTGGGATTTTTAGGGGCCTCTTTTAACATGGCCAGATTAAACTTCAGAAGATGTGGTAGGACCTGAGCTGGAGTCATGTTGATCTTGGTGAATTGCCGGACTGGCCTTTCCACCCTTGGCTGATTATTTCTCGGCTGGTTATTTCTTGGCTGGTCTGATGCAGGCTTTTGAATCATAACGGCCCCCACCATTGGCCGATGTTTAGTTCTTCCTTGATTTCTATGTGAATAGACAGCAAACACTTCCTTCTTCCCACTGAAGGGATTTTTTACAGCTGTAGAGGCAGACGCGTCTTTCTGAATTTTCCCACTTCTTATAGCGGCTTCCACCCTCTCGCCGGTTAAAATCAATTTGGCAAACCCTGCAGAGGAGCTCCCAATCAGATGAATGAAGAAAGGGCCTGATAGGGTTCCCAAGAACATGTCCACTAACTCCCTTTCATACAAAGGGGGTTGCACCCTTCCAGCTAGATCCCTCCACTTTTGTGCGTAGTCTTTGAAGCCCTCATTTGAAACCATTGCCATACTCTAAAGTTGAGTACGAGTTGGTGCCAAATCAGCGTTGTACTGATACTGTTTATAGAAAGCTGCTTCCATGTCTTCCCAATTATGGACATCAGCCCTTTCCAACTGGTAGAACCAATCAAGCTGCGTTCTTGATAAACTGTCCTGGAAAAAGTGGACCCACAAGTGTTTGTCAGCATAATGTGGCTGAATCTTCCTGACATACGACCAGAGGTGCATTTTGGGACAAGACACCCCATCATACTTGGCAAATAATGGCACTTTAAACTTTGGAGGGATTACAATTCCTGACACAAACCCCAAATCCTCGAAACCTAGCACCGATACTCTCTGTATTTCTATAGCAGTTAGACGCTCTTCCAGGTGTTTGTATTTGTCATCAGCCGGAGGGTATTTTTGTTCAGAGTAGTCCTCTTCTTCCTCTTCTTCTGCTTCAGAATCTGATGGTACTGCCGTTTCTTTTCCTTTTCTTTCCCCCTTCATCAGATGTGGTTGGAAAATTTAAGGTCCTTCTGGCTTGTCCCTGAAACCTTCTGCCCATGATAACCACACCAGCTGGCTTCTTCTTCTTTTTCTCCTTTTCTTTTTCTAGCAGAGTCTTTAGCTCCTCCTGCCCCTTGGCTAAGGTCAAGAGTAACTGTTGAAATTGTGTATTTTAAGCTTGAAGGTCTTTAACCGTTTGTTCGAGATCCATCTTGCTGAAATAAATAGTAGAAAGATGAGGAAACTTGTTGCAAAGACCTGTTTATGTTTTATGATGAATGATATGTATTCATGCAATGCTTTCAAGGATTTAAAAATTCAAATTTGTTTCAAACAAAAAGAAACACACGTTATATTAATAAAATAGAATTTGAGTACATCAATGCCCCTAGGGAAAAATAATACAAAATTCTAAGATAAAAAGACATTGCGCATCCTATTTGGTGCAATGTAGGTGTTGAGAGTCTGCTCTTCATGGAGTAACCGAGTGATTTCCAAAACCTTCTTCTCACTTGCGTAGAATTGGGCTTCGAAAGTATCGCACTCTCCTTTGAGCTGTATCCAACCCCTTTGTAGGTCTTCGAGTGATGTAGGCATGTCAGGATGTAGGATGGTGTATGGAACCTCTCCCTCCTTAACAGGCTCTATAATCACTGGGAGAATGGAGGGGTAAGGCATCATAAGACTTTGAGCGCGGGTTCGTACCCACTTGAGGTAAGGCTCAAGAGGGATAGAATTCTTGTGTCCCAGAGTCTTTCTTTCTACCTTGTTTGGCATCCTCCAAGCTCGGATAAATCTTTGGCGAAGTCCTTGATCGTCGTTGTCGTATTCGAAAACCAAGCCTTGAATCAACATATTATGTGGGCCATCCCTTCGGGCATAACCAAACTGTCTTAGAGACAAGCACGGGTTCTAGGTGATGCCTCCCCTAATGCCAAGTAGAGGGACATTAGGGAATTCCTCACAACGGTCGACAATGATAACATTCTCTTTGGATCGAGAACACCAATGCATATCTGAATGTTTAAGTGTCATCAACCTTTGTGACCACCTCAAACCTTGCTCATTATTTAAGATTAATTGGGGAAGATGAGAAATAAACCATCTTGCCAGGAGAGGAGTGCAACACATAAGAACACCTCTTTTCCTCATTGTACGAGTGTGAAAAGAGTGTAATATATCTCCAAGCAATGTAGGCACCGAATTGCGTGACATGAAGATTTTGACAGCACTCACATCTATGAGTTGGTCAGGATTAGGGAACAATACCATCCCATAGATGAGAAGAGCCACAATCTCCTCAAAAGCTTGCAATTCCAAGGAGTTCCAATAACTTTGGGCCTTCTCAAACAAGAACTTTACCAAGAAGCCTTTGACACCACTTCTAGTTTCCCAATGGGTTGTGACATCAGATGAGTGCAAGTGCAGGGCTTGAGCAATATCTTCTGGATTTGGATCTCTTTCCGTACTGTTGAAGGGTAGTTGATTGAGAATGGGAATCCCCAAGAGTTGAGAAAATTCTTCCAAAGTAGGCACAAGCTGGTAGTCAGGAAATGTGAAGCAGTGATGCAAAGGGTCAAAGAACTGGAAGAGAACCTTCATCATGTCTTCCTCTGTGTTGGAAGTGACTAAGTTGAGTAGATGACCATGCCTCTCAGTGAATGGATAATTCTCAAGGATCCTTGAAGCTAACTTCTTGAGTTGTGGAGGAATTCTTACAAAGTTTGACTTGGATAGTTTTCCTACGAAGTGAATCCATATCCTACAAAACAAGAACAAAGATGAATTTCCAAAATCCTTGAAATGGTTAGTGGATGCAAATGATGCTCATGATTTCCATGATGTTATGCACAAGTATATATGTACAAGCAAATCAAACAAGTTCCTAGTTTAGGCTTGCATGGGGTTTCATGGGTAAGTACCCTCTTGAAGTTTAATTGGCTCAACCTGTCCTAGTAATAGTAACCGGGTTCTAAGGAGCTCAATATCACTGGATTGTTTCCTTGTTCATTGTTTCAATTCAAGCCTCTTTACTGGCGACCGAAATATTCCAATAAACCAACCCTCAATGAGTGTAGTATCGAGTATCTACCAACTTCAGACTGCACCAAAGCCGGTCATCTCACTACATCCTAAAAGGCCAAGTTGGTCAAGTAAAGGTTCTAGAAGTTCGTTAGTGATTCATGACATCACTCAGCGGCCCCGTATTCTCTTTGATTGACTCAAAGGATACCGATACCCACAAATATGTCACACTAACATAGCTATTGCTTAGACCGTGTCGGTATACCCTGCACAGTTTCTATAACGTATTGCTATTTACCTATAATGTTTCCCAAATCCGGGTAGAGGATTCAAACCCAAAAAATAGAACCAAAATGTAAAGCAAACAAGTCAAATAAGGTAAGCAAATAAATGTGATCTAAACCCTAAGGTAACCCCACTTTTATAATTTTCCCCAACAGAGTCGCCAGTTCTGTGATACGGTGGGAGAACTGACTTGAGGTTTTGCATTTTGTTGCAAATGTCGCGGTTAGCAAGAGTTGCCACCGACTTTTCTTTTATCCAAAAAAGGAAAGGTAAAAAAGCACAGGAAATACCTTTGAGATGTTTTCTTGAGTTCGGGGGGTAGATTATGAAAAGGGAAGGTGCTAGCACCCTTTTCATCCATGGTTTTCCATGGGCTCTTAGTTACTTGCTTAGATCACTTGCTTTGCTTTGTTTGAAATGGTGTTTGGTGTGGTTTTGAAAGTATTTTGAAAAGAGGCCTTTGTTTAGGAAATTTTTGTAATGATTCTCGTTCGTGAGAATGTATACAAAGATGTTTGTCTTTTGAAAATGTTTTCAATGTTTTGTAAGATGTTTTGAAATTTGTGTGTGTTTGTTTTTGAAAATAGCAAGGATTGTTTGTTTGAAATGGAGCAAGTAACTTAGAAGCCATCTACCTACTCAAAGGTCTTTCTTATGCATTTTTATTCCTTTGACATTGTTGACTTACCATTGATTTGGTAGGAAACCCTATCTTTGGATGTAAACGGGACGGGCGTGGGTCATCGTATAACCATGATAGCAATGTTGCCAAGTATCTTAGCATTTTTGAGGGACCAAGATCGTTTTGTTTAGGCAACCTTTGAATAGCGTCATCGAGGGACTATGATCTTATACTTGTTTTGTTTTGCCAAGATACTTCACATGCTTAACATGGCCATTTTATTTTAGGCAACCAAGTGGGAGAAACCTTAAGGGTGCTTGTGTGCAAAGTGTGTCATTTTCATGATTTTGTCTTGCATTTAGGTTTTTTCTATTTGTTTTGTTTTTTGTTCTTGTCATGCAAACCCTAATTACTAAGCATAGTATATAAAGCGATAAATTGCGTAAAATAAACTAAGCTATTACAACAATTATTATGGGAGGGGGGATACAAGTTTTGAATGAGGATTTTGCACAAATATAAACCTAAATATATTATTACAACCAAATCGAATATTGCGCGAATTAAATAAATATAAGACAAATATTTAAAATGAAATGCAATGTTTATGTTAAAAAATATTTTTGTGTTTTGTTTTTGTATGAAAAATAATTTAATTTAAACCCTAGAAAAAGGAAAAAATAGTATTATTTTTGGAAGGGGTGGAACCCTAATTTTTGTTCAAAGAAAATAATGCTTCATATTATTATTTTGTACATTTTTTGTATAAGAAAATAATAAATAATATTATATGTAAATATTAAAAATTAAATATATATAAAAATAAGTATTTATGAGTATAAATAGTATAATAAAAATGTTAAGTATTTTTTATTGTATTTACAAACTATTTAAGAAAATAAGTTCTATCCTATTCAAATATATTAATTTTTATGTACAAAATAATAAAATAAAATAAAGTAAA
Organism: Vicia faba; assembly: GCA_948472305.1. Lineage (NCBI taxonomy): Eukaryota > Viridiplantae > Streptophyta > Magnoliopsida > Fabales > Fabaceae > Vicia > Vicia faba. Next base: position 675,422,700 of record OX451738.1, on the reverse strand, counting down.
ATTGTAAAAATAAAGAAATTATTTTTAGGATTTTTTATTATTCAGAAAAAATAATCAAAAGCAATAAATATAAAAATATGGAAAAAATATGAAAAATATAAAAAGTTAGCCAGGGGGTGCAAATAACAAGTCAGGGGGTGTGATTGGTAAAAACAAAAAGGCCAAAGCTTCCAAAAAGCCCAGAAGCCACTTCATCCATGTCCTTGGTCTTCTTCTTCGCGCGCGCTTCAGTTCAATCTGTAACTCTCACATGCTTGCATAAAAACAAAAACTCATAACATGAAACATGTGACATTTGAGCTCACGATCCAACCATATAAATTATGTAACTTAACTCTAAAAGATCAAGGAGAATTTTGGAACCCCTAATTCGTGACCTAAAAAATTCAGGAACTTCAAGCTTCAAATTCTCTCAGCACAAGTAACATAAATGAAAAGTAATGATATGTAAAGTTTTGTCATGATGAGAGCTACATTTTTCCTTCACAAACCGTGGCTTGAGGTTGACTATTCAGAGAGATAGAGTTTGAAAAAATACCTCTTGCAGCTAGAAATGATTAGGGCAATGTAGGGACTTTAATGGAGGCCTGATGACTCTTTGAGCTTCCTTGAACTTCCCTCAAGCTATTCCAATGCTTATCTTGCTTTGAGAATGGCTGGAAATCTCTGAACAAGTCAAGCTGCAAGCTTCCAAAGTAAAAATGGTGGATGCTGAAACAGGGATTACAGAACCAGGGTGATGGCTTGGATTGCTTTGGTATGAAGTGTATGAGATGCTTGAAGTGATTAAACACAAAAGCACGAGCCAAATGAGGGTTGGCTGTGATTTTGCAGAAGTTCCGTGTTTTGGAAGTTTTGTGGAGTTTTTTAGTTTCAGAGTGTTTTAGGTGTAAGAAAATTGTGTTAAGCCTTGTAACAAGTTTGCAAATATGTAGAGAAGTGATACAAAGTCAGCCCTTACTAGCTGTGCAAGCTCTAGCACCTTTTGCAACTTTTCTTGCATTTTAAGTAAAGTTAAGTGACCATACTCACATGCCTGTACTTGCTTGCTTGAGGGCTGCAAAGAGCTTGTACAATTTTCTTGAGAGCTGTGTAGTTTGTATCTACCAAAGGGACAGGTTCAATGCTCAAGATTGACAAAGTTGCAAAAAGCTTCTCTTTATGAAAATGACATTGTGAACTTTATGCCAAAAATGGAAATGCACCTTGTGTAAAGCTTCAAAAGCAAAGATAAAGCCTTTGTCAACTGAGTTTGCATTTAATTATGGAGTGTATAGCAAGCTTAGGACCTGTAAAGCAAGATACAACCATCATAGATCTGATTTGCAACTTGATGCTATGTGAAAATGGCTTGATCAAAAGTGAGAAAATGCCAACTTCCCTTCTTTGATTCTCCCTACTCAAAAATGATCTTGGAGAGTTCTTGGACATTTTGGAAAGCTTGCAATGTGCTATATAATCCATTTTTGAAATTAAATTTGAGATACCTCTTGGAACTAGGTGAAACATGTCCATGAAGTTGGGTCCTAAACCTGCCTAAATTAGGGCAAAATTTCACTAAGTTAAGAAGTTCATGGACCTATATTCACAAATTCATAACTTTAGATCCAAGTATCCTTTGGGAAAAGTTTGTGAAGAAAAGTTGTAGATTACATGGAGGACTACAACTTTCATGTTGGGAACATTTCTTGAATCAAAATGCATCATGGTGAAAAAGTGGTGAAAAGTTGGGGAAAAATAAGAAAATTTTTATACTTAGAAAAATTCTAAGTTATGAAAACTTTCAAATTAAAACCCTAATATTCAAATTTGAGTTTCTTGGTGAACAAGTTTCATATTTTGACATATCTTGATGAATTATGACCCTTGGTACTTGATTTTGACCAAAAAGTCAAAGTTTGACTTTTCAGTATACAGTTGACTTTTGATCAGTTGACTGCAAAATTCATCTGTCAATCCAATGAACTTGAGATCTTTTGAACCATGTGTTGGCTGAAGATTTTGATAATATTATTAGAAGCCAAGCGAGTTGAACTTTTCGATCGAAATGAAACAAAGCGTCATGTTTCGAAGTAGCAGGAGTAGTGTTTCGAATAAGCATATCAAAGCTTGAAGCTTCGAGTGGAAATTATGGGAACATATTTAAAGAAGTCTCGAAATAACAAAAAGCTGTGTCTGAGAAGTGTGTTCGAAATGGAGAAGTACCAAAGCATTTGAAATTCAAATGGAAGCGGGACATTCGAAGTTTGAAATTTATGCGCTGGAGCATTTGGAGACACGTGGAAAGAAGAGAGAGGCATTGTTCTGCATGTTCTGAACGTGGCATAATCCTATAGCAAGACCGTTATGGTCGAATTAGTATAAATAGAAGTCTTAGTATTAGGATTTTGTGTGTCATATCTATTGTACTAAATACTCAGTAACATTCAAACTACCACATGGCAAGGGAAACGAATGCAAGAGCAATGTACGTATGATAGCACCACATATTTATGATTTAATGAAAACCTTTTATCATTTCCAGCACTTTCCTTTATCTTTCTGCCAAATAACATTTACAAGTTTTCTCATTCAAAGTCTTTCTATTTAGAAATCTCTTCATTAAAGCTTTACATTTCAATGCTTTCTTTACATTTCAAGCACTTTACATTTCAGAAAACTGTCATACTTTTCATTTCGAAAGTCTATTTTTACTTAAAGTCATTTACAGATTTCTTGCATTAAACGCTTTCTTCATATTTCAAAACTTTTACGTTCCAGAACATCCTTTACATTAACTGTTTTTTTAATTCGAAGCCATTTACTTCCCTTTTATGCAAGTTTACATGTCTTTACAATTAACATTTATTCATGTAACTTAGTTTCGTACACGCATATTTTGATTACACCTTTAGACCTTTAAGAGAGAAATCGAAATAAGCCAAACACCTATACAACACTCAAATAACAATCATGAATATCTGTTCGATCATGAGAGTAACCCTAATGACCAAGGAATCCTAGGATCAATCTAGTCGATCCTGTGAGTTACCAAAGAAATTGAATAACAGTCAGTAAGTTTATTCGATAGTTTGGAAGACTAGCGGTTGTTTACCAGAAATCACTGGAAACAAATTGGCACACCTGATGGGACCAATAATTGGACATTAGAAATAAAGATTGTTGAGACATAACCATTATAAAAACGTTGGAACCTAAGAAGTTTGCTGTTTTATGAACCTGAGAAGTGGTAAAATAACCAACAACAACCAACCCTTATCCAGAAGAAAACGTTTGGAAAAAATGTCTAATTCTGACAATCAACAAGGGGAACAAAATGCCCCACATACAACAGGCGCTAATGTGTCCACTTCGATGGGAACATCTAATGCGATCCCTTCGAATGCACAGTCTGTTGCATCTTCAACCAGTAATATAGCCACCAATGGAGTAAGTGGCATATCAACTAATAGTTCGATCTTAGGAAATACTGGAACCATTGGCTACCCTGGGTGATTCGTTCCACCATCAGGGACACAATCCCATTTCGCCACTCCACTAACTAGACCACCCGGTTTTGATGGTAATAGAACCAGAAATTCCACTTATGGAATGCCAACATCTTTTATGGCAGGTTTACACAATTCCACATCGAATTCATCACCTCAATTAGGGTCTGGGTCTGGGGCGAATCAGTTTATGACAAACAACCAAGGGTCAGTGGGTTATAGCACAATGCCTATTTTAACCACAGAAAACCAGTTGGCTTTTAGGCAATTAATGGATGACAGTAACAATAATATGATAGGGGTGTTAGCACAAACTATGCAGGAAATATTTGCCCCAATAGTTCAAAATGTGACTGTGACGAACAGGGAAAACGCTGACAACATGAGTCGAATAGCAGATTTCTTTGCTCCCCCATAAAGGCGTAGGCAGAATCAGGCGGGATTTCGAGCAAACATGCCTGTTATAGAACAAATTGCTAACGACCCAATTTATAGACCACCCAGAGAAGAAGCTAACTTAGGGGCCAGGGCACCAAGGTTAGAAGCCCTAATAATCCCAGGCCCACAAAGAGAAATTATGGAACCAGGGGAAAGGGTCGAAAGGCTAGAAGCCCCAGAGTTTCGAGAAGAACAACCTAGGGGAGTTGTCCTGGTTGGTCGAAATCAAGATGCCGATGCTGTCGTTCATAGAATTCGAAACGATAACATCTTGGCAGAAAAAAATCTAACCACCATGATAGAGAGAGTCATGGCCCAGAATAGCCTCAACACAGGGATGAGAAGGCCAAATTACGCTTCTCCTATATTGGATTGCATAATGCATATTGATTTACCAAGGGGATACAAAGTCCCTAAATTTACAAAGTTCGCTGGGGATACCAATGAGTCAACAGTCGAACACATAGCGAGATATCTAACAGAAGCAGGAGATATAGCCAATAACAAAGATATCAGGATCAAATACTTCCCAAGTTCCTTGACTAAAAACGCCTTCACATGGTTTACCACTTGGCCTCCTGGGTCCATTGACACTTGGGCTCTCTTGGAGAGATTATTCCATGAACAATTTTACATGGGACAGTCGAAAATAAGCTTGAAGGAATTAGCCAGTGTCAAGAGAAAGTTCACCGAACCCATAGATGATTATCTGAATAGATTTAGGCTTTTGAAATCCAGATGTTACACAGTAGTGCCTGAACATGAGTTAGTCGAAATGGCCGCTGGTGGTTTGGATTACTCTATTAGAAAGAAACTAGACACTCAATATTTGAGGGATATGGCTCAGTTAGCCGATAGGGTTCGACAGGTCGAAAGGCTAAAGGCCGAAAAAGCCAGAGTCTTTAAGAATAGCAAGAAAGAAAGGATTTCTTATGTTGGAACTGAGGAAGCAGAAGAATATCCTGAATTCGAATTCGAAGAGGTCGAAATCGACCTCGCTGAATTAAAACAGGCTCCACCTTATTCCTGCAAATTATTGGTTCCCACAAAAGGGAAAGAGATTGTTGAAAATGAGAAAAGTGACAAATTCCCAAAGAAGGTTTATACCTTCGATGTCACTAAATGTGACGAGATTTTTTACTTACTTGTCAAAGATGGCCAACTCATTGTGCCATCAAATGTCAAAATACCTCCTTTAGATCAGAGAAAGAAGAGAGGGTTTTGCAAATATCATAGTTTCCTAGGCCACAAAACCTCACAATGTTTTCTTTTCAGGGACCTAATTCAAAATGCAATCAAAGATGGCAGACTAAAGTTTGCTGATAAGGTAAAGATGAAAGTGGACGAAGATCCCTTGGACGTCGCAGACACCAACTACTCCGAGCCTGCATGCATTGGAGAGATTAACATGGTGGAAACTGACCAAAGCGACGCCCTAACAGGAGAGAAGGGTACTGAAACTAAAAACTGGGTGATGGTCGAAGTCGATAAGGAGGTCACTGAAGACATCCAGAAGATGCCAGAGACTTCGATTGAAGCAGCACCTGTAGCTGTTGCAAGAGAAACCCAGGCTACTGAAGGCCAGGGAAATCAAAACCAAGAACTAACACAGGTCACTGAAGGCTTGAGGCTGGAATTGGAGAAAGTTCAAATCACGAAGCCAACTTCCCCTCAGAAGGAAATATGGGACACTCTAGGGGAACCTAGTGGAAAATTTGACTATTTGGTCAAATATTCTGCCCCAGAGAGTTCGAAGGTTCAGATTGAGGATATAAAGCCCACGGGATGGGGCGATGATGAAGCAAAGGGGGAAGATGTTGAGATAAATATGGTGGATATGGAGAGGCCTCGCTCTGAGATGGAGGAAGTAGAAAAATACTTAGAAAAAGAGAAGTATAGAATGGAGGATAATCACACTGGAGATGCTAGTCTCAAGGATTACCTCATGTCATGCCACAAAGGAGATTCAGGCATGATATTATGCCCTAGGTGCAGCATCCTCTGCAATCAGCGAATCGCTGCGAATTTCGAAAGGGTACAGAGGACTCGAACTAGCAACAATTGGCACCAGGATAACCAGCTTTTTAGGTGTTACCCCAAGGCTGGAGAAAGTTTGCTGGAATTTGTGTTTCGCTGCTACAAAGGGGCAACCAAGTGCTTGATTTGCCCAAGGTGTTCTGCTGTGTATGACCAAAGCATGGCCAGAGCCTTCGAAACGATTCCCTTCGCCCCTTGCTGGAACCATCAAGAAACTGTCCAGATGGGCCCACGTTTCGACAGCAGACACAAACAACGAAGGCCTGATAGCCCTCACCCCAAGGCTGCTCGAAGAGTGACTTTCAAACTCCCTGCTGAAGTGCCAACCGATAGATGGTTACAGGTCAGAAATGACAAAGGCAAAGATAGATGGAGAAACGCCGAACGAAATGCACGCCATGCTGTGACATACAGAAGGCAATTCAACACAGCAAAAAGGGAGGAGGTAAGATTAGAAAATTACAAAGGAAGGAACCCAATGTCAAGATCCCAGTGGCGCAGACAGCAAAGGATTCGAAAGGCTGAGAGGGAAGCTGTGGCAAACAAAGGGGTTACTTCAACAAAGAACCAAGGTGAATCTAGTACCAACAAACCAAAAAATCAAACTGAAGACAAACCTCCAGTCAATAGGAGGCTTTTCTCTGAAGTATAACGGGATGAACCAAAGGAATACACTCCAGGCCCAGAAGAGGACGAAGATATGATAACAGATAACTTCGAATCGGAGGGGGAGTCTTCATTCAACCTAAACTGTAACGTGGTGTCTGTGCTTCCCTATGAATTTGGGCAGGAAACCGAAATTGATGAATATGAGGAAGAAGACACCACAGATTTGATGAAACATAGGCCTGCGTGCTACTATGTGATGGACAATGAGGCTGTTGAGGAACAAAATGCGTTCTTCGAACATCCAGAACCTGCTATGAAGAACCATCTCAAGCCACTTTTTATTCGGGCAAAAGTTGGTGTCCATGGTGTGAACAAGGTTCTAGTAGATGGGGGTGTTGCAGTCAATTTGATACCCCATTTCATGCTGAAAAGATTAGAGATCCGCGAAGGAGACATCAAGCCCCATAATATGGTTCTGTCCAATTATGAGGGAAAAGTGGGCAAAACACTGGGAGTGGTCCAGTTGGAATTGACAATAGGCTCAAGCTGTAGGCCCACCATGTTTATGGTGATCGAAGCCAAGGCCAACTATAACTTATTGCTGGGAAGGGAGTGGATCCATGGCGTGGGGGCAGTTCCTTCGTCAATGCATCAACGACTAGTTCTGTGGAGAGATGATGGAATCGTGGAAAACATCGAAGCATACCAGAGTTACTTTATGTCAACAGTCAATTTAGTTGACAAGAGAGATTATGATAAAAATCTGGCAAAGATTGCTCCGTGCGTTCCAAATGATGAGATTAACGAAACTAGAAACACCCACTACTACATGACCCTTCGCCATGATGGCCTTTACTGGGATAGAACAATAATCAGTGAAGAAGAGGGAGTCGAAAGCACTATACAAAAACGGCCAGCAGGCTGGGACTTCAACAACCTTATCCATGACTGAGTCCATCTTTTTCGAAAGGATTTCAGCCTATATGGCTGAGAACGAATCAAAAGCGGCCTTAGAGGCTGAAATACATAAATTAACTATAAAGATGAACGAAGAAAGTGGGGATGGCTCGAAACGCTCACCCTTCAGAGAATTGGAGATGGATCAAAGGTTGGATGCCATCTACGATAAAGAACCCTTAGGCTTCGAAAGGGACCCCATAAACTCAGGTGCCAAAATGTTGGCACAAGATCCACTCGAAGAAGTCAACTTAGGGGATGGAAAAACGAAAAGAATAACCTACATAAGTGCAAAACTTAGCCCAGGCCTCAAGAAAGAAGTAATCGAAGTCCTCAAGGAAAACAAAGATTGCTTCGCATGGGATTATGACGAAATGCCTGGTTTAAAGAGGGAGTTGGTCGAACACAGACTGCCAATCAAAGATGGCAAGAAGCCCATCAAACAAACTCCCAGAAGATTCGCACCAGCGGTTCTCAAAAAAATTAAAGCTGAGATCGAAAGGTTGCTGCGTTGCAAATTCATCAGAACAACAAGGTACGTCGAATGGTTAGCAAACATAGTACCTGTTATTAAGAAAAATGGTTCTTTAAGAATTTGCATAGATTTTAGGGATTTAAACACTACAACCCCTAAAGATGAATATTCCATGCCTGTGGCAGAAATGCTAGTAGATTCTGCTGCAGGGTTCGAATACTTGAGTATGTTAGATGGATACTCTGGGTATAATCAGATTTTCATTGCTGAAGAAGATGTTGCAAAGACATCATTTCGTTGCCCAGGAGCCTTAGGCACCTACGAATGGGTGGTGATGCCTTTTGGTTTAAAGAACGCTGGGGCAACTTATCAAAGGGCAATGAATTCAATTTTTCATGATTTCATTGAAACCTTCATGCAGGTGTATATTGATGATATAGTCATCAAATCTATATCTGCAGAAACACATTTGCATCATTTGAGCCAATCATTCGAGCGAATGAGAAAACATGGCTTAAAGATGAATCCCCTTAAATGTGCATTTTTTGTGCAGGCTGGAGATTTTCTTGGTTTTGTGGTTCACAAGAAAGGGATTGAAATCAACCAGAACAAAACCAAAGCCATAATGGAGACGAAAGCACCTACATCAAAAAGGGAGTTGCAATCTCTGCTAGGGAAAATTAACTTCCTCAGAAGATTCATTTCGAACCTGAGTGGAAGAACCCAAGCTTTCTCTCCGTTACTTCGTCTAAAGCAAGGCCAAGCCTTCGAATGGAACGAAGCCCACCAGGAGGCATTTGACAGGATAAAGAGATACCTCTCTCAGCCTCATATTTTGTCTCCACCTTCATGGGGGAAGCCCATGAGATTGGGCATATCTGCCTCTGAAGTTAGTATAGGTAGTATGTTAGCACAAGAAGATAGCAATGGTATCGAAAGAGCCATATACTATTTAAGTAGAGTACTAAATGATGCAGAGACCAGATATAGCAATCTAGAAAAGCTATGTCTCTGTTTGTATTTCTCTTGTATGAAACTCAAGTATTATATAAAGCCTGTTGATGTTTATGTTTCATCTCATTTCGATGTCATTAAACATATGCTTTCAAAACCAATAATGCATAGCAGAGTTGGTAAATGGGCTTTAGCCTTAACAGAATATTCTTTGACTTTCATGCCTTTAAAAGCTATGAAAGGTCAAGTGATTTCTGACTTCATTGTGGACCATTCTTTGGTTGAGCAGACTGCCATGAGTTACGTCGAAATGCAACCATGGAAATTGTACTTTGATGGTTCAACCCACAGGAATGGAAGTGGCGTTGGAGTCCTTCTAATTTCTCCTGAAGGAACTCCAACAAAATTCAAGTATAAATTAGATGGTCCTCATTACTCGAACAACGAAGCTGAGTATGAAGCGCTCATTGTTGGACTTGAAGCTTTGTTGGAATTGGGGGCAACTAGAGTCGAAATTAAAGGAGACTCAGAATTAGTGGTCAAACAAATTACAAAGGAATATAAGTGCATAAAGGAAAACTTAATGGTATACTTCGTCATAGTCAATAGGCTATTGAGGAAATTTGAATACATGGATATTCAACACATACCAAGAATAGAGAACCAAGAAGCAAATGACTTAGCGCAGTTGGCTTCAGGTTATAAAGTTTCTACCAGGAAATTTAAGGATTTAGTTGAATTAAGGGGTAGAGTTATGGCTACTAGATTCACACCATCACATCTGGAAAGTATGAAATTGGGATACGCTGAGAAACAGGGATTCGAAATGTTAGCCATAAATACTTTGTCAGATGCAGATTGGCGAAGTCCACTGAAGAGTTATTTAGCAGACCCAACTTTGAACGTGGATAGAAAGACAAAATATAGAGCATTGTCATATCTCCTCATGGGGAACGAATTGTTTAAAAAGACCCAAGAGGGTGTATTATTGAAATGCCTAGGAGAAAGTGAGGCATACTTAGCGTTGTCAGAAGTCCACAATGGGGCATGTGGGGCACATCAAGCAGGCCATAAAATGAAATGGCTGTTATTTCGATACGGCTTGTATTGGCCTAGCATGCTCAAAGATTGCATAGACTTTGCTAAAGGATGTGAGGAATGTCAGAAACATGCAGGGATTCAACATGCCCCTACAAGTGAGTTGCATTCGATCATCAAACCATGGCCATTTAGAGGATGGGCATTGGATTTGATAGGAGAAATAAATCCTGCTTCGTCCAAAGGACAGAAATATATCTTGGTAGGAATAGATTATTTTACCAAGTGGATCGAAGCTATACCACTAATAGTTGCTGATCAAGAGGCTATTATTGAGTTTATACAAAAGCACATTATCTATAGGTTCGGATTTCCAGAGAGCATAACCACAGACCAAGGCTCTGTGTTTACTGGTAGAAAGATGCAAGAATTTGCCCAAGAAATGGGGTTTAGATTGCTAACGTCAACACCATATTATGCTCAAGCAAACGGTCAAGTCGAAGCAACCAATAAAGTGATAATAGGATTAATCAAGAAGCATATTGGCAAAAAGCCAAGAAACTGGCACAAAACTTTGGACCAAATATTATGGGCTTGTAGAACATCTCCTAAGGAAGCTACTAATACTACGCCTTTCCAACTCACATTTGGTCATGATGCAGTGTTGCCAGTAGAAATTCATCTACAATCAGTTCGAATTCAGAGAAAAAACGAAATCCCAGCTGCATTTTATTGGGAAATGATGATGAATGAATTAGTTGAGTTGGACGAAATTAGATTACATGCATTGGAAATTTTGATGAGACAAAAAGAAAGAGTGGCCAGAACATACAACAAAAGGATGAAGAAAAAAGTATTCATTATTAATGACTTAGTTTGGAAAGTCATATTGCCCATGGACAAGAAAAATAAAGCATTGGGTAAATGGTCACCTCATTGGGAAGGACCTTTTCGAATATCAAAAGTATTCTCAAATAATGCATACGAAATCGAAGAACTGGTGGATAATAAACGTATCCTAAAGGTTAATGGGAAATATTTAAAGAAATATAAGCCACGCCTGCAGGAGATTCGAATAGTAACAACGTAACCAGGATGTTATAAAAGGCCAAAATGGCAAGATAAAATGCCAAAATGGCGTTGTTCGAATATTACATATAAGAAACCAAAATTGTAGTCAAATAAACATCGAAATTTAGAAATAAGAGTTATTTTTCAATCGGTTGAAAGTGTTTCGAAATGATTCAAGCCTCTGCTGAGCGAAACGCCTGGCTCCTTCCAAGGTTGCCACTTCTCCTTTAAGTTGTTATGCAGTTTCCATTTTAGCAGGCCCCTGGTTCAGAAGCTCTTCGAATTGGTTACCAGCAGTATTGGTTTCGAAGGCTATTTGTTGTTCTTTAGCCTCCTTAACCTTCTGTTGAAGTTCCAGAATCTGCCTTTCCCAAAGAAGTATGGACTCAGCTCGAGCCTCATAATCAGTTTTCGCCCGCTTTAGATGCATAGCTTGATCCTCAGCTTCTTGAGATAGTTTCGAAGCTTGTTCATAAGCGGCATCCATGGCAATGCGTTTCTCTTGAACCTTCTTGGCAGCAGATTCATCTTGGAGAAGGTAACCAGTTACGTTGTCCAGCAAAGCCTGAAGATTGAACAAGAGAGTACTAACCGGCAAGGAGCAGGTAGAAAGATTAACCTTTGTGAGCAGCTCCTTCATAGTATAGCAAGCAGTACTATCTTGCTTGAGCACTTCGAATATATCCACATTGAGAATTGTTTTCCTAATCTTATTAAGAAGTACAATTCTTTCATCTGTGGGAAGAGGATAGCTGGTCGAACTTGTGCCAGCCCTAGCAAGTGGGACGTCCCTTTGAGCCAGCTTTGCCTTCATGTACCCAATAGGGTCATTTCGTCTCAGAAGTGCAAGCTCCTCGTCAGTCATTCGAGACAAATAGGATTGAGGGAGTTTCACACGTAGGGGAGTCACGTCCATTTCAACCTCCATGGGTTCGTTGGTTGCATCACTATCCCCTTCATTCGTTTCGTGCTCTTGATCTTCTTCATCATAATCCAAGTCCACCACTTCGATGCCTTCCTTTTCACTACTATTTGCGTTGGACTCCGTCCCAGCAGTCGAACCATCATTGGCATCCTCCTCCTCATACTCTTCGTCTGCAGATTCTTCGTCTCTTTGCCCAGAATCTGCTTTCTCTCCTTCAGTTTGAGTGTCCTTTGGATCCTCTTGAAGAGTTTCAAGGGGAGACTTTTGAAGAGAAGCTCTATGCAAATCCTCTGCAGATGTTTGAAGTGGTATTTCGTTTGTCTCTTTCAGAGGAATAGAGGTGCCTTGATCATCCTGCTGTTCAGAAGTTCCAGCAAGAACCGCCATGTTGGAGGAACCTTTATTCTGTACAAGGTTGCTGGAATCTTCTTCAGGAGAGGAGTTGAGTGGAGCGGCAGCTTTGGATGGTGAGTTCGAAGTAGTGGAAGCTGGATTCAAGATGTTCTGCAAAGAGCAACAGAATGTTAAAAACATGCACCAAGGTAATAAGAAGTTATTATTGTCAAAAAGATTTAAAAAGTTCAATTTACCTGTGGACTCTCGGAGGAGAGGTTACTAGCTATGCGTTCCAACATTGTGTTGGAGGTCGAAGGTGGAATTTTGGATTTGGGTGAGGGAGCAGCATCCCTGGAATCTAGTCCAGAGACGCTAGTTGGAACGGTACTTTTCGAAATATCTTTCTTTTGCTTCTTCTTCGAAGCAGTTGGTAAGTTTCCTCCAGCCTTGGGGTCTTCCCCAGTGTTGCTTGATTTTCGCTTCTTGGGAGTAGTAGGAGGAAGCTTGTTGGTCTGAGAAGATTTAAACAAAGAGTTAGATGCAAACCATAAAACATGAGTGAATTCGAAACATCAAGGCTAAGTGATTACCGTTGGAGTTGGAACACTGGTTGTTGTTGGTATTGTTGTTGTTGTTGTGGTTGCAGCATTAGTGGTTGTTTCGGGTGGAGTCATTTTGTCAGTAGTTTCGATGGAGGCTTGAGAGGCACTCCCTTCTTTTGACTTCGAGGCAGCTGTCTTTATCCTGATGGCTGAAAATAGAAACAATTAAAGCAAAGGTTAAAGATATGGAAAATAAAAGACGTTTGGGATTTTCCCAAGCATTCGCACCTGTGCCTTGATCAGATTTAATTGACATGGCAGAAAGGTCGTATCGAAGGTGTCCTGGGAAATCATGAAGCCAGTGTCGAGCCCATGTCACAGTCTCAGATGGCTTTGGTTTCCTTTGAAGATGTTTGAACATCTCTTTGCAAGTGAACCACCAAGGATATGGGGGAAACCAAGCCAGAGCCAGTTCTGAGGTAGGTAATCTGGGAAATTTAGGTGGATGCATTTCGAATGCCAACCTATACCTATCCTCAGGTGACAACCCTGAAGGAAGTTTTAACTTAGAAACTTTTTGTTTAAATTTTTCCTTCAAGGTCTCAGCCGCTTGATGCATAGTGGAGTCCAAGCGCGTAGGGTCATAAGTAGTTTCAAAATAATTTTGGAAAGCTTTAATCTCTTTGGCATGAGTAAACATACCTTTCTTTGTTGGTACCTGCACATCGAAGGCATCAATTAGTTTCTGTTGAATTGTAAGTGTATCGAACATATAAGTTTGATAAAACTTGGTCCACCATTCCAGAAACCCTTTAGCTGTGAGATGGGTAGGTTCGAAGGTTATCAGCTCAAACTGGGCAAAGCCTTGATATTGTTCTTGCTGTATTTTGGCTTCCCGTGCCTTGAAAGTTCGCCCAGAAGTAATGGCACTCTCAGTTTGAAATAAAGGTTCAGGAATCAGTTGGCATAAGCCAAACTGTCTCGAAACAAAATTTGGCTGGTAAGCGAAAAGAAAAATCTGGTTCTTGGCTGGAGTTATTCTTGAAGAAATAAGTCTAGGTAGCAAAAAAGCTCTCCATACATCCTGAATCTCCTTGCTCTTGATAGCTTCTGAGAGAGCCATGGTGAACCAAGAAGGTCCATGAGCCCTCGAAGCAAAAGGAGCCATGCTCTCTTCGAACTTGTGCCTTTTGGAGAATATCATGATGTACTTCGAGAATTGGACTTTGAAGTCATCTTTGTCGTCATTTGGAGTTAATCTTCGAAGCCTAGTGCCTTCGACTATCCTATCAGTTATCTCAGGGTCTTGTTCGTCAATGGTGTTGGCAGTTGACAAGGAGGGTTCGAACATGGCATTTAGCCATAGCTGAAGTAACCAAAAAGGGCCAGCCAACAGGATATTCTTGGAGGTATGGGATTTGAGGCTCGAAACGGCTAACCTCAGGCTTTCATAAAGGTCAACTAAGAGCAGTTCACTTAAGCACACTCTTCTATTTTCATGCAAATCCCTAGCTAGAGGAATAAACCTACTAGCTATCTATAGGGATCTACTGCAGAAGACGTATCTTGACAGCCATAGGGTTAAGAAAGCAATGTGTTCTACGTCAGACACATTGTCTCCCTCAGCATGGTAATGACTGATAAACTTGGAAAAACTTGCTAGCTTGACTTCGAAGTCAATTATGCTTGAATGTTCTTCGTTGTCGGGGATATAAGTTTCTCCCACTGGCGATAGCCCAGTGATGGCCACTATGTCGAAGAAGGTTGGGGTGATCATTCCACCTGGGAGATGGAAAGTATTATAGGTACTGTCCCAGAAATAGAGGGACGCGAATAGCAGAGGGTGGCTGTAAGTGAAACCAGGTTTCGATAGCTTAATCAAATTGTAGATACCTAATTCTTCCCATTGCTGGGATTTCTTAGCTTCTACTTTCTTGAACCAATTTTGATAAGCAGTATCAGAGGTGGGGCAAGATCGAAACGGCTTAAAATTACTTTTTACATAGTCCAAAACAAAGGGGTCCTTAGGAGGGATAATTGGATTTTCTATGGTGTTTGAGCCAGAAGATTCTATTGCCTTAGGGGCGTCCATTTTGTTAAACAAGGGTTTGAAACTATAGCAAACTGGGAATATTGTCCTGGTATCTTTTAAAATTTCAAAAACCGTAAGTGGGCCATTTAAAGCTAACCTCTTACCAGCAACGGTGGTAGGAATGAGTACCTGTGATGCATACAGCATTTCTTTTTCCTTTGAAATCATCTGAGGAGCAAGAACGGATTGGTCTTGGTGAGTGATAATCTTACTTTCCATTGTAGTGCCTGCAGTTTTTCCTTTCTTCTTGGAAACCTTTTTGAGTTGGGATGAAGTAGAAGAAGACATTTTTGAAAGATGTTGAAAGCTTAGGGTTTTTGGCGAGAGAAGGAGGGTGAAAGATTCAGAATGTAGAAAGAAAAGAAAAAGACTAAGTTGATGATGTTTTATAATGTGGAAGTTTAAGAATCCACTGAATAAGGGTGTGATACATGGAAATCATGGGTTAGTGTGATGAAGAGGTGGCATAAAGTTAACATAGGTAATAGGCATGATTTAAAGATAATCATTGTTTGTAACTGCACCATACTGTGAAGTGGCTCCAGGCGGTTAAGGAATCCAAAAGTGCTATGATTGACGTGACTGGAGTCAAATGCATTAAATGTTACGATGATTCGAAGGTCACATCAAAATCTTGTGTAGATGTTTAAAATAGGTATTTCTCAAAGAGATCGAAATACATATTTTAAAGGGGCAATTTGTTGGTTGAAGATTTTGATAATATTATTAGAAGCCAAGGGAGTTGAACGTTTCGATCGAAATGAAACAAAGCGTCATGTTTCGAAGTAGCAAGAGTAGTGTTTTGAATAAGCATATCAAAGCTTGAAGCTTCGAGTGGAAATTATGGGAACATATTTAAAGAAGTCTCGAAATAACAACAAGGCTGTGTCTGAGAAGTGTGTTCGAAATGGAGAAGTACCAAAGCATTTGAAATTCAAATGGAAGCGGGACATTCGAAGTTTGAAATTTATGCGCTGGAGCATTTGGAGACACGTGGAAAGAAGAGAGAGGCATTGTTCTGCATGTTCTGAACGTGGCATAATCCTATAGCAAGACCGTTATGGTCGAATTAGTATAAATAGAAGTCTTAGTATTAGGATTTTGTGTGTCATATCTATTGTACTAAATACTCAGTAACATTCAAACTACCACATGGCAAGGGAAACGAATGCAAGAGCAATGTACGTATGATAGCACCACATATTTATGATTTAATGAAAACCTTTTATCATTTCCAGCACTTTCCTTTATCTTTCTGCCAAATAACATTTACAAGTTTTCTCATTCAAAGTCTTTCTATTTAGAAATCTCTTCATTAAAGCTTTACATTTCAATGCTTTCTTTACATTTCAAGCACTTTACATTTCAGAAAACTGTCATACTTTTCATTTCGAAAGTCTATTTTTACTTAAAGTCATTTACAGATTTCTTGCATTAAACGCTTTCTTCATATTTCAAAACTTTTACGTTCCAGAACATCCTTTACATTAACTGTTTTTTTAATTAGAAGCCATTTACTTCCCTTTTATGCAAGTTTACATGTCTTTACAATTAACATTTATTCATGTAACTTAGTTTCGTACACGCATATTTTGATTACACCTTTAGACCTTTAAGAGAGAAATCGAAATAAGCCAAACACCTATACAACACTCAAATAACAATCATGAATATCTGTTCGATCATGAGAGTAACCCTAATGACCAAGGAATCCTAGGATCAATCTAGTCGATCCTGTGAGTTACCAAAGAAATTGAATAACAGTCAGTAAGTTTATTCGATAGTTTGGAAGACTAGCGGTTGTTTACCAGAAATCACTGGAAACACCTTGTAATTAGGTCAATATGAAGCCATTGAACCATTGAAATCATGTTTGGACTCAATTGGTCATTGGTTAGGTTAAAAATCAGAAATTGCCCTTCCTCAGTCAAAACCCTAATTTTGACCATTTTGCCCTTTTGATGATTTGATCAAATTTCTTGAGGAGTTGTGATCCAAACTTGATCCAATGATACATATGAGTCTAAAATGTTGATGTGGATAAAAAATTATGAGGTTTGACTATAAATTGGCCATAGTTGACTTTTTCCCTAATACAGCTGATTTTTAGGTCAATTGTCCAATTGACTGATCAAAAATATGGTTCAAGGCTTGAAACTTAACATGAGCAATCTTAAGGGTCCAAAATGATGTATGAAGTTCACATGAAGCATTAGTGGTCCAAAAATCCTTGTGCAAACTCAAACCCTAATTTTGGGTTAACAGTGCAAGATGAGATGTCTTGAGCTGACCAAACCTTAATCTTGCCTTGAGTCCAAGAAGTCTTGTGAGAAAAGTCTTGATAAATGAGAGGGAAAAGTTTGGGGTACAACATCTGCCCCTGTTCAATCTTCTTGAACCTGAAGAGTTAGATTGGCGAGTTTTGCCGTTTGTGACTCGAAGGTAAAAGATGATTGGACACTAGAGTGCCCATAAATTTGCACTCGACGAAGTATAGTTAAGGGAATGGGCTTAAAGATGCCATTTGGAGAGGTGATAGAATCTTGTTGGAGATGGGCTTGTAGATGCCATCCAAGAATTTTTGTTGAATTGTAAGTTGTAAGTCAAAAGAATGAGTATCAGAATGGTGTCCGTATCTGGAACGTATCAGAACTATATTTGGGGACTGAATCTGTATGAGCAATGCAATAGCGTCTGTGTCTGGAGCGTATCCGAGCTGTGTCTGTACTTGAATATGAATGAGTAACATAATGACTTTCGTGTCTGTAGTGTATCTGTACTGTATCTTGAAGTTGAATCTGAATAAGTGACAGAATGGCAACCGTGTCTGGAGCGTATCTAGACTAGAATCTGAATGAGCGACAGAATGGCCACAGTGTATGGAGCGTATCTTGAAATTGAGGTCTGAATGAGTATCAGAATGGCATCCTTGTCTGGAGCGTATCTGGACTAGAATCTGAATAAGTGACAAAATAACTTGTGTCTGGAGTGTATCTGGACTAGATCTTGAAATTGAGGTCTGGATGAGTATCGGAATGGCATCCTTGTCTGGAGCGTATATGAACTGTATCTGAAGTTGAGATCTGAATGAGCAATAGAATGTCTTTCGGGTCTGGAGCGTATCTAAACTGTATCTGAAAGCTGAATCTGAATGAGTAACAAAATGACTTCCGTGTCTGGAGTGTATCTGTACTGTATCTGAAAGCCGAGTTTGAATGAGTAACAAAATGTCATCTGTATCTAGAGCGTATCTGTACTATATCTAGAATCTTTGAACATTGTTAATGGTAGCTGTTAATCTTATCCTGAAAAGGGTAAAATGTTAGCTGAAGCACAAAGTTATGTTGCATGAAATGTATGATGCAATAAATTTGTGTTATCAATGTTTATGATATATGGATGTAATGTATGCGCATGTAAGCTGATTTGCTGTATTGCTGAGGAAAATAAATCCTTGACTGCTGCTGAGGATATGTGGATTCTTCATGTCTTGAAGTTGGAGTATTGACAAAAATTCCATTGTGAGAGTAATGCCAAATACTGCTTGAGTAATCTGCTTGGTGGAATCCAGAGAATTTTGATGACTTCTACTGGGGATTAAAAAACTCTGGGGAAGAAAACTTATCCCTGTTTGGAAAACGTTCAGGAGTTTGGGTTGTCTGCCACTCTACTGGGGAGTTATCAGAAGTTGTTGTCTGGTTGGTTTTCAGACTTCAAGATAACTTGCTGGGGAAATTGGAGAAACTGAATGGTTTCCACTGTGGATTAATGTTTTGAAGTTTTGGCTCTGCTGGGGATCTTAATGACGTACTGTAGGGATTGCTCATGGAATAGCCTAAAGACGTTTTCCTATTCTTTCAATCTGTCAGTAATCGTTCTTTTCCATTTCGTTTATTTGTAAATAGTAATTATGTTCAAATGCATATGTTCATTAATGAATCATTGGACGCTTTTACAAACAAAACACAAGTGTAAAATAAAAGGACAAATGGTTTTCTGCACTTTAAAGAGACATCTTTGTATTTACTTTGAATAAGTATTTGTGTACAAAAGGGACAGACATCCTAGTAAGAGGACGGTGTCATGAAAATAAGAAAAATTTATACAAAGAAAGATAGCTATGTGTAAGAAATCCCATGGGGTTCCCATTCTGCTATAGCCTTCGTATCTCCGAGTATCTTGTCCATTTGTTGCTTCGTCCGAAGATGATTGGATTGATCAGAAGCCTTGAGTTTGTCTGTGAAGGGATTGTCCTTAAAGTGATCCGACGAGACATAGTCATACGCTTTAATTCCCTAACTTTTGCCTGGACCGCCCTTTCGGGTTTTCGATCCACCGGGAAACCCTTTTTTGCCCTAGTTGCCCTTTCGGGTTTTCAACTTGCCGGGTGTACAGATTTTTTATATTATTTTATCCCTAATTTTTGCCCGGACCTTTTTGGTTCCCCGGGATGCCCTTGTTTTGCCTAGGTGTGTCAACCTAGCGGGTCCCTTATGCGTAGTATCTTTTGACTATGTCTGCGTTCACAGGGTGTGGCAGGTCGTCACCGTCCATGGTGGTTAAGATCATTGCCCTACCAGAAAAGATGTTCTTGATTACAAATGGTCCTTCATAGGTAGGAGTCCATTTGCCCCTGGGATCACTTTGTGGTGAGATAATGCGCTTGATCACTAGATCTCCAACTTGATATACCTGGCGTCTGACTTTCTTGTTGAAAGCCTTGATCATCCGTTTTTGATACATCTGACCATGGCAAACAGCAGTAAGCCTCTTTTCATCAATTAAGTTCAATTGATCAAGTCGAGTCTGGATCCAATCGTCTTCACTCAAACTTGCATCCTTCATGATTCTTAAAGAGGGGATCTGAACCTCATTAGGTAGAACAACCTCCATGCCATAAACCAAAGAATAAGGTGTTTCCCCAGTTGATGTGCGAGCCGTGGTACAGTACCCATGAAGAGCAAACGGTAGCATCTCATGCCAATCCTTGTAGGTGACTGTCATTTTCTGTATGATCTTTTTAATGTTTTTATTAGCAGCTTCGACTGCACCATTCATCTTTGGCCGATAGGGGGATGAATTGTGGTGTTGAATCTTGAACTGCTCGCACAAGGCAGTGATCATAGTATTATTAAGGTTCGTACCATTATCAGTGATGATTCTTTCTGGGTTACCGTACCAGCAAATAAGATTCTGCTTGATGAAGCGAGCAATAACATTCTTAGTAACAGAGGCGAAGGAAGCTTCTTCGACCCATATTGTGAAATAATCAATGGCCACTAGAATGAAGCGGTGTCCATTGGAGGCTGTAGGCTTGATCTCCCCAATCATATCGATTCCCCACATAGCAAAGGGCCAAGGAGCTGTTAAGACATTTAGAGGAACCGGAGGCACGTGTACCTTGCCTGCATAGATTTGACATTTATGACAAGTTTGAGAGTGTTGATAGCAGTCTGCTTCCATGGTAGACCAATAATAGCCTGCCCGTAGGATTTTCTTCGCGATCGTATGCCCACTAGAGTGAGTGCCAAAGGTACCCTCATGCAATTCAACCATGATCTTTTCAGCTTTAATCTTGTCCACACAACGGAGCAGAATAGAATCATGATTGCATTTGTACAGGATGCCATTACTTAGGAAGAACTTAGCTGAGGATCTCCTTAAGAACTTTTTGTCATTGACTGAAGCTCCTTCTGGGTATTCTTGAGCCTCGAGATACCTCTTGACTTCATGAAACCAAGGCTGGTCCACTACTTCTTCAGTATTAATCTCGTGACAGTGTGCTGGTTCATCCATTCGTTCAATGGTGATCTGGGGAGCCTCGTTATCCCAATTAAGTTTAAACATAGATGACATTGTGGCTAGAGCATCTGCTAGCTGATTTTCTTCTCGCGGGAAGTGCTCGGAGGTAATCTGCTTGAAATGTGGTAACAACGTCAAAACATGTTCTTTGTAAGGGATAAGGTTTGGGTGCTTAGTGTCCCACTCTCCTTTGATCTGACTGATGACCAAAGCTGAATCCCCAAACACAACTAAAGATTTGATTCCCAAGTCTATGGAAGCCTTGAGACCGAAGATACATGCCTCGTATTCTGCCATGTTGTTCGTACAGTTGAAGCAAAGTCTGGAAGTAAAAGGAGTATGGCATCCTTCCGGAGATATAAGTACAGCGCCGGTACCGTTACCAAGTGCATTGGATACCCCATCAAAGAACAAGGTCCATCAGGATCCTTGTTCAGGTCCGTCATATGGTCTGATTCTTTCACAGTTGTCTACTGTCATGATGTCTTTGTCAGGGAATTCAAACTTCATGGACTGATAATCCTCTACAGCTTGGTGAGCAAGATGATCAGCTAGCACACTGCCCTTTATAGCTTTTTGAGTCATGTACTGTATGTCATATTCTGTTAGGATCATCTGCCATCTAGCTATCCTTTTAGACAAAGCAGGCTTCTCAAAGATGTATTTTATCGGATCCATCTTAGATATCAACACAGTGGTATGAGTCAACATATACTTTCTTAGCCGGCGATCGGCCCATACCAGAGCGCAACAAGTTTTCTCAAGCAGTGAATATCTGGTTTCACAGTCGGTAAACTTTTTGCTCAGGTAATAAATAGCATGCTCTTTTCGGCCAGACTCGTCATGCTGCCCCAATACGCACCCCATTGAGTTCTCTAAAACGGTCAGATACATGATTAGTGGTCTTCCCTGGACTGGCGGCATCAAGACAGGAGGCTCTTGTAAATACTCTTTGATTTTGTCGAAAGCACTCTGACAGTCATCATTCCATCTAACTACCTGATATTTCTTCAGCAGTTTGAAGATTGGTTCATAAGTAGATGTTAGGTGAGAAATGAACCTGGCAATATAGTTCAGGCGTCCCAAGAATCCTCTTACTTCCTTCTCATCACGAGGAGCAGGCATTTCTTGTATCACTTTGACCTTGGCAGGATCAACCTCGATGCCTTTGTTGCTGACAATGAAACCTAAGAGCTTACCGGACCGAACTCCGAATGTGCACTTGTTCGGGTTCAACCTTAGTTTGTACTCCTTCAACCTAACAAACAACTTTTGCAAGTGATCAAGGTGTTCTTCTTCAGTTTGTGATCGGGCTATCATGTCACCTACGTAGACCTCTATCTCATGATGTATCATATCATGAAACAAAGCTACCATGACGCGTTGATAGGTTTCCCCAACATTCTTTAGTCCAAATGGCATCACTTTGTAACAGAACGTACCCCACTGTGTGAAAAATCTAGTTTTCTCCATGTCCTCAGGTGCCATTTTGATCTGGTTATAGCCTGAGAATCCGTCCATGAAAGAAAACACTTTGTGCTGAGCTGTATTGTCAGCCAGGATGTCGATGTGTGGAAGTGGAAAGTCATCTTTAGGGCTAGCCTTGTTTAAATCTCTATAGTCCACGCACATTCTGACTTTTCCGTCCTTTTTAGGCACAGGAACAATGTTGGAAACCCATTGAGGATATGAAGTAACAGCCAGAAATCCAGCATTGAACTGTTTCATAACTTCTGCTTTGATCTTCTCTAACATGTCAGGTCTCATGCGGCGGACTTTTTGTTTCACTGGTGGACAGTCTTCTCTTGTGGGTAGATGGTGTACCACAATGTCTGTATCGAGTCCGGGCATGTCTTCGTATGACCAGGAAAAGATCTCAACATAATCATGCAACAACTGAATTAGGCGCTCATTGACACTCAGCTCTAGATTGGTGCCCACTCTGATTTCCTTTTTATCTTCCTCGGTACCCAAATTGATTGTATCCAACAGATCCTCATGAGGTTGAATAGCTCTTTCCTCTTGTTGTAGTAGTCTGACCAATTCCCCTGGCACCTCACAATCTTCCTCACCTTTGTATTCGGCTTGGTAGATCAGATCTTCAGAGTCACTGAAGGCTATAGCAGTATCGTTAGCCATGAGATCCGGAACGGAAGGGTACCTGCATTTGTGAGTGTGGGTGTGTGTAAGGGTATAGCCATCTTAAAACAATAAAATGTAAAAGAAAGACAATGAGCACAAGGTTTATATATGAAAAAGCGTCCATGATTTATTGAATGTCATATGAAAATGGAATAAAAACCCTTACAAATGGACCAATGTGCCTCGGGTAAGACACAAGGTTGAAAATGTACGAATTGTTTGTGAATATTACAAGTCCAACAGAAATGTAAAAGATAAATTACTGAGATATGAAAGTTATCGGGACAAAGTCTTTGGCTTCCCAGTTGCGAAGTCCTCCGCTGACAGTAGGAAATATCCAATCTTCCAAGCTGCCATCTTCTTCACTGTCCTCCACTGTGTTGACCCCTTGCTTGCTAATCTTCACAGGTGGCCCCCCAGCACGGGCGCGACGCACAACTGAGAAAAAAAGTTTACCGACTGTGAGCTAAGATATTCACTACTCGAGAAAACTTGCTGCATTCTGGCATGGGCTGCTCGCCGGCTAAGACAGTATATGCTGACCCATACTACCTTGTTGATATCTAAAATGGACCCAATAAAATACATCTTCGAGAAACCTGCTCTCTCTGGGAGAATAGCGAGATGGAAGATGATCCTGACAGAATATAACATACAATATACTACCCAGAAATCAATAAAGGGCAGTGTACTAGCTGATCACCTTGCTCACCAAGCTGTGAAAGACTACCCGTCCATGAAGTTCGAATTCCCAAATGAAGACATCATGATGGTAAACAACTGTGAAGGATTCAGGCCATATGACAGACCTGAACAAGGATCCCAATGGACCCTGGTTTTTGATGGGGCATCTAACACACTCGAAAATGGTATTGGTGCTGTACTCATATCTCCTGAAGGGTGTCATACTCCCTTTACTGCAAGACTCTGCTTCAATTGTAGAAATAACATGGCAGAATACGAAGCATGCATTTTTGGTCTCAAAGCTGCCATAAATTTGGGGATTAAATCCTTAAATGTATTCGGAGATTCAGCTTTGGTTATCAGCCAGATAAAAGGGGAATGGAACACCAAACACCCTAACCTTATCCCTTACAAAGAACATGTGTTGACATTTCTCCCATATTTTGAGAAGATTATCTTCGAGCATTTCCCGCGAGAAGAAAATCAGCTAGCAGATGCACTAGCCACAATGTCACCTATGTTTAAACTTAAATGAGATAACGAGGCTCCCCAGATCACCATTGAATGAATGGATGAACCAACACACTATCACGAGATTAATACTGAAGAAGTAGCGGGCCAACATTGGTTTCACGAAGTCAAAAGGTATCTCGAGGCTCAAGAGTATCCGAAAGGAGCTTTAGTAAACGATAAGAAGTTCTTAAGGAGATTCTCTACTAAGTTCTTCCTTAGTAATGGCATTCTTTACAAACGTAACCATGACTCTGTGTTACTTTGGTGCGTAGACAAGGTTGAAGCTGAAAGGATCATGGCTGAATTACATGAAGGCACTTTTGGCATCCATTCCAGTGGGCATACGATGGCAAAGAAAATCCTACGGGCAGACTATTACTGGTCTACCATGGAAGCAGATTGCTATCAACACTCTCGAACTTGCCACAAGTGTCATATTTATGCTGACAAGGTGCACGTACCTCCGGTTCCTCTGAATGTCTTGACAACTCCTTGGCCCTTTGCTATGTGGGGCATCGATATGATTGGGGAAATTAAGCCAACCACCTCTAATGGACACCGTTTCATCATAGTGGCCATTAACTATTTTACAAAGTGGGTTGAGGCAGCCTCCTTCTCCTCCGTCACCAAGAATGTGGTAGCCCGTTTCATCAAGCAGAATCTCATCTGTCGGTATGGTATCCCGGAGAGGATCATTACAAACAATGGTACAAACCTAAACAATACTATGATCACTGCCCTATGCGAGCAATTCAAGATCCAACATCACAATTCTTCCCCTTACCGGCCAAAGATGAAGGGTGTTGTCGAAGCCGCAAATAAGAACATCAAAAGGATCATACAGAAAATGACAGTCACATACAAAGACTGGCATGAGATGCTACCATTCGCTCTCCATGGGTATCGTACCACAGCGCGCACATCAAACGAGGCAACACCCTATTCTCTGGTATACGACATGGAGGTTGTCTTGCCTATTAAGATCCAGATCCCCTCTCTAAGAATTATGAAGGATGCAGGGTTGAATGAACAAGATTGGATCCAGACTCGACTTGATCAACTGAACTTAATTGATGAGAAAAGGCTTACTGTTGTTTTCCATGGTCAAATTTGTTGTACCCCAAAATTTTCCCTCTCATTTCATCAACATTTTCTCATCACAAGACTCTTGGAACTCAAGATCAAGTTAGAGTTTGCTCTGCTCAAGACCCCTCCTTGCACTGTTGACCCCAAATTAGGGTTTGAGTTTGCACAAGGATGTTTTGACCAAAAATGCCCAAAGTGACTTTCATGCTTCATGTTGGACTCACAAGTTTATCCATACCATGTTTCAAGCCTTGATTCCAATCTTTGCCCAGTCAATTGGACAGTTGACCTAGAAATCAACTGTATTGGGGAAAAAGTCAATTGTGGCTAATTGACAGTCAAACCTCATGATTTTTGATCCACATCAACATTATGAACTCATATGAACCATTTGATCAAGTTTGGATCACAACTCCACAAGAAATTTGATCAGATCACCAAAAGGGCAAAATGGTCATTTTTAGGGTTTTGACTGCACAAAGGCAATCTTTGACTGTTTGACCTAACCAATGGAAAATCAAGCCCATATATGGGCTCAAGGACTCAATGGCATTGTCTTGACCCATTCATCAAGTTCAAAAGATCTCAAATGCATAGGATTGACAGATGAATTTTTCAGTCAACTGATCAAAATTTGACTGTATACTGAAAAGTCAAACTTTGACTTTTTGGTCAAAGTCAAGTGCCAAGATTCATTTTTCATCAAGACATGTCAAATTATGAAACTTGTTCATCAAGAAACCCAAAATTGCAAATTAGGGTTTAAAATGAGACAATTTCATAACTTAGAATTTTTCTAAGTTATGAAATTTCCTTATTTTTTTTCTAACTTTGTCCCATTTTTTCACTAAGATGCAAATGGATTCAAACAAAACTTGAAACATGAAAGTTGTAGTCCATAGCAAAATATACAACTTTTATTCACAAAGTTTTCTCAAAGGAAGCTTGTATCTCAAGTTATGATTTTTGGAACAAGGGTGCAAAACATTTTTAACTTAGAGAAATTTTGCCCTATTCTAGGCAGGATTTTTGTCCAACTTCTTGGTCATTTTTCACATGGTTCCACTTGGAGTTTCAATTTGCATTACAAAGATGGATTGTAGTACACATTCCAAGTTTTCCAAATTGTCAAAGAACTTCTCAAACACCCTTGTGGTTAGAGAGAATCGAATTTGCAAAGTTGGCCAAAACTCACCTTTGTTCTTGACCAAAGCATGTTCATAACATTGGCATTTTTCAAATCAGTTGGTTTATGCTATCTTGCAGGCCTCTAAAACTCTTCACACTCAATAATTAAATGCCTAACCATTGTGTTAAGGTGTTATTTCTTCCCTTTGGGCATTACACATAGAATTAATCCTTAATTAGAAAAAGCAAACTTGCCATTTTAGAAAAGTGACACTTTATGTCAAATACCAAATCCAAGAGGCATGGGGCCATATCTCTGAAGCCAAATCAAATCTACAAGTTACAAGTCTCAAGAACAAGAGGTGCAGCATAGATTTGGGCATTGTACTGGCTTATATCCAAGAACACACTTTCTTGCTTACATTAGAAGAAAACTTTGCAAAACATAGAAAACTCTCACTTCCTGCAAGCATAAGCCTAAGCAAACTTTGTGAACATCTTCCACACATCATAACTGACCTAAAGCACGACTGATCCATCCCTAAGACCTGCTCATACTCAGAATCCATGTTTTGCTCCAAAACAGGGCAAGTTCTGCAACTTGACCTCCATAACCATATCCACTCGTGCGTTTTTGCTCAAGCCTGTTCAAACACATTCCAAATCATCCACGCAAACTATCCCAAGCCCTAAACACAAGCTGTAACACTCCTAACCACGTTTACCATTTTTGCTTTCAAGCTGTGCAGGTGAACTTCTACAGCACGACACAGGCAGTTTCAAAGCAAGCTAGGTACTTGGGAAGCATCCTTGGACTTCAGGCAAGCTCAACCAAAGCTCAAACTCCATTGAAGATATCTACATTGC
The DNA here is from genome assembly GCA_948472305.1 of Vicia faba. Lineage (NCBI taxonomy): Eukaryota > Viridiplantae > Streptophyta > Magnoliopsida > Fabales > Fabaceae > Vicia > Vicia faba. The sequence continues at coordinate 675,395,516 of OX451738.1, read as the reverse complement.
TCTGTTCAAGTCAAGCTGAAACAGGTAAAACCATGGACTTCTATCTCTCAATCTAGGAAGAGTTAGGCTTAGGTTTGTGAATGAAACATGCTCTATCCATAGCCCTGAAGCCATACATATGATTACTTTTCATTTATGTTAAGCGTGCTGTGAGAATTTTAGCCATGAACATTGAAGAAAAATTAGGTCAGAAATTGGGGATGAAGAAATTCTCCCTGGTTTCTTAGAGTTAGGTCAAGTTTTTTACATATTTGGAATCGTGACTTGATGCTCTACATTATTGGTATTATGAGTTTTTGCTAAAAGTCAAGGAATCAGGAGTTGGTGTTGGATCAAAGAGGCGCGCGTTTTTCTGTTCAAACAATGCTGGAGGTTGAAGACAGAGTTGACTTGGGCTGGACCTGAGTCAACTTACTTTTTGCACCCTTTTTTTCATTTGCACCCCCCTGGCCCATTGTGTGAAATATTTGTCATTTTTGACTTTTTATTTTTTATTCTGACTTGATATTTTTTGTCCAAACATAAAAAACATTAAAAATATTTTCCCACACTTTTTTGCATTTATTTGGCATTTATTTGCCTTATTTAACATATGTATGTAAATAATATAAAATCTTTTTATTTAAAACCCTAAAAAATAATACAAAAATATTTATTTTTTCAGTTATTATTTTTTGTTTACATTTTGAAAATATTTCCTTGAATGTACATTTTTTGTAAATAATCAATATTTTACTTTTTGTACATATTTAACACATTTAATATATATAATATATAAATACTTGTATATTATATTTATTAGAATACTTAGGATAAAAATATGAAAATAATACATTTTTTTATATTTTTATTAATATATGACACTAAAAATACTTTTTTCGACAATATACTTCTTTTTTATTATTTTTGTATAAATTAATATACATTGTACATAATTAATAAATATTACTATTTATTTAAAAAAAAATAGGGTTTTGCCCTAAATGACAAAAATATTCAAAATTTGACCTTTTTATTTTTGTTTATATTTCACATTGAAAAATACTTTCACATACATAAAAAATCATTTTGTGCATAATACATTCTTATTTATTTATTGTATTTATTTAATTATTGTACAATTAAATATTTGTATATTCGATATGGTTGTAATAATTTAGGTTTTATTTCCTTGTCAAATATCCCCAAATTCAAACTTGTACCCCCATCCCCATATCTTGTTGTAATAGCTTAGCATTTAAATTTCCGCATTTAAAAGCTTTCAATTATGCCATGATAGACTTAGGGCTTGTATGCAAAAATCAATTAACAAGTAGCTTGACCTAATTCAAGATAAACATGCATGAAAAAACAAACACAATGCACACTTGCACCCCTAGGGTTACTCCACTTGTTGCCTTCAAAAATGGGCCATGGTTGCATGTTAAGTGTCTTTGGCAAAACAAAAACAAATCAAATGATCATAGTCCCTCGATGACGCTATCTTGTTGCCTAAACAAAAATGATCAAGTCCCTTGAGAAAATTGCCAAAGATACTTGGCACTATTGCCTCTATGGTCTAAACGATGACCCACGCCCGTCCCGTTAACATCCTAACACAAGGTTGTTCACCAAATACAATGGTGAAACAACACTGTTAAAAGGGTTAAAACACGAGAAAGATCTTTGAGAAATTTAGGGTAGATAGCTCTTGGTTACTTGATCAACTTGCAAAACAATCCTTGCCATTTTTCAAAACACACATCACAACACAACTTCAAAACAACTTTCAAAAACATTGAAACATCTTTTCAAAAGGACACACACCTTTGTAAAACATTCAGACAAGAATTGTTACATTGGTTGCCTAGACAAGGCATCTTTTTCAAAACATTTTCAAAAGCACACACACAAAGCACCATTTTAAACAATTGAAAAGCAAAGGCAAGTGATCTAAGCAAGTAACTAAGAGCCCATGGATAACCATGGATAGAAAGGATGCTAATACCTTCCCTTTCTATAATCTAGTCCCCGAACCCAAGAAAACATCTCAAAGGTTTTTCCTGTGCTTTTTAACCTTTCCTTAGGATAAAATAAAAAGTCGGTGGCGACTCTTGCTCAACCGAAACATTTGCAAAAACAAACGCAAAACCTCAAGTCAGTTCTCCCACCGTATCACAGAACTGGCGACTCTGCTAGGGACAAATTCTTTAAAAGTGGAGTAACCTTAGGGCCTAGATCACCCTTTTTGCATGACTAATTGTTTGCTTTGATTGCTTTATATTTTGGTTCTCTTGTTTGGGCTTGAAATCCTACACCCGGATTTGGGAAACATTCATAGATAACAATACGTTATGGAAACTGTGCGGGGTATACCGACACGGTTGAAGCAATAGCTATATTAGTGCGACATATTTGTGAGTACCGGTAACCCTTGAGTTCAATCAAGGAGAGTACGGGGCCGCTGAGTGATGTCATTAAGCACTAATGACCTAGAACCTTACTTGACCATCTTGGCCTTTTATTAAGGGTAGTGAGATGACCGGCTTTGGTGCAGTCCGAAGTTGGTAGATACTCGATACTACACTCATTGAGGGTTATTTTTCTTGGAATATTTTGGTCGCTAGTTAAGTGGCTAAACCAAAACAATGAACATGGAAAACAATCCAATGATATTGAGCTCCTTAGAACCTGGTTACTATTTATAGGACAGGTTTTTAAGCCAACTACACTCAAGAGGGTACTTACCTATGAAACCTCATGCAAGCCTGAAACTAGGGTTTTGTGTGAATTGCTTGTACATATGTTTGTGCATACATCATGAACATCATAAAGCATCATGTGCATCCACTAACCATTTCAAGGGTTTGGATCTTTATCTTTGTTCTTGTTTTGTAGGTCATGGAAATTCTTCGCAGGAAAACTTTCCAAGTCAGCCTTGTGAGAATCCCTCCTTAACTCAAGGAGCTCACATCCAGAATTCCAGAAAGTTCTCTCTTCAGTGAAAGACATGGTAGACTGCTCAGCCTAGTCAACACCAGCATTGAAGAAGACATGGTGAAAGTGTTGTTCCAATTCTTTGACCCCCTTCACCACTGTTTCACATTCCCCGACTACCAATTGGTGCCTACTTTGGAGGAATTTTCTCAACTCCTGAGGATTCCTATTCTTAATTAACTACCCTACAACGGTACGGAAAAAGAACCAAAGCCTGAAGATGTTGCTCAAGCACTACACTTGCAACCATCTGACATCAAGGGGCATTGGGAAACTAGAAGTGGTGTCAGAGGCTTCTTGGCAAAATTCTTGTTTGAGAAGGCACAAGAGTGTTAGAATTCTTTGGATCTACAAGCCTTTGAAGAGATTGTGGCACTCCTCATTTATGGGTTGGTCTTGTTCCCAAATCCTGACCAACTTATAGATGTGAATGCTGTCAAGATTTTCCTATCCTAGAATCCCATACCTACATTGCTTGGGGACATCCTCCACTCATTTTACACACGAACAATGAGGAAGAGAGGTGTTCTCATGTGCTGTACTCCTCTCCTTGCAAGGTGGTTTATTTCTCACCTTCCACAATCTATTTTGAAGAATGAACAAGGCTTGAGGTGGTCGCAATGATTGATGACCCTCACACATTCTGATGTACATTGGTGTTCTCGGTCCAGAGAAAATGTCATCATCATCGATCGCTGTGGTGAGTTCCCTAATGTTCCATTACTTGGCATTAAGGGAGGCATTACCTACAACCCTTGTCTAGCTTTGAGACAATTTGGATATGCACGGAGGGATGGCCCTCATGACATGCTGATTCCTGACCTAGTTTTTGACTTTGACAACGATGCGCAAGGACTTCGCCAAAGATTCATCAGAGCTTGAAGGATGCCTAACAAGGTAGATAGCAAGACACTGGGGCACAAGAACTCCATCCCCCTTGAGCCTTACTTCAAGTGGGTACGAACCCGAGCCCATAGTCTTATGATGCCTTACCCTCATATTCTCCCTTTGATTAAAGAGCCTGTTAAGGAAGGAGAGGTTCCATACACCATCCTACATCCTGACATGCCAACATCATGGGGGGAAATGCAGAAGAGTTAGATCCAACTCAAGGAAGAAAGGGATACTTTTGAAGCCAGCTTTTACGCCAGTGAGAAGAAGGTTTTGGAGCTTACCCGCCGACTTCACGAGGAGGAGACCCTCAACACTTACATCGCACCAAAGAGGATGCGCAACATCTTTTTACCTTAAGAAGTTTTTGTAATATTTGGCCCATGGGGCATTTATGTACTGACAAAATTTCTTCTTATTAATATGACGTGTGCTCTTTTTGTTTGCAACAACTTTGAATTTCTAAATCCTTGAATGCATTGCATGAATAAACATATCATTTATCATATGCATAAACAGGTCTTCACACCAGGTTTCCTTATCTTTCTGCTGTTTATTTCAGTAAGATGGGTCTTGAACAGACGGTCAAAGATCTGCAGGCACAAAACTCGCAGTTTCAACAGCTCCTTATGACCTTGGCAAAGGGTCAGGAGGATCTTAAAGCACTGTTAGGGAATAAAGAGCAAGAAAAAGAAAAGAGTTGGGGTAGCTACACTGGGAAGAAGATTTGAGAATGAAGCTAGGAGAGTTCTTGAATTCCCCTCCACATCTGATGAGGGGACCGATAAGGGAAAATGGGCTGCATTACCTTCTGAGTCCGAGGCTGAAGAAGAAGAGGTTGAGGAAGATGAAGATTATTCAGAGCAGCAATACCCGCCAGCAAATGACAAATACAAAAATCTGGAGGATAGACTGGCAGCTATGGAGCTGCAAAGGGTTCCCGGGTTAGATTTTGAAGAATTGGGATTGATTGCTGGGATTGTGATCCCTCCAAAGTTTAAAGTGCCAACTTTTGCAAAATATGATGGTCTGTCTTGCCCAAAGATGCACCTAAGGTCATATGTCAGAAGAATTCAACCTCATTCATCCGATAGAAATCTTTGGGTACACTTCTTCCAGGATAGCCTGTCTGGTACACAGTTAGATTGGTTTTACCAACTTGAGAGGTCAGAAGTGCATAGTTGGGAGGATTTGGCAGCTGCTTTTTATCGCCAGTATCAATATAACACCGACTTGGCGCCAACCCGTACTCAGTTACAAGGTAGGGGGATGGCCTCAAACGAAGGATTCAAAGAATACGCCCAGAAATGGTGTGACTTGGACAGAAGAGTGCAGCCACCTCTTTCAGATAGGGAACTAGTTGATATGTTCTTGGGGACCCTATCTGGCCCTTTCTTCAACCATTTGATCGGGAGCTCTTCTGCAGGGTTTACCGAACTGATTCTGACTGGCGAACGGGTGGAAGCTGGTATTAAGAGTGGGAAGATTCAAAGGGATGCCTCTACCTCCACAATTGTTAAAAAACCATTCCCGGCCAAGAAGGAAGCAGCTGTTGTATACTCTAAAAAAGGATTGGGAAGAACTGAGTGCCACGACTGTGGGGGCCGTGATGATCCAAAATTCTTCAAATGATCAGCCTCGTAACAATCAGTCCAGACCTAAACAGCAATGGGGAGAATGGCCATAACGGCAGTACACCCGCATCAACATGACGCCTGCACAGGTTCTTCCCTATTTGTTGAAGCTGAATCTCACCAATATCAGGGAAGCGCCAAAGAATGTGAACACGACTTCCCCACACTATCATCCCAATGCTAAATGTGCCTATCATTCTGACAACGCCAGGCATGACACCAACGATTGCTGGGCGCTTCAGAATAAAATTCAGGATCTGATAGACGCAAAAGAGGTTGAGTTCGACGCCCCTGAGAAGCCGAATGTAATCTCCGCTCCAATGCCAAAGCGTGGTCGCAATGTCCATGCTATTGAAGAAGATCTGTTTGTTTCTGCTGTTGATGATCTGATAACCTCACTACTGACAATCAAGTTAAATCTGTTGAAGGCTGGGATTTTCCCAGGTTGTAAAGAAGATTGCTACCTTTGTTCCTCCCTACCAATCGACTGTCCATTGCTGAAGATAGGAATCCAATGCCTAATGGACAACCAACAAATTCTTTTCAAAAAGACTCCTGTTACTCCAACTCCTATCAATGAAGTTTCAATAATAACCATTTCCGCCAATCTTTCCAAGGTCCCTAAAAGGCCTGTTAAGATTACATCCGCTCCGAAGATTGTACCCTTGAAGATAACCATGACTGGGCCCGTCCCCTACAAATCTGACAAATCAATACCGTGGAATTATGGTGGAGAAATCTACTACCACGATGTTAAACAAATTGAGATAACTGAAGAGAGCTCTGACGAAGAAACTACCGACATTGGAAACATTGCCGGTACGAGCAAAATTACCCGAAGTGGAAGAATTTTCTCTCCAGAGATTGCCCCTCCAAAGGCAATATTTGGACCCTCAGCTGCTCCCAAGGTTACTCCTGCACCGGTAAAACTATCTGCAAGAACGCCAATGATTGAAGAAGCTGTTACTCTTGTGGTTGTCCCTCCTACTGCTGCTGATAAGAGGAAAGGGATCCAAGAAGAGCTCGTCAGGACGAGGGCTCAGCCATTGGTCATCCCCGAAACCTCTAAAAAAGAAATGGAGGAGATTCTGAAAATAATTAAGAAGAGTGATTATGACGTGGTAGAGCAACTGGGGCAAACCCCCTCTAAGATCTCCATGTTAGCCCTACTGCTTTGTTCGGAGGCTCATGCCAAAGCTTTAATAAGGTTTTTGAAGACCGCCCATGTGCCCCAGGAAACCTCAGCCGATCAATTCCAAGATTGTGTAGCCAGCCTTACCGTCGACAACGGCCTGGGTTTCTCTGATGCTGACCTAACTCCGAAAGGAAGAAAGCACAATGACGCATTGCATGTGTCAGTTGAATTCCGAGGAACCACTCTCGCCCATGTCTTGGTCGACACTAGTTCTTCTCTGAATGTGCTGCCTAAGAAAGCTATGGATCGGTTGGATTGTGAAGGCTTGGAGTTGAAACCAAGTAATATCATTGTCAGGGCCTTTGACGGGTCTAAAAGAATGGTGCATGGGGAAGTCGACATTCCCATCAAGGTAGGCACTGAGGTGTTCCACTCCACATTCTATGTAATGGACATCCACCCATCATACTCTTACTTGCTAGGAAGGCCATGGATACATAATGCTGGGGCAGTCACTTCTTCCCTCCATCAGATGCTGAAATACCCTGTTAAGGGAAAAATCATAACTGTACACGGTGAGGAGGAGTACATGATCAGTCATCTGAATTCCTTTCGGTATGTTTAAGTGGATGGAGAATTCATCAAAACACCGTTCCAGCACTTTGAGGAAGTCTCTCCCGAGGTGGCGGTAGCAAAGGCAGTAGCTGAGGTACCCAAGCAGGTGGCCAGGATGGCATCTCTGAAAGACGCAAAGGCTGAAATAAAGGAGGGGAAGAGCTCAACATGGGGACAATTGCCTGACTTTCCTCACAAGACAGACAAGTTTGGGTTAGGGTTCACCGCTGCGGAACAAAAAGCTATGCGTCGCTCCAAAATTGAAAGGACACCCATCAAGATTTCTCCTCATGGAATCAATACTTTGGAAGACGAAGACGAAGAGGGTAACATTGAAGATTGGATCTTCCCAACCATTGAAGGGGGACTACACAACTGGGAGGCGAAAGACTTCGTCCCCATTACTTTCATCAATCAGTAATTTATCTTTCGAACATTTTCTGTTGGTCTGTAATAATTACTCTTAAAACAATATGCACACTACTTTTCACCTCATGCCTTGCCCGGGGCATGTAGGTCCATTTGTAAGGGCTTGATTCTCTTCATAACCATATGCCATGTTTAATGAATCATTGGACGTTTTTCATTTATAAACTGCTGTGTTCATTTTCTTTCCTTTTGCATTTCTGCTTGTTTAAGGATGACTATCCCTTACACACACCCACACTCACAAATGCTGGTACCCATCCACTCCGGATTCCATGGGTGACTATTCTGTTGTATCCTTCAATAACTCTGAAGATTTGGTCAATCAGGCTGAGTACGAAGACGACGAAGATTGTGAAGTACCGGGAGAGTTAGCCATACTTCTACAACAAGAAGAAAGGGCCATCTTGCCTCATGAAGAGTTGTTGGAAACTGTCAACTTAGGAACAGAGGAAGACAGGAAAGAAGTACAAGTGGGTGCTGATCTAGAACCAGGTGTCAAGGAGCGCTTAATACAACTGTTAAATGAATACGTTGAAATCTTCGCCTGGTCTTATGAAGACATGCCAGGGTTAGACACAGATATCGTGGTTCACCGTCTCCCTACAAGAGAGGACTGTCCACCGATCAAGCAGAAAGTCCGCCGAATGAGGCCCGACATGTCTGAGAAGATTAAAGCTGAAGTAATGAAGCAATTCAACGCTGGCTTTCTGGCTGTTACATCCTATCCATAATGGGTTGTTAATATCGTGCCAGTACCTAAAAAAGATGGCAAGGTCAGAATGTGTGTGGACTACCGGGATTTGAACAGGGCCAACCCTAAAGATGATTTTCCGCTACCACATATCGATATTTTGATTGATAACACGGCTCAACATAAGGTATTTTCCTTCATGGACGGATTCTCGGGCTACAACCAGATTAAAATGGCCCCCGAGGACATGGAGAAAACAACCTTTGTTACGCAATGGGATACCTTCTGCTACAAGGTGATGCCGTTCGGACTGAAGAACGCAGGGGCAACTTATCAACGCGCCATGGTAGCTTTGTTTCATGATATGATACATCATGAGATTGAGGTTTACGTAGACGACATGATAGCTCGATCACAAACAGAGGAGGAACACCTTGAACATTTGCAAAAGCTGTTTGCCAGGTTGAAGGAATACAAACTCAGGCTGAATCCAAGTAAGTGCACTTTTGGAGTTAGGTCTGGTAAACTTCTGGGATTTATTGTCAGCAACAAAGGCATTGAGGTCGATCCAGCAAAAGTAAAGGCTATACAAGAAATGCATGCCCCTCGTACTGAAAAGGAGGTTAGAGGATTCTTGGGACGCTTGAACTATATTGCCAGATTCATCTCTCATCTAACGTCTACCTGTGAGCCAATTTTCAAACTATTAAAGAAAGATCAGGTAGTCGAATGGAACGATGACTGTCAAACTGCTTTTGATAAAATCAAGGAGTATTTGCTAGAACCTCCTATTCTGATGCCACCCGTCGAAGGAAGGCCGCTGATCATGTATCTGACTGTTTTGGACAACTCAATGGGGTGTGTACTGGGCCAGCATGACGAGTCTGGTCGAAAAGAGCATGCCATTTATTACCTTAGCAAAAAGTTTACCGACTGTGAGACCCGCTACTCACTGCTCGAGAAAACTTGCTGCGCTTTGGTATGGGCTGCTCGCCGACTAAGGCAGTATATGTTGACTCATACCACTTTGCTGATTTCCAAAATGGACCTGATCAAGTATATCTTCGAGAAGCCTGCTTTATCTGGAAGAATCGCTAGATGGAAAATGATCCTGACTGAATATGACATCCAGTATACTACCCAAAAAGCTATAAAAGGGAGTGTACTAGCTGACCATCTAGCTCATTAAGCTATCGAAGATTATTAGTCCATGAGATTCGACTTCCCAGACGAGGACATCATGACTTTGGACAACATTGAAGGTAACGGACCGTATGACGGACCTGAAAATGGATCCCGATGGACCCTGTACTTTGATGGTTCTTCAAATGCACTTGGAAACGGTATCGGTGCGGTACTCATTTACCCAGAAGGTTGCCATACCCCTTTCACGGCCCGACTTTGTTTCAGCTGTACCAACAACATGGCCGAATATGAAGCTTGCATCTTTGGTCTCAAGGCTGCTATAAGACTCGGGGATCAAATCTTTGGTTGTATTTGGGGACTCGGCTTTGGTTATCAGTTAAATCAAAGGAGAGTGGGATACCAAGCATCCTAATCTTATCCCATACAAAGAACATGTCCTGACATTGTTGCCTCATTTCGAGCAGATTACTTTCGAGCATTTCCTGCGAGAAGAAAATCAGCTAGCAGACGCTCTGGCTACAATGTCTTCCATGTTTAAACTCAACTGGGATACCGAGGCTCCCCAAACCACCATCGAGCGAATGGATGAACCTGCGCATTGTCATGAGATTAATACTGAAGAAGTAGTGGAATAACCCTGGTTCCATGAAATCAAAAGGTATCTCCAGACTAGAGAATATCCTGAAGGAGCTTCCGTCAATGACAAAAAGTTCTTAAGGAGATTTGCTGCCAAGTTCTTCCTAAGCAATGGCATCCTTTACAAGCGCAACCATGATTGTGTTTTACTCCGATGTGTAGACAAAGCTGAAGCAGAGTTGATCATGACTTAGATACACAGCGGCACATTTGGCACCCACTTGAGCGGACATACGATGGCTAAGAAGATTCTAAGGGCAGGCTATTACTGGTCTACCATGGAGGCTGATTACCATCAACATTCCCGTACTTGTCATAAGTGTCAAGTCTATGCCGACAAAATACATATTCCTCCTGTTCCTCTCAATGTTCTGACAGCTCCTTGGCCATTCGCAATGTGGGGCATTGACATGATTGGAGAGATCAAGCCCACAGCGTCCAATGGACATCGCTTCATCTTGGTCGCTATTGACTATTTCACCAAGTGGGTCGAAGCAGCCTCCTTTGCCTCTGTTACAAAAAATGTGGTTGCCCGCTTCATCAAGCAGAACCTCATATGCCGATATGGTGTCCCCGACAGGATCATCACAGACAATGGTATAAATCTGAACAATACTATGATCACCGCTCTATGCGAACAGTTCAAGATTTATCATCACAATTCATCTCCCTATCGGCCGAAGATGAACGGTGCTGTTGAAGCTGCGAACAAAAACATCAAGAAGATCATTCAGAAAATGACAGTTACCTATAAGGACTGTCATGAGATGTTACCGTTTACTCTGCATGGATACCGTACCACGACACATACTTCAACAGGGGGAACCCCATTTTCTTTGGTATATGGCATGGAAGCTGTCCTACCCATGGAAGTTCAGATTCCTTCTTTAAGGATTATGAAGGAAGCTGGTTTGAGTGAAGACAATTGGATTCAGACCCGACTTGATCAACCCAATTTGATCGACGAGAAGCGACTCACTGTTGTTTGCCATGGTCAGACATACCAAAAACGGATGATCAAGGCTTTCAACAAGAAAGTCAGACGTCAAGTATATTAAGTCGGAGATCTTGTAATCAAGCGGATCATCTTGCCGCAAAGTGATCCCAGGGGCAAATGGACTCCTACTTACGAAGGACCGTTTGTGATCAAAAGCATCTTTTATGGTGGTGCAATGATTCTGACCACCATGGACGGCGACAATTTGCCACACCCTGCGAACGCAGATATAGTCAAAAAATACTACGCATAAAATAACCCGACAAGTCGAAAACCCGAAAGGGCGACTTGGGCAAAAATGGGCATCCCGGTGAACCGAAAATCCGAAAGGGCGGTTCAGGCAAAAGTCAGGGATAAAACAAAAAAAATCTGTACACCCGGCAAGTTGAAAACGCGAAAGGGCAGCTTGGGCAAAAAAGGGTTTTCCGGTGGATTGAAAACCCGAAAGGGCGATCCAGGCAAAAGTTAGGGAATTAAAGCGTATGACTATGTCTCGTCGGATCACTTTAAAGGACAATCTCTTCATCAACAAGCTCCGAGCTTCTGATCAATCCAATCATCGGCGGACGAAGCAGTGAATAGACAAGATGTTCAGAGTTGTGAAGGCTATAACAGAATGGAATCCCATGGAATTGTTACACATAGCCATCTTTCTTTTGTATAAAATTTTCAATTTTTTACGACAACATCCTCTTACTGGGATGCCTGTCTCCTTTGTACAAAGATGCTCGTAAAAAGTTAATACAAATACTTTTCCAAATACAGAATTTGCTTTGTCTTCCTTTTGCTTTTTTTTACACTTATGTTTTATTTGAAAAACGTCCAATGTTTTGTTAAGTAGGAATATGCATTTGAACATAATCATTTTCTTACAAATCAAGAAAGATGATTGCTGATAGATTGAAGGTACAAATAGATATCTTGATGCCCTTTCAGAAGGAGTCCCCGACAGAATTAAACTCCAAATTCCTCAACAAAGTTTAAAATCCAGAACTTAATTCCCCAAATAGAGTTAAACCTCAAGATCCTCAGCAGAACCAAAGCTTTCTCAAAGCTGATTTCCCCAGCCAGAGAATCTTCCAGAATCTAATTCCCCTCAGAGTTAAGTTTCAAGATCCCTAGTGGAGCCAAAACTACCAATCCCCAACGGAGCTAAAACTTCCAACTATCAATCCCCAGCGGAACCAGATTAGTGAACATTCTCCCACAGAGATACTTCCCATCAGATTGAAGATTCTCAGTCTTACTTCTCCGGCATAAGTCTACCAGGTTCTGGACTCCCCAGTAGAGATCATCAGAATTCTCATTCCCCACAGGTCACCAAGGATTTTCAGTCCCCAACAGTGGTCCTAAGATCCCTCAACAACTGAAGATCTTGTTCCCCAAGCAGTCAACAGTCAACAAGGATGTCTCAGCTTCAGCAATCAAAGATTGTTGCAATCCTCTGCAGCAGTCAAGGATTCACTTTCCTCGGCAGCAGTCAAGATTCTATTATCTTCGGTTATCCAGGATTCATCTATCCTCAGCAAGACAGCTCATCAGCTTACATGCACATTCATTACATTCATATCATAAACATTGATATAACATAGATTGCATCATACATTTCATGCAACATAACTTTGTGTTTCAACTAATATTGTACCCTTTTCAGGATAAGATTAATAAGCTTCAATCTCTGAAAACAGTTTACGGATTCTCCAAACACGAATGTTAATCTATCGCTTGTTCAGATTCAACTTTTGAAAACAGTTTACGGACGCTTCCCAACATGGATGCTGATCTATTGCTTATTCAACACCAACTTCTGAAAATAGTTCATGGGTTCTCCAGACACGGATGTTAACCTATCGCTTGTTCAGATTCAAGACTTCTGAAAACAGTTTACGGATTCTCCAAACACGGATGTTAATCTATTGCTTGTTCAGATTCAACTTTTGAAAACAGTTTACGGACGCTTCCCAACATGGATGTTGATCTATTGCTTATTCAACACCAACTTCTGAAAACAGTTGGGTTCTCCAGACACGGATGTTAACCTATCGCTTGTTCAGATTCAAGACTTCTGAAAACAGTTTACGGATTCTCCAAACACGGATGTTAATCTATCGCTTGTTCAGATTCAACTTTTGAAAACAGTTTACGGACGCTTCCCAACATGGATGCTGATCTATTGCTTATTCAACACCAACTTTTGAAAACAGTTCACGGGTTCTCCAGACACGGATGTTAACCTATCGCTTGTTCAGATTCAAGACTTCTGAAAACAATTTACGGATTCTCCAAACACGGATGTTAATCTATCGCTTGTTCAGACTCAACTTTTGAAAACAGTTTACGGATGCTTCCAAATACGGATGTCAATCTATTGCTTATTCAGACCCCCAGCTCAGAGATGTTCCAAACATGGATAACTTTCTGATACTCGTCCACTCACCAACAACATACAGTTCAACAAACATTCCAGATGGCATCTTTAAGCCCATCCCCTGACAAGATTCTGTCACATCTCCAGATGGCATCTTTAAGCCCATCTCCAAATGGAATCTTTAAGCCCATTCCCGCATCCATGTCGTGACGAGTGCAAATTTACGGGCACTCTAGTGTCCAATCTCCTTTTACCTTCGAGACGCAAAAGGCAAACTTGCCAATCTAACTCTTCAGGTGCAAGAAGATTGAACAGGGGAAACTGCTGTACCCCAAAATTTTCCCTCTCATTTCATCAACATTTTCTCATCACAAGACTCTTGGAACTCAAGATCAAGTTAGAGTTTGCTCTGCTCAAGACCCCTCCTTGCACTATTGACCCCAAATTAGGGTTTGAGTTTGCACAATGATGTTTTGACCAAAAATGCCCAAAGTGACTTTCATGCTTCATGTTGGACTCACAAGTTTATCCATACCATGTTTCAAGCCTTGATTCCAATCTTTGCCCAGTCAATTGGACAGTTGACCTAGAAATCAACTGTATTGGGGAAAAAGTCAACTGTGGCCAATTGACAGTCAAACCTCATGATTTTTGACCCACATCAACATTATGAACTCATATGAATCATTTGATCAAGTTTGGATCACAACTCCATAAGAAATTTGATCAGATCACCAAAAGGGCAAAATGGTCATTTTTAGGGTTTTGACTGCACAAAGGCAATTTTTGACTGTTTGACCTAACCAATGGCAAATAAAGATCATATATGGGCTCAAGGACTCAATGGCATTGTCTTGACCCATTCATCAAGTTCAAAAGATCTCAAATGCATAGGATTGACAGATGAATTTTTCAGTCAACTGATCAAAATTTGACTGTATACTGAAAAGTCAAACTTTGACTTTTTGGTCAAAGTCAAGTGCCAAGATTCATTTTTCATCAAGACATGTCAAATTATGAAACTTGTTCATCAAGAAACCCAAAATTGCAAATTAGGGTTTAAAATGAGAAATTTTCATAACTTAGAATATTTCTAAGTTATGAAATTTCCTTATTTTTTTTCTAACTTTGTCCCATTTTTTCCCCAAGATACAAATGGATTCAAACAAAACTTGAAACATGAAAGTTGTAGTACATAGAAAAATCTACAACTTTGATTCACAAAGTTTTCTCAAAGGAAGCTTTTATCTCAAGTTATGATTTTTGGAACAAGGGTGCAAAACATTTTTAACTTAGAGAAATTTTGCCCTATTCTAGGCAGGATTTTTGTCCAACTTCTTGGCCATTTTTCACATGGTTCCACTTGGATTTTCAATTTGCATTACAAAGATGGATTACATTACACATTCCAAGCTTTCCAAATTGTCCAAGAACTTCTCAAACACCCTTGTGGTTAGAGAGAATCGAATTTGCAAAGTTGGCCAAAACTCACCTTTGTTCTTGACCAAAGCATGTTCATAACATTGGCATTTTTCAAATCAGCTGGTTTATGCTATCTTGCAGGCCTCTAAACCTCTTCAAACTCAATAATTAAATGCCTAACCATTGTGTTAAGGTGTTATTTCTTCCCTTTGGGCATGGCACATAGAATTAATCCTTAATTAGAAAAAGCAAACTTGCTATTTTAGAAAAGTGACACTTTATGTCAAATACCAAATCCAAGAGGTATGGGGCCATATCTCTGAAGCCAAATCAAATCTACAAGTTACAAGTCTCAAGAACAAGAGGTGCAGCATAGATTTGGGCATTGTACTGGCTTATATCCAAGAACACACTTTCTTGCTTACATTAGAAGAAAACGTTGCAAAACATAGAAAACTCTCACTTCCTGCAAGCATAAGCCTAAGCAAACTTTGTGAACATCTTCCACACATCATAACTGACCTAAAGCACAACTGATCCATCCCTAAGACCTGCTCATACTCAGAATCCCTGTTTTGTTGCAAAACAGGGCAAGTTCTGCAACTTGACCTCCATAACCATATCCACTCGTGCGTTTTTGCTCAAGCCTGTTCAAACACATTCCATATCATCCACACAAACTATCCCAAGCCCTAAACACAAGTTGTAACACCCCTAACCATGTTTTCCATTTTTACTTTCAAGCTGTGCAGGTGAACTTCTACAGCACGACACAGGCAGTTTCAAAGCAAGCTAGGTACTTGGGAAGCATCCTTGGACTTCAGGCAAGCTCAACCAAAGCTCAAACTCCATTGAAGATATCTACATTGCTCTGTTCAAGTCAAGCTAAAACAGGTAAAACCATGGACTTCTATCTCTCAATCTAGGAAGAGTTAGGCTTAGGTTTGTGAATGAAACATGCTCTATTCATAGCTCTGAAGCCATACAAATGATTACTTTTCATTTATGTTAAGCGTGCTGTGAGAATTTTAGCCATGAACATTGAAGAAAAATTAGGTCAGAAATTGGGGATGAAGAAATTCTCCCTGGTTTCTTAGAGTTAGGTCAAGTTTTTTACATATTTGGAATCGTGACTTGATGCTCTACATTATTGGTGTTATGAGTTTTTGCTAAAAGTCAAGGAATCAGGAGTTGGTGTTGGATCAAAGAGGCGCGCGTTTTTCTGTTCAAACAATGCTGGAGGTTGAAGACAGAGTTGACTTGGGCTGGGCCTGAGTCAACTTACTTTTTGCACCCTTTTTTTCATTTGCACCCCCCTGGCCCATTGTGTGAAATATTTGTCATTTTTGACTTTTTATTTTTTATTCTGACTTGATATTTTTTGTCCAAATATAAAAAACATTAAAAATATTTTTCCACACTTTTTTGCATTTATTTGGCATTTATTTGCCTTATTTAACATATGTATGTAAATAATATAAAATCTTTTTATTTAAAACCCTAAAAAATAATACAAAAATATTTATTTTTTCAGTTATTATTTTTTGTTTACATTTTGAAAATATTTCCTTGAATATACATTTTTTGTAAATAATCAATATTTTACTTTTTGTACATATTTAACACATTTAATATATATAATATATAAATACTTGTATATTATATTTATTAGAATACTTAGGATAAAAATATGAAAATAATACATTTTTTTATATTTTTATTAATATATGACACTAAAAATACTTTTTTCCACAATATACTTCTTTTTTATTATTTTTGTATAAATTAATATACATTGTACATAATTAATAAATATTACTATTTATTTAAAAAAAACTAGGGTTTTGCCCTAAATGACAAAAATATTCAAAATTTGACCTTTTTATTTTTGTTTATATTTCACATTGAAAAATACTTTCACATACATAAAAAATCATTTTGTGCATAATACATTCTTATTTATTTATTGTATTTATTTAATTATTGTACAATTAAATATTTGTATATTCGATATGGTTGTAATAATTTAGGTTTTATTTCCTTGTCAAATATCCCCAAATTCAAACTTGTACCCCCATCCCCATATCTTGTTGTAATAGCTTAGCATTTAAATTTCCGCATTTAAAAGCTTTCAATTATGCCATGATAGACTTAGGGCTTGTATGCAAAAATAAATTAACAAGTAGCTTGACCTAATTCAAGATAAACATGCATGAAAAAACAAACACAATGCACACTTGCACCCCTAGGGTTACTCCACTTGTTGCCTTCAAAAATGGGCCATGGTTGCATGTTAAGTGTCTTTGGCAAAACAAAAACAAATCAAATGATCATAGTCCCTCGATGACGCTATCTTGTTGCCTAAACAAAAATGATCAAGTCCCTTGAGAAAATTGCCAAAGATACTTGGTACTATTGCCTCTATGGTCTAAACGATGACCCACGCCCGTCCCGTTAACAACCTAACACAAGGTTGTTCACCAAATACAATGGTGAAACAACACTGTTAAAAGGGTTAAAACACGAGAAAGATCTTTGAGAAATTTAGGGTAGATAGCTCTTGGTTACTTGATCAACTTGCAAAACAATCCTTGCCATTTTTCAAAACACACATCACAACATAACTTCAAAACAACTTTCAAAAACATTGAAACATCTTTTTAAAAGGACACATACCTTTGTAAAACATTCAAACAAGAATTGTTACAATGGTTGCCTAGACAAGGCATCTTTTTCAAAACATTTTCAAAACCACACACACAAAGCACCATTTCAAACAATTGAAAAGCAAAGGCAAGTGATCTAAGCAAGTAACTAAGAGCCCATGGATAACCATGGATAGAAAGGGTGCTAATACCTTCCCTTTCTATAATGTACTCCCCGAACCAAAGAAAACATCTCAAAGGTTTTTCCCGTGCTTTTTAACCTTTCCTTAGGATAAAATAAAAAGTCGGTGGTGACTCTTGCTCAACCGAAACATTTGCGACAACAAACGCAAAACCTCAAGTCAGTTCTCCCACCGTATCACAAAATGTATCAAAAATAAATGATCAAGGCTTTCAACAAAAAGGTCAGACGACAAGTGTATCAAGTTGGGGATTTGGTGATCAAACGTATCATACTACCACAAGGTGATCCCAGGGGAAAATGGACTCTTACACACGAAGGACCATTTGTAATCAAAAGCATATTCTCTGGTGGAGCAATGATCTTGACCTCCATGGATGGCGACGACCTTCCGCACCCTGCGAATGCAGACATAGTCTGTTGTACCCCAAAATTTTCCCTCTCATATTTCTCAAAACATTTCAAGAAATATCCTCAAGATTGCTCAAGGTAGTCCAAGGGTTGGCCAGACAAACTCCCTCCTAAGGCAGTCTACCTCTAAATTAGGGTTTCATGTTGCATCAAGATATTTGAGTCCAAGGGGTCCCAAATTCTCAACATTGTCCTAATATGTTCTCAAGATCATCCATGTCAAGTTTCAAGCCTTGCAGAGGAAGTTTGCTCAGTCAATTGCTCAAAAGCCCAAAAATCGACTTTTCTAGGGCAAAAGTCAACTGTGGCCAACATACAATCAAACTTCAAGATTTTTTGTCAAGATCCTCATTTTGAAGTATATTTCATCATTTGATCAAGGGTTGATCATTATTCATCAAGGATTGCTCATAATTCATCAAGAATCAAAAGTTGCTAAATTAGGGTTTTGCAGGAAAAGTCAACTCAACTTTGACCAAGCATAACTTTCTCATACTTTATGAGAAATGACCCATCCAAAGCTCATTTTGAATAGGATGCCATGCTCTACAATCCATATTCAGCTCCCAAGTTCAAAATATGCACTCAAAAAAGTTATGAATTTGGACATTATAGGTCATTTTGAAAAGTCAACAAAAACACCTTTTTTGTCAAAACTTCATACATGATCATGGAATATCAAATTGAGATGAGACCAAACGGGTTGCTTAGAGGACATCTCAAGATTTCTAAAAAGTCCAAGAACACCTCCAAAGAGTTAAAATTTAGGAAGTTATGCATTGGTGAAGTTGACCTTTTTTGCAAAATTGTCAAAAGTCAACTATGCCTAAAGCTTCAAATTTTGCCAAATGGGCCCAATCTTTTTCACTTGTTTTGAGTTGGAAACATGGTCCACGAGCTCTAGCCTTTGCCACTTGTCATTATCTTATTTATATTATTTATTTTGATTTTTATTTGAATTAAATCATTTTAAATCAAAACAAATCATATAAAATCCAAAATATTGAAAACTCAAGATTTTTTACATGATTCAGGTCTTAATATCCAGCTAGCATCAAATCAAATTCGTGTAAAAGCATGAGGTGCACAAAAAGATTGAATTAGGCCATTTTTGGAAAGGTTTTCAAAGTGTATCAAATCAAAATCAAGGACATTGATGGATGAAGATTGAGTGCATTCTTTCAACCCTAATTCAGTCCTTGATACATATAGAAGCAAGGAAGACCAAAAGAGGCTGGAGAGAGAGGCGTATGAATAAGAATCAAACTTCGAAAAAACAAGAAAAAAGTGGTGAATCGAATTCGTACTTAGAGGCCAATTTAAGACTCTTAGACTATCCCAATCGTTTCCTGAGGTCATCAGCAAGCCAAAGCAATCAAAAGCAAGCATTTCCAGGCCTTATATTGCACTGTAAGTCATCCACGACATCCATGTATTCTTGAATTCGGTTTGCATGATTTAGACATTGTTAGCATGAATTAACCATATATTGTTGATCCATAGAACATTTGCAAGATTTCTGCATCGTTTAATTTCATTTATATGTCATGTACAAGATTTCACCATTACTAGGGTTCCTTGCTTCAAATTGGGATCTTTGTTTACAAACAAAATTGGGCCATGAAACGGCCATCACTGTACTCAGCAGGTTCAGACGAAGCCATCCATGGCTTTGGTTTTTATTTATCACGCTTGTAATTGATTTTGAGAATACACAAGCCTGTAGTGATGGACAAACGTCCGTAGGTAAAAGTGTTTCACTTTTACCAACAGTGCAAGGAGGGAGACGAAGACGTGGCAAGCCATCACTCGTCCGTTTGAAATTTTGCGCTAATATTTTATTATTTCGCTTGTTCTTTATATAATAATTCTTGTTTATATTATGTACAACAAAAACAAATAGCTTAGCTGGTTGCCAAGCGTTGGATATTGCTTTAGGACCTGGGTTCGAATCCCAGGTCCCCCACTTTCTTCATGTATTTTTCTTTCAGGAAATCACATGCATACATAAGTCCAAGGCCTATTATACTCCCTCAAGATCCAGTCTGCCAAGTGGCCATTAAGGGGAGAGCACCATGGAGCCTAGTCAAGGCAATGCGCTGGATCCAAAAAGTCAAACGTGAACACCCTTGGGCTTGGGCCAGATTGCTTCTCACACCCTCCATTTACTTTTCAGGCCCATTCTCTCTTTCTATTTTCTTTTATATTTTATTTTATTTTATTTCATTTAATTTATTTGTTTTATTTACTAACCAATCAATTATTTTCTTTTTATCAAAAAATCATAAAAAATAATACTTTTCACAAATTAGGTCTAGACTTTATTTTTTATCAAAAAATTAAATTAATTAAATTAGATTTTAATTTTAGGTAAATTTTAATTCTTTTTTTGTAAATAATTAAAACTAATTAGAATAATTAGGTTTTTATTTCTAACTTAATTTTATTTTCTTTTCCTAAAAATAACAAAAACCCAAAATAGGCCATGTAATTATTTTTATTAATTAATTTAATCACTAATTAATTGCATATTTAATTTATAAAATTTAATTCTTTTATTAAAAACAACAAAAACAAATTTTCTTCTTCTTTTAATTAGGTTAGAAAGGTCAAAACCCTAGTTCCTTCCCGATCTAATTTCTTTGCGCGCTTTATTTTATTATTTTTACCCTATTATTGTAACTGTTCACAAGGTGTAATAGTTTAATTAGGACTTTTATTTTTCATTTATCGCTTTATTTTCAAAGGGTTTGTTTTTGGCTATGTAAATACCCGAAGCCTTGTAATAGTGTAGTTTAGTTTCCGCACTTTAAATTCCGCAAATATTTAACTGTTAGATGTATGATATAGGGATGCATGACAAGAATGTATGTAAAAATTTAAAACGGTTAGATAACCCTAAAATGTGCAAATATAAATAATCTGAAATTGAATCACTTGCACATACGCACTCCTAGGGTACACTCCCACTTGGTTGCCTTCGGTAAACAGTCATTGAGTATAGGAAGTTTTAGTGGTCGTCCTTTTGTCCAAAGATCAAAGTTGCCTCGAAAAGGTTGCCTCGGATATTGTTGCCCCGGATAATTGATCTAAGACACTGTTGGCTGAAGATTTTGATAATATTATTAGAAGCCAAGTGAGTTGAACGTTTCGATCGAAATGAAACAAAGCGTCATGTTTCGAAGTAGCAGAAGCAGTGTTTCAAATAAGCATATCAAAGCTTGGAGCTTCGAGTGGCAATTATGGGAACATATCTAAAGAAGTCTCGAAATAACAACAAGGCTGTGTCTGAGAAGTGCATTCGAAACGGAGAAGTACCAAAACATTTGAAATTCAAATGAAAGCGGGACATTCGAAGTTTGAAATTTATGTGCTGGAGCATTTGGAGACACGTGGAAAGAAGAGAGAGGCATTGTTCTGCATGTTCTGAACGTGGCATAATCCTATAGCAAGACAGTTATGGTCGAATTAGTATAAATAGAAGTCTTAGTATTAGGATTTCGTGTGTCATATCTATTGTACTAAATACTCAGTAACATTCAAATTACCACATGGCAAGGGAAACGAATGCAAGAGCAATGTACGTATGATAGCACCACATATTTATGATTTAATGAAAACCTTTTATCATTTCCAGCACTTTCCTTTATCTTTCTGTCAAATACCATTTACAAGTTTTCTCATTTAAAGTCTTTTCATTTCGAAATCTCTACATTAAAGCCTTACATTTCAATGCTTTCTTTACATTTCAAGCACTTTACATTTCAGAAAACTGTCATACTTTTCATGCCTTTATCTTCAAGTTTTATCCTTCGAACGCCTATTTTTACTTAAAGTCATTTACAGATTTCTTGCATTAAACGCTTTCTTCATATTTCGAATCTTTTACGTTCCAGAGCATCTTTTACATTAACTGTTTTTATAATTCGAAGCCATTTACTTGCCTTTTATGCAATTTTACATGTCTTTACAATTAACATTTATTCATGCAAATTAGTTTCACGCACCTACATTTTGATTACACCTTTAGATCTTTAAGAGAGAAATCGAAATAAGCCAAACACCTACACAACACTCAAATACCAACCATGAATATCTGTTCGATCATGAGAGTTACCCTAATGACCAAGGAATCCTAGGATCAATCTAGTCGATCCTGCGAGTTACCAGAGAAATTGAATAACAGTCAGTAAGTTTATTCGATAGTTTCGAAGACTAGCGGTTGTTTACCAGAAATCACTGGAAACAAATTGGCACACCCGGTGGGACCAATAATTGGACGTTGGGAATAAAGATTGTTGAGACATAACCATTATAAAAACGTTGGAACCTAAGAAGTTTGCTGTTTTATGAACTTAAGAAGTGGTAAAATAACCAACAGCAACCAAACCTTATCCAGAAGAAAACGTTTGAACAAGATGTCTAATTCTGACAATCAACAAGGGGAACAAAATGCCCCACATACAACAGGCACTAATGTGTCCACTTCGATGGGAACATCTAATGTGATCCCTTCGAATGCACAGTCTGTTGCATCTTTAACCAGTAATATAGCCACCAATGGAGTAAGTGGCATATCAACTAATAGTTCGATCTTAGGAAATACTGGAACCATTGGTTACCCTGGGGGATTCGTTCCACCATCAGGGACACAATCCCATTTCGCCACTCCACTAACTAGACCACCTGGTTTCGATGGTAATAGAACCAGAAATTCCTCTTATGGAATGCCAACTTCCTTTATGGCAGGTTTACTAAATTCCACATCGAGTTCATCACTACAAATAGGGTCTGGGTCTGGGGCGAATCAGTTTATGACAAATAACCAAGGGTCAGTGGGTTATAGCACAATGCCTATTTTAACCACAGAAAACCAGTTGGATTTTAGGCAATTGATGGATGATAGTAACCATAATATGATAGGGGTGTTAGCACAAACTATGCAGGAAATATTTGCCCCAATAGTACAAAATGTGACTGTGACAAACAGGGAAAACGCTGACAACATGAGTCGAATAGCAGATTTCTTTGCTCCCCCAGAAAGGCGTAGGCAGAATCAGGCGGGATTTCGAGCAAACATGCCTGTTATAGAACAAATTGCTAACGACCCAATTTATAGACCACCTAGAGAAGAAGTTAACTTAAGGGCCAGGGCACCAAGGTTAGAAGCCCCAATAATCCCAGGCCCACAAAGAGAAATTATGGAACCAGGGGCAAGAGTCGAAAGGCTAGAAGCCCCAGAGTTTCGAGAAGAACAACCTAGGGGGGTTGTCATGGTTGGTCGAAATCAAGATGCTGACGCTGTCGTTCATAGAATTCAAAACGATAACATCTTGGCAGAAAACAATCTAACCACCATGATAGAGAGAGTCATGGCCCAGAATGGCCTCAACACAGGAATGAGAAGGCCAAATTATGCTTCTCCTATATTAGATTGCATAATGCATACTGATTTACCAAGGGGATATAAAGTCCCTAAATTTACAAAGTTCGCTGGGGATACCAATGAGTCAACAGTCGAACACATAGCGAGATATCTAATTGAAGCGGGAGATATAGCCAATAATGAAGATCTCAGGATCAAATATTTCCCAAGTTCCTTGACTAAAAACGCCTTCACATGGTTTACCACTTTGCCTCCTGGGTCCATTGACACTTGGGTTATTTTGGAGAGATTATTCCATGAACAATTTTACATGGGACAACCAAAAATAAGCTTGAAGGAATTAGCCAGTGTCAAGAGAAAGTTCACCGAACCCATAGACGATTATCTGAACAGATTTAGGCTTTTGAAATCCAGATGTTACACAGTAGTGCCTGAACATGAGTTAGTCGAAATGGCCGCTGGTAGCTTGGATTACTCTATTCGAAAGAAACTAGACACTCAATATTTGAGGGATATGGCTCAGTTAGCCGATAGGGGTCGACAGGTCGAAAGGCTAAAGGCCGAAAAAGCCAGAGTCTTTAAGAATAGCAAGAAAGAAAGGATCTCCTATGTTGGAACTGAGGAAGCAGAAGAATATCCTGAATTCAAATTCGAAGAGGTCGAAATCGACCTCGCTGAATTAAAACAGGCTCTACCCTACTCCTGCAAATTATTGGTTCCCACAAAAGGGAAAGAGATTGTTGAAAATGAGAAAAGTGACAAATTCCCAAAGAAGGTTTATACCTTCGATGTCACTAAATGTGACGATATTTTTGACTTGTCAAAGATGGCCAACTCATTGTGCCATCAAATGTCAAAATACCTCCTTTAGATCAGAGAAAGAAGAGAGGGTTTTGCAAATATCATAGTCTCCTAGGCCACAAAACCTCACAATGTTTTCTTTTTAGGGACCTAGTTCAAAATGCAATCAAAGATGGCAGACTAAAGTTTGCTGATAAGGTAAAGATGAAAGTGGACGAAGATCCCTTGGATGTCGCAGACACCAACTACTCCGAGCCTGCATGCATTGGAGAGATTAACATGGTGGAAACTGACTAAAGCGACGCCTTAACAGGAGAGAAAGGTACTGAAACTGAAAACTGGGTGATGGTCAAAGTCGATAAGGAGGTCACTGAAGACATCCAGGAGATGCCAGAGACTTCGATTGAAGCAGCACCTGTAGCTGTTGCAAAAGAAACCCAGGCTACTGAAGGCCAGGGAAATCAAAACCAAGAACTAACGCAGGTCACTGAAGGCTTGAGGCTGGAATTGGAGAAAGTCCAAATCACGAAGCCAACTTCCCCTCAAAAGGAAATATGGGACACTCTAGGGGAACCCAGTGGAAAATTTGACTATTTGGTCAAATATTCTGCCCCAGAGAGTTCGAAGGTTCAGATTGAGGATATAAAGCCCACAGGATGGGGCGATGATGAAGCTAAGGGGGAAGATGTTGAGATAAATATGGTGGATATGGAGAGGCCTCGCTCTGAGATGGAGGAGGTAGAAAAATACTTAGAAAAAGAGAAGTATAGAATGGAGGATAATCACACTGGAGATGCTAGTCTCAAGGATTACCTCATGACATGCCACAAAGGAGATTCAGGCATGATATTGTGCCCTAGGTGCAGCATCCTCTGCAATCAGAGAACCGCTGCGAATTTCGAGAGGGTACAGAGGACTCGAACTGGCAACAATTGGCGCCAGGATAACCAGCTGTTCAGGTGTTATCCTAAGGCTGGGGAAAGTTTGCTGGAATTTGTGTTTCATTGCTACAAAGGGGCAACCAAGTGCTTGATTTGCCCAAGGTGTTCTGCTGTGTATGACCAGAGCATGGCCAGAGCCTTCGAAACGATTCCCTTCGCCCCTTGCTGGAACCATCAAGAAACAGTCCAGATGGGCCCACGTTTCGACAGCAGACACAAACAACGAAGGCCTGATAGCCCTCACCCCAAGGCTGCTCGAAGAGTGACTTTCAAACTCCTTGCTGAAGTGCCAACCGACAGATGGTTGCAAGTCAGAAATGACAAAGGCAAAGATAGATGGAGAAACACCGAACGAAATGCACGCCATGCTGTGACATACAGAAGGCAATTCAACACAGCAAAAAGGGAGGAGGTAAGATTAGAAAATTACAAAGGAAGGAACCCCATGTCAAGATCCCAGTGGCGCAGGCAACAAAGGATTCGAAAGGATGAGAGGGAAGCTGTGGCAAACAAAGGGGTCACTTCAACAAAGAGCCAAGGTGAATCTAGCACCAACAAACCAAAAAATCAAACTGAAGACAGACCTCCAGTTAATAGGAGGCTTTTCTCTAAAGTACAACGGGATGAACCAAAGGAATACACTCCAGGCCCAGAAGAGGACGAAGATATGATAACAGATAACTTCGAATCAGAGGGGGAGTCTTCATTCAACCTAAACTGTAACGTGGTATCTGTGCTTCCCTGTGAATTTGGGCAGGAAACCGAAATTGATGAATATGAGGAAGAAGATACCACAGATTTGATGAAGCATAGGCCTGTGTGCTACTATGTGATGGACAATGGGGCTATCGAGGAGCAAAATGCGTTCTTCGAATGTCCAGAACCTGCTATGAAGAACCATCTTAAGCCACTATTTATTCGGGCAAAAGTTGGTGCCCATGGTGTGAACAAGGTTCTAGTAGATGGGGGTGCTGCAGTCAATTTTATACCCCATTTCATGCTGAAAAGATTAGAGATCCGCGAAGGAGACATCAAGCCCCATAATATGGTTCTGTCCAATTATGAGGGAAAAGTGGGCAAAACACTGGGAGTGGTCCAGTTGGAATTGACAATAGGCTCAAGCTGTAGGCCCACCATGTTTATGGTGATCGAAGCCAAGGCCAACTATAACTTATTGCTGGGAAGGGAGTGGATCCATGGCGTGGGGGCAGTTCCTTCGTCAATGCATCAGTGACTAGTTCTGTGGAGAGATGATGGAATCGTGGAAAACATCGAAGCAGACCAGAGTTACTTTATGTCAACAGTCAATCTAGTTGACATAAGGGATTATGATAAAAATCTGGAAAAGATTGCTCCGTGTGTTCCAAATGACGAGATTAACGAAACCAGAAACGCCCACTTCTACATGACCCTTCGCCATGATGGCCTTTACTGGGATAGAACAATAATCAGTGAAGAAGAGGGAGTCGAAAGCACTATACAAAAACGGCCAGCAGGCTGGGACTTCGACAACCTTATCCATGATTGAGTCCACCTTTTTCGAAAGGATTTCGGCCTATATGGCTGAGAACGAATCAAAAGCGGCCTTAGAGGCTGAAATAAATAAATTAACTGTAAAGATGAACGAAGTAAGTGGGGATGGCTCGAAATGCTCACCCTTCAGAGAATTTGAGATGGATCAAAGGTTGGATGCCATCTACGATAAAGAACCCTTAGGCTTCGAAAGGGACCCCATAAACTCAGGTGCCAAAATGTTGGCACAAGATCCACTCGAAGAAGTCAACTTAGGGGATGAAAAAACGAAAAGAATAACCTACATAAGTGAAAAACTTAGCCCAGGCCTCAAGAAGGAAGTAATCGAAGTCCTCAAGAAAAACAAAGATTGTTTCGCATGGGATTATGACGAAATGCCTGGTTTAAAGAGGGAGTTGGTCGAACACAGACTGCCAATCAAAGATGGCAAGAAGCCCATCAAACAAACTCCCAGAAGATTCGCACCAGCGGTTCTCACAAAGATTAAAGCTGAGATCGAAAGGTTGATGCATTGCAAATTCATCAGAACAACAAGGTACGTCGAATGGTTAGCAAACATAGTACCTGTTATTAAGAAAAATGGTTCTTTAAGAATTTGCATAGATTTTAGGGATTTAAACACTGCAACCCCTAAAGATGAATACTCCATGCCTGTGGCAGAAATGCTAGTAGATTCTGCTGCAGGGTTCGAATACTTGAGTATGTTAGATGGATACTCTGGGTATAATCAGATTTTTATTGCTGAAGAAGATGTTGCAAAGACAGCATTTCGTTGCCCAGGAGCCTTAGGCACCTACGAATGGGTGGTGATGCCCTTTGGTTTAAAGAACGCTGGGGCAACTTATCAAAGGGAAATGAATTCAATTTTTCATGATTTCATTGAAACCTTCATGCAGGTGTATATTGATGATATAGTCATCAAATCTATATCTGCAGAAACACATTTGCATCATTTGAGCCAATCATTCGAGCGAATGAGAAAACATGGCTTAAAGATGAATCCCCTTAAATGTGCATTTTTTGTGCAGGCTGGAGATTTTCTTGGTTTTGTGGTTCACAAGAAAGGGATTGAAATCAACCAGAACAAAACCAAAGCCATAATGGAGACGAAAGCACCTACATCAAAAAGGGAGTTGCAATCTCTGCTAGGGAAAATTAACTTCCTCAGAAGATTCATTTCGAACCTGAGTGGAAGGACCCAAGCTTTCTCTCCGTTACTTCGTCTAAAGCAAGGCCAAGCCTTCGAATGGAACGAAGCCCACCAGGAGGCATTTGACAGGATAAAAAGATACCTCTCTCAGCCTCCTATTTTGTCTCCACCTTCATGGGGGAAGCCTATGAGATTGTACATATCTGCCTCTGAAGTTAGTATAGGTAGTATGTTAGAACAAGAAGATATCAATGGTATCGAAAGAGCCATATACTATTTAAGTAGAGTGCTAAATGATGCAGAGACCAGATACATCAATTTAGAAAAGCTATGTCTCTGTTTGTATTTCTCTTGTATGAAACTCAAGTATTATATAAAACCTGTTGATGTTTATGTTTCATCTCATTTCGATGTCATTAAACATATGCTTTCAAAACCAATAATGCATAGCAGAGTTGGTAAATGGGCTTTAGCCTTAACAGAATATTCTTTTACTTTCATGCCTTTAAAAGATATGAAAGGTCAAGTGATTTCTGACTTCATTGTGGACCATTCTTTGGTTGAGCAGACTGTCATGAGTTACGTCGAAATGCAACCATGGAAATTATACTTTGATGGTTCAACCCACAGGAATGGAAGTGGCGTTGGAGTCCTTCTAATTTCTCCTGAAGGAATTCCAACAAAATTCAAGTATAAATTAGATGGTCCTCATTGCTCGAACAACGAAGCTGAGTATGAAGCGCTCATTGTTGGACTTGATGCTTTGTTGGAATTGGGGGCAACTAGAGTCGAAATTAAAGGAGACTCTGAATTAGTGGTCAAACAAATTATAAAGGAATATAAGTGTATAAAGGAAAACTTGATGATATACTTCGTCATAGTCAATAGGCTACTAAGGAAATTTGAATACATGGATATTCAACACATACCAAGAATAGAGAACCAAGAAGCAAATGACTTAGCACAGTTGGCTTCGGGTTATAAAGTTTCTACCAGGAACTTTAAGGATTTAGTTGAGTTAAGGGGTAGAGTTATGGCTACTAGATTCACACCATCGGATCTGGAAAATATGAAATTGGGATATGCTGAGAAACAGGGATTCGAAATATTAGCCATAAGTACTTTGTCAGATGCAGATTGGCGAAGTCCACTGAAGAGTTATTTAGCAGACCCAACTCTGAACGTGGATAGAAAGACAAAATACAGAGCATTGTCATATCTCCTCATGGGGAACGAATTGTTTTAAAAGACCCAAGAGGGTGTATTATTGAAATGCCTAGGAGAAAGTGAGGCATACCTAGCATTGTCAGAAGTCCACAATGGGGCATGTGGGGCACATCAAGCAGGCCATAAAATGAAATGGCTGTTATTTCGATACGGCTTGTATTGGCCTAGCATGCTCAAAGATTGCATAGACTTTGCTAAAGGATGTGAGGAATGTCAGAAACATGCAGGGATTCAACATGCCCCTACAAGTGAGTTGCATTCGATCATCAAACCATGGCCATTTAGAGGATGGGCATTGGATTTGATAGGAGAAATAAATCCTGCTTCGTCCAAAGGACAGAAATATATCTTGGTAGGAATAGATTATTTTACCAAGTGGATCGAAGCTATACCATTAATAGTTGCTGATCAAGAGGCTATTATTGAGTTTATACAAAAACACATTATCTATAGGTTCGGATTGCCAGAGAGCATAACCACAGACCAAGGCTATGTGTTTACTGGTAGAAAGATGCAAGAATTTGCCCAAGAAATGGGGTTTAGATTGCTAACGTCAACGCCATATTATGCTCAAGCAAACGGTCAAGTCGAAGCAGCCAATAAAGTGATAATAGGATTAATCAAGAAACATATTGGTAAAAAACCAAGAAACTGGCACAAAACTTTGGACCAAATATTATGGGCTTGTAGAACATCTCCTAAGGAGGCTACTAATACTACGCCTTTCCAACTCACATTTGGTCATGATGCAGTGTTGCCAGTAGAAATTCATCTACAATCAGTTCGAATTCAGAGACAAAACGAAATCCCAGCTGCGTTATATTGGGAAATGATGATGAATGAATTAGTTGAGTTGGACGAAATTAGATTACATGCATTGGAAATTTTGATGAGACAAAAAGAAAGAGTGGCCAGAACATACAACAAGAGGGTGAAGAAAAAAAGTATTCATTATTAATGACTTAGTTTGGAAAGTCATATTGCCCATGGACAAGAAAAATAAAGCATTAGGTAAATGGTCACCTCATTGGGAAGGACCTTTTCGAATATTAAAAGTATTCTCAAACAATGCATACGAAATCGAAGAACTGGTGGATGATAAACGTATCCTAAAGGTTAATGGGAAATATTTAAAGAAATATAAGCCACGCCTGCAGGAGATTCGAATAGTAACAACGTAACCAAGATATTATAAAAAGTCCAAAATGGCAAGATAAGTTGCCAAAATGGCGTTGTGCGAATATTACATATAAGAAACCAAAATTGTAGTCAAATAAACACTGAAATTTATAAATAAGAATTATTTTTCAGTCTGTTGAAAGTGCTTCGAAATGATTCAAGTCTCTGCTGAGCGAAACGCCTGGCTCCTTCCAAGGTTGCCACCTCTTCTTTAAGTTATTCTGCAGTTTCCATTTCTGCAAGCCCCTGGTTGAGAAGCTCTTCGAATTGGTTACCAGCAGTATTGGTTTCGAAGGCTATTTGTTGTTCTTTAGCCTCCTTAACCTTCTGTTGAAGTTCCAGAATCTGCCTTTCCCAAAGAAGTATGGACTCAGCTCGAGCCTCATAATCAGTTTTCGCCTGCTTTAGATGCATAGCTTGATCCTCAGCTTCTTGAGAGAGTTTCGAAGCTTGTTCATAAGCAGCATCCATTGCAATGCGTTTTTCTTGAACCTTCTTGGAAGCAGATTCATCTTGGAGAAGGTAACCAGTTACGTTGTCCAGCAAAGCCTGAAGATCGAACAAGAGAGTACTAACTGGCAAGGAGCAGGTAGCAAGATTGACCTTTGTAAGCAACTCCTTCTTAGTATAGCAAGCAGTACTATCTTGTTTAAGCACTGCGAATATATCCACATTGAGAATTATTTTCCTAATCTTATTAAGAAGTACAATTCTTTCATCTGTGGGAAGAGGATAGCTGGTCGAACTTGTGCCAGCCCTAGCAAGTGGGATGTCCCTTTGAGCCAGCTTTGCCTTCATGTACCCAATAGGGTCATTTAGCCTCAGGAGTGCAAGCTCCTCGTCAGTCATTCGAGACAAAGAGGATTGAGGGAGTTCCACACGTAGGGAAGTCACGTCCATTTCAACCTCCATGGGTTCGTTGGTTGCATCACCATCCCCTTCATTCGTTTCGTGCTCATGATCTTCTTCATCATCATCCAAGTCCACCACTTCGATGCCTTCCTTTTCACTGCTATTTGCGTTGGACTCCGTCCCAGCAGTCGAACCATCATTAACATCCTCTTCCTCAGATTCTTCGTCTGCAGATTCTTCGTCTCTTTGGCCAGAATCAGCTTTCTCTTCTTCAGTTTGAGTGTCCTTTGGGTCCTCTTGAAGAGTTTCAAGAGGGGACTTTTGAAGAGAAGCTCTTTGCAAATCCTCTGCAGATGTTTGAAGTGGTATTTCGTTTGTCTCTTTCAGAGGAATAGAGGTGCCTTGATCATCCTGCTGTTCAGAAGTTCCAGCCAGAACCACCATATTAGACGAACCTTTATTCTGTACAAGGTTGCTGGAATCTCCTTGAGGAGAAGAATTGACTGGAGCAGCAGCTTTGGATGGTGAGTTCGAAGTAGTGGAAGCTGGATTCAAGATGTTCTGCAAGGAGCAAAAGAATGTTAAAAACGTGCACCAAGGTAATAAGAAATTATTATTTTCAAAGAGATTTAAAAGTTCAATTTACCTGTGGACTCTCGGAGGAGAGGTTACTAGCTATGCGTTCCAACATTGTGTTGGAGGTCGAAGGTGGAATTTTGGATTTGGGTGAGGGAGCAGCATCCCTGGAATCAAGTCCAGAGACACTAGTTGGAACGGTACTTTTCGAAATATCTTTCTTCTGCTTCTTCTTCGAAGCAGTTGTTAAGTTTCCTCCAGCCTCAGGGTCTTCCCCAGTGGTATTTGATTTCCGCTTCTTGGGAGTAGTAGGAGGAAGTTTGTTGGTCTAAAAATATTCAAACAAAGAGTTAGATGCAAAC
Source organism: Vicia faba (assembly GCA_948472305.1). Classification (NCBI taxonomy): domain Eukaryota; kingdom Viridiplantae; phylum Streptophyta; class Magnoliopsida; order Fabales; family Fabaceae; genus Vicia; species Vicia faba. Next base: position 675,363,311 of record OX451738.1, on the reverse strand, counting down.
CATAAAACATGAGTGAATTCGAAACATCAAGGCTAAGTGATTACCGTTGGAGTTGGAACACTGGTTGTTGTTGGTATTGTTGTTGTTGTGGTGGTTGCAGCAATAGTTGTTGTTTCAGATGGAGTCACTTTGTCAGTAGTTTCGATAGAGGCTTGAGAGGCGCTCCCTTCTTTTGACTTCGAGGCGGCTGTCTTTATCCTGATGGCTGAAAATCGAAACAATTAAAGCAAAGGTTAAAGATATGGACAATGAAAAACGTTTGGGATTTTCCCAAGCATTCGCACCTGTGCCTTGATCATATTTAATTGACATGGCAGAAAGGTCGTATCGAAGGTGTCCTGGGAAATCATGAAGCCAGTGTCGAGCCCATGTCACAGTCTCAGATGGCTTTGGTTTCCTTTGAAGATGTTTGAACATCTCTTTGCAAGTGAACCACCAAGGATATGGGGGAAACCAAGCCAGAGCCAGTTCTGAGGTAGGTAATCTAGGAAATTTAGGTGGATGCATTTCGAATGCCAACCTATACCTATCCTCAGGTGACAACCTTGAAGGAAGTTTTAACTTAGAAACTTTTTGTTTGAATTTTTCCTTCAAGGTCTCAGCCGCTTGATGCACAGTGGATTCCAAGCGCGTGGGGTCATAATTAGTTTCAAAATAATTTTGAAAAGCTTTAATCTCTTTGGCATGAGTAAACATACCTTTCTTTGCTGGTACCTGCACATCGAAGGCATCAATTAGTTTCTGTTGAATTGTAAGTGTATCGAACATATAAGTTTGATAAAACTTGGTCCACCATTCCAGAAACCCTTTAGCTGTGAGATGGGTAGGTTCGAAGGTTATTAGCTCAAACTGGGCAAAGCCTTGGTATTGCTCTTGCTGTATTTTGGCTTCCCGTGCCTTGAAAGTTCGCCCAGAGGTAATAGCACTCTCAGTTTGAAATAAGGGTTCAGGAATTAGTTGGCATAAGCCAAACTGTCTCGAAACAAAATTTGGCTGGTAAGCGAAAAGAAAAATCTGATTCTTGGCTGGAGTTATTCTTGAAGAAATGAGTCTAGGTAGCAAAAAAGCTCTCCATACATCCTGAATCTCCTTGCTCTTGATAGCTTCCGAGAGAGCCATGGTGAACCAGGAAGGTCCATGAGCCCTCGAAGCAAAAGGTGCCATGCTCTCTTCGAACTTATGCCTTTTGGAGAATATCATGATGTACTTCGAGAATAGGACTTTGAAGTCGTATTTGTTGTCATTTGGAGTTAATCTTCGAAGCCTAGTGCCTTCGACTATCCTATCAGCTATCTCAGGGTCTTGTTCATCAATGGTGTTGGCAGTTGACAAGGAGGGTTCGAACATGGCATTTAGCCATAGCTGAAGTAACCAAAAAGGGCCAGCCAACAGGATATTCTTGGAGGTATGGGATTTGAGGCTCGAAACAGCTGACCTTAGGCTTTCATAAAGGTCAACTAAGAGCAGTTCACTTAAGCACACTCTTCGATTTTCATGCAAATCCCTAGCTAGAGGAATAAACCTACTGGCTACCTGTAGGGATCTACTGCAGAAGACGTATCTTGACAGCCATAGGGTTAGGAAAGCAATGTGTTCTACGTGTTGGCTGAAGATTTTGATAATGTTATCTAGAATTCAAAAGAGTTAAAAGTTCTGATCGAAATGGAATTGAACACCATATTTCGAAGTTGCAGAAGCAGTGTTTCGAATGAGTGTGTCAAAGCTTGAAGCTTCGAACGGTGATCATGGGAAAATATCCAAAGGGGTCTCGAAACAACAGCGAGGCTAGGTTTGGGAAGAGCGTTCGAAACGGAGAAACACCAAAGCATTTAAAATTTAAATGGAAGCGGGACTTTCAAAGTTTGAAAGTTATGTGTTGGAGCATTTGGGGACACGTGGAAAGATGAAAGAAGCATTGTCTTGCATGTTCGAAACGTGGCATGATCCTATAGCGAGACCGTTAGGGTCGAATTAGTATAAATAGAAGTCTTAGTATTAGGATTTCAGGGTGTCATATCTGTTATACAAAATACTCAATAACATTCAAACTACCACATGGCAAGGGAAACGAATGCAAGAGAGATGTATGTATGATAGCACCATGTATTTCTAACTTAATGAAAGCCTTTTTACCATTTCCAGTACTTTCCTCTTTTCTTTTTATCGAATAACATTTACAAGTTTCTTTATTTATCGTCTTTTCATTTCAAAGTCTTTTCCTCAAAAGTTTTACTCTTTATTGCTTTCTTTATATTTCGAGCACTTTATATTTCAGAGAACTGTTACGCTTTCAATACCTTTACTTCCAAGTACTGTTTTTCAAACGCATCCTTTTACTTAAAATTGCATTAAACGCTTTCTTCACATTTTAAACTTCTACATTCCAGAAACCTTTTATGTTAAATGTTTTGCAAATCGAAACCATTTACTTCATTTTTCATACATTTTTATATGTCTCTTCAATCAGCATTACAATTAGCATTTATTCGTATAATTTAGTTTTCATGTACAATTTGACCACATTTTTAAACTCTTAGAGAGAAGGATCGAAATAAACCAAACACTTGTACAATAGCAACCATGAATAATTGTTCGATTGTGAGAGTAACTTTAATATCCAAGGAGTCCTAGGATCAATCTAGTCGATCCTGTGAGTTACCAGAGAGATTGAGTAGCGTTAATAAAGATTATTCGATAGTTTGGAAGACTAGCGGTTGTTTACCAGAAATCACTGGAAACACTACGTCAGACACATTGTCTCCCTCAGCATGGTAGTGACTAATAAACTTGGAAAAACTTGCTAGCTTGACTTCGAAGTCAATTATGCTGGAATGTTCTTCGTTGTCGGGGATATATGTTTCTCCTACTGGCGATAGCCCAGTGATGGCCGCTATGTCGAAGAAGGTAGGGGTGATCATTCCACCTGGGAGATGGAAAGTATTATAGGTATTGTCCCAGAAATAGAGGGACACGAATAGCAGAGGGTGGCTATAAGTGAAACCAGGCTTCGATAGCTTAATCAAATTGTAGATACCTAATTCTTCCCATTGCTGGGATTTCTTAGCTTCTACCTTCTTGAACCAGTTTTGATAAGCAGTATCGGAGGTGGGGCAAGATCGAAACGGTTTAAAAATTACTTTTTACATAGTCCAATACAAAGGGGTCCTTAGGAGGAACAGTTGGATTTTCTATGGTGTTTGAACCAGAAGATTCTATTGCCTTAGGGGCGTCCATTTTGTTAAACAAGGGTTTGAAACTATAACAAACTCAGAAAATTGTCCTGGTATCTTTTAAAATTTCAAAAACCGTAAGAGGGCCATTTAAAGCTAACCTCTTACCAGCAACGGTGGTAGGAATGAGTACCTGTGATGCATACATCATTTCTTTTTTCCTTTGAGATCATCTGAGGAGCAAGAACGGATTGACCTTGGTGAGTGATAATCGTACTTTCCATTGTAGTTCCTGCAGTTTTTCCTTTCTTCTTGGAAACATTTTTGAGTTGGGATGAAGTAGAAGAAGACATTTTTGAAGGATGTTGAAAGCTTAGGGTTTTGACGAGAGAAGAAGGATAAAAGATTCAGAATGTGAAAAGAAAAGAAAAAGACTAAGTTGATGATGTTTTATAATGTGGAAGTTTAAGCATCCACTGAATAAGGGTGTGATACGTGGAAATCACGGGTTGGTGTGATGAAGAGGTGGCGTAAAGTTAACATGGGTAATAGGCGTGATTTAAAGATAATCATTATTTGTAACTGCACCATACTGTGAAGTGGCTCCAGGCGGTTAAGGAATCCAAAAAGTGTTATGATTGACGTGACTGGAGTCAAATGCATTAAATGTTACGATGATTCGAAGGTCGCATCAAAATCTTGTGTAGATGTTTAAAATAGGTATTTCTCAGAGAGATCGAAATACATATTTTAAAGGGGCATTTTGTTGGCTGAAGATTTTGATAATATTATTAGAAGCCAAGTGAGTTGAACATTTCGATCGAAATGAAACAAAGCGTCATGTTTCGAAGTAGCAGAAGCAGTGTTTCGAATAAGCATATCAAAGCTTGGAGCTTCGAGTGGCAATTATGGGAACATATCTAAAGAAGTCTCGAAATAACAACAAGGCTGTGTCTGAGAAGTGCATTCGAAATGGAGAAGTACCAAAACATTTGAAATTCAAATGAAAGCGGGACATTCGAAGTTTGAAATTTATGTGCTGGAGCATTTGGAGACACGTGGAAAGAAGAGAGAGGCATTGTTCTGCATGTTCTGAACGTGGCATAATCCTATAGCAAGACCGTTATGGTCGAATTAGTATAAATAGAAGTCTTAGTATTAGGATTTCGTGTGTCATATCTATTGTACTAAATACTCAGTAACATTCAAATTACCACATGGCAAGGGAAACGAATGCAAGAGCAATGTACGTATGATAGCACCACATATTTATGATTTAATGAAAACCTTTTATCATTTCCAGCACTTTCCTTTATCTTTCTGTCAAATACCATTTACAAGTTTTCTCATTTAAAGTCTTTTCATTTCGAAATCTCTACATTAAAGCCTTACATTTCAATGCTTTCTTTACATTTCAAGCACTTTACATTTCAGAAAACTGTCATACTTTTCATGCCTTTATCTTCAAGTTTTATCCTTCGAACGCCTATTTTTACTTAAAGTCATTTACAGATTTCTTGCATTAAATACTTTCTTCATATATCGAATCTTTTAAGTTCCAGAGCATCTTTTACATTAACTGTTTTTATAATTCGAAGCCATTTACTTGCCTTTTATGCAATTTTACATGTCTTTACAATTAACATTTATTCATGCAAATTAGTTTCGCGCACCTACATTTTGATTACACCTTTAGATCTTTAAGAGAGAAATCGAAATAAGCCAAACACCTACACAACACTCAAATACCAACCATGAATATCTGTTCGATCATGAGAGTTACCCTAATGACCAAGGAATCCTAGGATCAATCTAGTCGATCCTGTGAGTTACCAGAGAAATTGAATAACAGTCAGTAAGTTTATTCGATAGTTTGGAAGACTAGCGGTTGTTTACCAGAAATCACTGGAAACAGACACTAGGGTTACTACTAAGACGTCCTAACATCGCTTTAGTGACCAAACGTCCCTTTCGAATTGACCCTCAAACTCCAACGACGATGCTACCTACTCACTAATAGTGGGATAACATTGTCTAAAGGAAACGAACATAGAACGATTCTTTTTTTGAGTAGGTAGATTAGCTCTTAAGTACTTGCTCAATCAAAACAAACTTTTTCACACTTACACTCCTTTACAAACAAAGTTTTCAAAAATACTTCATTACACTCTTGAAGACAGAAGCAAGAGTTAAATCGAAGTCAAAACAAAAACTTTTTCAAAGCACACAAACACAAAGAAGCAATTTTGAAAATGATGAGCAAGTACCTAAGAGCCCGTAGATAACGACGGATAGAAAGGGTGCTAATACCTTCCCTTTCTATAATCTACCCCCCGTACTCAGAAATATCTCGAAAAATGATTTTTTTTGGGTGCTTTTTTCCTTTCCTTGTTGGATAAAATAAAAGTCGACGGGGACTCTTGCTTACCGCGACATTTTTCAAACACAAACACAAAACGTAAACCAGCATTCCTAAAAAACAGTCTCGGTTCTAGCCACCGTATCACAGAACTGGCGACTCTGCCGGGGACTGAATAAGTGGGGTGTACCTTAGGATTAGTTCATCATATTGTTTTCAATTGTTTAATTTTGTTTGCTTTATCATTGTGGGCTTTGTATCGGAGTTACTATAGATCCTAACCCGGATCTGGGGATACCTTTTAGGTAAGTAGCAATAGACTGTGAGGGAACTGCACGACGTAGACCGATACGGTTGAAGCAGTAGCTACATTGATGTGGCACATTAGTTGGTACCGATATCCCTTGTGGAGGAACAAGGAGAGTATGGGGATGCTATATGGGTCATTAAGCATCAACTGACCTTAGAACCTATAATTGACCAGCTTGGCCATAGAAAGTAGCAGAATGCTACACTCATTGGGACCATACTCTCGTGATGGTTCCGGCCGCAAGAAAAGATTGTGTGAGCTGAAACTATGACCGATGGAGGATGGTCAGTGATATTGAGAATCTCTAGAACCCGGTTACTATTAGGACAGGTTGAACCAACTAAACTGCAAGAGGGTAGTACCTAAACTCCATGCCAACCTGAAATTTAAGGGCTATTGTGTGACTTGTTTGCCCTTACCATGTTTGCTATCTGTGATACCTGTGGTGTGTTTTTATCATGACAGCATGCATCATGACATCGCATGCATATTTCATTAGACTAACTATTTCAAAGACCGAGGGGATTCATCTTTGTTCTGTTTTGCAGATCATGGCTTCTATGCGCAGAAATACCATTCGAGTCAACTTCGTGCAAATCCCTGCTCAACTCAGAGGGTTGGTTTCAAAGGTTCCTAATACTTCTTCCTTTGTTAGAAGACATGTTCATCTCCTTAACCTGGTCACTTCCAAGTTGGATGAGCAGATGATGAGCTTCCTGTTCCAGTTCTTTGACCCGTTGCATCACTATTTTACCTTCCCGGACTATCAGCTGGTCCCTACTTTGGAGGAGTTTTCTGATTTACTTGGCATATCTATTCTAGAGCAGACACCCTTTATAGGTTTGGAGATAGCTCCTAGGCCAGAGGATATTGCTTCAGCCCTACATCTAACAATGGCTGATGTAGTATTTAACTGGGAGATTCGGAGTAGGGTTAAAGGCTTCTTGGCTAAGTTCTTGATTGATCAAGCTCAACAATTCTGGGATAGTTTAGACTTTCAAGCATTTGAAGACATCCTGGCTCTCCTCATCTATGGCTTGGCTCTGTTCCCAAATCCAGATTCTTTCGTCGATGTGAACACAGTCAAGATCTTCATGTCTCGTAACCCTGTGCCTACTCTTCTAGGTGATATTCTACATGCTCTTTATACCCGTACTGTGAGAAGAAGGGGAACTCTCATGTGCTGTACACCGTTGCTTGCAAGGTGGTTTATTTCTCACCTCCCCAAATCTGTATTGAAGAATGAGGAAGGTATAGGTTGGGCTTACAGAATCATGTCCCTTGCTCATACGGACATCCTTTGGAGTACTAAAGATATGGAAAGAGTAGCTGTCATTGATCGATGTGGGGAATACCCTAATGTTCCATTGCTTGGAATTCGAGGGGGAATAACCTACAATCCCTGTTTGGCTTTACGACAGTTTGGACGAGCTCGAAGGGACGATCCTCATGAGCTGCTACTTACATGCATTATTTTTGACTTCAAGGGGGATGTTGAGGGACATCGCCGCCGGTTTATACGAGCTTGGGACAGGGTGAACATGTCTGATCCACATGAGCTAGGAATGAAGACTTCTCTCCCGATGCAACCATATCTCCAGTGGGTTCGAGCCCGTGCTCAAAAGCTGGGAGTGCCATATGAAGTTGTTTTGCCGGTGATTGTAGAGCATACTGATGAAGAATGTGTTCCTTATACTGTCCTCCATCCCTATATACCTACAGATCTTGGGGCATTGAAGAGGTCTTGGATCCAGCTAAAGGAAGAAAGGGATACCTACAGAGAGAAGTATCATGAGCAGGAGCGGAAGATATTGAAACTTACAAGGCAGCTTGAGAATGAGAGGATAATCAACGATTATGTCAGCACGAAAGGAAAACGACCATGGGAGTTCTGATGACTTTTATTGTTTCTAGTTTAGATTTGCTTTTAAGTATTTCTTTTGTAACGCCTTAAAGGCATTTGTTAAACATTGTTTCAAGTTTTAATCTAATAAAGTGTGTTTTATTTTGGTTTACAAATTTGAATCTCCCTAAGTCTTTGAAATCATTTCATACGCATTCCATCTCCATGTACCCCAATAATGAAGATCTCAGGATCAAATACTTCCCAAGTTCCTTGACAAAAAACGCCTTCACTTGGTTTACCACGTTGCCTCCCGGATCTATTGACACTTGGCCCCTTTTAGAGAGATTATTCCATGAACAATTTTACATGGGACAATCGAAAATAAGTTTGAAGGAATTGGCCAGTGTTAAGAGAAAATTCACTGAACCCATAGATGATTATTTGAATAGATTTAGGCTGTTAAAATCCAGATGTTACACAGTAGTGCCTGAACATGAGTTAGTCGAAATGGCCGCTGGGGGTTTGGATTATTCTATTCGAAAGAAATTAGATACTCAGTATTTGAGGGATATGGCTCAATTAGCCGACAGGGTTCGACAGGTCGAAAGACTAAAAGCTGAAAAAGCCAGAGTCTTTAAGAATAGTAAGAAAGAAAGGGTTTCCTATGTTGGGACTGAGGAAGTAGAAGAATATCCTGAATTCGAATTCGAAGAGGTCGAAATCGACCTCGCTGAATTAAAACAGGCCCCACCTTACTCCTGCAAAATGTTAGTTCCCACGAAAGGGAAAGATATTGTTGAAAATGAGAAAAGTGACAAGTTTCCAAAGAAGGTTTACACCTTCGACGTCACTAAGTGTGACAAAATTTTTGACTTGCTTGTCAAGGATGGCCAACTAATTGTGCCATCAAATGTCAAAATACCTCCCTTGGATCAGAGGAAGAAAAGGGGATTTTGCAAATATCATAGTTTCCTAGGCCACAAGACCTCACAATGTTTTCTTTTCAGGGACTTGATTCAAAACGCGATCAAAGATGGCAGACTAAAGTTTGCTGATAAGGTGAAGATGAAAGTGGACGAAGATCCTTTGGACGTCGCAGACACCAACTACTCCGAGCCTGCATGCATTGGAGAGGTCAACATGGTGGAAACTGATCAAAGCGATGCCCCAACAGGGGAGAAGGACACTGGAGTCGAAAACTGGGTGATGGTCGAAGTCAGCGAGGAAGTCACTGAAGACATCCAGAATACGCCAGATACTTCGATTGTTGCACCTGTGGCTGTTGCAGGAGAAACCCAGGCTACTGAAGGCCAAGGAAATCAAAACGAAGGATTGACACAAGTCACTGAGGGCTTGAGGCTGGAATTGGAGAAAGTCCAAATTACGCAGCCAGTTCCCCTTCAGAAGGAAATATGGGACACTCTGGGGGAACCCAGTGGGAAATCTGACTATCTGGTCAAATATTCTGCCCCAGAAAGTTCGAAGGTCCAGATCGAAGATATAAAGCCCACAGGATGGGGCGATGACGAAACTAAAGAGGGGGATGTGGAAATAAATATGGTGGATATGGAAGGACCCCGTTCTGAGATGGAGGAAGTGAAAAAATACTTAGAAAAAGAAAAGCACAGAATGGGGGATAATCACACTGGAGATGCTACTCTCAAAGACTATCTCATGACATGCCACAAAGGAGATCCAGGCATGATATTGTGCCCTAGGTGCAGCATCCTCTGCAACCAAAGAATTGCTGCAAATTTCGAAAGGGTACAGAGGGCTCGAACTGGCAACAATTGGCGCCAGGATAACCAACTCTTTAGGTGCTATCCCAAGGCTGGAGAGAGTCTGTTGGAGTTTGTTTTTCGCTGCTACAAAGGGGCAACTAAGTGTTTGGTTTGCCCAAGATGTTCTGCTGTGTATGACCAAAGCATGTCCAGGGCCTTCGAAACGATCCCCTTCGCCCCTTGCTGGAACCATCAAGAAACTGCCCAGATGGGCCCGCGTTTCGACAGCAGATACAAACAGCGAAGACCTGATAGCCCTCACCCCAAAGTTGCTCGAAGAGTGACTTTCAAACTCCCTGCTGAAGTGCCAACCGATAAATGGCTACAAGTCAGAAATGACAAAGGCAAAGACAAATGGAGGAGTGCTGAACGAAATGCACGCCATGCTGTGACATACAGGAGGCAATTCAACACACAAAAAAGGGAGGAAGTGAGATTAGAGAATTACAAAGGAAGGAACCCCATGTCAAGATCCCAGTGGCGCAGACAGCAAAGGATTCGAAAGGCTGAGAGAGAAGTTATGGCAAACAAAGGGGATACTTCAACGAAGATACAAGGTGAATCAAGCACCAACAAACCAAAAAATCAGACTGAAGAGAAACCTCCAGTCAATAGGAGGCTTTTTTCTGAAGACCAACGAGACGAACCAAAGGAATATATTCCAGGCCCGGAAGAGGACGAAGATATGGTAACAGATAACTTCGAATCGGAGGGGGAGTCTTCATTCAACCTGAACTGTAACGTGGTGTCCGTGCTTCCCTGCGAATTTGGGCAGGAAACCGAAATCAATGAATATGAGGAGGAAGACACCACAGATCTAATGAAACATAGGCCCGTGTGCTACTACGTGATGGACAATGGGGCTGTTGAGGAACAAAATGCGTTCTTCGAACGTCCAGAGCCTGCAATGAAGAATCATCTCAAGCCACTTTTCATTCGGGCGAAAGTAGGTGTCCATGGTGTGAACAAAGTTCTAGTGGATGGGGGTGCTGCAGTCAACCTGATTCCCCATTTCATGCTAAAAAGGTTAGAGATCCGCGAAGGAGATATCAAGCCCCATAATATGGTTCTATCCAATTATGAGGGAAAAGTGGGCAAAACACTGGGGGTGGTCCAGTTGGAATTGACAATAGGCTCAAGTTGCAGGCCCACCATGTTTATGGTTATCGAAGCCAAGGCCAACTATAACCTACTGCTAGGAAGAGAATGGATTCATGGCGTGGGGGCAGTTCCTTCGTCAATGCATCAACGACTAGTTCTGTGGAGAGAGGACGGAATCGTGGAAAACATCGAAGCAGACCAGAGTTACCTTATGTCAACTGTCAATTTAGTTGACAAAAGGGATTATGATAAAAATCTGGCAAAGATTGCTCCATGTGTCCCAAACGATGAGATGAATGAAACTAGAAACGCCCACTACTACATGACACTTCGTCATGATGGTCTTTACTGGGATAGAACAATAATCAGTGAAGAGGAGGAAGTTGAAGGTGCTATACAAAAACGGCCAGCAGGCTGGAACTTCGACAACCTTAACCATGACTGAGTCTACCTTCTTCGAAAGGATTTCGTCCTATATGGCTGAGAATGAATCGAAAGCGGCCTTAGAGGCTGAAATAAATGAATCAACTGTAAAGACGAATGAAGTCAGTGGGGGGGGGGTGCGAAATGCTCACCCATCAAAGAATTGGAGATGGATCAAAGGTTGGATGCCATATATGACAAAGAACCCTTAGGCTTCAAAAGGGACCCCATAAACTCAGGTGTCAAAATGTTGGCACAGGACCCGCTCGAAGAAGTCAACTTAGGGGATGAAGAAACGAAAAGAGTAACTTACGTGAGTGCTAAACTTAGCCCAGGCCTCAAGGAAAAAGTGATCGAAGTCCTTAGGAAAAACAAAGATTGTTTCGCATGGGATTATGATGAGATGCCTGGTTTAAAGAGGGAGTCGGTCGAACATAGACTGCCAATCAAAGATGGCAAGAGGCCCATCAAACAAACTCCCAGAAGATTCGCACCAGCGGTTCTCACAAAAATTAAAGCTGAGATCGAAAGGTTGCTGCGCTGCAAATTCATCAGAACAACAAGGTACGTTGAATGGTTAGCAAACATAGTACCTGTTATTAAGAAAAATGGTTCTTTAAGGATTTGCATAGATTTTAGGGATTTAAATACTGCAACCCCTAAGGATGAATATTCCATGCCCGTGGCAGAAATGCTAGTAGATTCTGCTGCAGGATTCGAATACTTGAGCATGTTAGATGGATACTCTGGATACAACCAGATTTTCATTGCTGAAGAAGATGTTGCGAAAACAGCATTTCGTTGCCCAGGAGCCTTAGGCACCTACGAATGGGTGGTGATGCCTTTCGGTTTAAAAAATGCTGGGGCAACTTATCAAAGGGCGATGAATTCAATCTTTCATGACTTCATCGAAACCTTCATGCAGGTGTATATTGATGATATAGTCATCAAATCTATATCTGCAGAAGCACATTTGCATCATTTAGGCCAATCATTCGAACGGATGAGAAAACATGGCTTAAAGATGAATCCCCTTAAATGTGCATTTTTTGTGCAGGCTGGAGACTTTCTCGGTTTTGTGGTCCACAAGAAAGGAATTGAGATCAACCAGAACAAAACCAAAGCCATAATGGAGACGAAAGCACCTGCGTCAAAAAGGGAGTTGCAATCTCTACTAGGGAAAGTTAACTTCCTCAGAAGATTCATTTCGAACCTGAGTGGAAGGACCCAAGCTTTCTCTCCGTTACTTCGTCTGAAGCAAGGTCAGGCCTTCGAATGGAACGAAGCTCACCAGGAGGCGTTTGACAAAATAAAAGAATATCTTTCCCAGCCTCCTATTTTGTCTCCACCATCATGGGGGAAGCCCATGAGATTGTACATATCTGCCTCTGAAGTTAGCATAGGTAGTATGTTAGCACAAGAGGATAACAATGGCGTCGAAAGAGCCATATACTATTTAAGTAGAGTGCTAAATGATGCAGAGACCAGATATAGCAATTTAGAAAAGCTATGTCTCTGTTTGTACTTCTCTTGTATGAAACTCAAGTATTATATAAAACCTGTTGATGTTTATGTTTCGTCTCACTTCGATGTCATTAAACATATGCTTTCAAAGCCAATAATGCATAGTAGAGTTGGAAAGTGGGCTCTGGCCTTAACAGAATATTCATTGACTTTTATGCCCTTAAAAGCTATGAAAGGTCAAGTGATTTCTGATTTCATTGTGGATCATTCGTTGGTTGAGCAGACAAGCATGAGTTACGTCGAAATGCAACCATGGAAATTGTACTTTGATGGTTCAACCCACAGGAATGGAAGTGGTGTTGGAGTCCTTCTAATTTCTCCTGAAGGAATTCCAACAAAATTCAAGTATAAATTGGATGGTCCTCGTTGTTCGAACAACGAAGCTGAATATGAAGCGCTCATTGTTGGACTTGAAGCTTTGTTGGAATTGGGGGCAACCAGAGTCGAAATTAAAGGAGACTCTGAATTGGTGGTCAAACAAATCACAAAAGAATACAAGTGCATAAAGGAAAATTTAATGGTATACTTCGTCATAGTCAATAGGCTATTACGAAAGTTTGAATACATGGACATTCAACACATACCAAGATTAGAAAACCAAGAAGCAAATGACTTAGCGCAGTTGGCTTCAGGTTATAGAGTATCTACCAAGAATCTTAAAGATTTGGTCGAAATAAGGGGAAGAGTTATGGCTACTAGATTCACACCATCGGATCTGGAAAGTATGAGATTGGGATATGCTGAGAAACAAGGATTCGAAATTCTAGCCATAAATACTTTGTCAGATACAGACTGGCGAAGTCCATTAAAGAGTTATTTAGCAGACCCAACTTTAAAGGTGGATAGAAAAACAAAATATAGAGCATTGTCATATCTCCTCATGGGGAACGAATTGTTCAAAAAGACCCAAGAAGGTGTATTATTGAAATGCCTAGGAGAAAGTGAGGCATATTTAGCATTGTCTGAGGTCCATAATGGGGCATGTGGGGCACACCAAGCAGGCCATAAAATGAAATGGTTGCTATTTCGATATGGTTTGTATTGGCCTAGCATGCTCAAAGATTGCATAGACTTTGCTAAAGGATGTGAGGAATGTCAGAAACATGCAGGAATTCAACACGCCCCTGCAAGTGAGTTGCATTCGATCATCAAACCATGGCCATTCAGAGGATGGGCATTGGATCTGATAGGGGAGATAAATCCTGCTTCGTCCAAAGGTCAGAAATATATCTTGGTAGGAGTAGATTATTTCACCAAATGGATCGAAGCTATACCTTTGGTAGTTGCTGATCAAGAGGCAATTATCGAGTTTATACAAAAGCACATTATCTATAGGTTTGGATTGCCAGAAAGTATAACTACAGACCAAGGCTCTGTATTTACTGGTAGAAAGATGCAAGGATTTGCCCAAGAAATGGGGTTCAGATTGCTAACATCAACACCATATTATGCTCAAGCAAACGGACAAGTCGAAGCAGCAAACAAAGTAATAATAGGATTAATCAAGAAGCATATTGGCAAGAAGCCAAGAAATTGGCATAAAACTCTGGACCAAGTGTTGTGGGCTTGTAGAACATCTCCTAAGGAAGCCACCAACACTACGCCTTTCCAACTTACATTCGGCCATGATGCAGTATTACCAGTAGAAATTCATCTGCAATCAGTTCGAATCCAGAAACAAAACGAAATTCCAGCTGCATTATATTGGGAAATGATGATGAATGAATTAGTTGAGTTGGACGAAATTAGGTTACATGCGTTGGAAATTTTGATGAGGCAAAAAGAAAGAGTGGCCAGAACATACAATAAAAGGGTAAAGAAAAAAGTATTCGTTATTAATGACTTGGTTTGGAGAGTCATATTGCCTATGGATAAGAAGAACAAAGCGTTAGGTAAATGGTCACCTCATTGGGAAGGACCTTTTCGAATATTAAAAGTATTCTCAAACAATGCATACGAAGTCGAAGAACTCTTGGATGATAAACGTGTCCTAAAGGTTAATGGGAAATATTTAAAGAAATATAAGCCAAGCCTGCGGGAGATTCGAATAATAACAACATAAACAAAATATTGTAAAAAGCCAAGATGGCAAGATAAGAATGCCAAAATGGCGTTGTTCGAATATTACATGTAAAAACCAAAGTTATGGTCAGATGAGATATAACAATTTAGAAATAAACATTATTTTTCAATCGATTAAAGGTGCTTCGAAATGTCTCAAGTCTCTGCTGAGCAAACCGCCTGGCACCTTCCAAGGTTGCCACTTCTCCTTTAAGTTGTTCTGCAGTCTCCATTTCTGCAAGCCCCCGGTTGAGAAGCTCTTCGAATTGGTTACCTGCAGGATTAGTTTCGAAGGCTAGTTGTTGTTCCTTAGCCTCCTTAACTTTCTGCTGAAGTTCCAGAATCTGCCTTTCCCAAATAAGAATGGACTCAGCTCGAGCCTCATATTCAGTTTTCGCCTGCTTCAGATGCATAGCCTGATCCTCAGCTTCTTGAGAAAGCTTCGAAGCTTGTTCATAGGCGGCATCCATGGCAATGCGTTTCTCATGAACCTTCTTGGCAGCAGATTCGTCTTGGAGAAGGTAGCCAGTTACGTTGTCCAACAAATTCTGAAGATCAAACAAGAGAGTACTAACTGGCAAAGAGCAGTTGGAAAGATTAACCTTTGTGAGCAGCTCCTTCATAGTATAGCAAGCAGTACTATCTTGCTTAAGCACTTCGAAGATATCCACATTGAGAATAGTTCTCCTAATTTTGTTAAGAAGAACGACTCTTTCATCTGTAGGAAGAGGATAGCTGGTTGAACTTGTGCCAGCCCTAGCGAGTGGAACGTCCCTCTGAGCCAACTTTGCCTTCATATACCCAATGGGGTCATTTCGCCTCAGAAGTGCCAGTTCCTCGTCAGTCATTCGAGACGGAGAGGATTGGGGGAATTCCACGCGTAGGGGAACCACGTTTGTTTCAACCTCTAGGGTTTCGTTGATTGCATCACCATCCCCTTCATTTGCTTCGTGCTCTTGGTCTTCTTCATCTTCGTCCAAATCTACCACTTCGATACCATCCCTTTCGCCGCTATGTGCGTTAGACTCCGTCCC
Organism: Vicia faba; assembly: GCA_948472305.1. Taxonomy (NCBI): domain Eukaryota; kingdom Viridiplantae; phylum Streptophyta; class Magnoliopsida; order Fabales; family Fabaceae; genus Vicia; species Vicia faba. The sequence goes on along the minus strand of OX451738.1, from coordinate 675,347,702 downwards.
GGCAGTCGAACCATCATTGGCGTTTTCCTCTTCATTGGCGTTTTCCTCCTCAGATTCTTCGCCTGCAGATTCTTCGAATTCTCGCCCAGAATCAGCTTTTTCTTCTTCAGTCTGAGTATCCTTTGGGTCCTCTTGAAGAGTTTCAAGAGGGGACTTTTGAAGAACCCTTTGTGAATCCTCTGCAGACGTTTGAAGTATCGTTTCGTTTACCTCTTTCAGAGGAATGGAGGTACCTTGGTCATCTGGCTGTTCAGAAGTTCCAGCTAAAACCGCCACATTGGAAGAACCTTTGTTTTGGACCAAATTGCTGGAATCTCATTGAGGAGAGGAGTTAAGCGGAGCAGCAGCTCTGGACGGTGAGGTCGAAATGGTAGAAGTGGGATTCAAGATGTTCTGCAAAGAGTGGCAGAATGTTAAAGAAAAATATTCACCAAGATAATAAGAAGTTAAACATTTTTTTTAGGAAGTTCGATTTACCTGTGGGCCCTCAGAGGAGAGGTTACTAGCTATGCGTTCCAACTGTGGGTTGGAGGTCGAAGGTGGATTTTTGGATTTTGGTAAGGGAGCAGCATCCCTGGAGTCGAGCCCAGAGACGCTAGTCGGAACAGTACTTTTAGGTGTAGCTTTCTTTAGCTTCTTCTTCGAAGCAGTATTTGAGTTTCCTCCAGCAGTGGGATCTTCCCCAGTAGTGCTTGGTTTTCGCTTCTTAGGAGTAGTGGGAGGAAGCTTGTTGGTCTGAACGAATTTTAACGAAGTTAGATATAAAAAGCTTGAGTGAATTCGAAGCATCAAAAACTAAGTGATTACCGTTGGAATTGGGGCACTTGTTGTTGGCGTTATTGTTGTTGTAGTTGCAGTAGTAGCAGTTGTTTCGGGTGGATTAGCTTTTTCAGTAGTTTCAATGGAGGTCTGAGAGGCACTCCCTTCCTTCGATTTCGAGGCAGCAGTCTTTATCCTGATAGCTGAAAATCAAAACAATTAAGGCAAAGGTTAAAGATATGGAAAATAAAAGACATTTGGGATTGTTCCCAAGCATTCGCACCTGTGCCTTGATCAGATTTAATTGACGTGGCAGAAAGGTCATATCGAAGATGTCCTGGGAAATCATGAAGCCAGTGTCGAGCCCATGTCACAGTCTCAGATGGCTTTGGTTTCCTTTGAAGATATTTGAACATCTCTTTGCAAGTAAACCACCATGGATATGGGGGAAACCAAGCCAGAGCCAGTTCTGAGGTAGGTAATCTGGGAAATTTAGGTGGATGCATTTCGAATGCCAACCTATACCTATCCTCAGGTGACAGCCCTGAAGGAAGTTTTAGCTTAGAAACTTTTTGTTTAAATTTTTCCTTCAAGGTCTCAGCTGCTTGATGCACAGTGGAGTCCAAGCGCGTGGGGTCGTAAGTAGTTTCAAAATAATTTTGAAAAGCTTTTATCTCTTTGGCATGAGTAAACATACCTTTCTTTGCTGGTACCTGCACATCGAAGGCATCAATTAGTTTCTGTCGAATTGTAAGTGTATCGAACATGCAAGTTTGATAAAACTTAATCTACCACTCCAGAAACCCTTTAGCCGCGAGATGGGTAGGTTCGAAGGCTATCAGTTCAAATTGGGCAAAGCCTTGATATTGTTCTTGTTGAATCCTGGCTTCCCTTGCCTTGAAAGTTCGACCAGATGTGATGGCGCTCTCAGTCTGGAACAAAGGTTCAGGAATCAGTTGGCATAAGCCAAACTGCCTCGAAACGAAGTTTGGTTGATAGGCAAAGAGGAGAATTTGATTCTTAGCTGGGGTTATCCTTGAAGAGATGAGTCTAGGAAGCAAAAAAGCTCTCCATACATCTTGGATCTCCTTGCTCTTGATGGCTTCTGAGAGAGCCATGGTGAACCAAGAGGGTCCATGAGTCCTCGAAGCAAAAGGCGCCATGCTCTCTTCGAACTTATGCCTTTTGGAGAGGATCATGATGTACTTCGAGAATTGAACCTTGAAGTCATCTTTGTCATCATTAGGAGTTAGTCTTCGAAGCCTAGTGCCTTCGACTATCCTATCACTTATTTCTGAATCTTGCTCATCTATGGTGTTGGCGGTTGGTAAAGAAGGTTCGAACATGGCGTTTAGCCATAATTGGAGTAACCAAAATGGGCCAGCTAATAGAATGTTTTTAGAGGTGTGGGATTTGAGACTCGAAACGGCTGACCTCAGGCTCTCATAGAGGTCAACTAAGAGTAATTCACTTAGGCACACTTTGCGATTTTCGTGTAAATCCCTAGCTAGAGGAATGAATCTACTAGCTACCTGCAGGGATCTACTGCAGAAAACGTACCTAGACAGCCACAGGGTTAAGAATGCAATATGCTCTATGTCAGACACATTATCCCCTTCAGCATGATAATGGCTGATAAATTTGGAAAAGCTGGCTAACTTGACTTCGAAGTCAATTATGCTGGAGTGTTCTTCGTTGTCAGGAACATAAGTTTCTCCCACTGGCGACAGCCCAGTAATAGCCGCTATATCAAAGAAAGTTGGGGTAATCATTCCACCTGGGAGATGGAAAGTGTTGTAGGTACTATCCCAGAAATAAAGGGACGCGAACAGCAGAGGGTGGCTATAGGTGAATCCAGGTTTCGATAGCTTAATGAGGTTATAAATGCCTAGTTCTTCCCATTGCTGGGATTTTTTGGCTTCTACTTTCGCGAACCAATTTTGATAGGCAATATCAGAAGTAGGGCAAGATCTAAATGGTTTAAAATTGCTTTTTACATAATCCAAAACAAATGGGTCCTTGGGAGGAACAGTTGGGGTTTCTGCGGTATTCGAACTGAGGGATTCTACTACCCTAGGGGTATCCATTTTGTTGAATAAAGGTTTGAAGCTATAACATACGGGAAAAATTGTCCTGGTGTCCTTTAGTATTTCAAAAACTGTAAGAGGACCATTTAAGGCTAACCTCTTACCAGCAACATGGGTAGGGATGAGTACCTGTGATGCGTACAGCATTTCTTTTTCTTTGGAAATCATTTGAGGAGCAAGAGCAGATTGGCCTTGAATGGTGACGATTTTACTCTCCATGGTTGCTCCTGTAGTCTTTCCCTTCTTCTTTGAGACTTTCTTGAGTTGGGAAGAGGTGGAGGAAGACATTTTTTGTTGTTTAAGAGCTTAGATTGTTTATGAGAGAAGAAGAGTGAAAATTCAGAGTATGAAAGATTTAGAGTGTAAAAAAGGAAAAGGAAGAGTAAATTGACGTTTTATAATGAGAAGATTAAACATCCACCGAGTAAAAGTGTGATACGTGGAGATCATGGGTTGGTGTGATGAAGAGGTGGCGAGAAGGTGATATAGGTAATAGGCGTGATTTAAAAACAATCATTACTTATAACTGCTCCACGCTGTGAAGTGACTCTGGGCGGTTAAGGAACTCAAAAGGTGCTATGATTGATGTGACTGGAGTCAAAGGCATTAAATGTTATGATGATTCGAAAATCCTATCAAAATCTTGTATAAATGTTTTAAATAGGTATTTCTCAAAGAGATCGAAATACATATTTTAAAGGGGCAATTTGTTGGCTGAAGATTTTGATAATGTTATCTAGAATTCAAAAGAGTTAAAAGTTCTGATCGAAATGGAATTGAAAACCATATTTCGAAGTTGCAGAAGCAGTGTTTCGAATGAGTGTGTCAAAGCTTGAAGCTTCGAACGGTGATCATGGGAAAATATCCAAAGGGGTCTCGAAACAACAGCGAGGCTAGGTTTGGGAAGAGCGTTCGAAACGGAGAAACACCAAAGCATTTAAAATTTAAATGGAAGCGGGACTTTCAAAGTTTGAAAGTTATGTGTTGGAGCATTTGGGGACACGTGGAAAGATGAAAGAAGCATTGTCTTGCATGTTCGAAACGTGGCATGATCCTATAGCGAGACCGTTAGGGTCGAATTAGTATAAATAGAAGTCTTAGTATTAGGATTTCAGGGTGTCATATCTGTTATACAAAATACTCAATAACATTCAAACTACCACATGGCAAGGGAAACGAATGCAAGAGAGATGTATGTATGATAGCACCATGTATTTATAACTTAATGAAAGCCTTTTTACCATTTCCAGTACTTTCCTCTTTTCTTTTTATCGAATAACATTTACAAGTTTCTTTATTTATCGTCTTTTCATTTCAAAGTCTTTTCCTCAAAAGTTTTACTCTTTATTGCTTTCTTTATATTTCGAGCACTTTATATTTCAGAGAACTGTTACGCTTTCAATACCTTTACTTCCAAGTACTGTTTTTCAAACGCATCCTTTTACTTAAAATTGCATTAAACGCTTTCTTCACATTTTAAACTTCTACATTCCATAAACCTTTTATGTTAAATGTTTTGCAAATCGAAACCATTTACTTCATTTTTCATACAGTTTTATATGTCTCTTCAATCAGCATTACAATTAGCATTTATTCGTATAATTTAGTTTTCATGTACAATTTGACCACATTTTTAAACTCTTAGAGAGAAGGATCGAAATAAACCAAACACTTGTACAATAGCAACCATGAATAATTGTTCGATTGTGAGAGTAACTTTAATATCCAAGGAGTCCTAGGATCAATCTAGTCGATCCTGTGAGTTACCAGAGAGATTGAGTAGCGTTAATAAAGATTATTCGATAGTTTGGAAGACTAGCGGTTGTTTACCAGAAATCACTGGAAACACTACGTCAGACACATTGTCTCCCTCAGCATGGTAGTGACTAATAAACTTGGAAAAACTTGCTAGCTTGACTTCGAAGTCAATTATGCTGGAATGTTCTTCGTTGTCGGGGATATATGTTTCTCCTACTGGCGATAGCCCAGTGATGGCCGCTATGTCGAAGAAGGTAGGGGTGATCATTCCACCTGGGAGATGGAAAGTATTATAGGTATTGTCCCAGAAATAGAGGGACACGAATAGCAGAGGGTGGCTATAAGTGAAACCAGGCTTCGATAGCTTAATCAAATTGTAGATACCTAATTCTTCCCATTGCTGGGATTTCTTAGCTTCTACCTTCTTGAACCAGTTTTGATAAGCAGTATCGGAGGTGGGGCAAGATCGAAACGGTTTAAAAATTACTTTTTACATAGTCCAATACAAAGGGGTCCTTAGGAGGAACAGTTGGATTTTCTATGGTGTTTGAACCAGAAGATTCTATTGCCTTAGGGGCGTCCATTTTGTTAAACAAGGGTTTGAAACTATAACAAACTCAGAAAATTGTCCTGGTATCTTTTAAAATTTCAAAAACCGTAAGAGGGCCATTTAAAGCTAACCTCTTACCAGCAACGGTGGTAGGAATGAGTACCTGTGATGCATACATCATTTCTTTTTTCCTTTGAGATCATCTGAGGAGCAAGAACGGATTGACCTTGGTGAGTGATAATCGTACTTTCCATTGTAGTTCCTGCAGTTTTTCCTTTCTTCTTGGAAACCTTTTTGAGTTGGGATGAAGTAGAAGAAGACATTTTTGAAGCATGTTGAAAGCTTAGGGTTTTGACGAGAGAAGAAGGATAAAAGATTCAGAATGTGAAAAGAAAAGAAAAAGACTAAGTTGATGATGTTTTATAATGTGGAAGTTTAAGCATCCACTGAATAAGGGTGTGATACGTGGAAATCACGGGTTGGTGTGATGAAGAGGTGGCGTAAAGTTAACATGGGTAATAGGCGTGATTTAAAGATAATCATTATTTGTAACTGCACCATACTGTGAAGTGGCTCCAGGCGGTTAAGGAATCCAAAAAGTGTTATGATTGACGTGACTGGAGTCAAATGCATTAAATGTTACGATGATTCGAAGGTCGCATCAAAATCTTGTGTAGATGTTTAAAATAGGTATTTCTCAGAGAGATCGAAATACATATTTTAAAGGGGCATTTTGTTGGCTGAAGATTTTGATAATATTATTAGAAGCCAAGTGAGTTGAACATTTCGATCAAATGAAACAAAGCGTCATGTTTCGAAGTAGCAGAAGCAGTGTTTCGAATAAGCATATCAAAGCTTGGAGCTTCGAGTGGCAATTATGGGAACATATCTAAAGAAGTCTCGAAATAACAACAAGGCTGTGTCTGAGAAGTGCATTCGAAATGGAGAAGTACCAAAACATTTGAAATTCAAATGAAAGCGGGACATTCGAAGTTTGAAATTTATGTGCTGGAGCATTTGGAGACACGTGGAAAGAAGAGAGAGGCATTGTTCTGCATGTTCTGAACGTGGCATAATCCTATAGCAAGACCGTTATGGTCGAATTAGTATAAATAGAAGTCTTAGTATTAGGATTTCGTGTGTCATATCTATTGTACTAAATACTCAGTAACATTCAAATTACCACATGGCAAGGGAAACGAATGCAAGAGCAATGTACGTATGATAGCACCACATATTTATGATTTAATGAAAACCTTTTATCATTTCCAGCACTTTCCTTTATCTTTCTGTCAAATACCATTTACAAGTTTTCTCATTTAAAGTCTTTTCATTTCGAAATCTCTACATTAAAGCCTTACATTTCAATGCTTTCTTTACATTTCAAGCACTTTACATTTCAGAAAACTGTCATACTTTTCATGCCTTTATCTTCAAGTTTTATCCTTCGAACGCCTATTTTTACTTAAAGTCATTTACAGATTTCTTGCATTAAATACTTTCTTCATATTTCGAATCTTTTACGTTCCAGAGCATCTTTTACATTAACTGTTTTTATAATTCGAAGCCATTTACTTGCCTTTTATGCAATTTTACATGTCTTTACAATTAACATTTATTCATGCAAATTAGTTTCGCGCACCTACATTTTGATTACACCTTTAGATCTTTAAGAGAGAAATCGAAATAAGCCAAACACCTACACAACACTCAAATACCAACCATGAATATCTGTTCGATCATGAGAGTTACCCTAATGACCAAGGAATCCTAGGATCAATCTAGTCGATCCTGTGAGTTACCAGAGAAATTGAATAACAGTCAGTAAGTTTATTCGATAGTTTGGAAGACTAGCGGTTGTTTACCAGAAATCACTGGAAACAGACACTAGGGTTACTACTAAGACGTCCTAACATCGCTTTAGTGACCAAACGTCCCTTTCGAATTGACCCTCAAACTCCAACGACGATGCTACCTACTCACTAATAGTGGGATAACATTGTCTAAAGGAAACGAACATAGAACCATTCTTTTTTTGAGTAGGTAGATTAGCTCTTAAGTACTTGCTCAATCAAAACAAACTTTTTCACACTTACACTCCTTTACAAACAAAGTTTTCAAAAATACTTCATTACACTCTTGAAGACAGAAGCAAGAGTTAAATCGAAGTCAAAACAAAAACATTTTCAAAGCACACAAACACAAAGAAGCAATTTTGAAAATGATGAGCAAGTACCTAAGAGCCCGTAGATAACGACGGATAGAAAGGGTGCTAATACCTTCCCTTTCTATAATCTACCCCCCGTACTCAGAAATATCTCGAAAAATGATTTTTTTGGGTGCTTTTTTCCTTTCCTTGTTGGATAAAATAAAATTCGATGGGGACTCTTGCTTACCGCGACATTTTGCAAACACAAACACAAAACGCAAACCAGCATTCCTAAAAACAGTCTCGGTTCTAGCCACCGTATCACAGAACTGGCGACTCTGCCGGGGACTGAATAAGTGGGGTGTACCTTAGGATTAGTTCATCATATTGTTTTCAATTGTTTAATTTTGTTTGCTTTATCATTGTGGGCTTTGTATCGGAGTTACTATAGATCCTAACCCGGATCTGGGGATACCTTTTAGGTAAGTAGCAATAGACTGTGAGGGAACTGCACGACGTAGACCGATACGGTTGAAGCAGTAGCTACATTGATGTGGCACATTAGTTGGTACCGATATCCCTTGTGGAGGAACAAGGAGAGTATGGGGATGCTATATGGGTCATTAAGCATCAACTGACCTTAGAACCTATAATTGACCAGCTTGGCCATAGAAAGTAGCAGAATGCTACACTCATTGGGACCATACTCTCGTGATGGTTCCGGCCGCAAGAAAAGATTGTGTGAGCTGAAACTATGACCGATGGAGGATGGTCAGTGATATTGAGAATCTCTAGAACCCGGTTACTATTAGGACAGGTTGAACCAACTAAACTGCAAGAGGGTAGTACCTAAACTCCATGCCAACCTGAAATTTAAGGGCTATTGTGTGACTTGTTTGCCCTTACCATGTTTGCTATCTGTGATACCTGTGGTGTGTTTTTATCATGACAGCATGCATCATGACATCGCATGCATATTTCATTAGACTAACTATTTCAAAGACCGAGGGGATTCATCTTTGTTCTGTTTTGCAGATCATGGCTTCTATGCGCAGAAATACCATTCGAGTCAACTTCGTGCAAATCCCTGCTCAACTCAGAGGGTTGGTTTCAAAGGTTCCTAATACTTCTTCCTTTGTTAGAAGACATGTTCATCTCCTTAACCTGGTCACTTCCAAGTTGGATGAGCAGATGATGAGCTTCCTGTTCCAGTTCTTTGACCCGTTGCATCACTATTTTACCTTCCCGGACTATCAGCTGGTCCCTACTTTGGAGGAGTTTTCTGATTTACTTGGCATATCTATTCTAGAGCAGACACCCTTTATAGGTTTGGAGATAGCTCCTAGGCCAGAGGATATTGCTTCAGCCCTACATCTAACAATGGCTGATGTAGTATTTAACTGGGAGATTCGGAGTAGGGTTAAAGGCTTCTTGGCTAAGTTCTTGATTGATCAAGCTCAACAATTCTGGGATAGTTTAGACTTTCAAGCATTTGAAGACATCCTGGCTCTCCTCATCTATGGCTTGGCTCTGTTCCCAAATCCAGATTCTTTCGTCGATGTGAACACAGTCAAGATCTTCATGTCTCGTAACCCTGTGCCTACTCTTCTAGGTGATATTCTACATGCTCTTTATACCCGTACTGTGAGAAGAAGGGGAACTCTCATGTGCTGTACACCGCTGCTTGCAAGGTGGTTTATTTCTCACCTCCCCAAATCTGTATTGAAGAATGAGGAAGGTATAGGTTGGGCTTACAGAATCATGTCCCTTGCTCATACGGACATCCTTTGGAGTACTAAAGATATGGAAAGAGTAGCTGTCATTGATCGATGTGGGGAATACCCTAATGTTCCATTGCTTGGAATTCGAGGGGGAATAACCTACAATCCCTGTTTGGCTTTACGACAGTTTGGACGAGCTCGAAGGGACGATCCTCATGAGCTGCTACTTACATGCATTATTTTTGACTTCAAGGGGGATGTTGAGGGACATCGCCGCCGGTTTATACGAGCTTGGGACAGGGTGAACATGTCTGATCCACATGAGCTAGGAATGAAGACTTCTCTCCCGATGCAACCATATCTCCAGTGGGTTCGAGCCCGTGCTCAAAAGCTGGGAGTGCCATATGAAGTTGTTTTGCCGGTGATTGTAGAGCATACTGATGAAGAATGTGTTCCTTATACTGTCCTCCATCCCTATATACCTACAGATCTTGGGGCATTGAAGAGGTCTTGGATCCAGCTAAAGGAAGAAAGGGATACCTACAGAGAGAAGTATCATGAGCAGGAGCGGAAGATATTGAAACTTACAAGGCAGCTTGAGAATGAGAGGATAATCAACGATTATGTCAGCACGAAAGGAAAACGACCATGGGAGTTCTGATGACTTTTATTGTTTCTAGTTTAGATTTGCTTTTAAGTATTTCTTTTGTAACGCCTTAAAGGCATTTGTTAAACATTGTTTCAAGTTTTAATCTAATAAAGTGTGTTTTATTTTGGTTTACAAATTTGAATCTCCCTAAGTCTTTGAAATCCTTTCATACGCATTCCATCTCCATGTACCTCATTAAAGGTACCCTTACAGGTTTCTTATCTTCTTCGCTGTTTATTTCAACACAACATGTCTTCTAAAACACCTACTGATCAAGCAATTAAGGCTCTTCAAGCTCAGAATGCTCAGTTCCAGGAGATGTTCTTGAACTTGGCCAAGAGTCAACAAGATTTGAAGACTCTTATCTTGAAAGACAAGAAGAAGAAGAAGAAGAAGAAGGTGGTCCTCCTGAATATGGGTCACAGATTTGGAAACAGGTTGAGACAGGAAGTTGATTTGTCTCATTCATCTGGAGGTGGAGAGAATCAAGAAGAAAGGAAGGGTCCTATCCATGTGGTTTCTGACAATGACACTGATTTTGATGAAGACCAGTATCCTCCTGCTGAGGATAGGTATAAACAACTTGAAGACCGTCTAAGTGCCATGGAGGTTCAGAAAGTTCCTGGTCTGGACTTTGGAGATTTGGGGCTGGCATCGGGAGTGGTGATCCCACACAAGTTTAAAGCACATGTCTTTGCTAAGTATGACGGGGTATCCTGCCCGAAGCTACACCTCCGCTCATACGTTAGAAAGATTCAACCATATACTGCTGATAGGAACCTCTGGGTTCATTTCTTTCAAGATAGTATGTCGGGGACTCAACTTGAATGGTTCTATCAACTGGAAGGAGCTAATGTCCGCAACTGGGAGGACCTTGCTGCTGCTTTTTACAAGAAATACCAGTATAATGTCGACCTTGCTCCCATGCGTACTCAACTTCAGGGTATGTCCATGGGTGCGAGCGAAGGTTTTAAGGACTACGCTCAGAAATGGAGAGATCTTGCTGGAATAGTACAACCCCCTCTGTCTGATAGGGAGTTGGTGGATATGTTTCTTGGGACTTTGTCAGGTCCATATTTCAATCATTTGATCGGTAGTTCATCATCTGGGTTCACTGAATTGATAATGACTGGGGAGAGGGTCGAAGCTGGTATCAGAAGTGGAAAGATACAGAAAGGTGCTTCGTCGAGTACAGAAAAGAAGCCTTTCAAGAAGGAATCTAGTGCCATTTACAGCTCAAGGAGCCAAAACCGACCTGAGCTCCGCCAAGCAGTGAATGTGGTGGTTATATCAAGACCTATTATTTCCCCACAACGCAACAATCAACAAAGAGTAGAAAGACCGCAAAGACAACATACTCGGCTCAGTATGACTTTATCTCAAATTCTGCCGCAATTGTTGAAGACAAACCTGGTAACTCTAAGGGAAGCTCTGAAGAATCCCAGTACCACCTCTCCACTATATAATCCGAACGCCCGTTGTGCTTATCACTCTGATAGCCCAGGGCATGATACCAACAACTGCTGGGCGTTGAAGAATAAAGTGCAAGATTTGATTGAAGCTAAGGAGATTGAGTTTGAAGCTCCAGAAAAGCCTAATGTCATGACTGCTCCTATGCCCAAGCATGGAGTGAATGCTGTGGATGATGACTCGTTTGTGACCTCTGTGAAAGACATTTCTACTCCGTTGATGACCGTAAAGAAGAACTTATTGTTGGCCGGTTTATTTCCAGGCTGTGGCGAAGGTTGCCACCTGTGTTCCATCCTACCTGCTGGTTGTCATTTATTGAAGTCAGGTGTTCAACGCCTGATGGATAACAAAGAAATCTTGTTCGAGAAAACTTTGGTCCCGTTAATTCATGTTGAAGATGTTTCTATAATCACCATTTCCGCCAATCCTTCCAAGGCTTCCTCGAGAAATCCTGTTAGGATTACATCTGTTCCGAGAGTTGCTCCATTAATCATTACTATTCCTGGTCCTATCCCTTACACTTCGGATAAGGCTGTCCCGTGGCACTATGGGGCCGATGTGTATTATCATGGGATCAAACAAGACTTGAAAGATGAAGAGGCTGATACTGATGTCAGCAATATTGTCGGGTCTAGCAAGGTCACCCGAAGCGAAAGACTTTTCTCTCCTTAAATTTCTCCCCCAACTATTCAAAAGCCTGTTGTCATTCCACCTACCAGTACATCTGCTGCTGTTCCGATTCTTACACCAGTTATCACCCCTGTCGCCGAGTTATCTGACACTCGGGGTAAAGAAGTTACAGGTGGGCCTGACCGGATGGAGGCACCTAAAAAGTCATTGTTGAAACCTCTAGGCAGGAGATAGAGGAAATTCTGAAGATTATCAAGAAAAGCGACTACAACATAGTCGAACAGCTGGGGAAAACCCCGTCGAAGATCTCTATGTTATCTTTATTGTTGTGCTCAGAAGCCCATGCTAAGGCTTTAATTGCTTTCCTTAAAACTGCGCATGTGCCGCTGGAAACATCGGTTGATCAATTTAAAGACTGTGTGGCTAGTTTGACCGCTGACAACGGGTTGGGTTTCTCCGACGCAAATCTGACTGCCAAAGGAAGGAATCACAATGACGCTCTGCACGTCTCGATTGAGTGCAGGGGCACTACTTTAGCCCACGTGCTGGTGGATACTGGGTCTTCCTTAAATGTTTTACCCAAGAAAGAATTAGATCGGTTGGATTGTGAACGGTTAGGGCCTTCGATGGGTCCAAAAGGATGGTACATGGAGAGGTGGACGTCCCTGTTAAGGTTGGTTCCCAGACTTTTGCGTCTATGTTCTATGTGATGGACATTCAACCATTTTATTCTTGTTTGTTGGGTCGCCCATGGATTCATAAAGCTGGGGCAGTAACGTCTACGCTCCATCAGATGTTAAAGTATCCAGTAAAGGGTAAGATTGTTACGGTACAGGGTGAGAAGGAGTACATGGTAAGTAACCTTAATTCCTTCCGGTATGTGGAGATGGATTGGGAGTTCATTGAAACCCCGTTCCAGAACTTTGAAGAAGTTCCCCAGACTCTGGCATCGACTGAAATTGCTGTTGAAGATCCTCCAATGAAGATGGCTTCCCTCAAGGATGCTAGGGCTGTTGTTGAAAAAGGTGGGTGTGCGAATTGGGGCCAACTCCCTGACTTTGCACACAAGACTGACAAGTTTGGTTTGGGTTTTACTGCAGAAGGTCAAAGGGCCGTTCGGTGTGTGCGGATTGGAAGACCTCCCCTGCGTATCAGTAATCCGGGAGTGAATGCTATTGAAGATGATGGTGAAGAGTCAGATTTCGAAAATTGGATTTACCCGACTACCAACGGTGGCTTGAGAAATTGGACGACAAAGGACTTCGTGCAAGTTTATTTTATTACACAGTAATAGACTTTTGTTTTGAGACTTGTAACAGACAATTTGAAACTTTTATGGCCCGGTCCCTTGCCTGAGACACCGTGGCTTTATTTGTGAGCACTTTATATTTGTCATTTCCATATATCATCAATAAAGCATTGGACGTCTTTCTTGCATTACAAATTTTGCGCTCTTTGTTTTTCCTTTCTATCTTGCACTTTATCAAAACAACTATTTGTCTTACACACACTCACATATACAGGTCCACATCCACTCTGGATCCCACTGATAACGACTCTGCTACTGCCAGTTATGACTTCGAAAGTCCAATCAACCAAGCCTAGGATGAAGGTGAGGATGATTGTGAAGTGCATGGGGAACTTGCTAGACTGTTACTTCAGGAAGAGAGGGCCATACAGCCGCATGAAGAGCCAGTGGAATCAGTGAATCTAGGTACAGAAGAAGACAAGAAAGAGGTCAAGATCGATGCAAATCTGGAACCTAGTGTTAAGCAACAGTTGATTCAGATGTTGCGTGACTATGTTGAGATCTTTGCCTGGTCTTATGAAGATATGCTTGGGTTGGATACCGATATTGTGGTTCACCGCTTGCCAACCAAAGAAGATTGTCCTCCAGTGAAGCAAAAAGTTCGCCGAATGGGCCTAGAGATGTCTGAGAAAATCAAGGCTGAGGTTATGAAACAGTTTGATGCTGGTTTTCTAGTAGTTACTTCTTACCCACAGTGGGTTTCCAACGTGGTTCCGGTGTCGAAGAAAGATGGTAAGGTTTGTATGTGCGTAGACTATAGGGATCTGAACAGGGCGAGCCCCAAGGATGATTTCCCTCTGCTTCATATCAACGTTCTGGTTGACAACACCGCACAATATAAGGTCTTTTCCTTTATTGATGGTTTTTCTGGTTACAATCAGATTAAGATGGCTCCTGAAGACATGGAGAAGACAACTTTTGTTACGCAGTGGGTACCTTTTGCTACAAAGTCATGCCTTTTGGATTGAAGAATGTTGGGGCAACATATCAGCGCGCCATGGTTGCTTTGTTCCACGACATGATTCATCATGAGATTGAAGTATACGTTGACGACATGATTGCACGGTCCCAGACTGAGGAAGAACACCTCGACCATCTTCAGAAGCTGTTTGACAGGTTAAAGTTGTACAAGCTGAGGTTAAACCCGAACAAGTGCACCTTCGGGGTGAGATCTGGTAAGCTGTTGGGTTTATCGTCAGTGATAATGGTATTCAAGTGGATCCTGCAAAGGTGAAGGCTATACAGGAGATGCCAGCTCCCCAAATAAAAAGGAAGTCAGAGGCTTTTTGGGACGTTTGAACTACATTGCCCGATTCATTTCACACCTGACCGCTACTTGTGAGCCAATCTTCAAACTGCTGAAGAAAGATCAAGTGGTAAGATGGAATGATGAATGTCAGGCCTCTTTCTAAAGGATCAAAGAATATCTCTAAGAGCCACCTATTATGATGCCTCCAGTTGAGTGAAGACCCTTGATCTTATACTTGATAGTACTCGATAATTCAATGGGGTGCGTGCTGGGGCAGCATGACGAGTCTGGCCGAAAAGAGCATGTTATTTATTACCTTAGCAAAAAGTTTACCGACTGCGAGACCCGATACTCGTTGCTTGAGAAAACTTGATGCGCTTTGGAATGGGCTGCTCGCCGGTTGAGACAGTATATGCTGACTCACACTACTCTATTGATATCAAAGATGCATCCAATCAAGTATATCTTTGAAAAGCCCGCCTTATCCGGAAGAATAGTAAGATGGCAGATGATCTTGACTGAGTATGATATCCAATACACAACCCAAAAGGAAATCAAGGGAAGTGTGTTGGCAGATCATTTGGCACATCAGACCGTGGATGATTACCAGTCTATGAACTTCAAATTTCCGGATGAGAATATCATGTTGGTGACCGACTATGAGAAACCTGGATCAGATGAAGGACCTGAGGAGGGATCCCGATGGTCTATGTACTTTGATGGAGCTTCAAACGCTTTGGGTAATGGTATTGGCGCCGTGATCATATCTCCTGAAGGCTGTCATACTCCGTTCACCTCCCGATTATGTTTCAACTGCACCAACAACATGGCGGAGTATGAAGCGTGCATCATGGGCCTTCGAGCAGCTATTGACCTAAGGATTAAGTTCTTAAGTGTATTTGGAGATTCCGCTCTCGTGATCAGTCAGATCAAAGGCGAGTGGGATATGAAGCACCCAAATATTATTCCTTACAAAGAGTATGTATTGGCGTTGCTTCCGCACTTCGAGGAGATAACCTTTGAACACTTCCCCAGAGAGTAGAATTAGTTGGCGGACGCGCTAGCTACGATGTCTTCTATGTTCAAGGTCAGGTGGGACAATGAAGCTCCCCGGATTACCATAGAGAGGTTGGACGAACCCGCACATTGTTGTGACATTGAGACTGAAGAAGTAGCAGATAAACCCTGGTTTCATGAGGTAAAGAGTTATCTCGAGGCTCAAGAGTACCCCGAGGGTGCATCTGTTAATGACAAGAAGTTTCTGAGGAGGTTCGCGATGAAGTTCTTCATCAGTAATGGCATTCTTTACAAATGTAACCATGACTCGACCTTACTGTGATGTGTAGATAAGAACGAGGCAGAAAGGATTATGATAGAGTTACATGAAGGTACTTTCGGAACTCATTCCAGTGGACACACCATGGAAAAGAAAATCCTTCGGGCAGGATATTATTGGTCTACTATGGAAGCCGACTGTTATCAACATTCTCGGACCTGTCATAAGTGCCAAGTCTATGCTGATAAGGTGCATATACCTCTAGTTCCTCTGAATGTTTTGACAACTCCGTGGCCCTTTGCAATGTGGGGCATCAATATGATCGGCGAGATCAGACCTACTGCGTCTAACGGGCATTGTTTCATCCTGGTAGCAATTGATTATTTCACGAAGTGGGTTGAGGCAGCTTCTTTTGCTACAGTGACCAAGAACGTCGTAGTACGATTTATTCGGCATAATCTGATCTGTCGATATGGTGTACTAGAGAGGATCATCACGGACAATGGTACCAATCTCAATAATACTATGATCACCGAGCTCTGCAAACAGTTCAAGATACAACATCACAACTCTTCTCCTTACCGGCCGAAGATGAATGGGGTTGTTGAAGCGGCTAACAAGAACATCAAGAAGATTGTGTAGAAGATGACGGTGACATACAAAGACTGGCACGAGATGTTACCATTTTCTCTTTATGGGTACCGTACCTCAGCGCAGACGTCAACAGGAGAAACACCCTATTCCTTGGTATATGGTATGGAGGCAGTCTTGCCCATTGAAGTCCATATACCCTCTCTTCGAATTATGAAGGATGCAGGTTTGAGCAAAGACGACTGGATCTAGACCCGACTTGATCAGCTGAATCTAATTGATGAAAAGAGACTTACTGCTATTTGTCATGGTCAGACATATCAAAAACGGATGATCAAGGCATTTAACAAGAAAGTCAGACGACAAGAGTATCAAGTTGGGGAACTGGTGATCAAGCGCATCATACTACCTCAAGGTGATCCCAGGGGAAAATGGACCCATACGTATGAAGGGCCATTTATGGTTAAGAACATTTTCTCAGGAGGAGCTATGATTCTAACCACCATGGATGGTGACGACCTTCCTCACCCCGTCAATGCAGATATAGTGAAAAAATACTACGCATAATCAAAGACCCGCTAGGTTGACTAGCCTAGGAAAAAATAAGGGATTCCCAGCGAACCAAAAGGGTTCGGGCAAAAATAAGGGATGAAAATGAAAAAACTGTACACCCGGCAAGTCGAAAACCTGAAAAGGCGGCTTGGGCAAAAAAGGGTATCCCGGTGGACTGAAAACTCGAAAGGGCGGTCCAGGAAAAAATTAGGGATCAAAGCGTAACACTATGTCTCATTGGATCACCTTGCAACCAGACTCCGGTATCAACTATCAAGCTCGGATGACACTAATGAATATGATCTACCTTCAACCAAGTAGCAAAGTGATGATACGCTCAAAGACATAGGGGCAATAGCAGAGTTGGAACCCAGTGGGATTGTTTACATAGCTGTTTTTCTTTATTTTTCACAAACTGTGTAAATTCTATCATTTCGGCAATGTTCTCTTACTAGGACGTCAGCCTCTTGTACAAAATGCCTATTTACAGGCCAAACTTCCAAGTCAATACAATTCAATTTCACAAATAAATTTCAAAATAATTTTTCCTTTTCTGTTTTGTTTTGCAAGAACGTCCAATGTTCATTTTTTATATATGCATTTGACAATAATTGCTGCTCATAAATATTTACATGCGAAACAAAAGACGATTACTTGTAATATCATAAACAAGGGAAAACAAGAAATGTCCAAGCCTTACAGTTGCTCTATTCACCAGGAACATGAATAGACCTAGCTGAAGAATATGACTATGGTACATTCACTCCCCGCAGAGTAAGGAAAAGACAGTGGTGTTAATTCTCCCCAGCTAAGGCTCGCAACCACGAATGAGTCGGTAAGATTCTTCTCAAGCAGAGTTTGTCTATCACCAGTGCTGGAAGATCATCCCCGGTGGAGTCTAGAAGACCATCCCTAGTAGAGTATGGAGGATTATCCCCAGTGGAGTCTGGAAAGTTATCCCTAGTGAAGTTACCACTAAAAGATTATCCCCAACGGAGTTCATTTCTTCCACAAACAGTAAGTTCATCCCCAACAGGTTTTATCATCACCAGCAACGGTAATTTGTCCACAACCGAGGGTATTTCTCCAAGATCGGAAAATCCTCAGTAGAGTATCTCTTTTCCCCACATAGTCATTTCCTCGTTAGTCTATTCCCCATCAGAGTTATCCTCTCCTGCAGGTTTATTCTCACAATCATCTTCATTCACTATCCCCAGCGGAAACAAAGAATTCAACTCTTTTCTCCAGCAGCAATCTGGGATTTATTTTCCCCAGCTAGAGAGCATTATAAAAACATTGCATGTCCATACATCATGACACGTGCATGCACATCATACAACACCGTCTCATTTATTTTGAGAACATAATTGCTTGATACATGTCATGCATTACATACAACTAACATTTACCTTTCAGGAAAGATACAATCAAATTCTCACAAAATTCAAGCTATGACGCCCGGAGACGACCAGATAACAACTGAATTCATTCTGAAGCCTGGATTACGACCGGATAAGAATTGATAAAATTGCGAAGTCTGGATTACGACTGGATAGCAAGTTTAATATTATTTCCCCAGTAAGTCGCTGTAAAGCCTGGATTACGACCAGATAGCAGTCGGTCTTATCACTATGAAGCCTGGATTACAACCAGATAGTAGTTCATTCCCACCTCTTCAACAAAGATGGTTCCTTAGTAGAATAACGGACGACCGAAGTTCCTAAAATTCAACAGAGATTATTCCTCAGTAGAATAACGGATGAATGAAGTTCCTAAAATTCAACATAGATGATTCCTCGGTAGAATAACGGACGACTGAAGTTCCTAAAATTCAACAGAGATGATTCCTCAGTAGAAACAGACGACTGAAGTTCCTAAAATTCAACAGAGGTGATTCCTCAGTAGAATAACGGACGACTGAAGTTCCCAAAAATCAACAGAGATGATTCCTCAGTACAATAACGGATGACCGAAGTTCCTAAAATTCAATAGAGATGATTCCTCAGTAGAATAACGGATGACTGAAGTTCCTAAAATTCAACAGAGATGATTCCTCAATAGAATAACGGACGACTAAAGTTCCTAAAATTCAACAGAGATGATTCCTCAGTAGAATAACAGATGACCGAAGTTCCTAAAATTCAACAGAGATGATTCCTCAGTAGAATAACGGACGACCGAAGTTCCTAAAATTCAACAGAGATGATTCCTCAGTAGAATAACGAACGACCGAAGTTCCTAAAATTCAATAGAGATAATTCCTCGTTAGAATAACGGATGACCGAAGCTCCTAAAATTCAACAGAGACGATTCACCAGTAGAATAACGGACGACCGAAGCTCCTAAATTTCTATTTCTCTCAAGACAGAGGTCAACATTCCCCAGCGGAATCTTCCTCAAGCATACAAGCTCTCGATAAGGAATCTCTTATGCGATCGACACTTTTGCGGATGGCATCCTTAAGCCCATCTCCCGTCATCAATCTCCAAATGGCATCTGTAAGCCCATTCCTAATATCGCAAGACAAATACTACTTCATGCGAGTGCAAATTTCTGGGCACTCTAGTGTTCAATCATCTTTCACCTTCAGATCACGAAAGGCAGACAAGCAAATCTAAATCTCCAAGTTTAAGAAGATTGAACAGGGGAAGCTGTTGTACCCTAAAATTTTCCCTCTCATATTTCTCAAAACATTTCAAGAAAGATCCTCAAGATTGCTCAAGGTAGTCCAAGGGTTGGCCAGACAAGCTCCCTCCTAAGGCAGTCTACCTCCAAATTAGGGTTTCATGTTGCATCAAGATACTTGAGTCCAAGGGGTCACAAATTCTCAACATTGTCCTAATATGTTCTCAAGATCATCCATGTCAAGTTTCAAGCCTTGCAGAGGAAGTTTGCTCAGTCAATTGCTCAAAAGCCCAAAAATCGAATTTGTTAGGGCAAAAGTCAACTGTGGCCCACATACAATCAAAATTCAATATTTTTTGTCAAGATCCTCATTTTGAAGTATATTTCATCATTTGATCAAGGGTTGATCATGATTCATCAAGGATTGCTCATAATTCATCAAGAATCAAAAGTTGCTAAATTAGGGTTTTGTAGGAAAAGTCAACTCAACTTTGACCAAGAATAACTTTCTCATACTTTATGAGAAATGACCCATACAAAGCTAATTTTTAATAGGATGCCATTCTCTACAATCCATCTTCAGCTCCCAAGTTCAAAATATGCACTCACAAAAAGTTATGAATTTGGACATTATAGGTCATTTTGAAAAGTCAACAAAAACACCTTTTTTTTCAAAACCTCATACATGAGCATGGAATATCAAATTGAGATAAGACAAAAAGGGTTGCTTAGAGGACATCTCAAGCTTTCTAAAAAGTCCAAGAACACCTCCAAAGAGTTAAAATTGAGGAAGTTATGCATTGGTGAAGTTGACCTTTTTTGCAAAATTGTCAAAAGTCAACTATGGCTAAAGCTTCAAATTTTGCCAAATGGGCCCAATCTTTTTCACTTGTTTTGAGTTGGCAACATGGTCCACGAGCTCTAGCCTTTTGCCACTTGTAATCATCTTATTTATATTATTTATTTTGATTTTTATTTGAATTAAATCATTTTAAATCAAAACAAATCATATAAAATCCAAAATATTGAAAACTCAAGATTTTTTACATGATTCAGGTCTTAATATCCAGCTAGCATCAAATCAAATTCGTGTAAAAGCATGAGGTGCACAAAAAGATTGAATTAGGCCATTTTTGGAAAGGTTTTCAAAGTGTATCAAATCAAAATCAAGGACATTGATGGAGGAAGATTGAGTGCATTCTTTTAACCCTAATTCAGTCCTTGATACATATAGAAGCAAGGCAGACCAAAAGAGGCTGGAGAGAGAGGCGTATCAACAAGAATCAAACTTGGAAAAAACAAGAAAAAAGTGGTGAATCGAATTCGTACTTAGAGGCCAATTCAAGACTCTTGGACTATCCCAATCGTTTCCTGAGGTCATCAGCAAGCCAAAGCAATCAAAAGCAAGCATTTCCAGGCCCTATATCGCGCTGTAAGTCATCCACGACATCCATGTATTCTTGAATTCGGTTTGCATGATTTAGACATTGTTAGCATGAATTAACCATATATTGTTGATCCATAGAACATTTGCAAGCTTTCTGCATCGTTTAATTTCATTTATATGTCCTGTACAAGATTTCACCATTACTAGGGTTCCTTGCTTCAAATTGGGATCTTCGTTTACAGGAAAAATTGGGCCATGAAAGGGCCACCACTGTACTCAGCAGGTTCAGACGAAGCCATCCATGGCTTTGGTTTTTATTTATCACGCTTGTAATTGATTTTGAGAATACACTGGCCTGTAGTGACGGACAAACGTCCGTAGGTAAAAGTGTTTCACTTTTACCAACGGTGCAAGGAGGGAGACGAAGACATGGCAAGCCATCACTCGTCCGTTTGAAATTTCGCGCTAATATTTTATTATTTTGCTTGTTCTTTATATAATAATTCTTGTTTATATTATGTACAACAAAAACAAATAGCTCAGCTGGTTGCCAAGCGTTGGATATTGCTTCAGGACCTGGGTTCGAATCCCAGGTCCCCCACTTTCTTCATGTATTTTTCTTTCAGGCAATCACATGCGTACATAAGTCCAAGGCCTATCATACTCCCTCAAGATCTGGTCTGCCAAGTGGCCAGATGGCCAAATCCTAGGGCCATCAAGGGGAGAGCACCATGGAGCCTAGTCAAGGCAATGCGCTGGATCCAAAAAGTCAAACATGGACACCCTTGGGCTTGGGCCAGATTGCTTCTGACACCCTCCATTTACTTTTCAGGACCATTCTCTCTTTCTATTTTATTTTATATTTTATTTTATTTCATTTAATTTATTTGTTTTATTTACTAACCAATCAATTATTTTCTTTTTATCAAAAAATCATAAAAAATAATACTTTTCACAAATTAGGTCTAGACTTTATTTTTTATCAAAAAATTAAATTAATTTAATTAGATTTTAATTTTAGGTAAACTTTAATTCTTTTTTTGTAAATAATTAAAACTAATTAGAATAATTAGGTTTTTATTTCTAACTTAATTTTATTTTCTTTTCCTAAAAATAACAAAAACACAAAATAGGCCATGTAATTATTTTTATTAATTAATTTAATCACTAATTAATTGCATATTTAATTAGAAAATTCAATTCTTTTATTAAAAACAACAAAAACAATTTTTTTCTTCTTTTAATTAGGTTAGAAGGGTCAAAACCCTAGTTCCTTCCCGATCTAATTTCTTCGCGCGCTTTATTTTATTATTTTTACCCTATTATTATAACTGTTCACAAGGTGTAATAGTTTAATTAGGACTTTTATTTTTCATTTATCGCTTTATTTTCAAAGGGTTTGTTTTTGGCTATGTAAATACCCGAAGCCTTGTAATAGCGTAGTTTAATTTCCGCACTTTAAATTCTGCAAATATTTAACTGTTAGATGTATGATATAGGGATGCATGACAAGAATGTATGTAAAAATTTAAAACGGTTAGATAACCCTAAAATGTGCAAAGATAAATAATCTGAAATTGAATCACCCACACATGCGCACTCCTAGGATACACTCCCACTTGGTTGCCTTTGGTAAACGGTCATTGAGTATAGGAAGTTTTAGTGGTCGTCCTTTTTGTCCAAAGATCAAAGTTACCTCGAAAAGGTTGCCTCGGATATTGTTGCCTCAGATAATTGATCTAAGACACTAGGGTTACTACTAAGACGTCCTAACATTGCTTTAGTGACCGAACGTCCCTTTCGAATTGACCCTCAAACTCCAACGACGATGCTACCTAGTCACTATAGTGGGATATCATTGTCTAAAGGAAACGAACATAGAACGATTCTTTTTTCGAGTAGGTAGATTAGCTCTTAAGTACTTGCTCAATCAAAACAAAATTTTTCACACTTACACACCTTTACAAACAAAGTTTTCAAAAACACTTCATTACACTCTTGAAGACAAAAGCAAGAGTTAAATCGAAGTCAAAACAAAAACTTTTTCAAAGCACACAAACACAAAGAAGCAATTTTCAAAATGATGAGCAAGTACCTAAGAGCTCGTAGATAACTACGGATAGAAAGGGTGCTAATACCTTCCCTTTCTATAATCTACCCCCCGTACTCAGAAATATCTCGAAAAAGGAATTTTTTTGTGCTTTTTTGCTTTCTTTGTTGGATAAAATAAAAGTCGGTGGCGACTCTTGCTTACCGCGACATTTTGCAAACACAAATGCAAAATGCAAACCAGCATTCCTTAAAAACAGTCCCGGTTCTGGCCACCGTATCACATAGTCAAAAGATACTACGCATAAGAGACCCGCTAGGTTGATAAACCTAGGAAAAACAAGGGCATCCTGGTGAACCAAAGAGGTTCGGGAAAAAATTAGGGATAAAATAAAAAAAAATTGTACACCCTGCAAGTTGAAAACCCGAATGGGCGGCTTGGGAAAAAAAGGGTATCCCGGTGGACTGAAAACCCGAAAGGGCGATCCATGAAAAAGATAGGGAATTTAAAGCGTATGACTATGTCTTGTTGGATCATCTTATGGACAACCTGACAAACTCATAGGTTTTAATCAATCCAATCAGCTTTGGACAAGGCAACAAACAGACAAGATGCTCAGAGACACGAAGGCTATAGCAGAATGGGAACCCCATGGGATTATTGCATATAGCTATCTTTTCTTTGTATCAAAATTTTCATTTTTTACGACGGAATTCTCTTACTAGAATGTTTGTCTCATTGTATCAAAATACTTACTCAAATTCAATACAAAGATATCCCTTTGAAAGTGCAAAACTACCCGTTTTTTCTTTACTCTTGTGTTTTGTTTACAAAAAAAACGTTAAATGATTTATTTTTGAACATATGCATTTGAACATAATTATTGTTTACAAATAAACAAAATATAAAGACAATCACTAATGGCTTTAAGAGATAGGGAAATCTCTCTAAGTTATTTCCATGAAATCCACCGCAGTGTGCAGTTTAATCCTCAGCGGAACAAAGCTTCCGGTTATCAATCCCCAGTATAAGTCATCCAATTTCTCAGGTTTCCCCAACAGGTTCTTACAAGCAGCACACAACATTTCCCTTACAGCAGAGTTTATTTCTCTAAACGAATATTCATCAACACTTCAACTTCACAACATGAAGACTTACACTCCATATCTGCAACAACAGTCAGGGATTTTATTTCCCCTATCCAACAACAGTGTAACATATTAGCTCACATATGCGTACATGGCATCCATATATCATAAACACTGATAATATGAATGCATATATCACAATCTCATTGTACCATGCATTTCATACATCATGACATTGCATACAGCTAATGTTTTTCCCTTTTCAGGATAGGATTAGTCAATGGCTATCATCAACAAATTACAAAGGTCATAAATTGATACTGAAAGACAAGCCAGAACAATTATCTACACGACCAACTGAAGCAATCTAGCACGGGTTCTTCAGATTCAACTCTTTTGATACAGTTCAGATACGCTCCAAACACGGACGCCATTCTGACACTCATTCAACTCTCAGATACAGTTCAGATACGCTCCAGACACGAATGCCATCCTGATACTCATTCAAATTCAACTTTCAGATACAATTCAGATACGCTCCAGACACGGATGCCATTCTGATACTCATTCAGATACGCTCCAGACACGGATGCCATTCTGATACGCATCCAGATTCAACTTTCAGATACAGTTCAGATACGCTCCAAATGCAGATGCCATTCTGATACACATTCAGACTTAACTTTTGATACAGTTCAGATACGCTCCAAACACATATGTTATTCTAATACTCATTCAGACTCATATTGTGACACAGTTCATATACGCTCTAGACACAAATGCTATTCTGATACTCATTCAGACTCAATTTTTAATACGATTCAGATACGCTCTAGACACGGACGCTATTCTGGTACTCATTCAGTTTCAGTTTACAGATATGGTTCATCAATCATTTCTAGATGGCATTTGCAAGCCCATCTATGACAAACTTTGCATCATCCTTCCAAATGGCATCTTTAAGCCCATTCCCTATACTATCGACCCTCACATCATCGAGTGCAAATTTCTGGTCACTCTAGTGTCCAATCATCTTCCACCTTCAAGTCACGAATGGAAAAACTCGCCAATCTAACTCTCCAGGCTTAAGAAGATTGAACAGGGGCAGCTGTTGTACCCCAAAATTTTCCCTCTCACTTATCAAAAATTTCTTCACAAGATCTCCTTGGACTCAAGACTGCAATAGGGTTTGATCCGCTCAAGACACCTCCTTAAACACTGATGACCAAAATTAGGGTTTGAGATTGCACATGGGTATTTGAAATTTCAATACCCCATATGACTTTCATGGATCATTATGGACCCTCAAGATTACTCATGTCAAGTTTCAATCCTTGGATCACACTTTTGCTCAGTCAATTGAGCAGTTGACCTAATGTATTGGGGAAAAAGTCAACCATGACCAATTTACAGTTAAACTTCATAATTTTTTATCCACTTCAACATTTTAGACTCATATGTATCATTTTATCAAGTTTGGACCATAATTCCCCAAGAAATTTAATCAAATCCCCAAAAGGTCAAAATGGTCAAAATTAAGGTTTTGACTAGGAAAGGGAAATTTCTGATTTTTGACCTACAAAATGATCAATTAGTTTAAGGCATGATATCAAGAGTCCAATTGAATCATTTTTACCTAATTACATGGCTCAAAACATTGCTCAAGTCCAATGGATTGACAAATGAATTTTCAGTCAATTGTATACTGAAAAGTCAAACTTTGACATTTTGGTCAAATTCAAATGCCAAAGATCATAATTCATCAAAACATGTCAAAATATGAAACTTATTCATCAAGAAATAAAAAATTCAAGATTTCATTTTGAAAAGTTAAAATTTCTAAACTTAGAAATTTTTCTAAGTGTTGGAAATTTCTTATTTTTTCACAACTTTGAGCAAAATTTTCACCATGATGCAAGATGATTCAAGAGAAACTTCCAACATGAAAGTTGTATATCTCCATTAAATATACAACTTTTCTTCACACAACTTCTTCCAAAAGTTCTTGGATCTCAAGTTATAATTTTATAAACATGTGGTCATGAAACAATTCAAAGATGGGTTGTATAGAACATTTCAAGCTTTCCAAAATGTCCAAGAACTCCTTGACATCATTCTTGAGTAGGGAGAATCTAAGAGATGAAGTTAGGGTTTTATCACTTGAATTACAAGTCATTTTGTGATGAACCAAATTCAAAATTCAAACTATGCTGCATAAACACTACTTTGCAGGCCTCAAACTTGTTAGGCACTCCATAATTAATGGTTTACACAGCTGTTAGAAATCTCACTTCAAGCATTCAATTCATGGACATGCTTTTTATCCATTTTTAGAAGAAATGTTACATTGACATTTTGATAAAGTGACTTTTTGTATAAAACTTGTTCTTGAGCCTTGCACTTGTTCTCTTCTGATCAAACAAGTCCTAGAACCCATAAGAAATGGTTTAGACACTTACAATCACCTAGCCCATGCTTGTACCTCCTCTTGAAACTTGTTTCCCTCTTTTCTTCAAAATCAAGTAAGTTAGCCAAAAGTTAAAAAACTTGTACTTCTGACTAGCCAATTGTGATACGGTGGGAGAACTGACTTGAAGGTTTGTGTTTTATCGCAAATGTTGCGGTTTAGCAAGAGTCGCCATCGAATTTTCTTTTATCCAAAAAGGAAAGGTGAAAAAGTACAGGAAAGACCTTTAGAGATGTTTTTGAGTTCGGGGGGTAGATTATGAAAAGGGATGGTATTAGCACCCTTTTCATCCATGGTTTTCCATGGGCTCTTAGTTACTTGCTAGATCACTTGCTTTTGTTTGAATGTGTGCTTGTGGTGGTGATTTTTGAAAGTATTTTGAAAATGGAACTTCGTAATGGTTCTCGTTTCTATGAGAACGCCTACAAAGTGTTTGTTTCGAAAATAGTTCAAAAGTGTGTTTTTGAGATGTGTTTTTGAAAGTATTTTGAAAATGGAACTTCGTAATGGTTCTTGTTTCTATAAGAACGCCTACAAAGTGTTTGTTTCGAAAATAGTTCAAAGGTGAGAGTATGGGTGTATAAAATGTTTTTGTCGTGAGCAAGCGAGTAACTGAGAGCGAACCTACCTACTCGAAAGGTCTTAAATGTGCTTTTCCTCCTCCTTTAGATGTTGCTATCTTGCCATTGATTTGGTAAGAAGCCCCATTGTTGGATGTAAAGGGACGAACGTTGGGACGTTTGTATAGTCATAGAAGGCAACATATGGGACGTTTTAGCATTGTAGTTTTAGGGACTAGATCGTTTACCAAAGGCAACATCAAGGGTCATCGAGGGACTACGATCTCTTATCGAGGGTCTTTTCTAAAACGCCCATGCTCGAGGGACATGACTATTTTCCGATAGGCAACAAGTGAGATTACCCTAGAGGTGCATGTGTGAATAATGTGTTTGATTTGCATGAATTTAGTATTTGATTAGGGTGGCCTATTTTGTTGTTTTTATCTTACCATACACACTTATTTACTAGCAATATATGAAAAGCAAGTAAAAGGCGGAAAGTAAAATATAAGCTATTACATCACTTTATGGGGATGGGGATACAATTTAACAATGGGGGTGAAGTAGGATCTAAAATATTACAACCATATCGAATGATAATGAAAAGAATGTGAAAACAATGTAAAATAAAGGGAAAATGCACTTTTGAACTGCTATGTGTCGACCCATGCTGCTATGCATCGACACATAGCTTCTCCTGCTCCTGTAAAACAAAACCAGTTCAGTATGGGTCGACACTTAATGGGATGTGTCTACTCATGCATCTTCTTGTATCGACGCGAAACGCGTATGTATCGACTCATAGACTTTTCCAGCTTCTGTTAAGTGAAATCTTTTCAGTATGTGTCGACACATAATGGGATGTGTCGACTCATACACATTTTTGCATCGACGCAAAATGCGTATGTGTTGACTCATAGTCCTTTCCAGTTTCTGTTTTGTGACCTGAACTCAGTATGGGTCGATTCATGAGGGTCATGTGTCGACTCATACCCTGTATTTTCACTAAGATAGGTCGACACATGTGGATACGTGTCGATACATCCTGCATTTTTCAGCCTTAAACACCATTCTTTGCATACATCAGTTAGTTTTTAACATATGAATGAATAACATGAACAACAAATAAATGATTAACTTTAACACAGTGATTGCTACATCCTATAAATAGAAAAGTTGATGTATGGAAAAGGCAAGGTGAAGACGACTTACCTTAAAACTGCACTTTAGGTTTTGAAACCAAATATCCTTCAAGATGTATTATGAACCTTAAGGAAGCTCCAACCAGCTGCTAGACTTTCCTTTTTTGTTGAAAGTTACTAAACAACTTGTGTGGTATGAAATGTTTATATGGTTTTTAGATGGGATATACAAAGTGTGAGAGGTTTAAAGGTTTAGACTTCAAAAACTCAAGAATGGAGGTTTTATGGACTGTTATGGCTTTTTGTGAATAGGAGATTTTAAGGGTTTATAACTTCTGGATTTTCTCTCTATCCTTTCTCTATTTTTCTAACCTCTTTGCCAACCTTCTCTCTCTTTCCACTGGCGTCTTTATTTATAGAGAAGGTTTGAGACTTGAGAAACTCAGACTTTTTGAAAATCACATGTTATGCCTTTTTTCAAATTCATAAAGACAAGTTGCTTTATGATGAAGAAAAGAGTGAAATCAGGAACTTAGCCATGCTTTGCAGATCTTGTAGATTGCTTCTGATGTTGAGATATTTTTTTGTCCTTTTTGGAATAGATTTCAAGCTTTGAAAGAAGAGAGTGGTTGGAAAAGTGAAGCTTTACGCAAATGGAAATGTTGCTTTTTGCATTTCTAACCATAAATGGTATCAAGACTTGGGCAAAGCTTCAAATGCTTGTGTAATACACTTAGGGTTTGTGTAATTGCTTGATTATGCATATATTTGGAGAGAACATAGCCTGAAAAGAGAGATCTTGTAGCTTTGGTTGGAATTTAGTCAAGTGTTCATCACAAATTCTGCTTTGTAATTCAAGAATAGATGCTCAACTTCAGATCCTTGTATCTTCTAGCTCAAATATGATAAATTCATGCTCTTGGATGTTTTGGAAAGCTTGAAACACCCTCTATAACTTTCATGTTGGACACTTTTGTTAAATCAAACTGGAACTTGATGAAAAATGGGCAAGAAGTTTGGGATAAATAACTAACCAAAACTGCTGAAAATTTCTCTAAGTGTTTAAATGAAAATGTCATGACTTCATGAATTTATAACCTGAAATCCAAGCCTGTTTAGGAGAAGTTGTGTAAAGAAATGTTGTAGATATCATGGAGATCTACAACTTTCATGTTGGAAGCTTCTCTGGAATCATCTTGCATTAAGGTGAAAAGTTGGCATGAAGAAATGAGATTATCATGTATAAAAGACACTTAGAAAAAATTTCTAAGTCTTGAAGGGTTTGCACTTTCACATTGACTTTTGACTTTCTTGATTCCTTGATGATCAAGTTTCATATTTTTTAATGTCTTGATGAAATTTGATCCTTGGAATGTAATGTTGACCAAAAAGTCAAAGCTTGACTTTCTAGTATGCAATTGACCATTTTTCCCTTTTGCCAATTCCAAGCTTAAATTGATGTATCAGTGCTGCAAACTTGATATCATAGAAGATCTTGTGAGAAAATCCTTGAGAAATGAGAGGGCAAATTTTGGGGTACAACACCAATGCACTCCAATTCTTTTGCTTATACATAGACAAACTATTTGACACAAATACACGAAGGCTCATGCCCTGAAAACACCTAGAACTCAGAAACACATTTCATACTTCCATTTTCACACAAACTGACCAAAAACTTGAAACTCATAATCTACTCGTGCATTTCTTGGCCTTTTGGTTTCTAAAGCTTCTAAATATCATATAGAATTGATCCCACACCCTGTTACAGAACTGTAAAACCATTAACACCATCCTCCATTTTCAAAAACAGAGCTTTGTACATTGACTTCTCCAGACCATTTCAGTCATCCATTTCTTTAGCTAATCATTGCATTAGCTTCCTGGGACCTCAAAGAAGCTAACCTGATCACCACCATCACTTGAAATAAGCTCAAACTCAAAACACGATTTCCAGTTTTGAGGTAAGTTTTCTTAACTTTGAACTCTTCATACAAGTATTATTAATGATTGATTTGTGAACAAAACATGTAGATATCATTGCCCTGAAGCTAACCATGTCCATAGTTTCCATTAATTTTGCTTGAGCTTAGAGAATTTTGAGACTGAAATTTCTGAGATTTTTAGTGTTCAGATTAGGGCCATTAAAATTCATGCTTATCTTTGATCTATAGTTTTAATGCTTTACATTTCTGAAACTGTGAGGAAATTTTCTATAAGTTTCATGTTTACAGTTTTCATTTTTGATGTGAAATGAGCAAGTTACAGTTGGTCTGGCTGGAGGTTGAAGATGAAGTAGCCACCCCAGTGATAGAAGCGTGCGCCTGTAACTTTTGGGACCTGGGTTCGAGCCCCGGTGGTACCCTTTTTATTTTTCACATTTTTTCTTTCTGATTTTCTTTTTTGGCAGGCGCTGGGCCTTGTTAGGCTCTTGGTGTTTTTTTTTTTTTTTGCTAACTAACCCTCTTGTAGGCTGTTTGCGCCCCTAGCCCAGTTTATTTTATTTTCTTATTTTTATTTCATTTATTTTCTTAAATATTTTTTCTAATACTAAAAAATCATGAAAAATACAAAAATAATAGATTTATATTTTGACTTAGTTTATTTTATTTTTCTCACAAAAAATATTTTATTTAACTATACTTTATTTATTTTTACTAACTAATCTTTTAAATTAAATTAAAACTAGGTTATTATTTACTTTATTTTACACCTATTTAAATATATTATTTTAACATAAAAAAATGGCTAAAAATATTTTATAATGCTATAAATATTCTCAAAACAAAAATATCAAAAAAATACTTTTCTTAAACTTATTTTCTTTTGATCAATTAATAGAACTAAGGTTTTATTTAAAATCTTTTCTTAAATTTAAGTTTAATTAATTATTTTCTTTAATTAATTAGGTTAAGACAATTTCCTTTGGTTTTCATGAAAACTAAACAAAGATCCATTTTCTTTACATTTTGCATTTTTGTACATTTATTCATTTTGTACATTGTATTCCTTTAATTCCTTGTACATTGATATCAATTCAATATGGTTATAATAGAATAATTAGGTTTATATTCTTGCAATCCCCATTTACAATTTGTACACCCCCTCCCACAAATGTTGTAATAGCGTAGTAACTTTAAATTCCGCAATTTATCGTTTTTATATACAAATGCTAGTAATTAGGGTTTGTATGAAAAGATTAAAACCAATACTTAGAAAACCCTAATTCAAGACAAAATCAAGCATGAAAATAATACATTTACACACAAGCACCCCTAGGATTATTCCACTTGGTTTCCTTATACAAAATAGCCATATTACGCATGTGAGTTATCTTAGCAAAAACAAGCAAATACAAGATCATAGTCCCTCGATGACGCTATCTAAGTTGCCTTTCAAATGATCTTAAGTCCCTCAAAGAAAAATGCTAAGATACCTTGCAACATTGCTAATCATGGTTATACGATGGCCCACGCCCGTCCCGTTTACATCCAAAGATAGAGTTACTTACCAAATCTATGGTAAGATAACAATGTCAAAGGAAAAGAAAATGAACAAGAAAGACTTTTGAGTAGGTAGAATGCTCCTAATTACTTTCTAAATTTCAAACAAAATATACTTGCTATTTTCAAAATATGCATCTACACTTTCAAACATCTTACAAAATTGAAAACATTTTCAAAAGATCAACATCTTTGTATACATTCTTACGAACGAGAATCATTACAAAGATTTTCTAAACAAATGGTCTCTTTACAAAATACTTTCAAAAAACCACACAAAGCACAATTTCAAACAAAAGCAAGTGATCTAGCAAGTAACTAAGAGCCCATGGAAAACCATGGATGAAAAGGATGCTAATACCTTCCTTTATCATAATCTACCCCCCAAACTCAAGAAATAAACTCAAAGGTCTTTCCTGTGCTTTTTCACCTTTCCTTTTGGATAAAAGAAAAGTCGGTGGCGACTCTTGCTAACCGCAACATTTGCGATCAAACACAAAATCCTCAAGTCAGTTCTCCCACTGTATCACAACTCTCTTTCCAAATTGTCCAATTAAAAAGAGTTATTGAAAGATATGAAAAAGGTAAAATTAGATTGGAAGGTATTCTTAGCCAACAAAGATATTCTAATGATAAAAGTGGACTTGGATATTCAAAATTTTCAAAACCAAGTTCTAATAAAACTATCTTTGTTAAGGCTAGTGATCAATCATCCGCAGAGAAAGTGAACAAACCTAAAGTGGTTTATCATTATCCTAAGAAGAAAACATTTCCTAAGAAGAAATCTTATCCTTCTAGATATAGAAGTAATTTTTTACCTACGTGTTTTTATTTTGGTATTAAAAGCCATACACCTAATACTTGCTATGTTAGAAACTTTAGTGTGGCAAGTGGGCATTATGTGTGGGTAAAGAAAGGTACTAATTATGAAGGACCTAAAGCAACTTGGGTACCTAATAAAACCTAATTTGTTTTGTAGGTATGCTTGAAGACCACATGCAATCTTTGGTATCTTGATAGTGGTTGTTCAAAGCATATGACGGAAGACATAAACCAATTTTCAAATCTAGTGCTAAAGGCCAAGGGTTTTGTCACTTATGGGGACAATAATAAGGGAAGAATTCTTGGAAAAGGAAAAGTTGGTGCTCCACCTTTCACATCCATTGAAGATGTTCTTTATGTTGAAGGACTAAAGCACAATCTTCTTAGTATTAGCCAACTTTGTGACAAAGGCTTCAAGATCAAGTTCACCAAAGATGAATGCTTGATAGAAGACGAAGTCACACATGAGGTTATACTTAAAGGTAAAAGAATTAATAATATATTTATGATTTCCCTTGATGATCCATCTTTGAAGGTAAAATGTATCATGGCGAACAACGATGATTCATGGCTTTGGCACAAAAGAATTGCTCATACTCACATGGAACACTTAAATAAATTAATCAAGCATGATCTTGTCATTGGGTTTCCTAAGAGAAATTTTGTCAAAGATAGACTTTGTGATGCTTGTAAAAAAGGGAAACAAACAAAATCAACTTTCAAATCTAAGAATGTGGTGTCTACTACAAGGCCACTACAATTGTGGCATATGGATTTATTTGGTCCATCAAGAACAAGAAGCTTCAGAGGTAATGTATATGATTTGGTTATTGTTGACGATTTCTCTAGATATACTTGGACATTCTTTTTAGTACAGAAAAGTGATGCATTCAAGGCGTTCAAGAAGTATGCTAAACAAATTGAAAATGAGAAGTTTTTAACAATTGCCTCCATAAGAAGTGATCACAACGGAGAATTTCAAAATGCTCTATTTGAAGAATTTTATGGAGAACATGGAATACCTCACAACTTCTCAGCATCAAGGACTCCTCAACAAAATGGAGTGGTGGAAAGAAAGGATAGGTCTCTTGTAGAGCTTGCAAGAATGATGCTTAGCGATTCAAATCTTCCAAAATATTTTTGGGCGGATGCGGTGAGCACGACATATTTTGTTAGCAATAGAGTTAACATAAGACTAATCTTGAAGAAAACTCCATATGAACTTTTCAAAGGGAGGAAACCAAACATTGCTTTCTTTCACATTTTCGGTTGCAAATGCTTTGTCTTAAACAACGACAAAGATAACCTTGGTAAGTTTGATGAAAAATCCGATGAAGGTATTTTTCTTGGCTACTCTCTTTTTAGTAAGGCATATAAAATTTATAACAAAAGAACTTTAACAATTGAAGAATCAATTCATGTATCTTTTGGTGAATCTAACCCCTCCAAGGAGGATAATATTGTTTGTAATGATGATGATGATGAAATACTAGAAGTTCCTCAAGAAAATACTTTCAAAGATCAACCAATTCAACAAGAAGAATCACCCCAACAAGAATCAAATTTCAATGATCTACCAAAAGAATGGAGAACTCATAGAGATCATCCTATCGATTAAGTAATTGGTGATATAAGTCAAGGTGTGATAACAGGACTAAATCTCAAAGATGCTTGTCTAAACATGGCGTTTGTCTCTCAAATTGAACCTTCCAAAGTTGATGAAGCGTTAGGCGATGACCAATGGATTATTGCTATGCAAGAAGAGTTAAATAAATTGTAAAGGAATCAAGTTTGGGAACTTGTCCCTAGGCCAAAAAACAAACACATTATTGGAACAAGATAGGTGTTTAAAAACAAACTTGACGAAAATGGAATAATTGTTCGGAACAAAGCAAGGTTGGTAGCACAAGGCTACAATCAAGAAGAAGGAATAGATTTTGAAGAAACTTTCACCCCGGTTGCAAGGTTAGAAGCTATTCGTCTTTTACTTACCTATCCTTGTTCATTAAATTTTTAGCTTTTCCAAATGGATGTCAAAATCGCATTCTTGAATGGATATATCAATGAAGAAGTCTATGTTAAGAAACCCCTGGGGTTCGAAGATTACAATAATTTATCTCATCTATTTAAATTGAGAAAAGCTCTCTATGGTTTGAAACAAGCACCAAGGTCATGGTACGATCGGCTAAGTAACTTCCTATGCGAAAAAGGTTTTGAAAAGGGTAAAGTTGACAAGACATTGTTTATCAAGAAAATCAAAGGTAACACTTCAAACAAAGAAATGTGTGAAGAATTTTCAGCAATGTTGCAAGGAGAATTTGAGATGTCCGTGATGGGTAAAATGAATTATTTTCTTGGACTTCAAATCAAGCAATTAAAGCATGTCATCTTCATCAACCAATCCAAGTATTGCAAGGAACTGTTGAAAAGATTTGACATAGATAACTGTAAGGCAATGTCTACACCAATGGGTTCTGGTACATATGTTGATCAAGATGAATAAGGGGTTTCCATTGACATTAAAAAATATTAAGGTATGATTGGCTACTTATTATATCTGACAACAAGTTGTCCTGACATAATGTTTAGTGTTTTTCTATGTCCTCGCTTTCAAGAAAATCCAAAGGAATATCATCTCATGGCGATGAAATGGATCATGAAGTATCTCAAAGGAACAACAAATGTTGGATTATGGTATCCTAAAGGTAGTGTTTGCAATTTAGTTGGTTATTCTGACGCGGATTATGCAGGTTGTAAAACTGATAGAAAAAGCACAAGTGGTACTTGTCACATCCTTGGAAATGCATTAGTATCATGGGCTTGCAAGAAACAAGCATGTGTTGCTCTTAGCATGGCCGAAGCAAAATATATTGCAACGGGTAGTAGTTTCGCTCAAATATTGTGGCTCAAGCAACAACTTCGTGACTATGGACTCGATCTAGGATGCATTTCTCTACAGTGCGACAATACAAGTGCAATAAATATTACAAAGAATATGGTCATGCATTCAAGAACCAAACATATTGACATATGAAATCATTTTCTTTGTGATCATGTACTTCAAGGAGATGTCGAGGTCACATTTGTAGATACTCATAATCAACTTGCCGATATCTTCACTAAACCTTTGGCAAGAGAACTGTTTTACCAGATTCGACGAGAACTTGACATTCTTAATGAACACGACATATAAGGTGCTTTCTATCCTTTTTATGCTTTCACATACCTGTTTTAACTTTGTTATATGTGAATATATATGTTAAGTGGTGCTTAAATTTAATAAAAATATATTTTTGGTCATTTTTGCTTGATGAAAATCGATTGCACAATAGTGTAAATCGATTGCTCACTGTATTTTTTATTTTTGACCTTTCTGTCTTCAGTGCAAATCGATTGCACCATAGTGCAAATCGATTGCATACTGTGTGTTTCTGTTTTCTTTTGTTTCTGTTTTGTGTGCAAATCGATTTCATCTGTATGCAAATCGATTGCACCCACTGTAACATGCTTTTATGACAAGAATATTTGTTGGTCATAATTCCTCTCTCTCTCATATTCCCAAGCTCACCTCTATTTTTGAAAAGTCAATTAAATGTCATTACATATAATACAACCCACTCATTTCTAATTACTCACAAATCCTATCAAATTTAAGCTCATCAAACATCTTCCTCTCAAAACCTAAAACCTCAAAACCTTCCAAATCCCTAAAAACACTTTACCCATGGCATCAAGGCAAAAACGAAAGGTGTCAGCTACAGAGAAATGAAAGAAGAAATTTGCTTCATCTTCTGAAGAAAATCCATTAATTTCAACTCTCACTGAAGATCAAGAAGCAAGATTTAAAATGTATTTTCAAAGAAAGATAGTGTCCACTACAAAATATGGTATGCTATCATCTTTCCCTCGTGAATGTTTTACTTTTCAGAATGATTTGACTGCATATGGATTGGAACCACTTATTTCATCATTTGGTCCATACTATCCGGATCTGGTAAGAGTATTCTTCAGTAATTTGAATCCTCACAAAGGCAAGATGGTTACATATGTGTTGGGTACAAGAATCTCTCTAACCCCTGAAATTGTTGGTGAGATTCTACATATCCCTTATACTGGGAGCTCTTTGTACGATCCTGAAAACAAAGCATGGGATGATTACAAGAAAAAAAAATTTATTACAGCATTGGCAGATTGAGCGAAGCTGAATTCCGTGCTAAAAGAATTTGTGGTATTGGAGGAGTCATTCCATCTAGAGACTCATGGAGTGAAGGTAACTTTTTTATAGACGGTAGACTATTTCATTATTTCATGGTCTATATTATGTTTCTACTGGCTGGAAACCCCTACACCGTGACTGATTTGGAAATTCAACTGATCTATGCAAGGAAGAGAGGTATAAGCGTTAATTGGGCAAGGCTCATAATGGTTCAATGCTAAAGGTTGATGAAAAGTCAAAATTTCTACCATATGCTTACTTTGTTACATTAATTATGGAAGAATTTGGAGTTGATTTTGCTGGTTTTGAAAGAGTTGATATGGATCCAAATGTTCACAAGATCTCCATCAAAAATGTTGACTCAAGAATGGGAGTTAACTATAATACTAAAACAAAAACAATCACATACATTGGCGAATATGTGATTGGTGAAGAAGGAAACAATCAAGAGGAAGAAGGCAGTAAAGATGTACCTCCTCCACCTTCTGCTCCATCTGGTCCAAGTAATCAAGATCTTATGTGTCAACAATTTGCTTCCACGAATACCAACATCAACAATCAGTGGAATATCATCAATGAATCCACGACTTCTCGGATTAATGATTTTCACTTGGATGTGAACCAACAATTTTCCTACCTTTACTCTCACCTTCACATACCTCCATATGACCCTAATAATCCTGCTGCACCTCCACCACATTATACAGAACCTCCTATACAACAACAATTTCCCAATCAAGGACCCTGGTTCTATAACAACCGTGACATGAATCAACCATAAAATTCTGTCCAACTTTGTTATTTCTACTATTTTTCTGTTATGTCCTTGTTTTGTTATGCTATATTTTGTTTGTTGTTGTTCAAATTTCTTTGTAATTGTTATTTTACTATGACTATGTCTATGACTATTTTTGATGCATGATTGATTAAGTTTTTTCAATGTTTTTTTTATTACTATCCATGTTTATTGCATTTTCCCTTCTTTTTGATAATGTCAAAGGGGGAGAAGGATGTGGCACTTTATGCTTGTATATTTCCTGTCTTAAATTTCTAAGGTACTCTTCAACCAAGATGAAAAAATTCAAAGGATTCCAACCTTCTCATACAAAGGGGGAGTTATGCATCTTAGGGGGAGAAGTTTCTTTCCAGAAATTACAATGCATCAAGAAAGATCGTTTGTCATCATCAAAAAGGGGGAGAATGTAAAATCAAGCTTCTCAAGTTCACTTTTGTTTTGATGAAGACAAACCATTTTGATAAGAAGGCAAAGATTATTGATCAATCTAAAAGCATATTTGGATAAAGTCTTTGGTTCAAGCACTTAGCAAATTTCAAGGTATAATGTTAGTACTTACTTTGAACTTAAGACATAGATGCTCAATGGTCAAAAGAAATATTTTATCTTGTCCAACCTTTTTCTCAAGTTTTCTAAAGCAAAAATTAAATTTTTGCTTGGGTGCAATCAATTTGCATATTGGTGCAATCGATTGCATGCTTCATGTTTTCAAAGCATTAGCTACTGTTTCTAAGTGCAATCGATTTGCATGTTTGTGCAATCGATTTCTCTCAATCAATTTTTGCTACTGACTTCAAGTGAAATCGATTTACACACTTGTGCAATCGATTGATCACTCAAAATATTTGAATTTTTAGCTGTTGAAACCCCATGCAATCGATTTACACAAGGGTGCAATTGATTGCATGCTGAACGATTTTGAAAAACAGCAGCTTTACTCATGCATGTTCATAACACCATTTCATGGAAACCTTTCACTCAATCTTGGCAATTGTTCATGATTCATTTGCAGAATTATATGCTGTTTCAAAAGGGTGCTATGAACATATAAATACTCATTTTTAAAATCATTTTAAGTACCTCTTCCAATCATATTTTCTGAATTTTCAAAAATCAAACTCAAGCTTTTATACACTTTCATACACAAGTTTTCTGCACACTTTCACATATTGTCAACCAGAAAACTTTGAGCATTATATATCTTGAGTCAGTGTATACTATTGTTATTGAAAGAGAAGATCAATTCATTTATAAAATCACTCAAAGTTATCATTGCTACACAAACTCACTCAAATCAAATATCGCTATATACTTGCTTATTTTTCAGGATTGTTGAAAATAAGTTCAAGTGGTTTTGTAATCTTGTTTTTCCAGGATTGTTGGATACAAGTAAAGTCACTTTGAGAGGATTGTTCTCATTGTTGACATAGTGAAAATCCAAGAGGATTGTTCTTGGTTTTGGATAGTTCTTGTTTAAGTTTTCCACTATAAGGAAATCTCTTTCATGTTGAAAGGGGACTGGAGTACTCTCGAACTGTGAGGGGAACCAGGATATATCACTTGTGTCTCTTTATTTTTCTGCACTTTACTCTTTCATAAACTCACCATAAAACAGAAAAAAAATATCCATCATCACTAAAACCAGAAAAAATTTAAATTACCTAATTCACCCCCCCCCCCCCCCCCCCCCCCTTTAGGTGCACTTAGTACTTACAACATTACTTCCAGCATCTCAGATGTGTTCTATTCTCATCAATGGACAAGATACTTCACTATACTGAAGAAACCTGTCTACGTGAATCTTGTTAAAGAATTATGAAAGCATGCTTATCTTGATTATGAGAATGGTTTTATCCTTTCCTATATCTTTGAAATTCCTATCACCATTACTCCCTTCTCAATCACTCTTGTCACTCAATATGAAAATTTAGGTGTCACAGTTGACTATGTCAAGTCTAGGTTTGTAATGTCTGATAAATTTGATTCTCTTACCTATTCCCAAAGCCTGGTTCAAGCTTGTGTTGTCCAACTTTATTCCTAGAGGGGATAATCAAGTTTTTCTGAGGTATGATGACCAAACATTCATCTATCTTATGATGAATGATACTCGTGTAAGCTTGCCACAATCAATCTTCATCTGTCTTTGGAAATCTATTTCTGAGTCCAGGAATCACATAAAGTCTTACATTCCTTATGGACAAGTTTTGTCTGAAATTATTTTCCAAGAGAGAATAGTGGATATGTTCAAAGAAATGTTAGGAAAATTTGGTCCAGAAAACTGTCCTAAATATTGCTTGTTAAAATCTAAGTGCAAGATTTTATTTAGCTAGGAAAATATTACTCGTCTCTTCAAAAGTATGATTGTTTTTACTGCTTGATCATTTCATTTGATTAGTTCTTCATTTTTAAACCTGTATATGTTGAAATTCTTAATTAATGAAGTCTTTATTTTATGATAAATTGTTGTTAGTTAATTATGCACTATCATGAAATGACAAGTATTTAGGCATTATAAATTCATTAAAGTCTGAAATAAAACAGTCACGCATGCGTCTCCAGAGCATAGATTAGGTCTTAGACCTTTGATGTGTGTCAGTTACTTTATTCACATATTAGAAGATAGTCTTTTAAAGTTATGAACCCTTTGATATGCCCTCATAAATGAAATCAACTATTATATTTCTCTTTCCCATACATCTATGTGTCCTAGTCTACTCTATATACTCACAACCTGATTCAAAGATATCAACTGTCACTTATTTCTCTCTCTTATCAAATCTTAGGAGTTATTGTTGTCCTTATGACCTTCCTCAATCATTTATTATTGAGTCTCCCAAGATTGATTATCTTACGTAAGGAAAATAATTTCTCTTGTCAAGTCACATCTTCTCGTTTCTTTTTATACACCATGTCTGCACTCTACCTCTCCTAAAAAGTAATCTCTAACAATTGATAACAATTGACTTATCCTTCATTCTCTCTCTCTCTCTTTTTCATCATGACTTCAACAACTTCTCATGAAAATGATGATCTCTTGGAAGTTATCATTGAAATAGATCCAAGAATTTTCGGTGCAATTCCGGAATTCCATCTCAGCATCCTCTTTCAAAACTATAATCACTATCTTTCATTACTAAGAGGACCCGTTTATCCAAATATTGTAAAGACTTTTTGGAAAAATGCCTCTGTCAATTTCGTTGGTACCTCAATCTCCTCAAACCTCAAACATCTATGGCTGGGATGTTTTCTTCACTGCCGAATGCATTGCTGAGATAATAAATTATCTGTGCGTAGGTATCGCGACTGGTCGTGTATCTCTCAATAACATCCTGATGGTAACATTATTTCCATCTTTGAAGCATCTTTTGAGTTCGACTCTACTAACCCTTGGAGTCTTAAGCCCATTACCAAAGACTGGTTTCAATTTATTTTGACAAATATTTGTCCGTGCAAAACTAACAAAAATGTCTTAACCAATGATGATAAGACTCTAATTTTTCGTCTCATCAAACGGATTCCGATTAATCTTCCTGAAGTCATCCTCAATCATCTCAAAAGGTCCATCACTTCCTCTAGAAATTTGAATAAAACCTTCATTCCCTATGGAAGAATTCTGTCAGAAGTGTGTGTTCAAAATGAGATTGTAAGAATCCTTTAAAGGATTCGTGATGGTCCTAGTGATGCTCTGTGTCAAGAGGAGTGTGAGATGTTTGATGATTAGTGGTTCCCATAGGATTTTATTTTCTAATTTATTTAATTTTATCGTCAACGCAACTATTTCTGATTAGCACTTATTTTTACTTTTGTTAAGTTTTAATGTTTTTCATAAACAACTATCTTTTTGAAGATGTTAAAAAGGGGGAGAAGGATAATAATTTTGATGAACCTAAAGAAATGCAAAAACTCATCATAATAATTTAAATGATACAAAATGTGCATTTACCACTGACGTATGTTTATCTGTTTAATTTAACTGGGGAACTCTGAACAAGTTCACTAGGCATTATAAGACAAGTCAAAATGAAAGCACTCTGTTAAAATTCTTAAGAACTGATTGTTCATATAATCAGAGATGTATACTCCATGAACATATGTTCAAAAATCAGATAGACCCAATACTGTTCAGAAGTTGAGAACTTTCTGAAAGTTAAAGTTATCTTGATTTTGGTATCATAATGTTCAGAAGATGTAAAATATCTGAGAATGCGATATTCATAACATAAGAATTAAAAGCAGAAGCATATGCTTTCCATAAGACTTGAGCAATTCATAAGTTGGAGACTATAAAAATCTGGATAGAAAATTCAATAAGAAGAAGCTAAGATGAATTAAAGAATTCAAGTGACTCCATTGGTATCAAGAGTCAAGACTATAAAGATCTCGATATCGGATCTATTAGAACTAGGGGTGTTTCACTCAAATGGTTCAGACTCAGAATATTCGATATTCATCAAGTCATTGACTCAAGGGGAGTATCATAAAAAGGATAAGTATTCCTTTCCTTTCTATTTTTACTTTTTATGATTATAAGAACAAAATCGTGTCATAAAAATACATAATTTTCTGATCACCAAATAGGGGGAGATTGTAAGAACAAGATTTGGTTTTGCAATATTATCTCTGAGTTTTTATGATAACAAATGAGTATGTTTATATGAATAATTTTGATACTCTAATGTTTGTTATTGTTGAGTACTTAACAAACAAGTTTTGTTTCTGATAGATGGTGAGGCCAAGATATTAGAAGAGAATTAACTTTGCTTCTAACTACACAAGTTTTGTTGAACAATAGCAAGACACTCCAGAAGGTTCTGGAGTATGAGCTCTGATGTTTGTCTAAGGATACAGTCAGAAGATCTGAAGACAGAAGTTTCTACTTATGTCCAGATGCTAAAAACTCAAGTTTCTAAAGACAGTGTTCCCAAGAAACAAAGTTAGAAGATCTGAAGACAAAGTTTCTACTAAAGTCCAAATGCTAAAAAATTAGTTTCTAAAAAGATAACATGTTTTAAGAAGACAAAGTTTCTATTGAAGTCTAGATGCTAAAGACTTGTGTTTCTAATAACAAGGTTCTTAAAAAGGGTTCTCAAGACCAAGTTATGAAGACTCTAAAGACATAGCTCTTAAGATTCTGAAGAATTGAAGCTCTTATGATGCAAGGTTCTATACAAAGGGTTATCATGACCAAGTGCTGAAGACTCTAAAGACGCATTTCTGAAGATTCCAAAGACTTGAAGTTCTGAAGACCTTATGTTATGTTCCTGCTTCTAAACTCATGCTCGCAGAAGCCTCTGAAGTACATAAGGAAAGAATATAACGATAACATGGTATAGTAGTACACAATACGAAAAAGCCTTATTCCACAACCTCTCCACTAACTTGAATTATGGAATAGAAAAGGACGTAGTAGTACTATTTGTAATGACTCTTTTTCAAATAGCCAATGACTCTATTTTGCTTGGCTATATAATAAAAGAATCGTGTGTTGCAAGTGACGAGGTTGTTAGTGTTTGATGCTAAAACAAAAACTGTCATTATTAGAACACAACCAAAAATTTATCAACCACTATAACAAATACAAGAACAACAATTATTTTGAATATGCTGAAGCTAATCAAATAAGATGAAGATAAAGAATTCTGCAAGATGATTATTTAAACTACTAATCATATACATCTTGGCAGAATTATGAAAAAGCAAGGAGTTGTTTCTCATATCTTGCTTAGTGAAGAAAGAAGATGAAGATGAAGAATTATACAAGATGTTATTTAAATTATCAATCATATACATCTTGACAGAATTATGAAGAAGCAAGGAGTTGTTGCTCATATCTTGCTTAACGATGAATATGAAGACAAGAAGACCACAAGATACTGCACTTAACTTAGATTATATTCATTTTTGTAGAAATATGTAAAACACAAGAGTTGTTGCTCAAATTGCGTTATTGCTTAAGATCTTCATGTAAATTGTTTGAACACAAGAGTGGTTACTCAGAATTATGTCAAACAATATGTACTTAAATTAGGAGTAATCTGCTTGATATGAAGCACTCATGTAATCTCCAGAAAAACAATTATATTTAGAATTGGTTGGTTCCTCAAGTGATCGAGTGAATATCAGAAGACTTGAGAAGACTTTGGTTACGGTCATCGCAGATGAAATCCTGGTAGTGGATTCTATTGGGTTAATGGTAGTTACATCTCAAAGGGGACTAAGTGAAGGTCATCCTTCTGAGATCACTGATGGATATCATTGGAAGAAAATCTTGATGGGAGATTCTGGAGAATGGGATTCTGTTAGGTCAATGAATGTTATATCCTATTTGGATCCCTGAACGCGTCATTAGATGTTAGTCACCGGCGGTTGCCCGTGCGATTATAATCAGATTGATTATTATGGATCAAGTCCTTGAGTACAAGACGGAATCACCTTGGTAGGGTGGACTGGACTAGCTTGGGAGTTTCTCAAGTGAACCAGGATATATAGTGTGTTCTTTACTTTTGCTTATGCTTTAGAGTTTATGTTTTCTGAACTTAATTAGAAGCATTACTTATAAGTAACACTCAGAAGAATTGTTCAACGAATAATATTTAGAAGCAAAAGTTATTCAAGAAAGGAAAACTCAATTCAAACCCCCCTTTCTTGCATTTTCTTCACACCTTCACAATATCTATTAGTCATCTAAGATGGATATGAAACAATTGTATTGATGTGTTAAATATTCAAAAACATCTCAATAATATACAAATATAGATTTAATGTTACATGAGAAGTGAATACAATAGTT
This sequence comes from Vicia faba, assembly GCA_948472305.1. Taxonomy (NCBI): domain Eukaryota; kingdom Viridiplantae; phylum Streptophyta; class Magnoliopsida; order Fabales; family Fabaceae; genus Vicia; species Vicia faba. Next base: position 675,303,506 of record OX451738.1, on the reverse strand, counting down.
ATTCTGATGGTGCCAACACATTTCTGATGATTCTTCAGACAACAATCCTCAATCAATTAAAATATTTTATCTGCACACTCAAAGAAACTATTAGAATACAAAATTGTTACATATAAAATATATGCATTGTTATCATCAAAACTAGAGATTAGATGCATAACTAAATCTTGTTATAACAATCTCCCTATAACACGGTGGGAGAACTGACTTGGTGTTTTGTGTTTGGTCACAATTGTTGTGGATAGCAAGAGTCGCCACCGACTTTTCTTTTATCCAATAAGGAAAGTTTGAAAAGAACAGGAAAGACCTTTCGAGATTATTTCTTGAGTTCGGGGGATAGGTTATGAAAAGGGAAGGTGTTAGCACCTTTTCATCCGTAGTTTATCTACGGGCTCTTAGTTGCTTGCTAGATCACTTGCTTTTGTTTAAAAATGTGCTTGTGGTGTGGGTTTTGAAAGTATTTTGAAAAAAACATCTTTGTAATGGTTCTCCTCTCTATAAGAATGCGTACAAAGTGTTTGTCTTTTGAAAATGCTTCAAAATGAAAGTGTTGGTGTATAAAATGTTTTTGTTGTGAGCAAGCGAGAAACTAGGAGCATCCTACCTACTCAAAAGGTCTAATGTTCTTTTCCTCCTCCTTTATATGTTTCTATCTTACCATTGATTTGGTAAGAAGCCCCATCGTTGGATGTGAAGGGACATGCGCGGGTCAATCGTACAGTCATAGAAGGCAACTTGTGAGACGCTTTAGCAATTTTCGTAAGGGACTAGATCATTTTACCGAAGGCAACATCGAGGGACATCGAGGGACTACGATCTTCTTTATCGAATGGTCTTTGTTAAAGCGTCCCATATTCGAGGGACATGACTATTTTTTCTGAGGTAACAAGCGAGATTACCCTAGAAGTGCGCGTGTGAAAATGTGTTTGATTCAAGTTAATTTGTCTTTGATTAGGGTTGTCTAGTGATTGATTTTAAATCTTGCCATACACGCCTAATTACTATACAGTATAAGGAAAATAGTAAATTGCATAAATTAAAATTCTACACTATTACAAAGCTTTTGGGAATGGGGGTACAAATTTATAAATGGGGATGGATCAATGCGATTAAAAGTCCAAATAGGCCATCAATACAACCAAATCGAATCGAATCATTATTTAAAATTACCACAATCTAAAAAAATTAATTAAAAAAGTATGGAAATAAAGTTCTTGGTATTTTGTTTGAAAAGTTTGGAAAAAAATAAAATTCTATTCTATTAAAGAAAATAATTAACTAAAGAAATTAAATCAAATGTATGTATAATTTGTCTTTTGATATTTTTTATGAAGACAAACAAATTAAGACTAAAGAAAAAGTTAATTAGTAAAATTAATTACAAATTTTTCCTAAATTAAAATTAGAACTAAGCTAATTAATAAAATTATCTAACAAAACTACATGATTTATTAAATTAATAAAACAAATAAAGTCAAACTAATTATTAAAACAAAACAAAATAGAAAGGTGATGTTATACTGAAAATGGGGGTGAAATAAAGTGAATTTCGGATGGGCCAGAGCATAGAGGCTGGTTAGCAAGGCCCAAAGTTATTTGTTAAAAATAAAGAAAAGTATGTTTTTAAGAAAAAAACAAAGAAAAAGAAACAAAACGCCCTCTAGGACTCGAACTCAGAATACCACGCTTATAAACCAACACTCCAACCACTACGCTATCTGTTTCATTTGTTATTAATATGACTTAATTGAAATATAAGGTGAAAGCGGTTGAGAAAATTGGGCTAACAAGCCCAATGGGCTGACCCGGCTAGGCAAAGGAAAAGAAGGGTTTCGTAAACCCTAGAGTAACAGTAGCGCGCCGTGGTGTTAAGTCTTGGAAAGGGAAAAAATGATTAAATCATTTGCCATTATCAACAAAACTCTGCTTACCGTGAAAACACAAAAAAAATGAGCTATCTTTCTCACCAGTACAAACACCATTCCTAAAACACTCTTCAACCCTCACTCATCCTCAAACAGAATTCAAACTCAAACTCTCTTTCTCTCGCTGAGATTTCCTCACTAACTCCAACCTCGCGCCTCTCTCTCTCTCTTCATCATCATCATCATTCACATCGTTGCTGGTGGAAACGCCTTTAACAGAATCCTCCTCCGTGTCGCATCTTTTTCGATCACGGTTTGGAAGTCTGAGCTCAGGTGAAGGTTAACAGATGGTTGATTTATGGATTTGGCGTGGAGATGAGGGGGGTTATGGCATTGGTAATTGATGGGATGATTGCTGATGGATTGAAAGGGCGATTGGGGGTGAGGTTAACGCGAAGATGAAGGTGATGGTTACTGTTGGCTGTTTGATAGAGAGAGGAAGGGTGTATGAAGATTGGGTAGTTACAACACAACGGTGAAGCTACGAAGCCGGAGAGAGGGTGCCCAGGAAGCATTCAGAACGGAGTGGAAGAGATTGAGGGTTTCACTCATTGGTAAGCTTATTATTATTATTAGATGATTTTTCTCAACAACTCAGTATTTTACGATACAGATTCAAGTTATGCCTCGCGTATTGACTCGATGTTTTTCGTTATTAAATGATATTTGCAGCAAAAAGGATGATGGAAACCATAAGATGCAACAATAAAAACAAGGATACCAGTACTTACAGTAAATTTTAATCCTGGATCCTGCAAAGAAGCTTAGTTCAGGTGTGTTCGTTTTTGCTTCTACACTCGTGTTGTTCTTTCTTCTCGTTCTGTTCTTGATATGCGATGAGTCTCGGTATCTTCTTCTTCCCTCTGTATGCAATATCTATGTGCAGTTGTTGCTCTTGATTGAAGCTTCAAAACTTCTGATGTGAGTGATGCAGAGAGATATGAAAGTGTGAATGTGACGTGTTTTCTAGGCAGAGAATCATTGAGGGGAAGTGGAGTGAAGTTGTTTGTGAGGTTGAAGGTTGTGTGGGGATGAAGATGAAGATTTGTGGGTGAGTGAGATGGTTTTATTTTGTGATTTTTTTGGGTGTTTTGCTTCTTGTTTTCTATCGGGATCCCTTACAGTGGTTTTTCTGCTGTGTTTTTATAGTGAAATGATGGTGGATTTTGGGCGGGGGGGGGGGGGGGGGGGGGGGGAGGGGACTATAGAATTTGAACAATTTTGTATACTGTTTCGTTGCTTTTTGTTGTAGTTTTTGTTATTTGCTAACTTGTGCAATTGCTGGACTGTTTTGGATAGATTTTGATGCAGCTTTTAGGACAGCAACAAAGCTATTGTTTTGCAGCAAGGTTGGACTATTTTGCTGGTTTGTAGCAGACTGCTTTTCTTTACATGTTTTGGGCTGTTTTTGTAGTTGGTGGCAGCAAGCATAGCAGCAAGTTGCAGGTTGTTTTTATAGAAGGAAACAAGGTGGAGAGAGAGACAAAGCAATAACATGGTAAAATGGACAACAACAAGTTGCAAAGTGGATTGACAGTTTTTTGGTTTTAGTGTAATGTTGGGACTTTATTTGTTGAATTTGTAGTTAATATATGAAAAAAGAACACTGTTACACACTTGCACCCCTAAGGTATTTCCCACTTTGGTTGCCTTCGGAAATGGTCATGTCCCTCGAACGTAGGGATAGTCTTAGCAAAGACCCTCAGTTTAAAAGTCATCATAAAGATCTTGGTCCCTTAATGTCCCTCAAGTTTCCTACAAGAAATGATCTTGTCCCTCGAGTTGCCTACGAGAAATGATCTTGTCCCTCGATTTTGCCTACATGATGACAGTCCCTTCGAAATGCTAAGGTATCCTTACATGTTGCCTTCAATAACCATAAACGTCCCTTTCGATAGTCCCTTAAACATCCAACAATAGGTCTACCTACTCACTAATAGTAGGGTAGTACTATCTAAAGGAAAGGAGGAAAAGAACGCCTTTGTTTCGAGTAGGTAGACAGTTCTTAAGTACTTTCTCAAATCTGATTCCCTTTTACACTTACACACTTTCAGAATTCTTTTCAAAAACGCTTTATCACACTCTTGAGGACTGATACAAAAGTTATCATGAAGCAAACAAAACCTTTCAAAACACACAAACACGAAAGCAGTTTTAAAAAATGAGTAAGTACCTAAGAGCCCGTAGAAAACTACGGATGGAAAGGGTGTTAATACCTTCCCTTTCCATAATCTACCCCCTTACTCTGAAAATCTCGAAAAAGGTCTTTTTCTGTTCTTTTCACCCTTTCTTTTGTGGGATAAAATAAAATTTGGTGGTGACTCTTGTTTACCGCAACATTTACGAACAAAAAACGCAAACCAGTATAAACAGTCGGTTCTGCCACCGTATCACAAAACTGGCGACTCTGCTGGGGAATAATAATAAAATTGGGGTTTACCTTAGGGTCTAGTTCATTTCGAATATGTCTTATTTGTCTGTTTTTGATTGCTTTACTTTTAAGGGTATTGTTTGGGTTACTATAGATCCTACATCCGGATCTGGGGAAACCTTTTAGGTAAGTAGCAATAGATCGTGGAAACTGTGCGGGGTATACTGACACGGTTGAAGCGATAGCTACGTTGATGCGACACTTTGGTGGGTACCGGTAGCCCTTGAGTTAATCAAGGAGAATACGGGGCCGCTGCATGGTGTCATGAAGCGTCAACTGACCATAGAACCTTAATTGAACAACTTGGCTATTAGGACATAGTGAGATAGCCGTCTTTGGTGTATCCCCAAAGTTGGTTGATACTTGATACTACACTCATTGAGATTTAACTCCCAAGTTTTGTTCGGTGGCAAGTCAGTTGTCTATCGGAACGAAACTTGTGGTAAAGATCAGTGATATTGAGATCCCTTAGAACCCGATTACTATTTATAGGACAGGTTGAACCAATCAAAACTTCAAGAGGATATTACCTTAAAACCCATGCAAGCCTTAAACCTAGGGTATTGGTGTGATTTTCTTGTGCTTGCTATATATGTGATTTCTTAGCATAACCATGACATCATAACATGGCATATCATACTAACCATTTCAAGGATTTTCCAGGGCTTATCTGTGTCTTGTTTTGTAGGATATGACATCCGCTCGTAGGAACACTATCCAAGTCAATCTTGTGAGAGTACCTCCTCAACTCAAGGAATTAGCATCAAGGATTCATGAAATCTCTCCCTTCACTGAAAGACATGGTCGACTTCTCAACTTGGTCACTTCAAATCCTGATGAAGAAATTTTAAAGGTGCTCTTTCAGTTCTTTGACCTGTTACATCACTGCTTCACTTTTCCTGATTACCAGTTAGTGCCTACTATGGAGGAGTTTTCTCAGTTATTAGGGGTACCTATCCTTAATCAGTTATCATTCAATGGTATGGAAAGAGACCCAGAGCCTAAAAAGATTGCTCAAGCTCTGTTTTTACAACGGTATGATGTAGTGGCAAATTGGGAAACCAAAAGAGGTGTCCAAGGATTTCTAGCTAAGTTTTTATTTGAGAAAGCTCACCATTTTTGGGATACCCTAGATTTACAAGCTTTTGAAGAAGTGATGGCCCTTCTCATCTATGGGATGGTACTATTCCCTAACCCGGACCAACTCATAGATGTGAATGCGGTCAAGGCTTTTCTGTCTCATAATCTGGTGCCCACTTTACTTGGGGATATTCTACACTCTCTTCATACTCGCACTCTAAAGAGAAGAGGTGCCCTTCTGTGTTGCACTCCTCTATTGGCTAGGTGGTTTATTTCGCACCAACCTCGGTCTGTTTTGAAGAATGAGAAGGGTATGAGATGGTCTCATAGGTTGATGTCCCTTACACATTCGGATATTCATTGGTGTTCTCGATCCTTGGAGAATGTTACCATCATTGATCACTGTGGGGAATTCCCTAATGTCCTTCTCTTAGGCATTAGGGGAGGAATCACTTATAATCCATGTTTGGCATCGCGACAATTTGTTATGCTAGAAGTGATGGTCCTCACGATGCACTCGTCCAAGGAATCATCTTTGACTATGAGAATGATGTTCAGGGTTATCGTAAGAGGTTCATTCGAGCTTGAGGAATGATAAAAAAAGTTGATAGAAAGACACCGGGCACAAGAATTCCATCCCTCTTGAGCCTAACCTCAAATGGGTGTGAGCTCGTGCTCAATGTCTTATGATGCCTTACCCCGCCATCTTACTTGTGATTATTGAGCCAATTTCTGAGGGCGACACTCCTTACATTGTTCTCCATCCTGACATGCCAACTAATTTTGAGGAGATACAAAAATCCTAGATACAACTCAAAGAAGAACGGGGTACCTTTGAAACCCAATTCTACGCTAGTGATAAGAAGGTTTTAGAGATCACCAGGTTACTTCACGAGGAGAAGAGTATAAATGCTTACATTGCACCAAAGAGGATGCGCCTGTGGGAAGCTTGAGTCTTTCTTTGCTTGGAAATTTTATTTTTGCTTTGTTACTTCCCTTATAAGCCCAAGAGGCATCATGGCGACCGATAAAATTTCTTAATGCAATTAACGTTTGTTCTCTTTCTGTTTAAGAAGATTTAAGTCTTATAAATCCTTGAAAACATTGCATACATGTATTATACATATCATTGCATAAGCAGGTTTCATAGTAGGTCTCTCATTTTCTCGCTGTTTATTTCAACAACGACTCCCAAACAAGACAACAGAGATCTCCAAACTCAAGAGGCTCGGTTCATGGGAATGTTCCTAAACCTATCCAAGGGGCAGGAAGAGTTGAAAGCACTCCTCGCTGGGAACCTGACCAAGAAAAATCCTGAAGACAATAAGGACGAACGGTTGAAACAACTACAATCTGAGATTGAAGCAATGAGAACCCAGATGCTGGGGCAGATGGCTCTTATCTAAGGCCTAGCCCAAGGACAAGAAGAGCTGAGAGCCATTATCAGCTAACTTCATCAAGACAGATGCAATCGTATGAAGCAAACAGTCGAGGTTGGGGACCAAATCGTTGATCAACCTCTGAGAAGACAAGAGGTTAGTTTAGTGAAGAGTGGACCTTTCCAAATTTCTACTACATCACGGGTCCGACAACAACCTCGCCAAAAATAACGAGTTAATCAGAGTAAGCCATATACATCCAACAGACACTATATCAAACTCAACATGCCGCTGTCTCAAGATTTACAACATATGTTGAAGATGAATCTGATTACATTGATAGGGCCTCATCCGAATCCCAAGACTTCTTCCCCTAACTACAATCCTGATGCAAGGTGTGCATATCACTCCAACAGTCTGGGGCATGATACTGATGATTGTTGGATGTTGAAATATAAAATTCAAAACTTGATTGATGAAGGAATGATGGAGTTTACACAAGATGGCCAGGTTGAGTTCTTCTACCATCCCTCCAAGGTACGCCATCTAAAGTGACAAGATCAGACAAAGAGGCTTTTTGTTCATTTGAATTCTTAATTTGTAATTTTATTTTGATTATTCGAACATTTGTTTCATGTCAAACTTTGTTACTTTATCAATGCATTGCATATGTCTGTTTTAAATCAATTCATTCGTATTCACTATATTTAAATTACTTTCCTTTTTGTGATATTAAACTCTCAATCAAAATATTTGAGCCTTTGGAGGGAGGATGACGAGAATGATACCATAATCTCTACAGTATGCTTTTGAACAGACCCCGCTGACGATGTACAGACATTTTTTCAAATCCTAAACAGTTGAGTTATAAGGAAGATAATCCCTAGTCAACCCCTTTGAGCCAAAGAAGTAGGAGTTTTTATTTTCACACAAATTAAAACCCTTAATTATAACCTGGGGTAGGGTAGCTTTCTCAGTTAATTCAGAGGTGCATTCAGTCACAAGCTCATCCTCCATACACGACAAATAGTGTAGAAGACACCTTCCAAAAGATGGTGATGGTTCCGCATAATCATCAAAGTAGGCAATCATTATTTTTCAAAAGAAAAGCCCCTTAAGTAAAAACCTATGAAGGAGACTTAAGAAAAGCAGGGGCATCCCGCTGACTGTAATCACAAAAGAAACAGTCCATGCAAAAGTAGGGATAACGAAAACCAAAAAAAGAGGTTACTACAAATCCTTGACAAAAAGAAGATTACAAAAATGTCTGCCTCTTCAAAATAAACTTTCAGTATCCGAACTATCACCAGAACATCAAGGACAAGATACCAGACTCAATTGGGATCTGAACGCACAATTAGCTGAGCATAGGATCGAAGAACATCACGAAGAACGGGTTGGGTACAAATAAAATTTGAGCCTTTATCCTTTGTTTCTTGAACCGTGAACCAGGCCACATTGTAACCCTTAAAAGTCCTAGATGAAGCATGGGTTAGTTCGAAAGTATACTGTTACAAAAGGTATCATGACTCCTGTAGGATTCACTATAAATCTTAAGCTGACATCACACTTTTACAAAATTTGTTTGTTTTACTAAAAAATGAATTTTCAAACTTCAAGACAGACATAAGCTTTGCATTCTTAAAATACCATTATTTGCATATGACTATTTGTTCAACAGCATAGAAATTCACACGACGGATATTAGATGAACAAAAATCTTCTCAGTGGACAGAATCACTCAGATGGAAAGACATTCCAGTGATATGCCTTTCATAATCAAGGGGCATAGCATGGTGTCCAGCTGATCTGGGGTAGTCAAGTCAAGGTTCAAGGAATATCTTAAAATGCCAAATAGTCAGGGGCAGATCTCCATCTGAGTCACTTGGGGCATTGTACATGAATTCCAGCAACGAATCATGTACGATCAAACAAACATTTTCTGGCAGTGTGGCAACACTTACTACTATGGACAACGACAATTCTCCGCACCCGATGAATGTGGGAATAGTCGGTAAATACTACGTATAAACAAAGACCCGCTAGGTTGACTGGCCTAGGCAAAAATTAAGGATAAAAACAAAAAAATATGTACACCCGACAAGTCGAAAACTTGAAAAGGCGGTGTTATACGGTGGGAGAACTGACTTGGGATGTTTTGTGTTTGATCGCAAATGTTGCGGTTAGCAAGAGTCGCCACTGAATTTTCTTTTATCCAAAAGGAAAGGCTGAAAAGAACAGGAAAGACCTTTGAGATTATTTCTTGAGTTCTTGCTAGATCATCCTTTTCATCGATAGTTATCTATGGGCTCTTAGTTTCTTGCTAGATCATTTTCTTTTGTTTGAAAATATGCTTTGTGATGGTTTTTGAAAGTATTTTTGAAAAGGCACATTCGTTTAGGAAAACTTTGTAATAGTTCTCGTTCGTAAGAACGTATACAAAGTTTTGGACTTTTGAAAGTGTTTCATGTTTTGAAAGTTTTTTTTAAAAGTGTTTGGTGTTTCTTTTGAAAATGAGCAAGGATGTTTGATTTGAAAGTGTGAAAGCAACTAGGAACAATCTACCTACTCAAAAGTCTTTGTGCATTTCTTCCTTCCTTTGATATTTCTATCTTACCATTGATTTGGTAAGAAGCCTTATCTTTGGATGTAAAGGGACGGGCGTGGGTCATCGTATAGTCATGATAGCAATGTTGTGAGATATCTTAGCATTTCTCTTTGAGGGACTAAGATCATTTTGAAAGGAAACATTTGTAGCGTCATCGAGGGACTATGATCTTGTATTTTTGATTGCTTTTGCTAAGATATCCCACATGCGTAACATGGCCATTTTTGTAAGGCAGCAAGTGGAGTTACCCTAAGGGTGCAAGTGTGCAAGTGTGTTTGATTTACATGCATTGTTTATCTTGAATTAGGGTTTACTAACTGTTGATTTTAGTCTTGTCATACAAACCCTAATTACTAACATTTATATGAAAGCGATAAATTGTGGAAAGTAAAATTACTACGCTATTACATCATTAGGGGAGGGGGTATACAAATTTACAAAGGGGGATTGCAAGAAAATTAAACCTAATTATCTATTACAACCATATTGAATAATGTGCAAGAATTAAAAATATAATATACAAGAAGATAAATGGAAATGAAATGATTTTTGTTTGGTTTTAATGAAAGGGTTTAGATTTGACCTAATTAAGAAAATGATTAATTAAAATTAAATAAAATTAAACCTAAACTAATTAAAAAATGAATTAAGTTAGAAGGCATTTTTAGGGTTTTTAACGAAAAAGGTTTTAAGTTTAATAAAATAATATGAAAATTATTTAATTAAAAGAAACTTAAGTTCTAAATTAATTTTAATTAAGAAAAAGAGAATAACTAAACCTAAATCTAATTATTATTTATTAAGAAAAAAGAAATTAAATTTGTTAAGAAAACGTTTTTGTCTTTATAAAGAAAATAAAATAAATGTGTAAATAATAAATAAATAATTTTTTGATTTTTTATTAATAAAAATAATAATAATAATAATATAAATAGTAATAAAAAATAATAAAGAAAAAACTAAAATAAAATAAAATAAGAAAAAATAAAATAAATGGAATTAAAATAAAAATGTTTAGGCCAGGTGTGTGAAAGTGAAGGCAGGGGGGTTAGAAGTCAGCAAAAATGACAAGGCCCAATGATGGAGGCCCAGGCGCTGGTTGTGGCAAAAAAAGAAGGAAAATGCTGAAAAAACAAAACAAAAGGTAGCGCTGGATCTTGAACTCATGACCCTTACCATACACGCGCGCTACCTTTGTCATTGGGGTGGTTGTACATCTGTTAACATAAGTGAAATGATAAATACATAACACAAGTCAAGTCCTGAAAATGAATTCATCTTCAACCTCCAGCCATGGTTCTTGTAACTTGCTCATTTCTCAACAAAAATGAAAGATGCAAACATGAAAGTTGCTTCATTTTCCATACGAATCCAACCATATAAATATCATAAGCTATAAATCAAAGATGAATGATAATTTCTAAAAGTACCAAATTCTGACCTAACTTTTTCAGAAATTCAAACCTAAAACTCTCTAAGCTCAATCAATATAAATGAAATCTATGGACATGTACAGTTTCAGGACAATGATATTTACATTTTATATTCACAAATGCAAGCTTAACAATGCCTAAATGAAAAGATAGAAGTTCAATTAAAGATACCTAAAAACTAGAAATCGTGAAATGCAAATGAGCTTGATTCAAGGTGCTGCAATGATCAGGTCAGCTTCCTCAAGTTCCCAGGAAGCTAATGCAATGCTTAGCTTGAGTAATGGATTGCTGGAATGGCATGGAGAAGTCCACTTGCAGAGCTCTATTTTTGGTTATGGAGGATGATAGAGATGGAGCTACAGTTATGAAACAGGGACAGAGATGGACTATATTTGATGTATAGGAGCTTTGTGATTGATTAGGAAGGAAAACGCACGAGGGAATTGTGAGTTACAAGTTCAAAGTCAGAATGTGCATATAAATGGAGTTTTGATGCAAGTTCTGATTCGAGGGAGTTTGGGAGAGTTTCAGGGTGCTTAAGCTCGTGCCTTAGCTCACAAATAGTGCTTCTATTTATAAGAAACAAGTTTTGTGGCTTGTAGTTGATCATAATTCAAAATCAAATGTTTAAGCTCAACATGTGATTTTCTTGAAAAATCAAGTTTCAATGCTTTTGTACTTGCTATTATAGAGTGGTTATGCTTTAAACAAGCTTGCTTCTGACTTTGTAGATGGACTGTGATCAGAGGGAACAAGTGAGAGGCTCAAGAATTGACTTTGTGCATAAAGCTTGCTTTTCAAGAATGGCAATGTTAGCTTTCTTCCCAAAATGGAAAATGGACTTGGACAATGCTTAAATCACTTGGATTATAGCTCAAAAGTTTGTGTAATCCATTAATTATGGATAAATACACAAGTTAGAAGACATGCAAAGCAAGCTTATGCAGCCTAACATTGAGATTGGATTATGTGTTCATCATGAAATGGCTTGTAATTCAAGAATGAAACCCTAACTTCATGGCTTCGATTATCTTAGCTAAAATTTGATCTCAATGGGTTTTTGGAAATTTTGGAAATCTTGTAACATCCTCTACAACCTCTATGTTGGACATTTTTTAATATTTATCTTGGAACTATGTGAAAAATTGTCATGAAGTTAGGTTAAAATCCTGCCTAAACTAGGGCAAAATTTCACTAAGTCTTCAAGTTTCATGAGCATGTCTTCACAAAATCATAACTTGAAATCCATGCATTTCTAGAAAATTTTCTGCTATACAATGTTTTAGATCTCATTGAGATATAAAACTTTCATGTTGGAAGTTTCCTTTGAATCATCTTGCATCATGGTGGAAATTTGGCATAAAGTATGAAAAAAACGAATTTTCAACACTTAGAAAAATTCTAAGTCTTGGAAATTTTGACTTTTCAAAATGAAATCTTGACTTTTTGATTTCTTGATGAACAAGTTTCATATTTTTACATGTCTTGATGAGTTGTAATTGAAACTTGATTTTGATCAAAAAGTCAAAGTTTGACTTTCCAGTGTACAGTTGACTTTTCATCAGTTGACTAAAATTCAACTATCAGTCAATTGATCTTGAGAAATGTTTTGAGCCATGCCATTAGGTTAACATGAAGCATTTTAATCCTTGAGATCATAAATTAAACCAATAAGTCATTTTCTAGGTCAAAAATCAGAAATTGCACCTTCTCAGTCAAAACCCTAATTTTGACCATTTTGCCCTTTTGATGATTTGATCAAATTTCTTGAGGAATTATGATCCAAACTTGATCAAATGACATATATGAGTTCATAATGTTGATATGGACCAAATATTATGAAGTTTGACGGTAAATTGACCACAGTTAACTTTTTCCCCAATACAGCTGATTTTAGGTTATCTGATCAATTGACTGAGCAAAAATGTGATCTAAGACTTGAAACTTGACATGAGAAATATTGAGGGTCCAAAATGATCCATGAAATTAATATGGGGCATTAAAAGTCCATTTTTTCTTGTGCAAACTCAAACCCTAATTTTCAGTCATTAGTGTTAGACGAGGTGTCTTGAGCTGATCAAACCTTGTGCAGTCTTGAACCAATGGAGATTTTGTGAGATATTTCTTGAGAAATGAGAGAGAAAATTTTTGGGTACAACAACTTCCCCTGTTCAATCTTCTTAAACCTGAAAAGTTAGATTGACGGATCCGCCATTCATGACTTAAAGGTGGAAGATGATTGAACATTAGAGTGCCCAGAAATTTGCACTCGAAGATGTATTGGGAATGGGCTTATAGATTACATTTAGAGAAATGATGGTAAACTGGAAGAAGTACCAACACAAATCTTTGGTCTATTTATACTAAAACTTGATGTTTTACCTGTGGGAAAAAGGGTTAGTTAAATGCAGATGTATGCATGATGTTCACAAGATGAATGAAATTGTGCTAAATATATTTTGTATATATATGCTATGATGTATGAATGTGTGATGCATATTTGTCCGGAAAAATAAATCCCTGACAACTGTTGAGGAGTTCTGAATCCCGGATTGCTGTTGGGGATGAAGAATATACATATCTTCAAACTGGCAGAATACTTCTGCCGGGGATTATCTCTTAAATGTTAGCTGTCATATGGTCGGGTCCAGGCTTCACAACTTGATGAGGATGAGGAAGTAAACTGTTATCTGGTCGGATTCCAGGCTTCACGGTAACTTATTGGGGAAGAATAAATTATCTATTATCTGGTCGGATTCCAGGCTTCATAGAAAATTTATTGAAATTGAACTGTTATCTGGTCGGATCCAGGCTTCGCAGATTTCTTGAAGTGGTAACTACTATCCGGTCGGGTCAAGGCTTCCTAGTTTTTGAAAAGTTATACTATTATCTGGTCGGGTCTAGGCTTCATAGTGTCTTGCTGGGGATTGTAGCTAGTTGTTATCTGGTCGGGCTCCAGGATTCACAAAAACTTGCTTGAATATACGAAGTTGAACTGATATCTGGTCGGATCCAGGCTTCATAGTAACTTAATAACATTAAACCGCTATCTGGTCGGATTCCAGGATTTGCAGATTTTTGAGGTGGATGAAGTTAATTGCTATCTGGTCAGGTCCAGGCTTCACAATAAACTTCTAAGGGGAATTGCTATCTGGTCAGATCCAGGCTTCATAATAACTTGCTTGAAAGGATGAAGTTTAAAACTGATGTCTGGTCGGATCCAAGCTTCACAGTAACTTGCTGGGGTATAGGCAAACTCTACTGGGGAAAAGAAGTTAAACCCTGGTCTGGTTGAGTCCAGTTTCTTCAATATCTCGAAGAGTTAAACTATTAACTGGTCGGGTCCAGGCTTCATAGAATTTTGAGAAGTTAACTATTATCTGGTCGGGTCCAGTCTTCATAGTAACTGAAAGGTTACACTAATATCTGGTTGGGTCCAGGCTCTATAGTGACTTGAGAAGTTGACTATTATCTGGTCGGGTCCAGGCTTCATAGTATTTTGAAATTTGTACTAATATCTGGTCGGGTTCAGGCTTCATAGTATCTTTTGGAGATAATAAAGGTTTTGTTGATAACTTTACTGGGGATTAGGGGTTGTGGCCCTCTGATTCGTAATAGTATGAAAGGCAAACTCAAGTTAGGGAGTGTAGACTCAGTCGGGGAAGACAAACTCAGCTGGGGAAGATAGACTATGTCGGGGGAATTTTGTTGTTCGTTGATTATTGTATGTTGTATGTTGGGGAAATAAACCCTGTTGGGGAAATAAACCCTGTTGACGAATACTTGATGAACTGCTGACGAGGTGAGTTTTTTTAGAAAGAGACCCATAAGGCTTCTTCTTGTAGATCAACTTAGCTGGGAAGAGAGCTGTCAAGAGATTGAGACTCTGGTTGGAGATCAACCTATGCAAAGAGACCTCGTGGGCAACTTTGTTGAGGATTGGTTTATTGTAGCCGTTTTATGGGGATAATACTAATAAAATAACTCTGTGGGGATATTCCATATACATTAAAGAGGTGCTTGCTGCTGCTTAGCAGGACACATGTGCCAAATAGTTTTAATTATGTTCATATGCATATGTTCGTTCAATTTTAGTCTTTGGACAACTTTGCATTCAAAACAAAACCGGAAGTTTGCACTTCAAAGTATATTTGTATTGATATTTTGCCCATGAATAGGCGTTTTTGTACAAAGAGACAGAGATCCTAGTAAGAGGAAATCGTCGAAAGGAAAATAAAAATTGAAAATAAAAACAAATATCCGTGTGGAAATGATCTCATTGCATTCTAACTCTATTATTGCCCCAATGTCTTCGAATGCCCCTTGCCGTTGAAAAAAGTTGATTGGATTTATCTTGGACCGTTTGAACTCAGACCTTGGTAATAAAGTTGACTGTGGTGATTCCACGGGACATAGTCATACGCTTTTAATCCTTAACTTTTTCCTGGACCTCCCTTTCGGGTTTTCAGCTCACCAGGATACCCATTTTTGCCCAAGTCTCCCTTTCGGGTTTTCAACTTGCCGGGTGTATAATCTTTTGCATATATCCCTAATTTTTGCCCAAACCTTTTGGTTTGCTGGGATGCCCTTATTTTACCTAGGTGTGTCAACCTAGCGGGTCTCTTATGTGTAGTATTTGTTAACTATGTCAGCATTCACGGGATGTGGGAAGTCTTCACCATCCATGGTAGTCAGCATCATGGCACCACCAAAGAACATTCTCTTGACAATAAATGGCCCTTCGTAGGTGGGAGTCTATGATACAGAGGGAGAACTGATTTGGTTGTTTTGCGTTTTATCGCAAATGTTGCGGTTAGCAAGAGTCGCCACCGACTTTTCTTTTATCCAAAAGGAAAGGCTGAAAAGAACAGGAAAGACCTTTGAGATTGTTTCTTGAGTTCGGGGGGTAGATTATGAAAAGGGAAGGTCTTAGCACCCTTTTCAACAATAGTTATCTATGGGCTCTTAGTTGCTTGCTAGATCACTTGCTTTTGTTTGAAATATGCTTTGTGTGGTTTTTGAAAGTATTTTGAAAAGGCACCATCGTTTAGGAAAACTTTGTAATAGTTCTCGTTCGTAAGAACGTATACAAAGTGTTTATCTTTTGAAAATGTTTCAAGTTTGGAAAGTGTTTTTAAAAGTGGTTTTGAAAGTGTTGGTGTTTGTTTTGAAAATAAGCAAGAGTGTTTGATTTGAAATTGAGCAAGCAACTAGGAACAATCTACCTACTCAAAAGTCTTAGTTCATTTCTTCCTTTCCCTTGATATTGCTATTTTACCATTGATTTGGTAATAAGCCATATCTTTGGATGTAAAGGGACGGGCGTGGGTCATCGTATGGCCATGATAGCAATGTTGTAAAATATCTTAACAATTCTCTTTGAGGGACTAAGATCATTTTTGAAAGGCAACTTTGATAGCGTCACCAAGGTACTGCGATCTTGTATTTTTTATTTCTTTTTGCTAAGATAACCCACATGCATAACATGGCCATTTTTATAAGGCAGCAAAGTGGAACTACCCTAAGGATGCAAGTGTGCAAGTGTGTTGATTTACATGCATTGTTTTGTCTTGAATTAGGGTTTGCTAACTTGTTGATTTTATCTTTCCATACAAACCATAATTTACTAGTATTTATATACAAAGCGTTAAATTGAGGTGTTGTACCCCAAAATTTTCCCTCTCACTTATCAAATATATTCTCACAAAGATCTCTCTTGGTTCAAGGCTACACTAGGGTTGATCAACTCAAGACACCTTCTTAAGCACTGATGACTGAAATTAGGGTTTAAGATTGCACAAGTATAATTGAACTTTCAATGCCTCATATGACTTTCATGGATCATTATGGACCCCCAAGATTATTCATGTCAAGTTTCAAGCCTTGGATCACATTTTTGCTCAGTCAATTGAGCAGTTGACCTAAAAATTAGTTGTATTGGGGAAAAAGTCAACTGTGGCCAATTTACAATCAAACTTCATAATTTTTTATCCATACCAACATTATAAACTCATATGTATCATTTGATCAAGTTTGGACCATAATTCCTCAAGAAATTTGATCAAATCATCAAAAGGGCAAAATGGTCAAAATTAGGGTTTTGACTGAGGAAAGACAATTTCTGATTTTTGACCTAGCAAATGGTTAAGTGGTTTGAGGCATGATCTAAAGAGTTCAATTGCATCATTTTTACCTAATAGTATGACCCAAAACATTGCTCAAGATCAATTGGATTGATAGTGAATTTTCAGTCAACTGATCAAAAGTCAACTGTACATTGAAAAGTCAAACTTTGACTTTTTGGTCAAAATCAAATGTCAAAGATTACAATTCATCAAAACATGTCAAAATATGAAACTTATTCATCAAGAAATCAAAAAGTCAAGATTTCATTTTGAAAAGTTAAGGTTTTCTAACTTAGAAATTTTTCTAAGTGTTTAAAACTTCATGTTTTTTTCACAACTTTGAGCAAATTTTTCATCATGATACAAGATGATTCAGAAGAAACTTTCAACATGAAAGTTTTAGATCTCCATGATGTATACAACATTAATTTACACAACTTCTTCTAAAAATTCTTAGATCTCAAGTTATTAATTCATAAAGTCATGGTCTTGAAATTGAACACTTAGTGAAATTTTGCCCTAGTTTTGGTCAGGATTTTGACCTAACTTCTGACCCAAGTTTCACCTAGTTCCAAAGGGAATTTTCAAAAGTGATTCAAAGAGGGGTTGTAGAGAACATTACAAGCTTTCTAAAATGTCCAATAACTCTTTGAGATCATTGGTGAACAAGGTGAAACCACCGGCTGAAAATCATCAAAACAATGAAGTCGCCATCGAACGTCTTTTATCCCACATGTAGGGAAAGGTAAACATCGAGAAAATCTGAGGAAGGGAGAAGTCAAGGTCTTGCGACCGAGAGATCGGGTAAGGGAGTATGTTACGCGAGGGGAAGGTATTAGCACCCCACACGCCCGTAGTACTCTACGGTATCCACTCTTGTTATCTATCTTATGGGTGTGTTCAATCTATGCTTACTGTTTACTATACTACTGAAGGGAATGCATGCAAAAGAAAGGAGGAAAGAATGTAGGGAAAATAAAATTGTGCTCGCTTGGGCCCTACCCTAATGCCTACGTATCCTTTTTGAGGAATCAGAGCTACCGTAGTTCGACTCATATGTTTGTTTATAATTTTTGTGGATGAAGTTAATTCTGCCTTCTGCCGCAGCTCGACCTTTGGAGACTTATGCGTTGGCACAGAAGTAAACTAATCGTGTCCTTACCTGAAAAGGGGTTTTTTAGAAAGGTTCTTGAACACACGAAAGATTTAAGTTGGTTTGTATTTTGTTGCAGATAATGACTAGTTGACCTCAAGAGAGAGATATTAGCCACTTTTCTACTTAGCTATGAAAGGAGTCTTTGAGAATTGAACCACACCTAGGCTTGAGATGAATAACAATAAGATCGAGAAGAGACTCTCTTATCACTTCCCATACTAAGCTAAAGCATGATTCTCATCAGTAGTTTTTTAAGTGTTTTGAATCTTGAAAAGAAAAAGAAGTTTTTGTTTTAGATGCGTATGCAAAAGGGGAAGAAAAGTTAAAGGGGGACTAGCCTATTTGTACACCTAATGTTATTATGCATTGTTAGACCTAAAGTTAGAATTTTGAGGGATTCTACCTAATGTTAGCATGCATATCGATTGCGATAAATTATGGAAATGAAGAATAAAATAAGGTTGTGATGATACCGAACAGAGGAGGTCCGTCGACTCTTCGAAACTATGCAAGCGGTAAGAAAATTCTACCAAAGTTTCCTCGAACGAGTGATCAAAAATTAATCTCCAAGTATTTCCAATCGTGAAAGATTTGCCTCAATATTGTCATAAACTCTAAACAACAATGGCAACCAAATGATTAGCAAACACAAAAATGATAATGAGGCTCTAATCAAAATTCTAAAAAATAAATTCCAAAGAGTTATATTAACAACTTTTTATTGTTTTGTCATGTATTTCTATTAACAAAAATCACGACCAAGAGAAATTAAATGAAAGCCAATCAAAAAAGAAACTTCACAACTCTAAACATGAGAATATATAAATTGTATTAGACGCGTAGTGCAAGAAGTGGCACAAGGCCCAATTGTAAATAACCCAGCAACCCATTTTTATTCACCAATAAACAAAATAACCAAAAAGTGGTGATGCTGGGCCTTAGGGAGTATGTCCGATGATAGGTCCAAAGAATCAAACAAAACCATAATACCTTTATCAAATATTTCCAGCATATTATGATATTATTATTATCTAGTTTATTCTAACAAATAAATAATAATAATAATGGGAAAGATGATGAATTAGGGTTAATGTGACCCTATGCCTCCTTCTAAATGCAAAACGAGCCTCCCTACTGTGAAGCGGCGCCGAAAACCCGACCTTACACCACCGTGTATTCAGCTTCATCCGTGCAACGTCACTGCGATTCTTCTTCATCGCTCAACCTCACCTTCGACACCATGCGTTTATCCACTCCAGTTAAAGACGGTCTGACGCCTCTTAGATGGCGGAAATGGCGAGAAATATAGAATATAAACTCAGGTATACATCTACTTTCGGTCTTTCTTCTTCTCTTCTTTTTTCAAAGGGTGAATTTCTCTGCATTTCTGAGATGGTTATTGTTGTTATGCGATGTTGTGTGATTTTGTGATGCATATCGAAAGTGAAAAAGTGACGCACCGAGGTGCTGCAGTTGAACTATTGTTGAAGGTAGATACGTTGCGACGGAGATGATGAAATTAAGAGAGAGATTGAAGTAGCATATTCATTGTCGTTATGCAGAGAACATTGAAGATTGAATGTGTGCGTTGAAGTTGTACTGAAGATAAATATTCTCTGTGAATTTTTGCGAATGATGGCGAGCTCAGAGAGAGAAGAGTCAAATTTTTGTGGTTTTCTTAATGAATGATTGGTTATGGAGAGAGAGCAGAGGTAAGATGAAGGCGATGAATCTGAGAGAAGAAAAAATGGTGAAGGTTATGGAGAATTTCAAAGAGTGGTTGAAATTGGTGGTTGAAGGTTGTCGAGAAGGTTGAAGATAAATGTGAGAAGGTTCTTGCAGAGAAGAAGTTCAAAAAGAGAGTCGTCAAGTTTTCTGGTGAGTTCTCCTGTGAATTCTTTTCTGTTTGTGAATTCTGGGTGAGGAAGTTTCTCTCTTTTCTTTGCGAGTTTCTGAATGTGTAAAAAAAATGAATCCCTCTCTCTAAGGTCCTCGATCTGTTATATCAGAAAGTTTGTTCCAGGTTCTGTTAGGAAGTTAGTTGAGAATAATTAGCTTGAAGTTTTTTGGAATCTGTTAGAAGCGGTTAGAAAGTTTGTTATGGTTAAGGAGAGGTTTTTAGGGTAGTTAACAGTTAGGAAAGATGTTAGAAAAGTTTGTTATTTTCTGTTTGGCTTTCTATTTGGAATGTTGGTTATAGCTAGTTATGAGATGGAGGTCTGTTAGCTGTTTGTAAATTCTGTTTTTTTTGTAAAAATGGTTGAGAGTTTGAGAAGGTTAGGGAATGGTTAGGAAATGGGAAGTGTAGTGTATGTGTTATAGTTACAGCATGGCTGTTTTGGAATTGGGATTCAGTTTTGAAAACAGTTAGGAGGTTCAGAAATTGTTAAATGGTTGTTTGGTAATTGGTTATGATTTGCAATTTTGTTTTGGCTTCTACTGGTGCATCTGGGTGGAAGACATGGAATACTTTAACAAGGTCAGCAAAATAAATCTTTCCTTTCTGCTTATTTTTCCGTCAGGTTCGATTGAATTACATAGTCTAAAAAAAATTCTGCTAATGCTTCGACGTCACTGACAGAAAAAGTTGTATCTACTGCAAGGGTAACTGGATTATGCGGCCCAGGAAATCGTCCATTTTTGACTTAAAGTTGACACACCCTACTTTTATGAATTTCCCTTGATTACACTGATAATAGGATTAAAGTAAGATTTAATACAATGCAATCTGCGAAATCCTTCCAACAATGAGAGCCAAATTCTTCAACTGAAAGAAATTCTTGTAAGAGAAATGAGTCTTGGAAGAGAATGCACTATAGTTGTTGAATTGATAATAACTGTTTTCTTTTTGTTGTATAAATGTTCAGGATCGCTTTGGATTGAAACAAGAAGATAATGAAGATGGAAGCAAACTAAGGTTGCATTTCAAACACGACAAGGCCACACAGAAAGCGGTGATGAGAATCAATATATGCATCTTTAAGTGTATTTCTCATTTTTGTAGTATGTTTTTGGATATTGTAAATGGTGTTGGATATTTGTAATGTATTTTGGAACTTGAATAAATGGAAGCCTTAATGAATTGTAACTTGAAAATTGGATGATGTAATTCATTTGTAACCTTGAACTTTCAAATTGATTTTGAACTTCCAAATTCCTTTCCCTTCAACATTCCCTTTAGACGCCTTTGTATGAATTCAAATAATCATGGCACGAATCCAAATTTTTTGCGAGGTAATCACGAAGAGACTTGAATCTTTAATGAGTTCTTGAATGACTGTTTGGATGACACTTTGATTGTTGGATGAAACAAATGAGTCTGATACATGCCTTTTTATTCTAAGAAATTCCACACAAATATTTAAGAAATTTTATTCACCTCAAATCCTCTTCACATCTTAATGAACGAGTTCCAATCAAATTACAACTTCAATGAATCCCTAATTCAATTCACTTCCTCAATATAAACCAAACTTGTGTGTCAAGCAACAAGCATTTGAAATAATGACGCCTTAATTACAATCCACATCTTGTACCATGTCCCGACTATATGAGCACTAGAATAACGACGTCTTGGACCCCTGAAGAAGATATTCAAGATGACTTTGAACTAAGACCTTAGTTCATATAGTCTTTACTTAAACCTTTAGCGAAACCCTAGTGATCTTGCCCTTGACGAGGATGACAGCCTTATAGCTTGATGGGGGAGAAGTTCACCATAATTAAGAATCCAAACCCTAGTTCCATAAACCACAGTTACTCGGAAACAAACTGATTCAAGCCTGAGTGAAGATGAGAGCCATTAAAGCCATGGAAACCCTAATTCCATCCTATCATTGATTCCATGCCAAATTATGTTGTTAGCGAATGTATGCAATGTTAAATGACCTAATGGAGATATGTACATGAGAAAAGTGCGACAATGCGTAAACCAGATAAAAGTAGAAGGGTAGGACAAATTTGGGGTATTACAACTGCCCCCATTTAATCGTCTTAAACCTAAAACTACGATTGGCGTGTGCCTTTCGGAAGTTTGAGGTGGAAGATGATTAAATACCAATGCCGAAAATTTGTCCTGGGAGGAAGTATAAGTGTTTTCTTTATTTATTTATTTTGTTATTTGTCGGGGAAAAGAAATTTGTTTTTTAATGAAGAGACAAAGATTGGACTTGTAACGTGGAGCGATGCCAATACAATAAAATGGTTGGTATGAAAAGACAGCAGAAGAGGTCTACGGGCGACCTACGATCCTAAAGTGAAACATGAGAGTGATTTGACAGAGAACCTAGCCAAAGGGCGATCTCAGGTCCTAAGACAAAATATACGGAAAGAACCTAGCCAAGAGGCGATCTCAGGTTCGACGATGATCTAAGGAAGAACCTAGCCTACGGGCGATCTCAGGTTCAACGATGATCTAAGGAAGAACCTAGCCAAGAGGTGATTCCAGGTTCTAAGACGATCTAAGGAAGAACCTAGCCTACGGGCGATCTCAGGTTCTAAGATGATCTAAGGAAGAACCTAGCCTACGGGCGATCTCAGGTTCTAAGATGATCTGAGGATGAACCTAGCCTACGGGCGATCTCAGGTTCTAAGATGATCTAAGGAAGAACCTAGCCTACGGGCGATCTCAGGTTCGACGATGATCTATGGGAAGAACCTAGCCTACGGGCGATCTCAGGTTCGACGGTGATCTATGGGAAGAACCTAGCCTACGGGTGATCTCAGGTTCGACGATGATCTATGGGAAGAACCTAGCCTACGGGCGATCTCAGGTTCGACGACGATCTATGGGAACAACCTAGCCAAGAGGCGATCTCGGGTTCTAAGATGATCTGAGGAAGAACCTAGCCTACGGGCGATCTCAGGTTCGAAGAAGGAAACATGGGTTACGACATGATGATTGTTTAGATAAGCGACACGGACGAGCATCAAGAAAGGTTAAACACGGACGGGTGTGTGAATCAATACGGACGAGTATTGAAAGAAGATACAGACGAGTATCAAAGGTTAAACACGGACGCGTGTTTGAATCAATACGGATGAGTATTAAAAGGAGATACAGGTGAGTATCAAAAAGTTAAACACAGACGAGTGTTTGAATCAATACAGACGAGTATTGAAAGTAGATACGGACGAGTATCAAAATGTTAAACACGGACAAGTGTTTGATTCAATACGGACGAGTATTGAAAGAAGATACAGGTGAGTATCAAAAGCTTAAACACTGATGAGTGTTTGATTCAATACGGACGAGTATTGAAAGAAGATACAGGTGAGTATCAAAATTTTAAACACGGACGAGTGTTTGATTCAATACGGACGAGTATTGAAAGAAGATACAGGTGAGTATCAAAAGTTTAAACACGGACGAGTGTTTGGTTCAATACGGACGAGTATTGAAGGAAGATACCGGTGAGTATCAAAAGTTTAAACATGGACGAGTGTTTGGTTCAATACGGACGAGTATTGAAGGAAGATACAGGTGAGTATCAAAAGTTTAAACACGGACGAGTGTTTGGTTCAATATGGACGAGTATTGCAGGAAGATACAGGTGAGTATCAAAAGTTTAAACACGGAAGAGTGTTTGGTTCAATACGGACGAGTATTGAAGGAAGATACAGGTGAGTATCAAAAGTTTAAACACAGACGAGTGTTTGAATAACTGACCCGGGTGGGTGTTTAGGAAACTTGACACATACGAGTGTTTAGGAAACTTGACACAGACGAGTGTTTAGGAATGGACACGGATGAGTGTTTAAGGAACTGACTACCAGACAAGAACTGAGTTTAGAACGGCAAAGTGTATTGATTTTGTTTGGTATTGAAAAGGTGAAGGTCACCGACTAGGGACTTTGGGTATGATACCCTCCTGTAGGGATGTATTGTCCTTGAATAATTCAGATATTTTGTGTAAGGTACCTGATCGGGCTTATGCTTTGTATGCATGTTTGAATTTCTTTTTCCGCAAAGATTCATTCTGATGGATCGGCTACGCGCTTTTTAAGATGAAATGTTATGCAGTGATAACTATATGCAATGCGAAGAAATAAACTTCATGGGGATAAGAGTAGGCTTGCTGGGAATCATTGCTCATCACTGGGGATGTCAATATATATCGACGTTGGAAGCCTGCAGTACTAAAGATTGTTGGGGATACTGATAAGAGTACACACTGGGGAGCTCTTGAAGACCAAAGATCGTTGTTGACTCTGCTGAGGATTGAATTGCTGACGAAGCGAGTTTTTAGGTACACTGCTGGATTCTGAATCGTACCATTTAAGGAAGAGATAATCTGACCAAACCTCCATACATCCTAAACTGTTGAGGGGGTGATAGAAGTGAATATGCCGAAGAATGAATACTGAACACCATGTGGATCCCTTTGAATACATGTCCCAAGTTTACGCACACTGGGGAATTATCTCTTGAATCACTTGGGGATAAGAGATGGGCATGGACACTTACGAGTGCCCTGGTTTAGCTCTGCGAATGCCCCGGTTGAGCTCTGCGAATGCCCTGGTCTGGCTTTGCGAATGCCCCGGTTTAGCTTTACTGGGGATGCTCTTGATTAACTCCACTTGAGGATGCATTTTGCGCGTGTTGAGTCAAAAGACGATTCTGCTTTCTGAATTCACTTGGGTAATCAAACCTGAAGTTGTCTGTAGTAGATGGAGGCAGTTTCATGTGTTGGCGAGGTGAGAGTGACCGTTATAACGCTTTTAGCTTGATCGTAGTCTTGTACAACATAATTGGTTTTAGCAACTTTGCAAGTATGGATGAGGAATGCCCCTGTCTGAAGGGTCTCTGAGAAGATCTATGTTGAATAGAAGACCAGAATATTCGTGCCACAATACGATATGAGGTGGCCTGCCCCAATGTCTTGAGCCACGAAATAAACTGCTCTTGATTACAGCTTTCTTGGAGAGATTTGTCGAATCTCAACGTAACTGCCCCAGGTTGAATGGATTCTGAGTAGATTTCTCGATGTGATAGCCTCTGATTGACAGCTTTGAGGGAATGCCCCAGATTTGGATGAACTTGGAGAGATCGACTCTCGACTTGATTTCCCCAGATTGGCTGGCTCTGCTAACTTCATCCATGAATTGTACTCAGATTGTGAAGTACCAAGATGATTTCTTTTGACAGAATCACCGGTTAATATGCCTCTGGATTAGTCATTTCTCTTGTGCCAGCTGACTTTTGTTTCAACAGGGTATTCAAGCCTCTCTTCTCTGACAAGATTGAGCTCTTTACCGATTGTTCATTATGCAAACTTACTTGATGTCAATTAGTTGTTTTGTATGCAGAAGAATGTTTATTATGAGAGTGATAATTCTAATGCAACACATATGTAAGTCTTGAAGTTTGAAAAAACTTTGAATGAAATGACGTTATAACTCTGTTGTGAACGAGTCACTAGCTAGAGAGAAATATTTGCAAAATCTTTTTTTTGAAAGATAATGCAAGCATATGATGCCAACACAGATATTCAAACATACCTCTTAGGAGTCAGTTAAACGCTATCTCGTTGTAGCACGCTTTCAAATTGACCCATGCTTCAGTTAGGACTTTTATGGGTTGTAACGTGGTCTGGTTCACGGTTTTTAGAAAAAGGATTTAAGGCTCAAAATTATTTGGTACCCACCCATTCTCCATGATGTTCTCCGTTCCTACGTTCAGTTAACCTGATATAAGCATTCATCTCTCTAGAAGAGTTTGCGATGGTTGAGGAACCACAATGGTTTCTTGGACATGACAGTCGCTAACTTATTTGCCTTTGGTGTCTGATCAGACGACTTTGTTCTTTGATGAGGATTTTCGTTGGTAATCCTTTCCTCGCCTTTTAGGCTTTATTCAATTTCTTTCTTGCTTTCCCTAATTTTTTCCTGGACAAATTCTTTTGTATTTTGATTTGGAAGTCCAGCGGGATGCCCCAATTTTTGCCTAAGTGACTTGTTTTCAAGTTTCGACTTAGCGAGGATTTTTGTTTCTTTCTTATTCGTATTTTCCATTTTGAACAAGTCATTGATCTTTGCATTGTCTTTTATTTGTCGGAAGTGATCGTGACTGTCCGAGTCTTTAGTAAATGATGGATATCCATTGTTGGAATCGTCATCTGTCGACCTCCTGATGTGCGAGGGATGCCCATTGGGATATAATCAAACAGACGCACGTTGTTGTTAGATGAGGGTTAACCATTGTGGTTTTGACTTCCCTCAACCTTTTTATGGATAACCATTATTGTATCCTTGGATGCACACTCTTGATGAGTTCTGAATGCTTGATCAGATTAGCTGAACACTACCCGCCCCAAGGTTAAAATGAGGGTTTTTTCTGAATAGAAAAGAAACTCCTACTTCGAAGGCTCAGAGGGGTTGACGAGGGTCTATCTCCCCTATATCTCCGGTGTTTAGGAATTGAAACAAGGCTTGTACATCGTCAGCAGGGTCTTACTCAAAAGCGTACCAACCAGAGATTTTGCGTTTTCAGATTGTCGTCATCCTCCTTTGAATCTTTACCTAAGCATAAGACTAGGAAATCTGGCATCAATATGCAAGTAAAACATTTAAAGAGTGATAACGAATGGATGAGTAAAAATGGAAGGAACACTTCAAGACAAGCATACTTATTGCATTGAGATTTTCGTTCAAAAATAGACAAGTTTCTATATACAAGCAATGTTTAAACAAACAAGTAAGAATGCAAATGAAAATGCAGTAAAGAAACCAATGATTGCCACTGTTGAGGAGACTTGACTCTGTATGGACTTGCTGATTCAGACGACTTTCTGTAGTCTTGAAGCTCGAGTGTGCGAGAGAATCCCCTTTCAGATCTGATGTGAGCATGACAATTTTTGAATTAATTCAGTCTTGGACTTGGTCTCTGGATGACATACCATCTGGCTTATCTGAGTATTTAATCAATTATCTTCCTTCTTGAAGAAGTTTATGACTACGAGCCAAAGCTTGCATGTATATCGCTCAGATTTATTCCATAACTGATCTCTGGTGACAATAAGAATCAAGTTAAACCTTTGAAGAAAGCCCCAGGTCTGAATAAGAATCCCCAATCTTCGGGTACCTGTCATGAATGCATGAATATGCATGGGGTGCATGAATGAATGCCATGTCATGTTCTGTCATTTCCAAGGAATTTGCGTGCTTTGGTTTTGATTTTACGCAAGTAAGGGATGGAATATTTTAGCACAAGACTTGCAAATATGATTCCTTGGAAATAATAGAACATGTATGTTAAGCATGCGGTCAACCATGTTATGTATGCAAAGGCATGAGATCAAATAGGATCAAGGTTCCATCATTTCTGAATAAGATTGTTGCACTGCTCTGAATCGTGTGAGTATCATCAGATCAAAGGTCCGACATAGCTTCTGCATATAAGAACCAAGTACCCTGTAGATCTCCCATTGTACGGGACCAAGGCTTCTGGAACATCGGATACTGTTGAGAATTTTCTGAATATGCTGGGAATACCAAGATCGAAGTCTCGAATAAATCTTCAAGTAAACAGGTCAGGAACTCAGAAAATAAATCTGAGAACCATATGATCATTAACAGAGTATAGCATCTGCATAAAGTCACCAACAGAAATCCAGAACATAACCAGCAGAACCAATAGTTACCGTCTGAGCGTAGTCACCATCCGAGCATGAGTAACCATCTGAACATAGTCACCATTTGTACCTGTGACAAAAATTCCCTTCCCACTCACGGGTGAAAACTAGGTCAGGGTAAGACAATGGTAACTCGAAAATCATGGGTCCGCCTGAAAGTGCTATGGGCTTACCCACATACGTGGGTGCCGATAGTAATTCATTTGAACCTCATCCGAGTGTGGTATATGACACGACTGCACTAATCGGACCACGTCCTATAGCCGTCATGCCCCCACTCTATTCCTAGGTGTCCTAGTGCACTCTGGCCTGGGTACTGGGCCTTTTACCTTAATAGTAGCATCCCTACCCAAACAAGAAGCAAATCCTGTACAGCAGTAGTATATGGAAAACAGTAAAATGCAATGCATACGTATGCTCAAGTATATACAAAATGAATGAATAAACTGAAAGCGTAAAGGTAAACACCCAAATGAAAGAAACCAAGAGCTATGAGCGACTCCGGGATGGACCAGCATTTGGTCGACCTATCCCTAGTGAAGTCGCCAGCTGAAACAACCGGCTGAAAATCATCAAAACAATGAAGTCGCCATCGAATGTCTTTTATCCCACATGTAGGGAAAGGTAAACATCGAGAAAACCTGAGGAAGGGAGAAGTCACGATCTTGCAACCGAGAGATCGAGTAAGGGAGTCTGTTATGCGAGGGGAAGGTATTAGAACCCTACACGCCCGTAGTACTCTACGGTATCCACTCTTGGTATCTATCTTATGGGTGTGTTCAATCTATGCTTACTGTTTACTATACTACTGAAGGGAATGCATGCAAAAGAAAGGAGAAAAGAATGTAGGGAAAATAAAATTGTGCTCGCTTGGGCCCTACCCCAATGCCTACGTATCCTTTTTGAGGAATCAGAGCTACCGTAGTTCGGCTCATATGTTTTTGTTTATTTGTGATTTTTGTGGACAAAGTTAATTCCGCCTTCTGCCGCAGCTCGACCTTTGGAGACTTATGCGTTGGCACAGAAGTAAACTAATCGTGTCCTTACCTGAAAAGGGGTTTTTTAGAAAGGTGCTTGAACACACAAAATATTTAAGTTGGTTTGTATTTTGTTGCAGATAATGACTAGTTGACCTCAAGAGAGAGATATTAGCCACTTTTCTACTTAGCTATGAAAGGAGTCTTTGAGAATTGAACCACACCTAGGCTTGAGATGAAGAACAATAAGATCGAGAAGAGACTCGCTTATCACTTCCCATACTAAGCGAAAGCATGATTCTCATAAGTAGTTTTTTAAGTGTTTTGAATCTTGAAAAGAAAAATAAGTTTTTATTTTAGATGCGTATGCAAAAGGGGAAGAAAAGTTAAAGGGGGACTAGCCTATTTCTACACCTAATGTTATTATGCATTGTTAGACCTAAAGTTAGAATTTTGAGGGATTATACCTAATGTTAGCATGCATATCGATTGCGATAAAGTATGGAAATGAAGAATAAAATAGGGTTGTGACGATACCAAACGGAGGAGGTCCGTTGCCTCTTCGAAACTATGCAAGCGGTAAGAAAATTCTACCAAAGTTTCCTCGAACGAGTGATCAAAAATTAATCTCCAAGTATTTCCAATCGCGAAAGATTTGCCTCAATATTGTCATAAACTCTAAACAACAATGGAAACCAAATGATTAGCAAACGCAAAAATGATAATGAGA
Source organism: Vicia faba (assembly GCA_948472305.1). Lineage (NCBI taxonomy): Eukaryota > Viridiplantae > Streptophyta > Magnoliopsida > Fabales > Fabaceae > Vicia > Vicia faba. Next base: position 675,274,030 of record OX451738.1, on the reverse strand, counting down.
CTCTAATCAAAATTCTAAAAAATAAATTCCAAAGAGTTATATTAACAACTTTTTATTGTTTTGTCATGTATTTCTATTAACAAAAATCACGACCAAGAGAAATTAAATGAAAGCCAATCAAAAAAGAAACTTCACAACTCTAAACATGAGAATATATAAATTGTATTAGACGCGTAGTGCAAGAAGTGGCACAAGGCCCAATTGTAAACAACCCAGCAACCCATTTTTATTCACCAACAAACAAAATAACCAAAAAGTGATGATGTTGGGCCTTAGGGAGTATGTCCGATGATAGGTCCAAGGAATCAAACAAAACCATGATACCTTTATCAAATATTTCCAGCACATTATGATATTATTATTATCTAGTTTATTCTAACAAATAAATAATAATAATAATAATAATAATAATAATAATAATGGGAAAGATGATGAATTAGGGTTAATGTGACCCTATGCCTCCTTCTAAACGCAAAACGAGCCTCCCTACTGTGAAGCGGCGCCGAAAACCCGACCTTACACCACCGTGTATTTAGCTTCATCCGTGCAACGTCACTGCGATTCTTCTTCATCGCTCAACCTCACCTTCGACACCATGCGTTTATCCACTCCAGTTGAAGACGGTCCGGCGCCTCTTAGATGGCGGAAATGGCGAGAAATATAGAAGATAAACTCAGGTATACATCTACTTTCGGTCTTTCTTCTTCTCTTCTTTTTTCTGAGCATGAATTTCTCTGCATTTCTGAGATGGTTGTTGTTGTTATGCGATGTTGTGTGGTTTTGCGATGCAGATCGAAAGTGAAAAAGTGACGTACCGAGGTGCTGCAGTTGAACTGTTGTTGAAGGTAGTTACGTTGCGACGAAGATGATGAAATTAAGAGAGAGATTGAAGTAGCAGATTCGTTGTCGTTATGCAGAGAACATTGAAGATTGAATGTGTGCGTTAAAGTTGTACTAAAGATGAAGATTCTTTGTGAATTTTTGCGAATGATGGTGAGCTCAGAGAGAGAAGAGTCAAATTTTTGTGGTTTTCTTAGTGAATGATTGGTTATGGAGAGAGAGCAGAGGTAAGATGAAGGCGATGAATCTGAGAGAAGAAAAAATGGTGAAGGTTATGGAGAATTTTAAAGAGTGGTTAAAATTGGTGGTTGAAGGTTGTCGAGAAGGTTGAAGATAAATGTGAGAAGGTTCTTGCAGAGAAGAAGTTCAAAAAGAGAGTCGTCAAGTTTTCTGGTGAGTTCTCCTGTGAATTCTTTTCTGTTTGTGAATTTTGGGTGAGGAAGTTTATCTCTTTTCTTTGCGAGTTTCTGAATGTGTAAAAAAAATGAATCCCTCTCTCTAAGATCCTTGATCTGTTATATCAGAAAGTTTGTTCCAGGTTCTGTTAGGAAGTTAGTTGAGAATGATTATCTGGAATTTTTTTGGAATCTGTTAGAAGTGGTTAGGAAGTTTGTTATGGTTAAGGAGAGGTTTTTAGGGTAGTTAACAGTTAGGAAAGCTGTTAGAAAAGTTTGTTATTTTCTGTTTGGCTTTCTATTTGGAATGTTGGTTATAGCTAGTTATGAGATGGAGGTTTGTTAGCTGTTTGTAAATTCTGTGTTTTTTGTAAAAATGGTTGAGAGTTTGAGAAGGTTAGGGAATGGTTAGGAAATGGGAAGTGTAGTGTATGTGTTATAGTTATAGCAGGGCTGTTTTGGAATTGGGATTCAGTTTTGAAAACAGTTAGGAGGTTCAGAAATTGTTAAATGGTTGTTTGGTAATTGGTTATGATTTGCAATTTTGTTTTGGCTTCTACTGGTGCATCTGGGTGGAAGACATGGAATACTTTAACAAGGTCAGCAAAATAAATCTTTCCTTTCTGCTTATTTTTCCATCAGGTTCGATTGAATTACACATAGTCTAAAAAAATTTTGCTAATGCTTCGACGTCACTGACAGAAAAAGTTGTATCTGCTGCAAGGGTAACTGGATTATGCGGCCCAGGAAATCGTCCATTTTTTACTTAAAGTTGACACACTCTACTTTTATGAATTTCCCTTGATTACACTAATCATAGAATTAAAGTATGATTTAATACAATGCAATCTGCGAAATCCTTCCTACAATGAGAGCCAAATTCTTCAACTGAAAGAAATTCTTGTAAGAGAAATGAGTCTTGGAAGAGAATGCACTATAGTTGTTGAATTGATAATAACTGTTTTCTTTTTGTTGTATAAATGTTCAGGATTGCTTTGGATTGAAACAAGAAGATAATGAAGATGGAAGCAAACTAAGGTTGCATTTCAAACACGACAAGGCCACACTGAAAGCGATGATGAGAATCAATATATGCATCTTTAAGTGTATTTCTCATTTTTGTAGTATGTTTTTGGATATTGTAAATGGTGTTGGATATTTGTAATGTATTTTGGAACTTGAATAAATGGAAGCCTTAATGAATTGTAACTTGAAAATTGGATGATGTAATTCATTTGTAACCTTGAACTTTCAAATTGATTTTGAACTTCCAAATTCCTTTCCCTTCAACATTCCCTTTAGACGCCTTTGTATGAATTCAAATAATCATGGCACGAATCCAAATTTTTTGCGAGGTAATCACGAAGAGACTTGAATCTTTAATGAGTTCTTGAATGACTGTTTGGATGAAACTTTGATTGTTGGATGAAACAAATGAGTCTGATACATGCCTTTTTATTCTAAGAAACTCCACACAAATATTTAAGAACTTTTATTCACCTCAAATCCTCTTCACATCTTAATGAACGAGTTCCAATCAAATTACAACTTCAATGAATCCCTAATTCAATTCACTTCCTCAATATAAACCAAACTTGTGTGTCAAGCAACAAGCATTTGAAATAATTACGCCTTGATTACAATCCACATCTTGTACCATGTCCCGACTATATGAGCACTATAATAAAGATGTCTTAGACCCCTGAAGAAGATATTCAAGATGACTTTGAACTAAGACCTTAGTTCACATAGTCTTTACTTAAACCTTTAGCGAAACCCTAGTGATCTTGCCCTTGAAGAGGATGACAGCCTTATAGCTTGATGAGGGAGAAGTTCACCATAATTAAGAATCCAAACCCTAGTTCCATAAACCACAGTTACTCGGAAACCAACTGATTCAAGCCTGAGTGAAGATGAGAGCCATCAAAGCCATGGAAACCCTAATTTCATCCTATCATTGATTACATGCCAAATTATGTTGTTAGCGAATGTATGCAATGTTAAATGACCTAATGGAGATATGTACATGAGAAAAGTGCGACAATGCGTAAACCAGATAAAAGTAGAAGGGTAGTGTGATCGGTGGAAATAGAACTGACTGTTTTTTAAAGTTGGTTCGCGAAATGTCGCGGTAAGCAAGAGTCGCCACCGTCTTTTATGTTCTCCAACATGGAAAGGACAAAAGCACAGCAAAATTCCTTTTTCGAGATGTCTCTCGGTTCGGGAGGTAGATTTATAGAAAGGGAAGGTGTTAGCACCCTTTCTATTTGTGGTTATCCACGGGCTCTTAGGTACTTGCTCTATGTTTTCAAAAATTGTTTGCTTTTCTTTGTGATTGTGGGTTTTGAAAAAGTTTAGTTTGAAAAACTTCTAGGTAACTCTTGTATCAGTCCTCAAGAGTGTATGAAGTGTTTGTTTGAAAACTTTTTGAAAGTGTAAGTGCGAAAAGTTGTTTTTGTTTTTTTTGAAAGAGCAAGTACCCATGAGAAATCTACCTACTCTAAGGAATTAAGCTATGTAAGAGTCCTTTAGACAGTACTATCCCACTATTAAGAAGTAGGTAGCACCGTCGTTGGAGTTATTCGGGTCAATTCGATTATATGGGACATGGGTGATCACCAAAGCAATAGTAGGACACCTTAGCAGTAACCCTAATGTCCTAGATCCTTTTTATCCGAGGCAACCGTTTCGAGGCAACTGGATCTTTAGACAGGAGGGCGACCTCTAAAACACCCTATACTTGACGACCACCTCGAGGCAACCGAGAGAGGCGTACCCTAGGAGTGGCATGTGCATGTGTGTTGTTTTTCAGTTAAGATTATCTTGTACATGTTATTTGTGAGCTACGGGTTGATTTTATTTTCCATACAAATCTTGTCATGCATAATTAACAGTTAAAGTGTGCGGAAAGGTAAATCTACGTTATTACAAGGCGCGGGTCTATACATCGCCAAAAACATAACCCGTTTGGAAAATAAATACGAGAAAATAAAAGAAAGCGATAAAAGCCTAATTAAATATTACATCCTCGGAAACAGTTACATCAAATATAATCAAATAAATGAATTAAAATGAATATGCGCGCGAGGGAATTAAATCGGGACGTCCTTAGGGTTTTGACCCTTTTTTGAGAAAAGAATTGAATTTTGTCCTTTTTGCAATTAAATATTAAACCTAATTCTAATTAATTAATTAATTAAAAGAAAAAATATTTTTTATGTTTTTTTTAGGCCTTAATGAAATAAAAGAAATTAAAAGTCAAGAAAACCCTAATTCTAAATTTATTTGATTTATTATGAAAAGAATCAAAATTGAACCTAATTTAAACTAATTAATTTGTTAGTATTTTATTTACAAAAATAAACTAAGGTGAAATTAATAAAATATAAAAATATTTGCATTTTGATTTTTCTGAATTTTATTGTGAAAAATAATTAATTAATTAATAGTAATAATAATTATTAAAAGAAATAAAAAGAAAGAAAAAAGAAATAGAAAGAAAACTAGAGGGGTGTGTTGGACCCATTAGGAGGTATGAAGAAGCAATTTGGCCCATTAAGAATCAAGCCTGCTTTGACTTTCTGGATGGTCTATGCTGGCTTTGACTGGGGAACATGATGGTCAACCATCCCTGGCCTTTGGATTCACCTTTGTGGCCACTTGGCATGCTGATCTGTGAGGTGTATGATGAACAACGCTCAATAGCCTGCATATGATCACATTGGAAAAAATATGAACAAAGGTTTTGGGGGACCTGGGAATCGAACCCAGGTCCCAATGGTTATTGGACAGATCATCTTCCACTAGGCCATTGCGTTGTATCTGTTAGTATAGTGGGCAACAAATATTATAATAAGACAATTAATATATAAGCTGAAAACACAAAAACGCGCGCTCGTGTTTGAATGAACCACTGGGGTGTTGCCATCTCACCATCTTCTTCGTTTTCCTGCAAAAAGGATAAAGAGATAGCAGGGTTTTTAACCCCCACAATTTGGCATGAGGAAAAAATAGCGATTAGGCCCCTGGGTTATATAAATATGGCGCGATAGTCTTGTTAGATTCGTATGACTCTCACGAATTCAGTCATGTGCATCATGAAGCTTAATTTTTCCTGGTTACCAAATCCCCAAATTTCAAGCTTAGGAACCCTAGATTTCTTCAATGGTAATTCTTGTTTCAGGGCGTTTCAGCCCAATTAACCTATGCCAAATGCTTTGTACAATCCCTATGAACACAAAACAAACAATAAAAGATGTTAAATATGCATGAATTATGAGATGCGATTCTGGAAAATATGTTCAAACCGTGACACTGTTTTTGCGTGTTTCTTGAGCTTTAACGCTTGGTTTTGATTGCAAATTGTTCCTTACACCTCCTGCAATGTATTGGAAACAATAAAAAGCTTTGAATTGGCGTGGAAAGTAGAATTCAGTTTTCAACTTTCTTTGATATTTTTCAATGTTCTTATGGCTTTTGTGCAGCAGTTCTCACGTGAATCACATTAGGGTTAGCTTGCTTGCATATATGGCAATAAAATTAGGTCAGCAGCTGGGCCTTAATCCATCTATAGGAGAGAATTAGGTTTACACTTTCCTCCATTGTCAACCTTTCCATATTTGAATCAAATCTTAAGATTTTGTGTACACATAAGCCCTAGCACGAATTGTTTGGTCAGCACATGATATATGAAAGCTGTATAAATCAAAAAGATACTATTTCATTGATTTTTAGATTTTATTTGAATTATTAAAGATTTAAAAGGAATTAAATCAATAAAAATTAAATAAAATAGAAAAATAAATGTTTGATCTTGAAATTAATCATGGGACACGTGTGTGGCATGACAAGGCTGAATCAAGTGGAAGAAAGTGGGCCCTTTTGTCAAAATTGAAGTTTTAAGGATAGTTGACTTTTGCAAATTCATGAAAATTTCCCAACTTCTCCAATGCATATCTTGCTCAATTTTGATCATATGAACATGTTCTTGGACATTTTGGAAAGGTCTTGAAGTCCTCTAACCAATGCCTTCGGTCCCATGTCATTTGGATTTATCAATCTCAAGTTATGGTTTTTGACTTAAAGTGCCTTTTTGTTGACTTTTGAAATTGACCTATAATGTAGAAATTGATAACTTTTTATGAGAGCATTTCTTGGACTTGGAATGTGAAGATGAGTTGTAGGAAATGTCATCCCCTTCAAAATGAGCATTGAATGGGATTTTTCTGATGAACCATGAAAAAGTTATGCCCTGGTCAAGTTACAGTTGACTTTTCAGCTGTCCAAAAATAGAAACCTTTGCATCTTTGATGATTTTTGAACCATTCTTGAGGAATCGTGATCAAGACTTGATCAAATGATGATTGTGGCTTCAAAATAAGATGTTGACCAAAAATTCTGACTTTTGATTGTAAAATGACCATTTTTCCCCTGCAGTTGACTGTGAACCAAATAAGACTTTTGACTGTGCAATTTGATGCTGTGAGTCTTGCAACTTGGCATGTAGATGCTTGGAAATGTATATAGGCCTATGGGACTTGATTGAGCCATTGAAAATCCCAAATTCTTTGCAAGAACCAAAACCCTAGTTTTTTACTGGCTTAGGAGTTAGGACTGTGCAACCCTTGAGAAGTCTTGAACCATTTGAGGATGACTCTTGACAAACCTTGAAGAGTATGGGAGGGCAAATTTTGGGGTACAACAGGTAGGACAAATTTGTGATGCACAATAGACCAAATACATAGCCATGTTGCATAATATTCACTTTTCAGGCCTCAAACTTGAAATTCACTCCTTAATTAAATGTTTACACAACATATGGAGCCATTGTCCAAGAATTTGAATCATTATCCAAGTTGTATTTCCATTTTTGGAAGAAAGGCACCATTGTTATTCTTGAAGAGTGACTTTAATCACAAAGTCAACTTGTATGGAGCTTTGCACTTGTTCTTTCTGCACAAGCATACTCTATAAACTCAGAACAAACATGTTTAAAGTTGCTAGCCACCCTACAAGACATGTACCTTGCATTGAAACCATGTTTGTCAAGATAACTTCAAAAACAATTCAAGAACTCATAACATGTGATTCTTTGTTTCTGATCATTTCAAACCATAAAACCTTTCCTCTATAAATAGAGATACTATTTTCAAGAGAACACACGAATACACAAGCTCCAAAAATAGCCTAAACTCAGAATTTCATCACAAGCCACCATTGCTGCATATTCTGACCAAGAACTTCAAACTTCCATTTCACTCGTGCGTTTCTTGGCCTTTTGCTTCCAAAAACAAGGTAGATATCAAGAATTTTGGGCATATAAATTCCATCCCTCTTGAGCCTTACCTCAAGTGGGTACGAACTCGTGCTCAGAATCCTATGATGCCTTATCCCTCCATTCTCCCAGTAATCATTGAGCCTGTCATGGAAGGAGATGTTCCATACACTATCCTACATCCTAACATGCCCACTTCTCTTGAAGACCTACAAAGGAATTTGATACAACTCAAGGGGGAGCGAGATGCTTTCGAAGCCCAATTCTACGCAAGCGATAAGAAGGTTTTGGAACTCACTAGGCTACTTCATGAGGAGCAGACTCTGAATGCCTACATTGCACCAAAGAGGATGTGTACTACCTTTTTATCTTAGAGTTTTTGTACTATTTTGTCCAAGAAGGCATTGATGTACTTAAAGCTTTAATTTATTAATATAACGTGTGTTTCCTTTTTGTCTAAAACGAATTTGAATCTTTAAGATCCTTGAAATCATTGCATACGCATTTATCATTCATCATAACATAAGCAGGTTTCTTGCAACAAGTCTCCTCATCTCTCTACTATTTATTTCAGTAAGATGGATCTCGAGCAAACGGTGAAGGACCTCCAAGCTCAGAATGCACAGTTTCAATAGTTGTTCTTAACTCTAGCCAAATGACAAGAAGAGTTGAAGACCTTGTTGGCTTAAGAGAAGAAAAAGAAGACGAAGAAGATAACCGGAGTTCTAAACATGGGAAGAAGATTCCACGGACATACAAGAAGGACCCTATACTTTGCAACGACATCCGATGAGAAAGACAATCAAGATGGGAAGGGCAAAGAAACAGTTGTCCAGTCAGAATCAGAATCAGAAGAGGAAGAGGAAGAAGAAGACTATTCTGAAGAACAATGCCCTACATCCGACGAAAAGTATAAGCATCTAGAAGAGCGGTTGAGTGCAATGGAAATCCAAAAAGTGCCTGGGTTGGACTTTGAGGAGTTGGGACTGGTATCGGGAATTGTCATTCCTCTAAAATTCAAAGCACCTGTGTTCGCCAAATATGACGGAGTCTTATGCCCCAAAATGCATCTCCGGTCCCATGTGAGGAAAATCCAACCCCATACTGCTGACAAAGATTTATGGGTACACTTCTTCCAAGACAGTCTATCTAGAACTCAACTTGATTGGTTTTATCAGTTAGAAAGAGTCAATGTTCATAACTGGGAAGATCTTGCTGCAGCCTTTTACAAATAGTACCAATACAATGTTGATCTTGCACCCACCCGTACTCAACTCCAGAGTATGGCCATGTTTTCAAGTGAAGGCTTCAAGGACTATGTGCAAAAGTGGAGAGACTTGGCCGGAAGAGTTCAACCTCCCCTATCTGAAAGAGAGTTGGTAGACATGTTTTTGGGCACCTTGTCTGGTCCCTTCTTCAATCACTTAATTGGGAGTTCGTCGGCAGGTTTTACTGAATTGATATTGACCGGAGAAAGGGTAGAAGTCGAGATAAAGAATGGAAAGATTCAAAAAGATGCATCCTCTGCTGCTGTAACAAAGCCATTCATCGGAAAGAAAGAAGTGGTTGATGTATATCCTCATAGAAATCAAGATAGAGATGAACGCCGTCCTATGGTGGGGGCTGTTATAATTCCTAAACCTACGCCTGATCAGCAAAGAAACAACCAACCAAGAATTGAAAGACCAGTCAGACAATTCACAGGAATTAACATGACCCTATCTCAAGTATTGCCACATCTGTTAAGATCCAACCTAGTAACTTTGAAGGAAGCTCCGAAGAACCCTAACACAACCTCTCCTCACTATCATCCTAATTCCCGCTGTTGTACCCCAAAATTTTCCCTCCCATATTCTTCAAGATTTGCAAAGAGCGTGCTTCAAAATATCCCAAGGGTTGCACAGTTCAAGGGCCTCCTAACAGTCAAAAACTAGGGTTTTGGTTCTGACAAAGAAATTGAAGTTTTCAAGGGACCAATCAAGTCCCACATGCCTACAAACATTGTCAAGCATCCTCATGTCAAGTTTCAAGACTTACAGCACAAAATTGCACAGTCAAAAACCCTAATTGCTCAACAGTCAACTGTAGGGGAAAAATGGTCATTTGACAGTCAAAAGTTCAAATTTTTGGTCAACATATTATTTTGAAGCCACAAACATCATTTGATCAATTCTTGATCATGATTTTCAAGGTATGGCTCAAAAAGTCTCAAGATGCAAAAGTTTCCATATTTGGACAGTTGAAAAAGTCAACTGTAACTTGACCAAGGCATAACTTCCACATGGTTTATCAGAAAAATTCCATCCAAAGCTCATTTTGAAGAGAAAGACATTTCCTACAACTCCTCTTCACACTTCAAGTCCAAGAAATGCTCTCACAAAAAGTCACATCTCCATACACAAAGAACGGGTAGAACGAAGCCGCCTTGTTCTTGATATTTTGCATAATCGTATTTGCCTTTCCATGCCATATTCATACATTCTAATGCTTGTTTTACACTAACATGAACTCAACGAAACTCATGGTATCATTGAATTGAATTGATATTGCTTGTATAGAAAATTGCCATGGCTATTTTTTAGGGTTTCAGGAACCACGAATTGGGGCTTTACGCTTGGGGAAAAATTGGCCAACCTAAGTGGCACCATTGAAACCAGAAGCTCATGACGAATCAATTCCATATGTCGCGATCAATTTATGATCAACATGGTTCTATTCGCTATTTTTGTATGTGTCATCTAGTGGGGGTTTAAAACCCCCGCAATCTTGTTTTATTTTTCAGGCAAAATAAAGAACGAACGAAGAAGAAGATTAGTTGTCATCATATGGTTGGCCAGTTCAAATCCTGGCGCGCGTTTTGTTGAAATTCCATAATAATGCTTATGTTCCATTATAATATTTGCGTTCCATATAATAAACAAAGAGGGCGCTTAGCACAGTTGGTGGGCAACGTGGACAATAGGTACTGGGACCTGGGTTCGATTCCCAGGTCCCCTCTCTTCCTCAATATTGTTTTGTTTAACGTATTTCCATGCAGCGTTCCTTTCAGAAGTCCACCATGCACCCTACGCTCAAGCTGGCCACGCGTCCCACAACATCAATCCAATGGCCATGATCTGGAGTCCACCATGGACATCAGTCAAACATGCCACACGCGCGCTGAGAAAGTCAAACAAGGCCAGGAATCAGTGGGCCTAATTGCTTGCTACAAACCTCCAAAAGGGCCAACAAACCCCCCTTTGTTTGTATTTTCTTCCCTTTATTCTTTTCCTTTTTTTATTTTGTTTTAATTCTTTTCTCTTAATTTCTTTAAGTTAATTTTAAATAATAAAAATACAAAAATCAGAAAGACAAAAATAAAAATATATTTTATTTAAATGTTTTTGTAAATAAATTTTATTAACTAATTTAGTTTTAATTCTAGGTTTAATTTTAATGTTTTTTTAATAAACTAAAAAATGTAGAATTAGGGTTTTAAATACTTTTATTCTTTTTCTTTTCTTTTACCATTATTAAATATTAATTATTTTTATAAATAAATATGCCATGCAAATAATTAATGTAAATTAGGTCAAACTAAAAATATTTTTTAATAAATTAAAAACAATTTAGAACTAGGGTTTTAATTAACTTTTTAATTCCAATTTAATTTTCTCATTAAACTCCATAAATACAAAAACTCCAAAAAAATTCTTTCTTTTATTTAAATTTAATTAATTTTATAATTTTAATTTAATTTCTTTAAAAGGGTCCAACGCCCTCGCTTTCGATTATAATTTCGTTTCGCGCGCTTATTTTATTTCCTTTTTTATAAATTTCATGTATTTATCCCAAAGCCTTGCAATAGATTAATTAGGGCATTTAACTTTCCGCATTTTATTTTATTTCAAATCGGGTCTTGGATTAATTTGGCGATGTAGACCCGCGCCTTTGTAATAGCGTAGGACTTTTAAATTCTGCACCCTTTAACTGTTAATAACCACATGAAAGAATGAATGCCAACAATAAAAACAAAGCGTAGATCACCAATGCATGAACAAGACAAATATAACTGAAAATGACACACAAATCACACACCACCCCTAGGGTACGCCTCACTGTTGCCTTACCCCTCGAAAGGTGGTCGTCGAGTAGAGGATGTTTTAGTAAGTCCTCATGTCCATGAACATGGCATGAGGGTAGCTTCTAAGGTGCCTTCCTATTGCTCTGGTGACCACAATGTCCCGAACCCTCGAATTGACCCGAACACCTCCAACGGTGGTGCTACCTACCTCTCAATGGTGGGATGGCACTATCTTAAGGACATTTACACGGACGAATTCCTTAGGGTAGGTGGATGACTCGTAGATACTTGCTCTAATTTCAAAACAAATCAAAAAAAATTCTTTTCACACCGACACCTTTCAAAAAGCTTTCAAAAACAACTTTTCAAACACTCTTGAGGACTGATACAAGAGTCGAACTGAAATTTTAAACGAAACTTTTTTTAAACCCATAGTTGAAAAGCAAACAAACAATTTTGAAAACACAAATGAGCAAGTATCTAAGAGCCCATGGATAACCATGGATAGAAAGGGTGCTAACACCTTCCCTTTCTATAACTCTACCTCCCGAACCGAGAACTAATCTCAATAAGGAATTTTTCTGTGCTTTTGTCCTTTCCATTTGGAGAAAATAAAAGACGGTGGCGACTCTTGCTTCCGCGACATTTCGCGAAACCAGCTTTAAACAGTCAGTTCCAGCTCCATCGATCACACCCGATGTGCATACCATTCTGAGAGTCCCAGCCATGACACTAATAATTGTTGGGCTCTAAAGAACAAAGTACAAGACCTCCTTGAAGCCAAAGAAATTGAATTCGATGCGCCAGAAAAGCCCAATGTCATTTCTACCCCTATGCCCAAACAGAGCCATAATACCAACGCCATTGAGGAAGATATGTTTGTTACTTCAGTTGATGAACTTATGACCCCACTCCTGACTATCAAAAAGAACTTGTTGATTGCCGGTGTATTCTTGGGTTGTGATGAAATCTGTCATTTCTATTTATCCTTACCAACCAGTTGTCCTTTGTTGAAAGCAGGCGTTCAGTGCCTAATAAACAATAAGGAAATTTTGTTCAAAAAGACTTCTGTTCCACCTGTTTCTTATAATGATGTTTCCATCGTGACCATTTCCGAAAATTCTTCCAGGGTCTCTGTGATACGATGGGAGAACTGACTTGAGGTTTTACGTTTGTGTTCGCAAATGTTTCGGTTTAGCAAGAGTCGCCACCGACTTTTTATTTTATCCAAAGGAAAGGTCAAAAAGCACAGGAAAGACCATTGAGATTTTTTCTTGGGTTCGGGGGATAGATTATGAAAAGGGAAGGTGCTAGCACCCTTTTCATCCATGGTTTTCCATGGGCTCTTAGTTACTTCTTTAGATCACTTGCTTTGCTTTTTCAATTGTTTGAAATGGTGCTTTGTGTGGTTTTGAAAGTATTTTGAAAAGAGGCCATCATTGTGGCAATCTTTGTAATGATTTTTGTTTGAAGAATGTATACAAAGATGTATTGTCTTTTGAAAAATGTTTCAATGTTTGAAAGTTTGTTTGGAAAATATTTTGAAATTATGTTTGTGTTTTTGAAATTAGCAAGGATGGTTTGCAAGAGATCAAGTAACTAGGAGTTGTCTACCCTTACTCAAAGATCTTTCCTACACATTTTTAACCCTTTTGACATTGTTGTTTTACCATTGCATTTGGTAAACAACCTTGTATTTGGATGTTAAACGGGACAGGCGTGGGTCATCGTGTGACCATGATAACAATGTTACCAAGTATCTTAGCAAGTTTTTTAAGGGACTAGATCATTTTGTATAGGCAACAAAGATAGCGTCATCGAGGGACTATGATCTTTTGTTTTGTTTTGTTTTGCCAAGATACTTAGCATGCATACCATGGCCATGTTTTAAGGCCACAAAGTGGATGGAACCCTGGGGGTGCTTGTGTGTATTGTGTTTGTCATTTTTCATGTATTTTTGTCTTGTGTTTAGTCATGCTATTTGTTTTGATTTTTGGTTATCATACAAACCCTAATTTACTAAGCATGCATAATGAAAGCAATAAATGCGTAAAAGTAAATCTAAGACTATTACAACATTATTATGGGGAGGGGGTACAAGTCTTGAATAAGGGGATATTGCTCAAAATAAAACCTAAAATTATTACAACCATATTGAATTTATTTGTACAAATAAATAAATATGCAAATAAATGTAAATATGCAAAAAATGTTTTTGTATTATTTTTATGTATGTAAAAATAAGTTTATTTATGTCCTAAAAATAAGAAAATAAAAATGATTATTTTTGGAAAGGGTGAAGAAACTCTAATTTTTATTTTAAGAAAATTTATTCTATATTATTTATTTATTTCATTTATGTACAAGAAAATAAATAAATATATATATAAAAATGTTTAAAAAATAAAATATGTGAGAAAATATTATTTTAAGTGTACAAATGATAAAAATAAAAATATATAATATTTTTGTATTATTTACAATTTTTATTTAGAAAAAATAAAAGTATTTAACCTAATAAACTATTTTTTGTCATAAAAAATAATAAAAATAATAAAATAAAAATGTAAGAATTAAGAATAAATTTTTGGTGATTTTTAATATTTTAGAAAAAATAATAAAGTCAGAAATCACAAAAGAAATGAAAAATAATACAAAAAATCATAAATGGGCCAAGGGGGTGCAAAAAGTAAGTAGGTGGTGTCAAAAGCAAGAGGCCCAAGGCGCCTGGCCCAAATACACTTCGTCCCTGTTCTCAGAACGCGCGCGCGCCATGGTTCTGTACTTGAATCCTGTTCTCTCTGTTCTTTGCTTGAAATCAAAAACTCATAACATGAAAATTATAGAGCTTTAAACCATGATTTCAATGATATAAAAAACTTGATCTAACTCTCAAAGACCAGAGAGAATTTCCTTGGCCCTAAATTCTAACCTAGTTTTTCAGCAACTTCAACATCTAAATTCTCCTAGATCAGTTAATATAAATACAAGCTATGCATATGTACAGTTCAAGGACATTAAGGGCTACATTTTTACTTTACAAACCTAAGCCTAATGATTCCTAAATAAGGAGATAGAAGTTTGAAAATTACCTGTTTCAGTCAAGATCGAATATGGCAATGTAGGAGTTTTGGATGAGGCCTAAAGGTCGTGTTAGCTTTCCTGAAGTTCACTCAACCTTTCCCAATGCTTGGCTTGCCTTGAACTTGCCTGAATGTGCTTGTAGAACTCAACCTGCAAAGCTTCAAAGTAAAAAATGGTGAAGTGTGAAAATGGAGTTACATTTGCTTGAGAAGGGCTTGGATAGTTTAGGTGTATTGTTTAGAATGTGTTTGAAAAGATTCCAAGCAAAACGCACGAGTGGATTTGGATTTGGCCAAGGTTCTGCAAGTATGGCCCTGTTTTGACAAGAACTTAGTGTTTTTGTGTTTAAGGGTGTTTGAGAGGCTTGGTAGTCGTGCTTTTGGCTTGGTGTGATGTGATGAAGTTGTTTGAAATGTTCACAAGACTTGCTCTTATCAGATTTCCAAGTTGTGTGGACTTTTGCAAGTTACTTGCTTTTGAAGCAAAAGTTGAAGTTGACAATGCCAAGGCCTGTACATGCCTGTATTCTAGCTGCACATAGTTGGTGAACTTTGCCTGATATTAGTGAACTTTGTTTGCAGTAAAAGGCTTGGTCCATGGCTTAAGATAAACAAAGTTACATAAAGTGAACTTTATCAAAGTAGCAATGTTATCTTTTTGCCATTTTTGGATTAAATCTTTGTGTAATGTTCAAAAGCTCAGAACAAAGCCTTTAACCAATGAATTAGCATTTAATTTATGAGTGTAGAAAGGATTAGAACCTGTAAACCAAGTACAAGCATGCTTTGGGCAGATTTGCAAGTTGTAGCATGGTGTAAAATGCCTTGGAAAAAAGTGATGATTTTCCATTTTCAAACTTTCGATTCTCCCTAACCACAAATGATTTTGGAGAGTTCTTGGACATTTTGTAAATCTTGTAAAATGCTTTAAAATCCATATTTTAAATGCATTTTGAGATTCCACTTGGAACTATGTGAAAAGTTGCCATGAAGATAGGTCAAAATCCTGCCTAAACTAGGGCAAAATTTCACTAAGTTAAAAGGTTTTTGGACCCTTATTCACAAAATCATAACTTGAGATACAAGCATCTTTTGGGAAAACTTTGTGAATCACGGTTGTAGATTTTGTGGAGGACTAAAACTTTCATGTTGTAAGCTTTCTTTGAATCCAATTGCATCATGGTTAAAAAGTTGGGAAACGTTGGGAAAAAATAAGAAATTTTCATAACTTAGAAAATTTCTAAGTTATGAAATTTTTCCATTTTAAACCCTAATTTTCAAAATTAGGTTTCTTGGTGAACAAGTTTCATGTTTTGACACATCTTGATGAAAAATGACCCTTGGCACTTGATTTTGACCAAAAAGTCAAAGTTTGACTTTTCAATGTACAGTTGATTTTGATTTGTTGACTAGAAAATTCATTTGTCAATCCAATGCATTTGAGATCTTTTGAACCTTGTGATTAGGTCAAGATGATTCCATTGAGTCCTTGAAACCATGATTAAATCCAATTTTCCATTAGCTAGGTTAAAAATTAGAAATTTCCCTTTTACAGTCAAAACCCTAAAAATGACCATTTTGCCCTTTTGATGATCTGATCAAATTTCTTGAGGAGTTGTGGTCCAAACTTGATCAAATGGTTCATATGAGTCTATAATGTTGATGTGGATAAAAAATTATGAGGTTTGACTGTAAATTGGCCACAATTGACTTTTTCCCTAATACAGTTGATTTTTAGGTTAACTGTCCAATTGACTGGGCAAAAATTTGATTCAAAGCTTGAAACTTGGTATGAGCAATCTTAGAAGTTCAACATGAAGTATGAAAGTCACATTGAGCATTGGAAGTACAAAAATACTTGTGCAAACTCAAACCCTAATTTCAGGTCAACAGTGCAAGGAGATATCTTAGCTGAGCAAACCCTAATCCTGTCTGGAGTCCAAAGAGTCTTGTGAGTGGAAATCTTGATAAAATGAGAGGGAAAATTTTGGGGTACAACTGCTGCCCCTGTTCAATCTTCTTGAACCTGAAGAGTTAGATTGGCGAGTTTGTCGTTCGTGACTCGAAGGTAAAAGATGATTGGACACTAGAGTGCCCGTAAATTTGCACTCGTCAAAGTATATTTGAGGGAATGGGCTTAAAGATGCCATTTGGAGAGGTGAAATAATCTTGTCGGAGATGGGCTTAAAGATGCCATCCAAGAATGTTTGTTGAATTGCATGTTGTAAGTCAAATGAATGAGTATCAGAATGGTATCCGCGTTTGGTATGTATCTGAACTGTATCTGGAGACTGAGTCTGTATGAGCAACGGAATGGCGTCCGTGTCTGGAGCGTATCCGAGTTGTAACTGTATTAGAATCTGAATGAATAACAGAATGACTTCCGCGTCTGGAGTGTATCTGTATTATATCTGAATCTGAAATCTGAATAAGCGATAGAAGGGCTTCCGTGTCTGGAGCATCCCTGAGCTATAGAAAAAGTCAGAATAAGTTGACAGAGTGACTTCCGTGTCTGGAGTGTATCTGGACTGTATCTGAAATTGACATTTGTATGAGTAGAAGAATGACTTCCGTGTCTGGAGTGTATCTGAAACTGTAATTGGGATCTGAATAAGTGACAGAATGAGTTCCGTGGAGACTGCACTGGGGAGAATCGAACTTCTGGTATAAGGGCCAGAATGGCATCCGTGTTTGGAGCGTATCTGAAATAGAATCTGAATGAGTAACATAATGACTTTCGTGCCTGGAGTGTATCTGTATTATATCTTGACTTTGAATTCTGAATGAGTAATAGAATGGCATCCGTGTCTGGATCGTATCAGTACTGTATCTGAATAAGAGATCTGAATGAGTAGCAGAATGACTTCCATGTCTGGAGTGTATCTGTATTGTATCTGAAATCTTTGAGTATTTGTTAAAGATAGATTTTAATCTTATCCTGAAAAGGGTAAAATGTTAGCTGATACACAAAGTTATGTTGCATGACATGTATGATGCAATATATGTGTTTTATCAATGTTTATGATATATGAATGTAATGTATGTGCATGTAAGCTGATTAGCTGTCTTGCTGAGGAAAATAAATCCTTGACTGCTGTCAGGGAAAATAAATCCATGACCACTGCTAGAGATTCAAAATCTTTGATTACTGAGGATGAGAAATCCTTGCTGACTACTTGGGGGATTAAAGATCCTTGACAGCTTCTGTGGGGATGTGAGAATCTTTCACGACTTTCCTGGCGATATAGGGGTCCTTCAAGTCCTTGGAGTTGGAGGATGATAAACATTCTGTTGTGAGAATAATACCAAACTGCTTGAGAAACCTGCTTGGGGAATCCCGAGAACTTTGATGACTATGGTTGGGGATTACACAATGGGAATCCTTACTCGGTTGAGGAGTAAGGAAAATTCTGGCGATCTCTACCGGGGGTCAAACAAAGGAAAACCTTGATCTGCTGGAGAATAAGGAAGGCTCTGATGGCTTCTTCGGGGAACTGAGAATGAGAATCTTCATTCTGCTAGGGGAATTTGAATCCTTGGGGGACTTCATGCTGAGGAGTCAAGAATGAGAATCTTCGATCTGCAGGGGATTAAAAATTCTGACAAATTCATGCTGGGGAGTAAAGAAGGTTATGGCAACTTCACTGGGGAAACGAGAATGAGAATCTTCATTCTGTTAGGGGATGAAAAACTTTGTGGGGAGTAGCTATACTGCTGGGGAGTAACTATCCTGCTAGAGAGTAAGTTCAGGACTCTGGGGATAAGCTTATTCTTGTTTGGAAAAAGTTCAGGAGTTTGGATTGTATGCCAATCTATTGGGGAGTCAAGAATGAGAATCTTCATTCTGTTGGGGATATCAGGAGCTTGGGTTGTATGCCAATCTACTGGGGAATTATCCTAGGTTGGGGATAAAGCAAAAGTTAACTGTTATCTGGTTGATTCTCAGATTTTAAGACAACTTGCTGGGGAATCTGGGAAACTGAAAGGCTTCCACTGGGGATTGATAGTCTTGACTTGACCGGGGAAGAAGGTTTCATCTTTGCTGAGGGTCTGTAGTTCAAAGTTTTAGCTCCGCTGGGATTGGGAGTTTGAAGTTTTAACTCTGGTGGGAATTTTGAAATTTAGCTCCGCTGGGGATATATATTTCAAGGTTTTAGCTCCGCTGGGGACCTAGATGATGTACTGCAGGGGATTTCTCCTAGAATGGCCTAAAGACGTTTTCATATACTTTCAACCGGTCAGTAATTATTCTTTCTCATTTCGTTTATTTGTAAACAATGATTATATTCAAATGCATATGCTCATTTAATAAATCATTGGACGTTTTCAAATAAAACACAAGTGTAAAAAAGAAGAAAAGGCAAATAGTTTTCTGCACTTTGAAGTATCTTTGTATTAACTTTTTGTAAGTATTTTGTACAAAGGAGACGGACATCCTAGTAAGAGAACGTTGTCATAAAAAATGAGAAATATTTATACAAAGAAAGATGGCTATGTGTAAAAATTCCATGGGGTTCCCATTCTGTTATAGCTTTCGTAACTCTGAATATCTTGTCCATTCGTTGCTTCGTCTAAAGATGACTGAGTTAATCAAAATCCTGGAGCTTGTCCGTGAAGAGATTGTCCTTAAAGTGATCTGATGAGACATAGTCATACGCTTTAATTCCCTAACTTTTGCTTGGACCGCCCTTTCGGGTTTTCGATCCACCGGGAAACCCTTTTTTGCCCAAGTCGCCCTTTCGGGTTTTCAACTTGCCAGGTGTACAGATTTTTTTGTTTATCCCTAATTTTTGCCTGAACCTCCCTTTCGGGTTTTCAATTCACCAGGATGCCCTTTTTTCCCAAGTCGCCCTTTCGGGTTTTCAACTTGTCGGGTCATTTATGCGTAGTATCTTTTTACTATGTCTGCATTTGCAGGGTGCGGCAGGTCGTCGCCGTCCATGGTGGTTAAGATCATTGCCCCACCAGAAAAGATGTTTTTGATCACAAATGGTCCTTCGTAAGTATGAGTCCATTTTCCCCTGGGATCACTTTGTGGCAAGATGATTCGCTTGATTACAAGATCCCCGACTTGATATATCTGGCGCCTGACTTTCTTGTTGAAAGCTTTGATCATCCGTTTTTGATACGTTTGATCGTGGCAAACAACAGTAAGCCTCTTTCCATCAATCAAGTTAAGTTGATCAAGACGGGTCTGAATCCAATCATCTTCACTCAAACCAGCATCCTTCATGATTCTCAATGAGGGAATCTGAACCTCAATGAGTAAAACAGCTTCCATGCTGTATACCAAAGAAAAGGGTGTTTCCCCAGTTGATGTACGCGTCGTGGTACGGTACCCGTGGAGAGCAAACGGTAACATCTCATGCCATTCCTTGTAGGTGACTGTCATCTTTTGTATGATCTTCTTGATATTTTTGTTCGCAGCTTCGACAACACCGTTCATCTTTGGCCAATAGGGATATGAATTATGATGTTGAATATGGCACTGCTCTCACAAGGCGGTGATCATAGTATTATTCAAGTTTGTACCGTTGTCAGTGATGATCCTTTCGGGGATACCGTACCGAAAAATGAGGTTCTGCTTGATGAAGCGGGCAACCACATTCTTTGTAATGGAGGCGAAGGAAGCTGCTTCGACCCACTTGGTAAAGTAATTAATGGCCACCAGGATGAAACGGTGTCCATTGGGTGTTGTAGGCTTGATCTCTCCAATCATGTCGATTCCCCACATAGCGAATGGCCAGGGAGCTGTTAAGACATTGAGAGGAACTGGAGGTATATGTACCTTGTCCGCATAGATTTGACATTTGTGATAAGTCCTGGAATGTTGATGGTAGTCAGCTTCCATGGTAGACCAGTAATAGCCTGTCCGTAGAATCTTCTTAGCCATCGTATGTCCGCTTGAGTGAGTGCCAAAGGTCCCATTGTGCAGTTCAACCATGATCTGTTCAGCTACAACCTTATCTACACAACGGAGCAGAATGCAATCATGATTGCGCTTGTATAGGATACCATTGCTCAGGAAGAACTTGGCAGAGAATCTCCTCAAGAACTTTTTATCATTGACTGAAGCTCCTTCAGGATATTCTTGCGCCTCGAGATACCTTTTGACTTCGTGAAACCAAGGTCGGTCCACTACTTCCTCTGTATTAATCTCGTGACAATGTGAAGGTTCGTCCATCCGCTCGATGGTGATTTTGGGAGCCTCAATATCCCAGTTAAGTTTAAACATGGATGACATCGTAGCTAGAGCATCTGCTAGTTAATTCTCTTCTCGCGGGAAGTGTTCAAAGGTAATCTTCTCGAAATGTGACAGCAATGTCAAGACATGTTCTTTATAAGGGATGAGGTTGGGATGTTTAGTGTCCCACTCTCCTTTGATCTGACTGATGACCAAAGCTGAGTCTCCAAACACAACCAAAGATTTGATTCCCAGGTCTATTGCAGCCTTGAGACCAAAGATACAAGCTTCATACTCGGCCATGTTGCTGGTGCAGTGAAAGCAAAGTCTGGCTGTGAAAGGTGTATGGCAACCTTCTGGAGATATAAGTACCGCGCCGATACCGTTGCCAAGTGCATTGGAGGCACCATCAAAGTACAGGGTCCATCGGGATCCTTGTTCAGGTCCGTCATACGGTCTGAAGTCTTCAATGTTATCCAATGTCATAATGTCCTCGTCGGGGAAGTCAAACTTCATGGATTGGTAGTCTTCGACAGCTTGATGAGCCAGATGGTCAGCTAGTACACTCCCCTTTATAGCTTTTTGGGTCATGTACTGTATATCGTATTCAGTCAGGATCATCTGCCATCTAGCTATCCTTCTAGATAATGTAGGCTTCTCTAAGATGTACTTGATCGGATCCATCTTAGATATCAGCAGAGTGGTATGATTCAACATATACTGCCTTAGCCGGAGAGCAGCCCATACCAAAGCGCAGCAAGTTTTCTCGAGCAGTGAGTATCGAGTCTCACAGTCGGTAAAATTTTTGCTAAGGTAATAAATGGCATGCTCTTTTCGGCCAGACTCGTCATGTTGGCCCAGTACGCACCCCATTGAGTTATCCAAAACAGTCAGATACATGATTAGCCGTCTTCCTTCGACGGGAGGCATCAAGATAGGAGGTTCTAGCAAATACTCCTTGATTTTATCGAAAGCAACTTGACAGTCATCATTCCATTTGACCACCTGATCTTTCTTCAACAGCTTGAAGATTGGCTCACAGGTAGATGTTAGGTGAGAGATGAACCTAACAATGTAGTTTAGGCGTCCCAAGAAACCTCTAACCTCCTTCTCAGTGCGAGGGGCAGGAATTTCTTGTATAGCTTTGACTTTGGTAGGATCAACCTCAATGCCTTTGTTGCTGACTATGAAACCCAAGAGTTTACCGAACCTGACTCTGAAAGTGCACTTGTTAGGGTTCAGTCTGAGCTTGTACTCCTTCAACCTGACAAACAACTTTTTGTAAATGGTCGAGGTGTTCTTCTTCTGTCTGTGAACGGGCTATCATGTCATCTACGTAGACTTCAATCTCATGATGTATCATGTCATGAAACAAAGCTACCATGGTGTGCTGATAGGTTTCCCTGACATTCTTCAGTCTGAATGGCATCACTTTATAGCAGAATGTACCCCACTATGTAACAAAAGTAGTTTTCTCCATGTCTTCAGGTGCCATTTTGATCTGGTTGTACCCTGAAAATCCATCCATGAAAGAAAATACCTTGTGTTGAGCTGTATTGTCAACCAAGATGTCAATGTGCGGTAGTGGAAATTCATCTTTAGGGCTAGCCCTGTTTAAGTCTTTGTAATCCATGCACATTCTCACGATGCCGTCCTTCTTAGGCACGGGAACAATGTTAGCAACCCATTGTGGATAGGAAGTAACAGCAAGAAATCCAGCATTGAACTGCTTTATTACTTCTGCTTTGATCTTTTCAGACATGTCGGGCCTCATTCGGCGGACTTTCTGTTTAATTGGTGGACAGTCTTCTCTGGTAGGGAGATGGTGAACCACAATATCTGTGTCGAGTCCCGGCATGTCTTCGTAGGACCAGGCGAAGATCTCAACATATTCATTCAACAGCTGAATTAAGCACTCTTTGACACTTGGCTTTAGGTTGGCACCCACTCTGACTTCTTTTCTGTCTTCATCAGTACCCAAGTTGATTGTCTCTAACAACTCCTCATGGGGCAGAATAGCCCTTTCTTCTCGTTGTAGCAGTCTAGACAATTCTCTCGGAACTTCACAGTCTTCATCACCTTCGTATTCAGCATGGTAGACCAGATCTTCAGAGTCACTGAAGGCCATAGCAGAATTGTTACCCATGGAAGGGTACCTGCAATTGTGAGTGTGGGTGTGTGTAAGGGATAGCCACCTTTAAACAAATAAAATGTAAAAAGAAAGACAATGAACACAAAAGTTTATATGTGAAAACGTCCATGATTCATTAAAATGGCATATGAAGATGAAAAATCAAACCCTTACAAATGGACCTATGTGCCTCGGGTAAGGCACAAGGTTAAAAGTGTACGAATTGTTTGAGAATTATTACAAACCAACAGAAATGTTTGAAAGATAAATTACCGATTTATGAAAGTAATCGGAACAAAGTCCTTTGTCTCCCAGTTGCACAATCCTCCTTCAATAGTAGGGAAAATCCAGTCTTCCAAGTTGTTCTCCTCTTCACTATCCTCCAAAGCATTGACTCTGTGATGGGTGATCTTCACTGGTGGCCCTCCCGCCCGGGCGTGGCAGACAGCCTTTTGAGCAGAGGCAGTGAATCCCAAGCCAAATTTATCTGATTTGAAAGGAAAGTCTGGTAGCTGACCAAGATTGTGCTTCCTTCTTCTTCAATCACAGCCTTTGCATCTTTGAGAGACGACATCTGAGGCACAGGTTTGGTAATCATTGGCACAGAAGGCACTGTCTTGGTTGCTGCTACTTCAAGAGAAACCTCTTCAAAGTGTTGGAAAGGGATCTCAATGAATTCACCATCCAATTCTACATAGCGAAAAGAATTTAGATGGCTTATCATGTACTCCTCTTCGCCATGAACAGTTATAATTTTCCCCTGGATAGGGTACTTGAGCATTTGATGCAGAGAAGAAGTGACGGCTCCAGCATTGTGAATCCAAGGTCTTCCTAACAAGCAAGAATAGGAAGGACGGGTGTCCATCACATAGAATATGGAGTTGAAGGTTTCAGTTCCCACTTTAATCGGGATCTCCACCTCCCCGTGGACCATCCTTTTAGAACCGTCAAAGGCTCTGACAATTATATTGTTGGGCTTCAGGGTTAGGCCTTCACAGTCCAATCTGTCCAATGCTTTCTTCGGCAAGACATTTAAAGATGACCCAGTATCAACCAAAACGTGAGCTAGAGTAGTCCCTCTGCATTCCATCGAGACATGCAAAGCGTCATTATGCTTTCTCCCTTTAGATGTTAAATCGGTATCGGAGAATCCTAGACCATTGTCAACTGTTAGGCTAGCTACACATTCCTGGAACTGGTCCGCGGAGGTTTCTTGTGGCACGTAGGCCGTCTTCAAGAATTTGATCAGTGCTTTAGCATGAGCCTCTGAACAAAACAGCAGGGCGAACATAGAGATCTTTGAGGGGGTTTACCCCAGTTGTTCCACAACATCATAATCGCTTTTCTTGATTATTTTCAAAATCTCTTCCATTTCTTTCTGATAGGTCTCAGGGATGACCAATGGCTGAGCCCTCGTCCTAACGGGTGCTTCTTGGATCTCTTTCCCTCTATCATCAGCAGCAGTAGAGGGGACAACCACAGGGGTGACAATTTCTTCAATAATTGGACTTCTCGCAGATATGTTGACCGGCACAGGAGTAACCTTAAGAGCATATGAGCATCCGAAGATTGCCCTTGGAGGAGCAATCTCCGGAGAGAAAATTCTTCCGCTGCGGGTGATTTTGCTCGTTCCAGAAATGTTTCCAATATCAGAAGTCTCTTCATCATAACTCTCTTCAATAGATTCAATTTGTTTAATACTGTGGTAGAAGATCTCTCCACCATAGTTCCACGGTATTGATTTGTTGGACTTGTACGGGATGGGCCCCGACATGGTTATCTTCAAAGGTACAATCTTTAGATCGGATGTAATCTTAACAGGTCTTTTGGAGACCTTGGAAAGATTGGCGGATATGGTAATGATTGAAATATCATTGACAGGAGTCGGTGTAACAGGAGTCTTCTCAAAAAGGATTTCTTGATTATCCATTAGGCGTTGGAAGCCTAACTTCAACAACAGACAATCGGTTGGTAAGGATGAACAAAGGCAACAATCTTCTTCAAAACCTGGGAAAATCCCAGCCTTCAACAAATTCAACTTGATTATTGGAACGGAGTCATCAAATCATCAACAGTAGCAACAAAAAGATCCTCTTCAATAGCATGGGCATTATGGACATGCCTTGGCATTGGAGCAGAGATCACATTCGGCTTTTCAGGGGCGTCGAATTCCACTTCTTTAGCATCTATCAAATCCTGAATCTTATTTTTCAGGGCCCAACAATTGTTGGTGTCGTGCCCTATACTCCCTGAATGATAAGCACACTTGGCGTTTGAATGGTAGTACGAAGAAGTTGTATTCGGATTCTTCGGTGCCTCTTTCAAACTGGTAAGGTTTAACTTCAAGAGATGGGGAAGAACCTGAGCGGGAGTCATGTTTATCTGGGTGAATTGCCGTATAGGCTTTTCCACCCTTGCTTGGTTGGTTCTGGGTTGATTGTTTCTGGGCTGATCAGGTGCAGACTTCTGAATCATTACGGCCCCCACCGTTGGCCGGCACTCAACTCTTCCTTGGCCTCTCTAAGAGTAGACAGCTGATACTTCTTTCTTTGCTGGAAAAGGCTTTTTGATGGAAGCAGATGCATCTTTTTGAATTTTACCGCTCTTGATTCCGGCTTCAACTCTCTCACCAGTTAGAATCAACTCGGTGAACCCCGCAGACGAACTTCCAATCAGGTGATTGAAAAAGGGGCCCGACAGTGTACCCAAGAACATATCTACAAGCTCTCTCTCATATAGAGGTGGTTGCACTCGTCCTGTCAGGTCTCTCCATTTCTGGGCATACTCCTTAAAGCCTTCATTCGAGACCATGCCCATACTCTGTAATTGAGTACGGGTTGGTGCTAAGTCCGTATTGTACGGATATTTCTTGTAGAAGGCAGCAGCCAAATCCTCCCAATTGTGCACGTCAGACCTCTCAAGCTGGTAGAACCAATCTAATTGTGTCCCCGATAAATTGTCCTGGAAGAAATGTACCCACAGGTCCTTGTCAGAAGAATGTGGTTGAATTTTCCTAACATAAGACCGTAGGTGCATCTTTGGGAAAGACACCCCATCGTACTTAGCAAACAGAGGTACTTTAAACTTCGGGGGAATAACTATTCCAGAAACCAAACCCAACTCTTCAAAGTCCAGCCCAGGCACTCTCTGAATCCCCATGGCTGCCAAACACTCTTCCAGATTCTTGTATTTCTCATCTGCAAGAGGATACTGTTGTTTTGAGTAATCCTCATCTTCAGCCTCAGAATCAGAAGGAACAACAACTCCTTTACCCTTTCCTTCACCCTCTTCAGAAGTTGATGGGAAATCTAGGACCCTTCTGGCTTGACCTTCAAATCTTCTGCCCAAGGTAGCCACACCAACTCTTTTCTTTTTCTTTTTCTCTTTTTCTTTTTCTAACAGAGCTTTAAGATCCTCCTGACCCTTAGCCAAGGTCATGAGTAGCTGTTGGAATTGTGAATTCTGCACTTGCAAATCTTTGACCGTTTGCTCAATATCCATCTTGCTGAAATAAACAACGGAGAGATAAGGAAACTTGGTGTGAAGACCTGTTTATGCATATGATGAATGAAATGTATTCATGTAATGCATTCAAGGATTCAGAAATTCAAATTTGTTTTAAATAAACAAGAAACGCACGTCATATTAATAAGATAGAATTTGTTAGTACATCAATGCCCCATGGGAAAAATAATACAAAATTCTAATGTAAAAAGACGTTGTGCATCCTCTTTGGTGAAATGTAGGTGTTGGGAGTCTGCTCTTCGTGAAGTTGACGAGTAAGTTCCAAAACCTTTTTCTCACTGGCGTAGAATTTGGCTTCAAACGTATCGCATTCTCCCTTGAGCTGTATCCAACTCCTTTGTAAATCTTCCAATGATGTTGGCATGTTAGGATGTAGGAGGGTGTATGGAACCTCTCCTTCTATAACAGGCTCTTTAATCACATGGAGAATGTAGGGGTAAGGCATCATAAGACTTTGGGTGCGGGTTCGTACCCACTTGAGGTAAGGCTCAAGGGGGTTGGAATTCTTGTGTCCCAAGGTCTTACTGTCTACCTTGTTGGGCATCCTCCAATCTCGGATAAACCCTTGTCGAAGTCCTTGAGCGTCGTTGTCGAAGTCGAAAACCAAGTCTGGAATCAGCATGTCATGTGGGTCATCTCTTCGGGCATACCCAAACTGTCTCAGAGCTAAGCAGGGGTTGTAGGTGATGCCTCCCCTAATGCCAAGTAGAGGGACATTAGGGAATTCCCAACAATGGTCGATGATGATAACATTTTCTCTGTATCGAGAACACCAATGAACATCTGAATATGTAAGAGTCATCAGCCGTTGTAACCACCTCAAGCCTTGCTCATTCTTCAAGACTGATTGGGGAAGGTGAGAAATAAACCACCTTGCTAGAAGAGGAGTACAGCACATGAGAACACCTATTTTCCTCATTGTTCGAGTGTGAAATGAGTGGAGGATATCTCCAAGCAGTGTAGGCACCGGATTCCGAGATATGAAAATCTTGATAGCATTCACATCTATAAGCTGATCAGGGTTTGGGAACAAGACCAACCCATAGATGAGAAGAGCTACAATCTCCTCAAAAGCTTGCAGGTCTAGAGAATTCCAGCATTCTTGAGCTTTCTCAAACAGGAACTTTGCCAAGAAACCCTTGACACCACTTCTGGTTTCCCAATGACCTATGACATCAGATGGTTGCAAGTGTAGGGCTTGAGCAACATCTTCAGGCTTTGGATCTCTTTCCGTACCGTTGAAAGTTAGTTGATGGAGAATAGGAATCCTCAAGAGTTGAGAAAATTCCTCCAAAGTAGGCACTAACTGGTAGTCAGGAAATGTGAAGCAGTGGTGTAGGGGGTCAAAGAATTGGAAGAGAACTTTCACCATGTCTTCCTTTATGTTGAAGTTGACCAAGTTGAGACGTCGACCATGTCTTTCAGTGAATGGAGAATACTCTGGAATCTTGGAAGCAAGCTCTTTGATTTGAGGAGGAATTCTCACAATATTGACCTCAATAGTTTTCCTGCGAAGTGATTCCATAACCTACAAAACAGGAACAAAGATGAAGATCCAAAATCCTTGAAATGGTTAGTGGATGCAAATGATGCTTCATGATGTTCATGATGTTATGGACAAGTATATATGTACAAACAAATCACACAAGTTCCTAGTTTCAGGCTTGCATGGGGTTTCATAGGTAAGTACCCTCTTGAAGTTTAGTTGGCTCAACCTGTCCTATAAATAGTAATCGGGTTCTAAGGAGCTCAATATTACTGGATTATTTTCTGTGTTCATTGTTTCAGTTTAGCCACTTTACTGGCGACCGAAATATTCCAAGAAAACAACCCTCAATGAGTGTAGTATCGAGTATCTACCAACTTCGGACTGCACCAAAGCCGGTCATCTCACTACATCCTAAAAAGGCCAAGATGGTCAAGTAAAGGTTCTAAAAGTCCATTAGTGCTTCATGACATCACTCAGCGGCCCCGTATTCTCTTTGATTGACTCAAAGGCTACCGTTATCCACAAATATGTCGCACTAATATAGATATTGCTTAGATCGTGTCGGTATACCCCACACAGTTTCCACAATGTATTGTTATTTACCTATGAATGTTTCCTAAATCCGGGTAGAGGGTTCAAACCCAAACAATAGAACCAAATATAAAGCAATTAAGTCAAGCAAGAAAAGCATGTAAAGGTGATCTAAACCCTAAGGTAACCCCACTTTTAGATTTTTCCCCAGCAGAGTCGCCAGTTCTGTGATACGGTGGGAGAGCTGACTTGATGTTTTGCATTTGTGTTCGCAAATGTTTCGGTTTAGCAAGAGTCGCCATTGACTTTTTATTTTATCCAAAGGAAAGGTCAAAAAGCACAGGAAAGACCATTGAGATGTTTTCTTCGGTTCGGGGGGTAGATTATGAAAAGGGAAGGTGCTAGCACCCTTTTCATCCATGGTTTTCCATGGGCTCTTAGTTACTTGTTTAGATCACTTGCTTTTCTTTTTTCAATTGTTTGAAATGGTGCTTTGTGTGGTTTTGAAAGTATTTTGAAAAGAGGCCATCATTGTGGCAATCTTTGTAATGATTCTTGTTTGAAGAATGTATACAAAGATGTATTGTCTTTTGAAAAATGTTTCAATGTTTGAAAGTTTGTTTGGAAAACGTTTTGAAATTGTGTGTGTGTTTTTGAAATTAGCAATGATGGCTTGCAAGAGATCAAGTAACTAGGAGTTGTCTACCCTTACTCAAAGATCTTTCCTACACATTTTTAACCCTTTTGACATTGTTGTTTTACCATTGCATTTGGTAAACAACCTTGTATTTGGATGTTAAACAGGACAGGCGTGGGTCATCGTATGACCATGATAACAATGTTGCCAAGTATCTTAGCAAGTTTTTTGAGGGACTAGATCATTTTGTATAGGCAACCAAGATAGCATCATCGAGGGACTATGATCTTTTGTTTTGTTTTGTTTTGTTTTGCTAAGATACTTAGCATGCATACCATGGCCATGTTTTATGGCCACAAAGTGGATGGAACCCTAGGGATGCTTGTGTGCATTGTGTTTGTCATTTTTCATGCATTTTTTCTTGTGTTTAGTCATGCTATTTGTTTTGATTTTTGGTTATCATACAAACCCTAATTTACTAAGCATGCTTAATGAAAGCAATAAATGTGTAAAAGTAAATCTAAGACTATTACAACATTATTATGGGAAGGGGGTACAAGTCTTGAATAAGGGGATATTGCTCAAAATAAAACCCTAAAACTATTACAACCATATTGAATTTATTTGTACAAATAAATAAATAAGCAAATATTAAATATGCAAATAAATGCAAATATGCAAAAAATGTTTTTGTATTATTTTTATGCATGTAAAAATAAGTTTATTTATGTCCTAAAAATAAGAAAATAAAAATGATTATTTTTGGAAAGGGTGAAGAAACCCTAATTTTTATTTTAAGAAAATATATTCTATATTATTTATTTATTTCATTTATGTACAAAAAAATAAATAAAAATATATATAAAAATGTTAAAAAATAAAATATGTGAGAAAATATTATTATAAGTGTACAAATGATAAAAATAAAAATATATAATATCTTTGTATTATTTACAATTTTTATTTAGAAAAAATAAAAGTATTTAACCTAATAAACTATTTTTTGTCATAAAAAATAATAAAAATAATAAAATAAAAATGTAAAAATTAAGAAAATATTTTTGGTTATTTTTAATATTTTTGAAAAAATAATAAAGTCAGAAGTCACAAAAGAAATGAAAAATAATACAAAAAATAATAAATGGGCCAAGGGGGTGCAAAAAGTAAGCAGGAGGGTGTCAAAAGTAAGAGGCCCAAGGGGCCTGGCCCAAATACACTTTGTCCCTGTCCTCAGAACACGCGCGCGCCATGGTTCTGTACTTGAATCTTGTTCTCTCTGTTCTTTGCTTGAAATCAAAAACTCATAACATGAAAATTATAGAGCTTTAAACCATGATTTCAATGATATAAAAAACTTGATCTAACTCTCAAAGACCAGAGAGAATTTCCTTGGCCCTAAATTCTAACCTAGTTTTTTTCAACAACTTCAACATCTAAATTCTCCTAGCTCAGTTAATATAAATACAAGCTATGCATATGTACAGTTCAGGGACATTAAGGGCTACATTTTTGCTTCACAAACCTAAGCCTAATGATTCCTAAATAAGGAGATAGAAGTTTGAAAATTACCTGTTTCAGTCAAGTTTGAATATGGAAATGTAGGAGTTTTGGATGAGGCCTAAAGGTCGTGTTAGCTTTCCTGAAGTTCACTCAACCTTTCCCGATGCTTGGCTTGCCTTGAACTTGCCTGAATGTGCTTGTAGAACTCAACCTGCAAAGCTTCAAAGTAAAAATGGTGAAGTGTGAAAATGGAGTTGCAGTTGCTTGAGAAGGGCTTGGATAGTTTAGTTGTATTGTTTAGAATGTGTTTGAAAAGATTCCAAGCAAAACGCACAAGTGGATTTGGATTTGGCCAAGGTTCTGCAGGTATGGCCCTGTTTTGACAAGAACTTAGTGTTTTTGTGTTTAAGGGTGTTTGAGAGGCTTGGCAATCGTGCTTTTGGCTTGGTGTGATGTGCTGAAGTTGTTTGAAATGTTCACAAGACTTGCTCTTATCAGATTTTCAAGTTGTGTGGACTTTTGCAAGTTACTTGCTTTTGAAGCAAAAGTTGAAGTTGACAATGCCAAGGCCTGTACAGGCCTGTATTCTAGCTGCATATAGTTGGTGAACTTTTCCTGATATTAGTGAACTTTGTTTGCAGCAAAAGGCTTGGTCCATGGCTCAAGATAAACAAAGTTACATAAAGTGAACTTTATCAAAGTAGCAATGTTATCTTTTTGCCATTTTTGGATTAAATCTTTGTGTAATGTTCTAAAGCTCAGAATAAAGCCTTTAACCAATGTACTTGCATTTAATTAATGAGTGTAGAAAGGATTAGAACCTGTAAACCAAGTACAAGCATGCTTTGGGCAGATTTGCAAGTTGTAGCATGGTGTAAAATGCCTTGGACAAAAGTGATGATTTGCCATTTTCAAACTTTCGATTCTCCCTAACCACAAATGATTTTGGAGAGTTCTTGGACATTTTGGATAGCTTGTAACATGCTTTAAAATCCATCTTTGAAATGAATTTTGAGATTCCACTTGGAACTATGTGAAAAGTTGCCATGAAGATAGGTCAAAATCCTGCCTAAACTAGGGCAAAATTTCACTAAGTTAAAAGGTTTTTGGACCCTTATTCACAAAATCATAACTTGAGATACAAGCATCTTTTGGGAAAACTTTGTGAATCACAGTTGTAGATTTTGTGGAGGACTACAACTTTCATGTTGTAAGCTTTCTTTGAATCCAATTGCATCATGGTTAAAAAGTTGGGAAACGTTGGGAAAAAATAAGAAATTTTCATAACTTAGAAAATTTCTAAGTTATGAAATTTTTCCATTTTAAACCCTAATTTTCAAAATTAGGTTTCTTGGTGAACAAGTTTCATGTTTTGACACATCTTGATGAAAAATGACCCTTGGCACTTGATTTTGACCAAAAAGTCAAAGTTTGACTTTTTAGTGTATAGTTGATTTTGATCAATTGACTGGAAAATTCATTTGTCAATCCAATGTATTTGAGATCTTTTGAACCTTGTGATTAGGTCAAGATGATGCCATTGAGTCCTTGAAACCATGCTTGAATCCAATTTTCCATTAGCTAGGTTAAAAATCAGAAATTGCCCTTCTACAGTCAAAACCCTAAAAATGACCATTTTGCCCTTTTGATGATCTGATCAAATTTCTTGAGGAGTTGTGGTCCAAACTTGATCAAATGGTTCATATGAGTCTATAATGTTGATGTGGATAAAAAATTATGAGGTTTGACTGTAAATTGGCCATAGTTGACTTTTTCCCCAATACAGCTGATTTTTAGGTCAACTGTCCAATTGACTGGGCAAAAATTTGATTCAAAGCTTGAAACTTGGTATGAGCAATCTTAGAAGTACAAAATGAAGTATGAAAGTCACATTGAGCATTGGAAGTTCAAAAATCCCTGTGCAAACTCAAACCCTAATTTTAGGTCAACAGTGCAAGGAGATGTCTTGAGCTGAGCAAACCCTAATCCTGTCTGGAGTCTAAAGAGTCTTGTGAGGGGAAATCTTGATAAAATGAGAGGGAAAATTTTGGGGTACAACAGTCTCCACCAAAAGACCCGTTAGAATTGCATCAGTTGCTAAAGTAGCTCCTTTGATAATTACAATGCCTGGACCAGTCCCGTATTTGTCAGACAAAACCGTACCATGGAATTATGGAGGGGATGTCTACTACCACGGTATCAAGCAAGATTAGTCAGCTGCCTAAGATTCAAGTTCTTAGAAGGTTGACTCCGATATCAGTAATATCGCTGGAACAAGCAAGATCACTCGAAGCGGAAGGGTTTTCTCTCCAGAGATAGCTCCTCCAAAAGCTATTTTTGGACCCGTAATCATTCTTGTTGTTGTTGCTCCTTCAAAGGTTGTTCCCGGTCCTACAATCATCTCTACTAATACTCCAACTGAAAAAGCTGATACAACCCCTGTTATCACTCCTACTGACATTCCTGCTACCGAGTCAACCGAGACTCGAGGTAAAAGTAATTTGATTGAACCTGTCCGGGCGAAGGCACAATCGTTGTCTATCCCTGAGACCTCCCGGAAAGAGATGGAGGAAATTCTAAATATCATAAAAAGAAGCGACTACAATGTAGTCGAGCAACTGGGGTAAACTCCATCTAAAATTTCCATGCTGGCTTTATTACTATGTTCCAAGGCACATGCAAAGGCCTTGGTAAAATTCCTGAAAATTGCCCATGTACCCCAAGAAACATTTGTCGATCAGTTCCAAGACTGCGTAGCCAGCTCGACTGCAGACAATGGTTTAGGTTTTTCAGATGCTAGTTTAACGCCAAGAGGGGGGAATCATAACGAGGCATTGCATGTCTCAGTCGAATGCAGGGGAACGACTTTGGCTCATGTCTTGGTTGACACCGGTTCGATTCTGAATGTGTTGCCTAAAAAGGCTCTTGATAGGCTTGACTGTGAAGGATTGACCTTGAAGCCTAGCAACATAGTAGTAAGGGCCTTTGACGGCTCAAAAAGGGTGGTGCATGGGGAAGTGGATATCCCCATAAAAGTTGGAACCCAAACATTTGATTCAACTTTTTATGTAATGGATATTCGTCCTTCATATTCCTGCTTATTAGGCCGACCGTGGATTCACAATGCTGGTGCTGTCACTTCTACATTGCACCAAATGCTGAAGTATCCGATTCAAGGGAAAATCATCACCGTTCATGGAGAAGAAGAGTATATGATCAGCCATCTCAATTCCTTCAGATATGTGGAGCTGGATGGTGAATTTATTGAAACTCCATTCCAGCACTTTGAAGAAGTCCCGCAAGATGTGGCAGTAACCAAGGTTGTGTCTCAAGTTCCCAAGATCACAAGGCCTCCACTCAGGATGTCATCTTTAAAGGACGCAAAGGCACTGATAGAAGAAGGTGGGTGCATTATTTGGGGACAACTCCCAAATATCTCATACAAATCCGACAAGTTTGGCCTGGGTTTCACTTTAGGTGCCCAGAAGGCTGTACGCCACGCTCGTGCCGGAGGACCACCCTTGAGGATCAGCAACTGCGAAGTCAATGCCGTGGAAGATGATGAAGACAACTACAACCTGGAGGATTGGATTTTCCGAACTTTCAGTGGAGGGCTCAGCAACTGGAAGGCTAGAGATTTTGTCCCTATCACTTTTATCCCACAGTAATTTGTCTTTACATTTTGTTGGATCTGTAATATTAAAATAATTCAGACTCTTAAAACCTTGTGTCTTACCCGAGGCACAATGGTCCACTTGTAAGGGTTATTATCTCATTTCCATATGACATCAATGAATCATGGACGTTTTTTGCATACAAACTTTGTGCTCATTGTTTTGCTTTTTTACATTTTCATTTCTTTCAAAGATGGCTATACTCTTACACACACTCACACTCACAATGCAGGTCTACATCCATTCGGGATCCCATGGGTAATGATTCTGCTATGGCCTTCTGTGACTCTGAAAATCTAATCTACCAAGCCGAAGACGAAGGTGAGGAAGATTGTGAAGTACTAGGAAAACTTGCCAGATTACTACAACAAGAAGAGAGAACCATTCAGACCCACGAGGAACCCGTGGATATAATCAACCTAGGTACCGAGGAAGACAAAAGAGAAGTCAAGGTGGGTGCCAACCTGGAACCCAGTGTCAAAGAGCGTCCGATTCATTTGCTACACAAGTATGTTGAGGTCTTTGCCTGGTCGTATAAAGACATGCCAGGACTTGATGCATATATTATGGTACATCGTCTACCTACAAAAGAAGATTTCCCACTAGTAAAATAAAAGGTTCGTTGTATGTGACCATATATGTCGGAGAGGATTAAAGCTGAAGTCATGAAGCAATTCAACGCTGGATTCTTGGCTGTCACCTCCTATCCGCAATGGGTTGCCAATGTTGTTCCTGTGCCCAAAAAGGACGGCAAGGTACGAATGTGAGTGGACTACAGAGATTTGAATAGGGAAAGCCCTAAGGATGATTTCCCACTTCCCCACATTGACATCCTAGTTGACAATACGGCATAACATAAAGTGTTTTCCTTCATGGACGGTTTCTCAGGTTACAACCAAATCAAAATGGCGCCTGAAGACATGGAGAAGACAAATTTTGTCACACAGTGGGGCACATTCTGCTACAAGGTGATGCCATTCGGACTGAAGAATGTTGGGGCAACCTATCAGCATGCCATGATAGTTCTATTTCATGACATGATACACCACGAAATAGAGGTCTATATGGACGACATGATAGCTAGGTCTCAAACAGAAGAAGAGCATCTTGATCATTTACAGAAACTGTTTGAGAGACTAAAGAAGTACAAGCTGAGGTTGAACCCAAATAAATGCACGTTTGGAGTAAGGTCCGGTAAGCTCCTAGGCCTTGCCGTCAGTAATAAAGGTATTGAAGTAGATCCTTCCAAGGTGAAAGCAATACAAGATATGCATGCTCCTCGTACTGAGAAGGAAGTCAGAGGGTTCTTGGGACGTTTTAACTACATTGCCAGATTCATTTCTCACCTGACAGCTACTTGTGAATCGATCTTTAAACTGCTGAAGAAAGATCAAGTAGTCAAATGGAATGATGAATGTCAAACTGCTTTCGACAAGATCAAAGAGTACTTACAAGAGCCTCCTATTTTGATGCCACCAGTCGAGGGAAGACCATTGATCATGTATCTGACCATTTTGGAAAATTCAATGGGGTGTGTGCTGGGACAGCATGACGAGTCTGGCCGAAAAGAGCACGCTATTTATTACCTGAGCAAAAAGTTTACCGACTGTGAAACAAGATATTCACTGCTCGAGAAAACTTGCTATGCTCTGTCATGGGCTGCTCACTGGCTAAGACAGTATATGCTGACCCATACTACCTTGTTAATATCTAAAATGGATCCCAATAAAATACACCTTCGAGAAGCCTGCACTCTCTGGGAGAAAAGTGAGATGGCAGATGATCCTGACAGAATATGACATACAGTATACTACCCAGAAAGCAATAAAGGGTAGTGTACTAGCTGATCACCTTGCTCACCAAGCTGTAGAAGACTATCAGTCCATGAAGTTCGAATTCCCAGATAAAGACATCATGATGGTAAACAACTATGAAGAATTCAGACCATATGACGAACCTGAATAAGGATCCCGATGGACCCTGGTTTTTGATGGGGCATCTAACGCACTCGACAACGGTATCGGTGTTGTACTCATATCTCCTGAAGAGTGTCATACTCCTTTTACAACAAGACTCTGCTTCAATGGTACAAATAACATGGCAGAATACGAAGCGTGCATCTTTGGTCTCAAAGCTGCCATAGACTTGGGGATCAAATCTTTGAATGTATTCGGAGATTCAGCTTTGGTTATCATCCAGATCAAAAGGGGAATGGGACACCAAACACCCTAACCTTATCCCTTACAAAGAACATGTTTTGACATTGCTCCCACATTTTGAGGAGATTACCTTCGAGCACTTCCCACGAGAAGAAAATCAGCTAGCAGACACACTAGCCACAATGTCGTCTATGTTTAAATTTAAATGGGATAACGAGGCTCCCCATATCACCATTAGACGAAGGGATGAACCAGCACACTGTCACGAGATTAATACTGAAGAAGTAGTGGACTAGCCTTGGTTTCACGAAGTCAAGAGGTATCTCGAAACCCAAGAATATCCAGAAGGAGCTTCAGTAAACGATAAGAAGTTCTTAAGGAGATTCTCTACTAAATTCTTCCTTAGTAATGGCATTCTTTACAAATACAACCATGACTATGTGTTACTTCGGTGCGTAGACAAAGTCGAAGCTGAAAGGATCATGGCCGAATTACTTGAAGGCACTTTTGGCACCCATTCCAGTGGGCATACGATGGCAAAGAAAATCCTACGGGCAGGCTATTATTGGTCTACCATGGAAGCAGATTGCTATCAACACTCTTGAACCTGCCATAAGTTTCAGATCTATACTGATAAGGTGCATGTACCTCCAGTTCCTCTGAATGTCTTGACGGCTCCTTGGCCCTTTGCTATGTGGGGGATTGATATGATTGGGGAAATCAAGGAAACAGCCTCCAATGGACACCGCTTCATCTTAGTGGCCATTGACTATTTTACAAAGTGGGTGGAGGCAGCTTCTTTCGCTTCCGTTACCAAGAATGTTGTCTCCCGGTTCATCAAGCAGAATCTCATCTGTCGTTACGGTATCCTAGAGAGGATCATTACAGACAATGGTACGAACTTGAACAATACTATTATCACCGCCTTGTGCGAGCAATTCAAGATCCAGCATCACAATTCTTCCCCTTACCGACCGAAGATGAATGGTGTTGTCGAAGCCGCAAATAAGAACATTAAAAAGATCATACAGAAAATGATAGTCACATACAAAGACTGGCATGAAATGCTACCATTCTCTCTCCACGGGTATCGTACCACAGCGTGCACATCAACCGGGGCAACACCCTACTCTCTGGTTTACGGCATGAAGGCTGTCTTTCCTATTGAGGTATAGATCCCCTCTCAGAGAATTATGAAGGATGCAAGGTTGAATGAAGAAGATTGGATCCAGACTCGACTTGATCAACTAAACTTGATTGATGAGAAAAGGCTTATTGCTTTCTACCATGGCCAAATGTATCAAACAAATGATCAAGGCTTTCAACAAAAAGGTTAGACGGCAAGTATATCAAGTGGGGGATCTGGTGATCAAACGTATCATATTTCCACAAGGTGATCCCAGGGGAAAATGGACTCCTACCTACGAAGGAACATTTGTGATCAAAAACATATTCTCTAGTGGAGCAATGATCTTGACCACCATGGATGGCGACGACCTGCCACACCCTGCAAATTCAGACATAGTCAAATAATACTACGCATAAGAGACCCACTAGGTTGACACACCTATGGAAAACAAGGGCATCTCGGCGAACCAAAAAGGTTCGGGAAAAAATTAGGGATAAAACAAAAAAAAAGTTGTACACCCGGCAAGTTGAAAACCCGAAAGGGCGACTTGGGCAACAAAGGGTTTCTCGGTGGATTGAAAACCCGAAAGGGCGGTCCAAGCAAAAGTTAGGGAATTAAAACGTATGACTATGTCCTTTTGGATCACCTTACGGACAACCTTTGGCTTCCACTGACAAACTCAGAGGTTCTAATCAATTCAATCATCTTCAGACAAGGCAACAAATAGATAAGATGCTCAGAGATACGAAGGCTATAGCAGAATGGGAACCCCATGGGATTATTGCACATAGCTATCTTTTCTTTGTATCAAAATTTTCATTTTTTTACGACGGAATGATCTTATTAGAATGTTTGTCTCATTGTAAAAAAATACTTACTCAAAGTCAATAGAAAGATATTCCTTTGGAAGTACAAAACTATCTGTTTTTATTTACTCTTGTGTTTCGTTTACAAAAACATCCAATGATTTATTTTTGAACATATGCATTTGAACATAATTACTGTTTACAAATAAACAAAATAGAAAGACAATCACTGATGGCTTTAAGAGATGGGGAAATCTCTCCAAGCTGTTTCCATAAAATCCCCCGCAGTGAAACAAAGCTTCCAATTATCAATCCCCAGTAGAAGTCGTTCAATTTCTCAGGATTTCCCAACAGGATTTTACAAGCAGTACACGACATTTCCCTTACAACAAAGTTTATTTCTCTAAGCGGGAATTCATCAACACTTCAACTTCACAACATGAAGACTTACACTCCATATCCTCAGCAGCAGTCAGGGATTTATTTTCCCCAATCCAACCGCAGTGTAGCAGATTAGCTCGCATGCGCATACATCACATCCATATATCATAAACATTGATAACATGAATGCATTATACCGTGCATTTCATACAACATAACATTGCATATTAGCTAACATTTGACCCTTTTTAGGATAAGATTAATCAACAGCTACCATTAACAACGTTCAAAGTTTTCAGATACAGTTCAGATACGCTCCAGACACGGATGCCATTCTGATACTCATTCAGTTTTCAACTTCCGGATACAGTTCAAATACGCTTCAGACATGGATGTCATTCTGATACTCATTCAGAGTCCACTTTTCAGATACAATATAGATACGCTCCAGACACGGATGCCATTATGATACTCATTCAGATTCAACCTTTCAGATACTGTTTAGATATGCTCCAGACACGGATGCCATTCTAATACTCATTCAGATTCAACCTTTTAGATACAATTCAGATACGCTTCAGATACGGACGCCATTTTGATACTCATTCAGATTCTCTTTCAGATTCAGCAATCATTTTTGGATGGCATCTACAAGCCCATCTCTAATAACTTTCTATCATATCTCTAAATGACATCTTTAAGCCCATTCCCTCTACCATCACATCACCGAGTGCAAATTTTTGGGCACTCTAGTGTCCAATCATCTTCCACCTTCGAGTCAGAAATGACAAAACTCGCCAATCTAACTCTTCAGGTTTAAGAAGATTGAACAGGGGCAGTTGTTGTACCCCAAAATTTTCCCTCTCACTTATCAAGAATTTGCTCACAATATCTCCTTTAGCTCAAGACTGCATTAGGGTTTGATCAGCTCAAGACATCTCCTTAATCACTGATGACCAAAATTAAGATTTGAGTTTGCACAAGGACATTTGAACTCCCAATGCCCCATATGACTTTCATGGATCATTATGGACCCCCAAGATCACTCATGTCAAGTTTCAAGCCTTGGATCACATTTTTGCTCAGTCAATTGAGCAGTTGACGTAAAAATCAATTGTATTGGGGGAAAAGTCAACTATGGCCAATTTACAGTCAAACTTCATAATTTTTTATCCACATCAACATTTTAAACTCATATGTATCATTTGATCAAGTTTGGACCATAATTCCTCAAGAAATTTGATCAAATCTCCAAAAGGGCAAAATGGTCAAAATTAGGGTTTGGACTGAGAAGGGGAAATTTCTGATTTTTTACCTAGAAAATGATCAATTGGTTTAAGGCATAATCTAAAGAGTCAAATTGAATCATTTTTACCTAATGACATGGTTCAAAACATTGCAAGTCCATTGGATTGACAGATGAATTTTGCAGTCAACTGATCAAAAGTCAACTGTATACTGAAAAGTCAAACTTTGACTTTTTGGTCAAATTCAAGTGCCAAAGATTATAATTCATCAAAACATGTCAAAATATGAAACTTATTCATCAAGAAATCAAAAAGTTAAGATTTCATTTTGAAAAGTCAAAATTTCTAAAAGAAATTTTTCTAAGTGTTAGAAATTTCATGTTTTTTTCATAACTTTGAACAAAATTTTCACCATGATGAAAGATGATTCAAGAGAAACTTCCAACATGAAAGTTGTAGATCTCCATTAAATATACAACTTTTATTTACACAACTCCTTCCAAAAATTCTTGGATCTCAAGTTATAATTTTAAGAACATAGTGCCATTAAACAAAACACTTAGTGAAATTTTGCCCTAATTTGGCCAGGATTTTGACCTAACTTCATGACACTTTTTCATATATTTCAAATGGTAATATTCAAAATCAATTCAAATATGGATTGTAAAGCACATTGCAAGCTTTCCAAAATGTCCAAAAACTCCTTGAGATCATTCTTGAGTAGGGAGAATCGAAGAGATGAAGTTAGGGTTTTATCACTTTAATTACAAGTCATTTTAGTGATGAACAAAATTCAAATTCAAACTATGCTGCATAAACACTACTTTGCAGGACTCAAACTTGTTAGGAACTCCATAATTAATGGTTTACACAGCTGTTAGAGGCTTCACTTCAAGCATTCAATGCATGGACGTGTTTTTTATCCATTTTTGGAAGAAAGGTTACATTGCCATTTTGATAAAGCAACTTTTTGTACAAAACTTGCTCTTGAGCCTTGCACTTGTTCTCTTTTGATCAAAACAGTCCTATAACTCATGAGAAATGTTTCAAACACTTACAATTACCCATCCCATGCTTGTACCTCTCCTTGAAACTTGTTTCCCTCTTTTCTTCAAAATAAAGTAACCTAGCCAAAAGCTAGAAACTTGTACTTCTGACTTGCCAATGCATTAAAACACTTTTGTTTATACATACACAAACCATTTTAACAAAAACACACGAACGCTCAAGCCTTGAAAGAACCAAAAACTCATAATCACACTACACACTTCCATTTTCACACAAACTGACCAAAAATTTGAAACTCATAATCTACTCGTACGTTTCTTGGCCTTTTGGTTTCTAAAGTTTCTAAATATCATATAGAGTTGATCTCACACCCTATTACAGAACTGTAACACCATTCACACCATCTTCCATTTTCAAGAACTCAGCTCTGCACATTAACTTCTCCAGACCATTTCAGCCATCCATTGTTCAAGCTAATCATTGCATTAGCTTCTTGGGACCTCAAGGAAGCTAACTTGATCATCACCATCACTTGAAACAAGCTCAAACTCAAAACACGATTTCCAGTTTTGAGGTAAGTT
The DNA here is from genome assembly GCA_948472305.1 of Vicia faba. Lineage (NCBI taxonomy): Eukaryota > Viridiplantae > Streptophyta > Magnoliopsida > Fabales > Fabaceae > Vicia > Vicia faba. The sequence goes on along the minus strand of OX451738.1, from coordinate 675,232,393 downwards.
TTTTCAACTTTGAACTCTTCATACAGGCATCATCAATAGTTTATTTGTGAATAAAACATGTAGATATCATTGCCCTGAAGCTAACCATGTCCATAGTTTACATTAATTTTGCTTGAGCTTAGAGAATTTTGAAACTGAAATTTCTGATATTTTAGGGTTCAGATTAGGGCCATTAAAATTCATGCTTATCTTTAATCTATAGTTTTAATGCTTTACATTTCTGAAACCATGAGAAAATTTTCTACAAGTTTTATGTTTACAGTATTCATTTTTGATGAGAAATGAGCAAGTTACGGTTGGTCTGGCTGGAGGTTGAAGATAAAATCATCAGGGCGCGTTTTGCCTTGTATATTTCTTGTTTTACTTATGTTAACAGATGTATAGCTACCCCAGTGGTAGAAGCACGCGTCTGTAACCATTGAGACCTGGGTTCGAGCCCCAGTGGTATCCTTTTGCATTTTTTTTACACATTTTGCATTTCTGACTCTCATTTTTGCAGGCGCTGGGCCTTCCTTTGGGCCTATATGTTTTTTCTTGTTGCTGACCTCCTTGTTGACTAATGGCACCCCTGGCCCAGTTTATTTTTATTTTCTTATTTTTATTTCTTTTATTTTCTTAAATATATTTTCTAATATTAAAAATCATAAAAATATTTTAAAAAAATTAGATTTTTATTTTAACTTAGTTTATTTCATTTTTTCTCATAAAAATATTTTTATTGACTATACTTTATTTATTTTTACTAATTTCTCTTGTAAATTTAATTAATACTATGTTTTTATTTTATTTTCTTTCACACCATTTAAAATATATTATTTTAACATTAAAGGCTAAAAATATTTTATAATGTTATAAATATTTTCAAGACAAAAAATACCAAAAAAAACTTTTCTTAAACTTATTTTCTTTTAATCAATTAACAGAACTAGGGTTTTATTTAAAATCTTTTCTTAATAAATTTAAGTTTAATTAATTACTTCCTTTAATTAATTATATTAAGGCAAAGTCCCTTTTTCTCTTGAAAATCAAACAAAGATCCTTTTCTTTATATTTTGCATTTTTGTACATTTATTCATTTTGTACATTGTATCCATTTAAGTTCCTTGTACATTGATATCCATTCAATTTGGTTGTAATAGATTAATTAGGTTCACATTCTTGCAATCCCCATTCAATGTGTACACCCCCTCTCCATAAATGTTGTAATAGCGTAGTAACTTTAAATTCCGCAATTTATCGCTTTTATATACAAATGCTAGTAATTAGGGTTTGTATGGAAAGACTAAAACCAATCAATTAGAAAACCCTAATTCAAGACCAAAAAAACAAGCATGAAAATAATACACTTGCACACAAGCACCCCTAGGGTTATTTCACTTGGTTTCCTTATACAAAATGGTCATATTACACATGTGAGGCATCTTAGCAAGAACAAGCAAATACAAGATCATAGTCCTTCGATGACGCTATCTGAGTTGCCTTTCAAATGATCTTAGTCCCTAAAAGAGAATGCTAAGATACCTTGTAATATTTCTAATCATGGTTATATGATGACCCACGCCCGTCCCGTTTATATCCAAAGATAGGATTACTTACCAAATCAATGGTAAGATAATAATGTCAAAGGAAAAGTAAAATGAATAAGAAAGACTTTTGAGTAGGTAGAATGCTCCTAATTACTTTCTCAATTTTAAACAAACATCCTTGCTATTTTCAAAATAATCACTTACACTTTCAAACATCTTACAAACTTGAAAACATTTTCAAAAGATCAACATCTTTGTATACATTCTTACAAACAAGAATCATTACAAAGATAGCCTAAACAATGGCCTCTTTACAAAATACTTTCAAAAACCACACAAAGCACAATTTCAAACAAAAGCAAGTGATATAGCAAGTAACTAAGAGCTCGTGGAAAACCATGGATGAAAAGGGTGATAATACCTTCCCTTTTCATAATCTACCCCCTGAACTCAATAAACAATCTCAAATGTCTTTCCTATGATTTTTCACCTTTCCTTTTGGATAAAAGAAAAGTCGGTGGCGACTCTTGCTAACCGCAACATTTGCGATCAAATGCAAAACCTTCAAGTCAGTTCTCCCACTGTATCACACCTACTAAGCAGCAGCAATCATCTCTTTAATGTGTATGGAATATCCCCAGAGTTATTTCATTAACATTTTTCCCACAAGGACGGCTACAATAAACCAATCCTCAACAAATATACCCACAAAGTCTCTTTGCATAGGTTAATCTCCAACCAGAGTCTCAATCTCTTGGCAGCTCTCTCCCCAGCTAAGTTGATCCTACAAGAATAAGCCTTGCGGATCTCTTCCTAAAAGAACTCAACTCGTCAGCAGTTCATCAAGTATTCATTAACAAGTTTTATTTCCCCAACATGGTTTACTTCCCCAACATACAACAATCAACGAATAGCAAAATTCCCCCGGCATAGTCTATCCTCCCCAACTAAGTCTGTCTTCCCTGACTGAGTCTATACTCCCCAGTTTGAGTTTTCTTTTTAGACGATTACAAATCAGAGATCCACAACCCCTAATCCCCAGTAAAGTCGTCAACAAAACCTTTACTATCTCCAAAAAATACTATGAAGCCTGGACCCGACCAGATAATAGTCAACTTTTCAAATACTATGAAGTCTGGACCCGACCAGATAATAGTGAAAACCTTTCAGTCACTATAGAACCTGGACCCGACCAGATAATAGTGTAACCTTTCAAATACTATGAAGCCTAGACCCAGCCAGATAATAATCAAACTTCTCAAAAACTATGAAACATGGACCCGACCAGATAATAGTTTAACTCCTCGGGATATTGAAGAACCTGGACTCAACCAGACAAGGGTTTAACTTTTTTTACCCCAGTGGAATTTTCCTCTATCTCAACAAGTTACTGTGAAGCCTGGATCTGACCAGATATCAGTTTAACTTCATCTTTTCAAGCAAGTTATTGTGAAGCCTGGATCCGACCAGATAGCAATTCCCCTCAGAATTTTGTTGTGAAACCTGGAATCCAACCAGATAACGACAAAGTTCCAAGCAGATTACTGGAAAGCCTGGACCCGACCAGATATCAGTTCAACTCTATTTTCTTCAGACAAGTTTATTGTGAAGCCTGGACTCGACCAGATAGCAATTAACTTCATCCACCTCAAAATCTGTAAAGCATGGATTCGACCATATATCAGTTCAACTTCGTCTATTCAAGCCAGTTTTTGTGAAGCCTGGAGCCCGACCAGATAACAACTAGCTACAATCCTCAGTAAGACACTATGAAGCCTGGACCCGAACATATATTAGTATAAACTTCCAAAAACTATGAAACATGTACCCGACCAGATAATAGTTACCACTTCAAGAAATCTGTGAAGCCTGGATCCGACCAGATAACAGTTTAATTTCAAGAAATCTTCTGCAAAGCCTAGAATTCGACCAGATAACAATTAATTTATCCTTCCCCGGTAAGTTACTATGAAGCCTGGATCCGACCAGATAGCAGTTGACTCTTCATCCTCAAAAAGTTGTGAAGCCTGGATCCGACCAGATAACAACTAACATTCAAGAGATATTCCCCGGCAGAATCTTTCTATCAACAAAGTTTGAAGATATGTATACTCTTTATCCCCAACAGCAATCTGGGATTCAGCTTCCCAGAACTCCTCAACAGTAGTCAGGGATCTATTTTCTCGGACAAATATGCATCCCAAATTCATACATCATAGCATATACATACAAAATACATTTAGCATAATACCACATCTTGTGAACATCATGCATACATTTGCATTTAAACTAACTCTTTTTCCAAAGGTAAAACATCAAGTTTTAGTATAAATCAACCAAAGATTTGTGCTGATACTTATTCCAGTATTTACCATCATTCCTCCAAATGGAATCTATAAGCCCATTCCCAATCCATCTTCAAGTGCAAATTTATAGGCACTCTAGTGTTCAATCATCTTCCACCTTCAAGTCACGAATGGCGGATCTGCCAATCTAACTCTTCAGGTTTAAGAAGATTGAACATGGGCAGCTGTTGTACCCCAAAATTTTCCCTCTCATTTCTCAAGAAAATCTCTCATAAGATCTCCTTTGGTCCAAGACTACACAAGGTTTGATCAGCTCAAGACACCTCCTCTAGCATTGATGACTGGAAATTAGGGTTTGAATTTGCACAAGGACAAATGGACTTTTAATGCCCCATATGAATTTCATGGATCATTTTGGACCCTCAAGATTTCTCATGTCAAGTTTCAAGTCTTGGATCATATTTCTGTTCAGTCAATTGATCAGATGACCTAAAATCGGTTGTATTGGGGAAAAAGTCAACTGTGGTCAATTTACAGTCAAACTTCATAATTTTTGGTCCATATCAACATCATGAACTCATATATATCATTTGATCAAGTTTGGATCACAATTCCTTAAGAAATTTGATCAGAACATCAAAAGGGTAAAATGGTCAAAATTAGGGTTTTGACTAGGAAGGTTCAATTTCTGATTTTTGACCTAACAAATGACTTGTTGGTTAAAGACATGATCTCAAGGATTAAAATGCTTCATTTTTACCTAATGGCATGACTCAAAACATTTCTCAAGTTCAATTGATTGATAGTTGAATTTCAGTCAACTAATGAAAAGTCAATTGTACACTGAAAAGTCAAACTTTGAATTTTTAATCAAAATCAAGTTTCAAAGATTACAATTTATCAAGACATGTCAAAATATGAAACTTGTTCATCAAGAAATCAAAAAGTCAAGATTTCATTTTGAAAAGTCAAAATTTCCAAGACTTAGAATTTTTCTAAGTGTTGAAAATTCATGTTTTTTTCATAACTTTGAGCCAAATTTACACCATGATGCAAGATGATTCAAAGGAAACTTCCAATATGAAAGTTGTAGATCTCAATGAGATCTGAAACATTGCAGAGCATAACTTTTTCTATAAATGCTTGGATTTCAAGTTATGATTTTGAGAAGACATGTTCATGAAACTTTAAAGACAGTGAAATTTTGCCCTAATTTAGGCAAGATTTTAACCTAACTTCATGGCAATTTTTCACCTAGTTCCAAATTTTATATTCAAAAATGTCCAACATATAGGTTGTAAAGGATGTTACAAGCTTTCCAAAATGTCCAAGAACTCATTGAGATCATACTTGAGCTAAGAGAATCAAAGGTAAGAAGTTGGGGTTTCAAACTTGTATTACAAGTCATTTCTTGATGAACACATAATCTAATCTCAATGTTAGGCTGCATAATCTTACTTTACAGGTCTTCTAACTTGTGTATATATCCATAATTAATGGATTACACAAACTTTTGAGCTATGATCCAAGTGTTTTAAGCATTGTCCAAGTCCATTTTCCATTTTGGGAAGAAAGCTAACATTGCCATTCTTGAAAAGCAAGCTTTATGCACAAAGTCAATTCTTGAGCCTCTCACTTGTTCACTATGATCACACTCCATCTAAAAAGTCAGAAGCAAGCTTGTTTAAAGCATAACCACTCTACAATAGCAAGTACAAAGCATTGAAACTTGATTTTTCAAAAAAATCACATGTTGAGCTTAAACATTTGATTTTGAATTCTGATCAACTACAAGTCTCAAAACTTGTTGCTTATAAATAGATGCACTGTTTGTGAGCTAAGACAGGAGCTTAAGCACCCTGAAACCCTCCAAAACTCCCTCAAATCAGAACTTGCATCAAAACTCCATTTATGTGCACATTCTGACTTTGAACTTGTAACTCACAATTCCCTCGTGCGTTTTCCTTGCTAATCAATCACAAAGCTCTTATACATCAAGTATAGTCCATCCCTGTCCCTATTTCATAACTGTAACTCCATCTTTATCATCCTCCATAACCAAAAACAGAGCACTGCAAGTTGACTTCTCCAGGTCATTCCAACCATCCATTTCTCAAACTAATCATTGCATTAGCTTCCTGGGAACTTGAGGAAGCTAACTTGATCATTGCAGCACCTTGAATCAAGCTCATTTGCATTTCACGATTTCTAGTTTTGAGGTATCTTTTATGAACTTCTATCTTTTCATTTAGGCATTGTTAAGCTTACATTTGTGAAGATAAAATATAGATATCATTGCCCTGAAACTGTACATGTCCATAGATTTCATTTATATTGATTGAGCTTAGAGAATCTTAGGTTTGAATCTCTGAAAAAATTTAGGTCAAAATTTGGTACTTTTAGAAATTCTCATTGATCTTTGATTTATAGCTTATGATATTTATATGGTTGGATTCGTATAGAAAAATGGAGCAACTTTCATGTTTGCATATTTCATTTTTGTTGAGAAATGAGCAAGTTACAGGAACCATGGCTGGAGGTTGAAGATGAAGTCATTTTCAGGACTTGACTTATGTTATGTATTTACCATTTCACTTATGTTAACGGGTGTACAGTCATCCCAATGGCAAAGGTAGCACGCATGTATGGTAAGGGTCATGGGTTCAAGATCCAACGCTACCTTTTGTTTATTTTTTTCACAATTTCCTTCCTTTTTGTTCCAAACAGCTAGCGCATGGGCCTCCAATGCTGGGCCTGGTCATTTTTTGCTAACTTCTAACCCCTGCCTTTACTTTCACACACTTGGCCCAAACCTTTTTTATCATTTTAATTTAATTTATTTTCTTTTTTCTTATTTTGTTTTATTTCATTTTTCTTTATTGTTTTTTATTACTATTATTATTTTTTTTTTATTAATAAAAAATCCAAAAATATTTTTATTCATTATTTTCACACTTATTTATTTATTTTCTTTATAAAGACAAAAGACAAAAACATTTTCTTAATAAATTTAATTTCTTTTTCTTAATAAATAATAATTAGATTTAGGTTTAGTTATTTTCTTTTTATTAATTAAAATTAATTTAGAACTTAAGTTTCTTTTAATTAATTAATTTTCATATTATTTTTATTAAACTAATCCCTTTCATTAAAACCAAACAAAAAATCATTTCCTTTTCATTATTTTTCTTGTACATTATATTTTCAATTCTTGTACATTATTCAATATGGTTGTAATAGATAATTAGGTTTAATTTTCTTGCAATTCCCATTTGTAAATTTGTATACCCCCTCTCCTAATGATGTAATAGCATAGTAATTTTACTTTCTGCAATTTATCGCTTTCATATAAATGCTAGTAATTAGGGTTTGTATGGCAAGACTAAAATCAACAATTAGTAAACCCTAATTCAAGATAAACAATGCATGTAAATCAAACACACTTGCACACTTGCACCCTTAGGGTAATTCCACTTTGTTGCCTTATAAAAATGGTCATGTTATGCATGAGGGATGTCTTAGAAAAAATAAATCAAAATACAAGATCATAGTCCCTCGATGACGCTACAAATGTTGCCTTTCAAAATGATCTTAGTCCCTCAAAGAGAAATGGTAAGATATCTCACAACATTTCTATCATGACTATACAATGACCCACGCCCGTCCCTTTACATCTAAAGATAAGGTTTCTTACCAAATAAATGGTAAGATAATAATATCAAAGGAAGGAAGAAATAAACGAAGACTTTTGAGTAGGTAGATTATTCCTAGTTGCCTTCTCACTTTCAAATCAAATATCCTTGCTCATTTTCAAAACAAACACCAAACACTTTCAAAACAAACACTTTCAAAACACTTTCAAAACATTAAACATTTTCAAAAGTCTAACACTTTGTATACGTTATTACAAACGAGAACTATTACAAAGTTTTCCTAAACGAAGGCGCCTTTTCAAAATACTTTCAAAACCACCACAAAATACATTTTTCAAACAAAAGCAAGTGATCTAGCAAGAAACTCAGAGCCCATAGATAACTATGGATGAAAAGGGTGCTAACACCTTCCCTTTTCATAATCTACCCCCCGAACTCAAGAAATAATCTCAAAGGTCTTTCCTGTTCTTTTTAGCCTTTCCTTTTGGATAAAAGAAAAGTCGGTGGTGGCTCTTGCTAACCGCAACATTTGCGATCAAACTCAAAACATCCCAAGTCAGTTCTCCCACCGTATCACAGTTTTCATTTTAGGGAAAATGATGATATAAGGGCTATAGCTATTTGATAGCTTGCTATGTTTTGAATTGATGTTGTGTTATATTTTTCCTATGCTGCTTTATGGACTATATTGCTGATTTTGATATTGTTTGTAGCCTTAGACTGATGTGCTTGCAGTGTTGTTTGGCTAGTTTTTGCTGCCTTATTTAGACAGTTTGTGTTGCTGCCTTTTGACTTGTATAGCAGCTTGTTGTGTTGCTGCCTGCTGCCTTAGTGTTGCGTTGCTGTTGTTTTGTTTTTATTTGTGCTGCATTTGTTGTTGTTGTGCTGGTTTTGGGCAGTTTGACTGTTGTTTGTTATTTCCTTTTTCTTGTTATTTGGCAGCTTACAGCTGCTGTTACATTAGCTGCTATTTGGTAGCGTTGCCATGTTTCTATGTTTGCTTTATTTGCTGGTTTTTGTTACTGTTGGACAATTTTGTATACTGTTATGCTGTATATCAATTTGAAAAATATTTGCACATTTCTTTTCCCTTTTGTGAACCAAAACCCACGCCTTTTATGATTTGCAAAAGTAGAAGGAGATAGCCCATGATAAAAACAAACCCCTTTTAAATTCTGATTCCAAATGCAAATCCTAATGATGAGCTTTCTTATTTAACAAATAATTATTTGAAATTTTTCACATGTTGGTTATTGCTAACTTTTTCCTTTTTCTTGTTCCATGACCACATGAGAATTAGACGGCCAACACATGGTTGAAAGACGAAGAGAACACCATGGCTAGCAAGGAGTGGATGAGTTTCTTGAAGATGAAGCAAAAGAAAATTGAAGAAGAAACATTTTCTTTGTAAACAAAACATTTGTAGCTTGTATTTCAACATTTGTAACATGTTGTGTAAATGGCCACCAAAATGTAATGAATGATATTTCTTTGAATTTTATGAAGGATGAATTTGTACAAAAATTAGACAATTCTTGAATCTTGTTTGAACATGGAAATTCTCTACTTGAATGATTTGAATGATACATCTTGCCTTTGTAACTTGTATTTCAAGCAAACCACATGCCTTGTCTTCCAAACTCCAATCAAATTCTTGAACAAAATAAAATGCTTAAGAATTTAATTCCACTTGGTTAACTCGAACCTAAAACAATGGTCATTTAAATGAAAACCTTAATCTTCATATCATGTACAAATCAAACTTGCACTCTCAATGAGAAACTTAACTCTGATATCCAAATTGCAAGTAATTTGTAACTGAAGCAACCAAAACATGCCTTGATTATCATGAAACTCCAACCTTATTTCTTATGCCCAAATTCCACATTCGTCAACTTAAACTTCAAACTCTCGACTCAGTGAATTAGAGATCTTAAGAAGAAAACTTGAAGTGCGAGGAGATGAAATCCCTGACCAAATATACTGAACTTTGAGTTATCTTTGAGGCAGGCGAAAGAAACATATTCACAAAAACCAGGGATCCAAAACCCTAACATCTTGACCAACAAATAGGGAAATAAACCCTAATCCAGGATCTGATGAATTCGAGCGAGAAACAACCTTGTAACTTGATAAGAAAAAATCCATGATACCTCAAAAATCTATCCCACGATCCACTAATCGAGAACCAGATGAATTTCCCTTTTACCTGATAGGAGAACTTCAAAACAAAATTAGGCATAAAGAGGGCGCAACCCTAATACCTCAAACCAAGGCGCCTAATTCCATGAGATGCTGGATATGCAAATGACTTAGTAAAAATGGTGCAAATGGGATGCAAAGTTCAAAGCCAGACAAAATTAAAAAGAGGTAGGGTGAATTTGGGGTACGACACCTGCGCTATTTTTCAAAAATTCTGCAGTGTAACAGGTTGCAATTCCTCTTCTCAAAACACCCAAAATCACCAATTTCCAACACCAAATAGAGGAAATTATTCTACCAAACATGCAAAATTCATCTTCATCATTTAGGATCAATTTACATCATCAAAATCAAAATTTTCACACCAAATCATCATCATCAATCATCACAAATACAATTCACACCAAACACACAATCCACATAAAGATGAAAATACAATTACAATACCTAACTCTACCAATACCAACTATCATATAAACCCTTATAGAGTTAGAACCTCACCCTTACCTTAGATTTTGAGTTCTCTTCCCTTCTCTAATAGAGTCTTCCCTTTAGTCCTAGGTTCTTCTTTTTCTCCTCTTCTCCCAAAAGCGCCCTTTTTCCCTCTTCTCTGATTTCTACGACTGATTGAGAATAATGATTCTCTCTATCTCTTTAGACCCCTAATATCAATAACCTCGTATTGCCCTTCCTTATTTTTAATTAATTATTTAATTAATAATATTATAAATAACTTGTATCTATAATAATAATAATAATAATAATAATAATAATAATAATAATAATAAAATGATTACTAGTCTTCTCACCATACTCCCATGGTTCTATAGTTTCGGCCATACATCCTTAACACCTCAGTTTTTATAATTTATAAGACATCTCATCATCGACAAATGTATCACATCATAAAATCTATCAACTCATACAAATACACTGCATCGACTAATTCACCATAATTCGTATATTCATCAATAATCAGCGATATTCATACTAAATCAATTAAATAATTAAATCTAGATTTTTAGGGTGTTACACCTACAATGATAAATTAGTAGCCAATGATTTTAGATAAAAAGAATGTATTGATTATTTCAAAACATATGCACAACTAAGGACGATGACAACTAAAAGTATTGTTTGCATTAGTTTCATTGCATGACCTTATTGTTCACCAAAAGTATTTCAAAATGGAATTCCTAAATGGAGATCTCAATAAGGAGAATTACATGGAAAAACCAGTAGGTTATATGCTTCCTAGTAATGAACAAATAGCATGCATGCTTGTCAAATTCTTGCATGGATTAAAATAGGCACCGAAACAATGACATCAAAATTTTAACTTTGTCATTGCAAGATTCACAACTTAGGAGGATACTTTTTAATCATTATCAAAACAAGAATTCAAAGAGTTTGTCATCATCAAAAGGGGGGATATTGTGAATATTATATCGTATATCTAGTTTAGTTTTGATGAAGACAAATATTATCAAAGAAGAAAAGAATCAAAAGTATCATACACATCAATGATGAAGTTGATCAAGAAGGTTAAACATAGAAATCCAAGTGAAGATTTGAGAGAAATAAATATAACTAAGGTACTCATTACAATTCATACTATACTACTTTAAATTGTTCAGTATTTCATCTTTCACTTCATCTAAAACCTTATTGTATCATCATACATGAACATCTAAAATCTTTCTTCATCTAATTCTTGAGACAAGTGTTTGTATATAAAGTTGTGTGAGAATTTTATGGTATTCTTTTGTCTCCATGTTGATTATATAATTGATCATTAGCAACGAGAAGAATGAAATTTTTAGAAATAAAGAGGTTTCTATCTTCCTCGTTCAAGATGAAAGATCTTAGACTAATAGACATAATTTAAGAGATCAAAATAAAGAGAAATAGTGGGGGTTATAAACTTAGTCAAACACACCATATTGAGAAAATATTTGATAATTTCAAACACTTACATTTCAAGGAAGTAAGTACTCCATTTGATCTTATTGTCAAAATTCAAAAGAATGGTGGAAGAGTTGTGGCTCAATTAAAATATGCAAGTGCAGTTGGTTGTCTAATATTTTGGTGCAATGTACTAGACCAGATATAACATTTGTAATTAGTAAATAAGTAGATTTACTAACAATCCAAATGGTGTGCATTAGAAGGACATCACAGGAATTTTCAATTATCATTTAGAAACCAAAATCTTGACCTCCGTTATGATAGGTTTCTTGCTATATTAGAAGGATATTCCAATGTGATTTGGATATCGAGTGTTGGAGATCATAAATTTACAACTGAGTCTTTTTACACTAGCTAGAAGTGAAATTTATTGGAAGAGAAAGAAATAAACATGTATTATTCTTTCGACCATAGAATCAAAGTCTATGGCTCTCGTTTTCGTTGGTCAAGAAGTTGAATGGTTAAGGAACCTTCTGTTGGAAATTCCATTGGCTAAAGACAATGTTTCAAAGGTGTTGATACATTGTGAGAACCAAGCCGTTTTAGAGCATTCATCTAAGTGTATAATGGAAAGTATAAACACATAGGACCTAGACATTCCTTCGTGAGAAAATTGATTAAGGATGAAATCATTTCCCCCTCCTATATACCAACGAGCTATAATTTGGCTGATCCATTTACTAAGCCACTGGTCAGAGACTTAGTAAAGACAACATCGAGAGGTATAGGGTTGAAAATCCTTGAATAACAGTTTCCACAGCAACAACAACCCAATCTTATATTAACATAACATTAACCTCAAGATTCAATGGATAACAACAAGTCGTTGATTCGGATGTCTGTCAAATATTTGGTAATAATATTGACTATTTTAAATTGAGGGTTGAGTTTTTTCAAACTCTTAATGGAGTTCAATACTGAGAATAAGTATCTTATGGAAAAGTATACAATATGAACTTCTCCTATGTGAATTTCGAGATGGTCTCACCTCAAAGTGGGAGTTGGAGTTTCTTTCACGAAAAATTCATGAAACACGAAAGCACATGGCCATAAATAAATGCTAGGCGAGAAATGTAGGCGAAGAACCCTTAAAGAATGTTTGTAAGGTAACGTCGGTCAAATAACATAGACTAATGGTTTAAAAGCATTATTGCCTAACTTTTCGATTAAACTTTGCAATGCCCTTACTAAGGTTAAGTTTAAAATCGAAAGATACTTAACTGTATTAGCATTATTTGTTTCCTTTTTTCTGAAATTGATCTTGTCATTATTAGAACAAGTGGAAGAATGTTGTAAATTATTAATAATGATTAATCACCATGGGTGTGTTCCAAAATAACAAGAAAATATGTATGTGAAGTTTGTATTTTGAAATTGAAAATAGGCAACACTTTGTAAAGTGTTGAAGTAGACAGTTTGTATTTTGAATTTGGAAATAGGCAACACTTCATGAAATGTTCTAGAATGTGAAACAATATAACTTTTGAAAATTGTTGTTGTAGGCGGAATATTGCAGCATTTGAAAAGTGTTGTTGTAGACGAAACAGTGCAACATTTAGTAAAGTTGTTGCTAAAAGTGTGTTTTTCATCAAGGGTCGCACCTTATGAAACAACACAAGTTTGATCTATAAATTGAGTATTCCATATTCAGAAAAATGCATAACAAAAACATACATCATCTTCAACAAAATTCCAGACTCTTTTTACTATATTCGAGTTTTCATCAATCTTGCACAAACTCGATAAAAGGCTGAATTAATATGCGTTCCAACTCTATGACATATTTGAGAGTGCTTAAAATACTTATAGAGAAAGTGATTTTGATCACGATTCTAGTCTCAATCCATTTAATTTAAATCTATTTTTTTAAACAGTTTATCCTAATATTAACATCCAAATTTTAATAGGGGTATATATCTAAAGATTGAAATTCGTACCTTTTTTTTTTGACAAAAATGAGAATGTCTCACTGATGAAGTGCTTTTGTTGTAAAATAGATGTGTCAAACGCTATAAAAGACATTTTTAGGTATCCATAAAGTGTATGAGCATTACATGAGATGTAATGGACACACGCTCATAGAGTATATGATAGGGTATCATGGACAAATAAATTTGGATATTTGACGACTTAATCATTGAGCCTAATTCACATAATTACAACTTCTAAAAGGTTGTAAAAGCTAAGAGAATGTAATTAGTTAGGATAATTCCTAAATTTTAGGGAGTATCTACTATCAAGCCTTTACTTAAAATTGGCCAAATTCCTTAATATGCCCTTGCCTAAAAAATAATTTGCACTACAGTTTTGACAAAATGGTAACTAACAAAATCACCCTACCACTTTTCTACTTTTCCAATCGATATTTGACACTTGGAAACTCAAACCCTTCTTTAATTCAAAATTACAATTCTCTTTCTCTTTTCCACCCCATTACCAATAGTCATGTGTTTTCTCTTTCTCTTTTCCTTCTCTCGTCTCCTCTCTCTTTACCATTAAACCCTAATGTTTGTCGCCTCTTTCTCCGGCCACACTGATTTTGGTTCATCAATAAACCCTAACATCGTTGTTGCCTCTTTCTTCGACCATCACTTTGTTGTAGAGATAATATTGTTAATTTCTTCAAATCATTACCCATTTGTTTAACTTCTAGAAAGATAATATTGTTAATTTCTTCAAATCATTACCCATTTGTTTAACTTCTAGAAAGGTAAGTTCATGTCGTTATTTTGTTTTCAGTAATACCAGGTTGTTCAACTTCCGCCAATGTTTGTTCATTTCGTGCGGATGAAAAAACAATTTTCCCAAAATGTTTCTCAGTGAAAATGTTTTTCAAAAATTTTATCCATGAAAACAACACATCATATGTTGATGATTTTAATATATAAAAATGTTTGTTGTTACATGAACACGTTTTTTTATATTGGATTTCATTATGAAACAAACATGAAGTTGTTTGAAAAATAGAAATGTCAAATCTAGAGTTAAAGTTGAAGGTGGAGTTATCAAAATCAAATCAAAGATCAATAAACAATAGATTACTAGATTATGAGATACCTATATGTTAGGGTTTTCATTTTAACGACAAAAAGATTTGTTTTTTCTATTTTTTTTTATGAGAATAAGTTTTTATTTTTCTGCTTGTTAAATTATAATTCATAGTGTCAAAGAAGATTTGATTTATTTTAGATTTAAATAGATTTGATTTAAGTCCAGAATAGATTTGATTTGATTTGAGTTAGTAACAAAAAGATGTTTTGGGCTTTGGGCTTAGGGTGTAAGCTCAGTTATAAATAGAGGGAGTAACCCCTATTTTTCAAAGCAAGTCAAGTAAGTCAATTCATTGTAATCACAGAATTTGTAGTTGCAAGTGATTAAGAAAGTTTTCCACAGTTTGTGGGCAGAGAGAAACTCTGCAGAAATATTTGTCTTGTCTTCTTTTCTTTGTTTGTCTCATAATTAAATTGTCATTATGGTAGAAATTCATCATAGAATTTGGTGGATTTCCAACATCTGGTATCAAGAGCTTTTGTTTCGATTCAAGGGAAGTGTCAATCAAGAACGATTGAAGAATTCACGATGACAAGTTATGGGAATGCAAACTATCCAGCAACGCTACCAATTCTGAAAGTTGACAACTATGAGAATTGGTGCAAACAAATGAAAGTCTTATTCAGGTATCAAGGTCTTTGGGACCTTGTAAAAGATGGAGTCGAAGCGCTTGGCGAAAACGCTTCAGAAGAAGAAAAGAAGAAATACACAGAATCTGAGAAGCTGAGTTATAAAGCATTATTTATAATTCATCAATGTGTTAGCCCAGACAATTTCAAAAAGGTTAGTGATTCAGAATCTGCAAAAGAAGCTTGGGAGATCCTTGAGAAGTCTTTTGGAGGCGCTGAGAAGGTGAAAGAAGTGAGGTTACAAACTCACAAAAGGACCTATGAACTGCTTCAGATGGAAGACAATGAAAACATATCTGATTTCTTCACTAGAGTTACAAAACTAGTAAATCAAATCAATATATGTGGAGAAGCGTTAACAACAAGAGCTGTTGTGTCGAAGATCTTGAGATCTTTAGCTCCTAAGTTCGACCACATAGTGGTGGCGATAGAAGGGGGGAAAGACTTGTCGAAATTGACAAAAGAAGAGCTTCAAGGGACGCTTGAATCTCATGAACAAAGAATGAACGAAAGAGCTGCAGGAAAATCGAAGAGTGATGTGGCCTTGCATGCACATTCAGCAAAAGAGACCAAAGGCAAAGGAAAGTGTTTCGACAGAGGTAAAGGTGGCTACAACAAATCGAATGGTAGAGGAAACCAAATCGAAGGAGACGTGTCGAATCAAAGAAGACCATACCAAGGCAACCAAAGAGGTGGTGTTGCAAATAGAGGAAGAGGTGGTGGTCGAAAACCTGATAAGAGTCACATTCAATGTTACAATTGTCAGAAATATGGACATTATTCGAGTGATTGTCCAGAAAAACGAAAGAATCAAGAAAGTGATGCAAAGCTTGCAAAACATGAAGAAGAAGAGATGATGTTGATGGTCACAACAAGAGATGAAGATAGATTCAAGGACCAATGGTACTTGGATTCAGGATGTTCATCACATATGTCTGGAAGGAAAGACTGGTTTGTCAATATAAAGCTCTCAAAGAAAAATATGGTAAAATTTGTAAATGACAATACCCTGGAAGCTGAAGGTATTGGTGATGTTATGATTATGAGGAAAGATGGCAAAAGGTCAGTAATCTCCAATGTGTTGTACATACCAAGCATGAAGAGCAATTTGCTCAGTATAGGGCAGTTGGTCGAAAATAATTATAAAGTGTCAATCAAAGATAAGTTGATGAGAGTCGTTGATGCAAATGGGAGAGTAATCTTGAAGGCTCCTATGCCTCAGAATCGAACCTTCAAGATTGAACTAAATGTGATGGAGCACAAGTGCCTTTCGACTGCAGCTAGCAGAGATGAATGGATATGGCATTATAGACTAGGTCATCTCAACTTCAGAGACATCAGAGATTTGAAGAGAAGAAATATGGTTTCAGGATTGCCAGAAATTGACATTCCAAACGAGGTATGTGAGGAATGTGTGCAGGCGAAGCAACACAAGAATAACTTCAGCAAGGATACAGGAAGCAGATCGAAGGCTAGTCTTGAAGTCATATACTCTGATGTATGTGGACCAATCCAGGTGGATTCGATGGGAGGTAACAAATACTTTGTTACATTCATAGATGATTTCAGTCGAAAGCTATGGACTTACCTGGTCAAGAAGAAAAGTGAAGTGATCGAAGTATTTACCAGGTTTAAGTCTATGGTCGAAAGACAAAGTGGTCGAAAGCTCAAAGTTTTGAGAACTGATGGTGGTGGAGAATATGTGTCAAAAGACTTCGACAGATTATGTGAAAAGGAAGGGATTATGCATGAGGTGGTGCCACCCTATACTCCACAACAAAATGGAATTGCAGAAAGGAAAAATTGAACCATCATGAATATGGTGAGAAGTATGTTGAAAGGCAAGAGTTTACCTAAAGAGTTTTGGGGTGAAGCTGTTTCGACTGCAACATACATTTTGAACAGATGTCCTACAAAGAAGCTAGAAGGAATTACACCAGAAGAATGTTGGTCTGGTGTGAAGCCTAGCTTGAGTCATCTGAAGGTATTTGGATCTATTGCACATAGACATGTGCCAGATCAGTTGAGAAGAAAACTTGATGACAAGTCAAGTCAAATGATCCTAGTTGGATATCATTCGACAGGAGGCTACAAGTTGTTCGATCCAGAGAACAAGAAGATTGTGATCAGTAGGGACGTGATCATAGATGAGTTTAAAGAATGGGATTGGACTGCAAATGTCAAGAAAGATTCAGTGGGAATCCTATTCGAAGAGCCAGAAACTCAAGTCGAAAGAGAAGTTCGACAAGAGGAACCAGCAGATATACCAAGTACAAGCAGACCTCAAAGAACAAGACGCATGCCTACAAGATTGCAAGATTGTGTGATTACATCAGATGATGTAATAGATAATGAAGGTGAGCTGGTACATTATGCTTTCTATGCAGATGTCGAACCTGTTAATGCAGCTGAAGCATTAAAAGATTTGAAGTGGGTGAAAGCAATGAACGAAGAAGTAAAGTCTATCGAAGACAACAACACTTGGTCACCTGTCGAATTGCCTCAAGGCAAGAAGGCAATTGATGTCAAGTGGGTATACAAAGTGAAAACGAATTCGAAAGGTGAAGTAACTCGACACAAAGCAAGACTTGTGGCGAAAGGATTTCTACAGAAAGAAGGAATAGACTTCGACGAAGTTTTTGCACCTGTTGCTAGGATCGAAACAATCAGGTTGGTTGTTGGTCTATCAGAAATAAACAGTTGGCACATATGTCAGATGGACGTGAAGTGTGCATTCCTAAATGGACCCTTAGATGAAGAAGTCTATGTTAAACAACCAGTTGGGTTTGTGAAACATGACGAAGAAAGAAAGGTGTACAGGCTACATAAAGCCCTGTATGGATTGAAACAAGCTCCAAGGGCTTGGAATAAAAAAATTGATAGTTTTCTAAGGGAGAAGGAATTTGTGAAGTGCACAACTGAACATGGAGTATATGTAATAAGAAGCAAGATTAAATTGCTTATACTATGTCTCTATGTAGTTGATTTGTTGATAACAGGTAGCTGTAAAAGTGAGATCGAATACTTCAAAGGTGATCTCAGCAAGGAATTCGAAATGTCTGATTTGGGTGAGATTTCATATTTCCTTGGTATCGAATTCTACAAGAGCAATAGAGGTTTGATGATGCATCAAAGAAGATATGCAGGAGAAATTCTCAAGAGGTTTGAGATGGAAGAATGCAACTCAACTTCGACATCTGCAGAACCAAGACTGCAACTGTCGAAAGATGCAGATGAAAATGATGTTGATCCAACCCAATACAGAAGACTTATTGGATCATTAAGATATCTTTGTCATACAAGGCCTGACTTAGGATACAGTGTAGGTATGGTAAGTAGATTTATGCAGAAGCCAAAGGTATCACATCTAGCAGCAGTGAAGAGGATACTAAGGTATCTCAAAGGAACTTTCGATTATGGCATTTTGTTTCCTGCAGTTGATAAAAGAAAAAAAATGCAAGTTAGTGGGATACACTGATTCGAGTTGGTGTAGTGATGCTGAAGATCGAAAGTCAACAACAGGATATGTGTTTATGCTAGGTGGTGCACCAATTGCTTGGAATTCAATAAAGGAACCAGTGGTGGCATTATCATCATGCGAAGCAGAATACATAGCTGCTTCTCTTTGTGCATGTCAAGCAACTTGGATGGTGAACTTGGTCGAAGAGATAACAGGGAAAAATCATGGAGCAATTACCATGAAGATAGAAAGCATGTCAGCTATTAATCTGGCAAAGAACCCAATAGCACATGGTCGAAGTAAGTACATCGAAATGAGATTCCATTATCTTCGAGAGCAGGTAGCAGATGGGAAGATGAATTTGGAACACTGCAGAACTGAGAATCAGATTGCAGACATCATGACGAAGGGAGTGCAAGTCGAAGTATTCAGAAAGCTAAGAGCCATGATGAACATAGACAGTTTAGACACAATGAATTAGGTGGTGTGTTAAATTGTAATTCATAGTGTCAAAGAAGATTTGATTTATTTTAGATTTAAATAGATTTGATTTAAGTCCAGAATAGATTTGATTTGATTTGATTTAGTAACAAAAAGATATTTTGGGCTTTGGGCTTAGGGTGTAAGCTCAGTTATAAATAGAGGGAGTAACCCCTATTTTTCAAAGCAAGTCAAGTAAGTCAATTCATTGTAATCACAGAATTTGCAGTTGCAAGTGATTAAGAAAGTTTTCCACAGTTTGTGGACAGAGAGAAACTCTGCAAAAATATTTGTCTTGTCTTCTTTTCTTTATTTGTCTCATAATTAAATTATCATTGTGGTAGAAATTCATCATAGAATTTGGTGGATTTCCAACACTACTCTTGTTTCAATGAGTTTAACTTTTCATTTTTTTTTGGTTTTGTTTCTATGAGTTTAACTTTCGATTATTCTAGTTTTTTTATGAGTTAAAATTTTTGTTTTTCTGGTTTTGTTTCTATGAGTTTAACTTTTCATTTTTCTGGTTTCTTTTCTTCAGGTGCACTTTGTGCTTTTATACTTAATCAATAGGGAAGGGATACAAAAACTTATTATATGAAGCTATTTAAGAATGGTGAGTTTGTACAAGGTGTCCAAAACTTCGTGGGAAACCAAAAAGTCATCCAATCATGCCTATATATTGATAGGCGGAGAAATTTAGAGACGTGGTTTACAAAAGGAACATTTGAGAAGTAGAATTAATCTCACACAGATCAAAAGAAGTTAATACATGAGCTTTATGAGCAAGTCTATCAACAACTGAGTTTTGATCACCAGGAATCAAACTCAGTTTTGCTTCCCAATCAGTACTATTAAGAAGATCTCTTATTTCATTTATAACTGAATCATTAGATCTACGTCCAGATTTCACTAAGTGTGACAACCAACAAGTTTCAAGTTGGTAGTTGTTACATTCTTTAGGCCCAATAGTCTTTCTGTTAAGAACACAATCTTTACACCACGAGCCAACAATTTCTTGTACAGTTTCTGTGTCAATGGTAGTGTTGGTGCATCACCAAGGTTAACCCATTCTATAAGTTCTTGAATATTGTATCGGAATTTGTTATATTTATTCTTGTAATGATGTACATATATATATATAAGAGTGCAAGGATCTGTATACTAATTACCTATAATTGTCTAGTCTATAATTGCCTATAATAGAAATCCTATTTTAAATACAATTATGATACTATTTCCTGATATACTTTGACAGCTATATGGATATGCATTGCCATCGTGTTTACACGCCTATAGTAGTTATATTGCCAGCACATGTTTGCTTGGGTTTGACCTTCTTGAATGTCTTGATATTTGCTTTGACCTTCTTTAATGTGAATAATATGTGCTTATCCTTAACACCCCCCCTCAAGTTGGAGGTGGGATTGAAATCTCAAGAACACCCAACTTGCCGAGTAGTCGTTTATAAGTATCGCCTCCAAGAGGTTTAGTAAATATGTCAGCTAGTTGGTCAAAAGATCGGAGATAAGAAGGGTTGATAAGGCCTGATTTAATTTTCTCACGAACGAAATGACAATCAATTTCAATGTGTTTTGTGCGTTCATGAAAAACTGGGTTTTCGGCAATGTGAATAGCAGCTTGACTATCACAATGAACGGTGATTGGTTGAGGATGATCAATGCCGAGATCCGAGAGAAGATATTTTAACCATTGTAACTCGAAAGATAAAGTTGCAAGGGAACGATATTCTGCTTCAGTAGAGGAACGAGAAATTGTTGGTTGCTTCTTGGTTTTCCATGATATAGGATTAGAGCCCAACATGGTAAAATAGCCGGTAGTGGAGCGACGAGTAGTAGGACAACCAGCCCAATCAGAGTCGGCATATCCAACTAAATTGAGGGAGTTAGAAGCCGAAAGAAATAAGCCTTTGCCGACACTCCCTTTAAGATATCAGAGAACTCGTGTGGCCGCATCGAGATGAGTTGTACATGGTGATTGCATGAATTGACTAAGAGTGTTAACAGCGTATTGGATGTCGGGCCGTGTCACTGTTAAATATAATAGACGACCAATGAGGCGACGATAGATTGTCGGATCAGGAAGAGGGCTTCCTTCATTGGGCCGTAGACGGAGGTGTTGCTCCATAGGAAAATCTGATGGTCGGCAACCAGTCATACCAGAGTCGGATAAAATGTCAAGTGTATATTTCCTTTGGCATAAGAATATTCCCTTTTTAGAACGGGATACTTCGATACCTAAGAAGTATGAAAGATTTCCAAGATCTTTGATGGAAAAGGCCTGGGCGAGAAATTTTTTGATGTCGGAGATAGCGTCTTCGTTATTTCCAGTGATGATGATGTCATATACATAAACGAATACAAATATAGTCGTGTGATTACTTTTGAAAGTGAATAGACTATAATCAGAGATGGATTGATGAAAACCTTTTTGAATGAGGGTGGTGGAGAATTTTGAGAACCATTGATGGGATGCCTGTTTGAGACCATAGATGGATTTGTTTAATTTGCAAACACATGGTTTCCCTTCATGAGAGAAGCCGGGTGGTAATTTCATGTAAACTTCTTCATTAAGGTCTCCTTGAAGGAAAGCATTGTTAACATCAAGTTGATGTAACTTCCAGTTTTTAATGGCAGCAATGGAGAGAAGGAGTCGAACCGTGACAAGTTTGGCAACCGGTGCGAATGTTTCATGGTAGTCAATACCATGTACTTGATTGTAGCCTTTGGCGACTAAACGAGCCTTATATCGCTCAACGGTACCATTAGAGTGATATTTAATTTTGTATACCCACTTACAACCTATGGAGGTTTTGCCATTCGGGAGAGGAGATAAAACCCAAGTGTTGTTGGATTCAAGGGCATGAATTTCTTTAGCCATAGCGTCACGCCATTCAGCTGATTTGATAGCTTGAGAATAAGATGTTGGTTCTTTATTTTCAATGATATTAAGAAGAAGAGCTCGATGAGAAGTGCTCAAATTGGATAAAGAGAAATAATTCTTTAATGGGAAGGCACTCTGTGATGTGACATTATTAATGTCACATACGTGGTCCGTGAGGCGAACGGAATGAGTACGAAGACGTTGAGGATAACGACATTCTGCAGGATTGATCGCTATAGGTGAATGTTGTTGGGGAGTTTCTACAGGAATAGATGTAATATTGGATGGAATATTCGATGAGTTATCATCCTGAGGGGTGGAAATGGGCACAATCGTGTCATCATGATGACTAATGCCGGGAGAGATACTTGATGCAGGTGATAAGTTGGAAGAGGAATCATCAAATTCACAATCAAGGATTTGAGTGTTGATGCTTATGTCGTTAGAGATGGAAGGAGTTTGAAAGTCGTGATATGGAAACATGGTTTCAAAAAATTGAACATCGCGAGAGACATATATTTTGCGAGTGTGCATATCGTAGATGCGATATCCTTTTTGATTAAAAGGGTAACCGACAAAAATACCAGGTTTGGCTCGTTCATCGAATTTGTGTTGAATGTTCATATTTTTGGCAAAACAGAGACATACAAACACACGAAGTGATGAGCATGAAGGAGGAGAACCGAGTAAAATTTGATGAGGAGATTTATATTTTAGGATGGGAGTAGGAAGTTTGTTTATGAGATAAGCGACAGTGAGCACGCATTCACCCCAAAAGGAAAGGGGTAATTTCGCTTGGAAACGTAATGCTCTTGCGACGTCGAGAAGACGACGATGCTTGCGCTCCACAACGCCATTTTGTTGAGGGGTTGCAACGCAGCTGCATTGATGAATAATGCCATGATCATGAAACCATGTTTGGATTTGTTTGGACAAAAACTCCGAACCATTGTCGGAACGAATAGCTTGAAGTTGGGGAAGAAAGATGCCCCCATCGCCGGAATTAATTTTATTAATTTTAGTGTTGAATTGGCGATTGGTTTGATTAAAAAAATGAATTAGCATAGTAAATGTTTCAGATTTATGTTGCATGAGATATAACCAAGTACATCGTGAATAATCGTCGACAATTGTTAAAAAATATCGTGATCCATTGTGTGATGGAGTAGAGAATGGACCCCAAATATCGACATGAATTAACTCAAAACAATGAGATAAATATGATGTTCTTGAAGAAAAAGGTAAACGTGATTGTTTTGCACGCGGACAAACGTCACAAATAAAATCTTTATTCGCATTAATATTTGGAGAGTTCTTAACAATAAATTGAAAACGGGAAATAGATGGGTGACCGTGGCGTAAATGCCATAGGTCAACCTTATTACATTGCTTAGAACTAAAAAAAGAACTTGGTGGATGGTCAACACAATAGTGATCATTTTCATCTTTATTTAATGGTGGTTCTTCATTCAAGTAGAAGAGTCCATTCCGAGCACTACCCCGACCAATCGTCTTCTTCGTTGCTCGGTCCTGAAATATGCAACCAGAGGATGAGAAAATAATATCACAATGTATTGATTTTGTTAATTGTGAAAGAGATAATAGATTATATTTGAAAGATGGAATGTGATAAACATTCGTGGGTGTAAGTGACGGCGAGCAATGAACATTGCCGATGTGTTTCACGGACGCGTGAGAGCCGTCGGGTAATTGAACAAGTATATTTTTATGAACAGGTGAATATGAAGAAAAATAAGAAAGAGATGTGCATATGTGATTTGAAGCGCCAGAATCAATAATCCAAGAAAAAGGAACACAAGTAAAAGTGGTACCTGCTAAATTCACAGATGATCCCATAGTGTCCTCTTTGGCTAAGAGAGGTAGGAGTTTTTGGTATTGTGCGCTTGAGAGTTGAGTAGCGGAAGTAGATGAGAATGGTTCAGATTTCTTTGGTGGCTTATTTGGAAAGCCATGAATCTGATAGCAAGTAGCAATAGTGTGACCATGCTTATTGCAATTCTCACAGTACGGACGCTGCCATTTGCCTTGAGTGCGATACTGCACTTTAGAAGCTTGAAGCGCTGTTGATTCCTCAGCAGGGAGGGGTCGAAAATTAATCTCTTGTTGTTTCTCTTCCTGGCGTACGATGTTATAAATACGCTGAATTGAAGGAAAGGGATCCATGAGGAGAATTTGGCTGCGGACGGCCGAGAATCGGTCATGGACGCCCTGAAGAAATTCCATGGCCCGGTCCTGATTTTGTTGATCAATAATACTCTTGGCATTACCGCAGATGCACAGATTGATAGGTGCGATGGAATGGAGTTCATCCCAGAGAGATTTCAACTGAGTAAAATACAGAGATACAAACATGCCCTCTTGTTTTAGGGCAGAGATAGATTGTTTCAATTGATAGATTTTCGGAGCGTTGGACTGAGATAAATGATCCTTGAGATCGGTCCAGATTTGTGCCGCCGTTTCAGCATAGAGAATGCTAGGGCGAATCTCGGTTGAAACCGAGTTGAGAATCCAGCTTGCAACCATATCGTTGCAGCGGCGCCACTTAGAGATATCATCGGCCTTCTTTGGACAGATTAGTGTTCCATCGACAAACCCGAATTTGTTTTTGGCACGAAGTGCCATTGTTACGGCTCGGCTCCATGAACCATAGTTGTCGACCGTGAGCAGAGGTGTAACAAGGACAGTTGCAGGGTTGTCAGAATGATGGATGACACATGGATCGGTGTTGGAGGTGGTGGAGGATTGATCATTGGTGGGTGGTGGAACATCAGACATGATGATGCGAGTGAGTAAGTGAATCGATGAAGAAGGATTGAAATAGGATGATAAACACAAACTGAGGGATATTAACCAGAGAAAAACTGATACCATATAAGTTCTTGAATATTGTATCGGAATTTGTTATATTTATTCTTGTAATGATGTACATATATATATAATAGTACAAGGATCTGTATACTAATTGCCTATAATTGTCTGGTCTATAATTGCCTATAATAGAAATCCTATTTTAAATACAATTATGATACTATTTCCTGATATACTTTGACAGCTATATGGATATGCATTGCCATCATGTTTACACGCCTATAGTAGTTATATTGTCAGCACATGTTTGCTTGGGTTTGACCTTCTTGAATGTCTTGATATTTGCTTTGACCTTCTTTAATGTGAATAATATGTGCTTATCCTTAACACATTCATTAAACAATATTTTATTGAATTGTTGAATCCTATCAATTCATATTATATTTTTTTGTCAAATGAAAAAAATATTGTCTGAATATTTTATAAAAAAAATATTTATGAGTGCTAATTACAATAATCTTAATATTATGTCCCTAAATCTTAGAGTATATATATTGAGAAAAAAAGGAAAACACAAATATTAGCATACCCGAATTCATGTTTGGCAAAATATGGAAGATTAGAGACTGTAGTTTCATCAATGTCAAAGACCAAAATTTTTTTTCCATCTCTATTTAGATTAAGAGTCTTAAGATATAAACAACCTTCACAATTAACAATTTTAGAGTCAGCTCTATATTAGTCACCTAATATATAGTTGTCACATATTACTATTTTGTTCATTCATGAATCATATCAATACTTTTTTTTGTTGTCTTTGCATACATTTGACCATAATATAAAGTTTGCACATATAGTAGTTTTTCCCATTTTCCGTGCCTTTTTATATATTGTTTTGCTTGATATGAAAATTGAAATTTAATGGTAATATAGCTTTTAACTTGAAATTTTATTTTATTTTTCATGTCTCTATCTTTGCAGACTTTTCCCTTGAGCATTGACTTTACCAGAATTTTAAAGAATAAAAAAAAAAGTTAATAAATGACTCATGGATCACATTACTTATAGCAAAAGAGGAATTGACTCATTGAAGATCATGTACATACACATGGAAGCCAATTTGATAATATAATTGGCATGAATTGTTTCACTATATCTTTGGAATATGTTCAAATATCGGAGGAATTGCCTCCCATTTAAAGCTGAAAGTGGGTCTAGATACTAGATGTTGGAAATCCAATTAATACTATGATGAATTTCGACCAATAATGATGATTAGTTATGAGAAAAAACAAATAAAAGAAGACAAGATAATTATTTATGCAGAGTTTCTCTCTGCCCACAAACTGTGGAAAACTTTCTTAATCACTTGCAACTGCAAATTCTGTGATTACAATGAATTGTCTTGCTTGACTTTCTTGACTTACTTTCAAAATAGGGGTTACTCCCTCTATTTATAATTGAACTTACACCCTAAGCCCAAGGTCCAAAATATTTTTTTGTTACTAAATCAAATCTAATCAAATCTATTCTAGACTTAAATCAAATCTATTTAAATCTAAAACAAATCAAATCTTCTTTGACACATATGAATTACAATTTAACACACCACCTAATTCATTGTGTATAAACTGTCTATGTTCATCATGGCCCTTAGCTTTCTGAATACTTCGACTTGCACTCCCTTTGTCATGATGTCTGCAATCTGATTCTCAGTTCTGCAGTGTTCCAAATTCATCTTCCCATCTGCTACCTGCTCTCGAAGATAATGGAACCTCATTTCAATGTGCTTACTTCGACCATGTGCTATTGGGTTCTTTGCCAGATTAATAGCTGACATGTTGTCTATCTTCATGGTAATTGCTCCATGATTTTTCCCTGTTATCTCTTCGACCAAGTTCACCATCCAAGTTGCTTGACATGCACAAAGAGAAGCAGCTATGTATTCTGCTTCGCATGATGATAATGCCACTACTGGTTCCTTTCTTGAATTCCAAGCAATTGGTGCACCACCTAGCATAAACACATATCCTGCTGTTGACTTTCGATCTTCAACATCACTACACCAACTCGAATCAGTGTATCCCACTAACTTGCATTCTTTTCCTTTATCAACTGCAGGAAATAAAATGCCATAATCGAAAGTTCCTTTGAGATACCTTAGTATCCTCTTCACTGCTGCTAGATGTGATACCTTTGGCTTCTGCATAAATCTACTTACCATACCTACACTGTATGCTAAGTTAGGCCTTGTATGACAAAGATATCTTAATGATCCAATAAGTCTTCTGTATTGGGTTGGATCAACATCATCTTCATCTGCATCTTTCGACAGTTGCAGTCTTGGTTCTGCAGGTGTCGAAGTTGAGTTGCATTCTTCCATCTCAAACCTCTTGAGAATTTCTCCTGCATATCTTCTTTGATGCATCATCAAACCTCTACTGCTCTTGTAGAATTCGATACTAAGGAAATATGAAATCTCACCCAAATCAGACATTTCGAATTCCTTGCTGAGATCACCTTTGAAGTCTTCGATCTCACTTTTACAGCTACCTGTTATCAACAAATCATCTACATAGAGACATAGTATAAGCAATTTACTCTTGCTTCTTCTTACATATACTCCATGTTCAGTTATGCACTTCACAAATTCCTTCTCCCTTAGAAAACTATCAATTTTCTTATTCCAAGCCCTTGGAGCTTGTTTCAATCCATACAGGGCTTTATATAGCCTGTACACCTTTCTTTCTTCGTCATGTTTCACAAACCCAACTGGTTGTTTAACATAGACTTCTTCATCTAAGGGTCCATTTAGGAATGCACACTTCACGTCCATCTGACATATGTGCCAACTGTTTATTTCTGCTAGACCAACAACCAACCTGATTGTTTCGATCCTAGCAACAGGTGCAAAAACTTCGTCGAAGTCTATTCCTTCTTTCTGTAGAAATCCTTTCGCCACAAGTCTTGCTTTGTGTCGAGTTACTTCACCTTTCGAATTCGTTTTCACTTTGTATACCCACTTGACATCAATTGCCTTCTTGCCTTGAGGCAATTCGACAAGTGACCAAGTGTTGTTGTCTTCGATAGATTTTACTTCTTCGTTCATTGCTTTCACCCACTTCAAATCTTTTAATGCTTCAGCTGCATTAACATGTTCGACATCTGCATAGAAAGCATAATGTACCAGCTCACCTTCATTATCTATTACATCATCTGATGTAATCACACAATCTTGCAATCTTGCAGGCATGCGTCTTGTTCTTTGAGGTCTGCTTGTACTTGGTATATCTGCTGGTTCCTCTTGTCGAACTTCTCTTTCGACTTGAGTTTCTGGCTCTTCGAATAGGATTCCCACTGAATCTTTCTTGACATTTGCAGTCCAATCCCATTCTTTAAACTCATCTATGATCACGTCCCTGCTGATCACAATCTTCTTGTTCTCTGGATCAAACAACTTGTAGCCTCATGTCGAATGATATCCAACTAGAATCATTTGACTTGACTTATCATCAAGTTTTCTTCTCAACTGATCTGGCACATGTCTATGTGCAATAGATCCAAATACCTTCAGATGGCTCAAGCTAGGTTTCACACCAGACCAACATTCTTCTGGAGTAATTCCTTCTAGCTTCTTTGTAGGACATCTGTTCAAAATGTATGTTGCAGTCGAAACAGCTTCACCCCAGAACTCTTTAGGTAAACTCTTGCCTTTCAACATACTTCTCACCATATTCATGATGGTTCGATTTTTTCCTTTCTGCGATTCCATTTTTCTGTGGAGTATAGGGTGGCACCACCTCATGCACAATCCATTCCTTTTCACATAATCTGTCGAAGTCTTTCGACACATATTCTCATCCACCATCAGTTCTCAAAACTTTGAGCTTTCGACCACTTTGTCTTTCGACCATAGACTTAAACCTGGTAAATACTTCGATCACTTCACTTTTCTTCTTGATCAGGTAAGTCCATAACTTTCGACTGAAATCATCTATGAATGTAACAAAGTATTTGTTACCTCCCATCGAATCCACCTGGATTGGTCCACATACATCAGAGTATATGACTTCAAGACTAGCCTTCGATTTGCTTCCTGCATCCTTGCTGAAGCTATTCTTGTGTTGCTTCGCCTGCACACATTCTTCACATACTTCGCTTGGAATGTCAATTTCAGGCAATCCTGAAACCATATTTCTTTTCTTCAAATCTCTGATGTCTCTGAAGTTGAGATGACCTAGTCTATAATGTCATATCCATTCATCTCTGCTAGCTGCAGTCGAAAGGCACTTGTGCTCCATCACATTTAGTTCAATCTTGAAGGTTCGATTCTGAGACATAGGAGCCTTCAAGATTAATCTCCCATTTGCATCAACGACTCTCATCAACTTATCTTCGATTGACACTTCCCTTGAATCGAAACAAAAGCTCTTGATACCACTGTAGGGGCAATTCCGATAATCAATGTGGGACTTCTTCCTCACACTTGATTCTCAACACTCCCCCTCAAGTGTGAGTCACAATGCTCCCCCTCATGTGGAATGACTCTTTTCCACATACACTTGTACCATCGCTCGGTACAAGTAAGCCAGTCCCTATCTCGAAACCAAAGGCTCATGATACCACTGTAGGGGCAATTCCGAGGAGAGAGCATTTTACTTGGGACACACCTTTGTGAGAGACACACCACTTGTCCATCTAAAACCTTAAGGTTATAGATGAATGGGTTCTCTCATAT
This sequence comes from Vicia faba, assembly GCA_948472305.1. Taxonomy (NCBI): domain Eukaryota; kingdom Viridiplantae; phylum Streptophyta; class Magnoliopsida; order Fabales; family Fabaceae; genus Vicia; species Vicia faba. The sequence continues at coordinate 675,202,650 of OX451738.1, read as the reverse complement.
ATAAGTGCTCAATCTTCCCTTTTATAATCAATGTGAGACTTCTTCCTCACACTTGATTCTCAACAAATTCTATATCACCATTTTATTGGTATAATATGTAGTATTTTTGTTTGGTGTCACATAATCTATTTTTTCTTCGATTTGAGTTACTATAGTGTGAGTTTGACTAATGTTAATCTTAAGTGCTTAATGTGTGTGACATCGTGTTCAAAGTATATTATTATTTAATGTGATTAAGGACTATCATACTTCAACTTTAGTATATTTTATTTAATGGGTCATTATCAACATAATTTCTAATTTGTTTTAATCAATATTTATCTTTATTTGAATGACTGTTTTTATTTTCAAATGTCAAAAAAAAAAATTTCTTTCTTTTTCCATCTCATTGATGTTTTTTTTTTCTATTTGTAAAATGATTTAATATAATTTAATTTATATAATTATTGTATATTTTACAATTAAATAATTAATTTAAAATTTACGTATAAATTTTAATATATTTTATATCTAATCAAATAAATTTACGTTATGTCTGAAAGCGCTTTTATAGTGGCCACATTATCAGTATTGATTTTTTTATAATGTCTAAATAAATTAACTCTATATATAAATTTAATTTTTCTTTATCAAATTGAATAATACTACATATTCATTCACACACCTAATTTTTTATCTTATGGATCACTATCAAATTATTATTGAAGACAAAATTCTTATTTTTAAATTTTTTTTTCTTTCTTCATACAACAATTTTTTTAATTATTTAATACAATTGAGTTTATATAATAATTGTTCATTTTACAATTTTGTAATTCAATTTAAATTCACATGTGTATCTAAATACATCCTTTGTCAAATTTACAATTATATTTTGCTTAATCATATTATTTGTTGTAATATTTTAATTTCATAATTTTTCATTGTACTTTCCTAATAAAAATAAGTTTTTTCTATGTATATCTAAAAAAAATTATTTCTACAATATCATAATAAATTCACCCGTGCAAGAACACAGGTCTATAACTAGTTCTATTATAAAAGGAAGGAAAAGGAAGGAAGGGAAATGAGTAATGAAACTAGAAAGTTCGTAACAAATTTTGTTACAAGAGATACTTTCTGGTTTAGAAGCAATTCTGCTCTATTTTAGGAGTTCTTGGAACTTTGGTTTAGTTTTCTGTTTTATTAACCAGTGTAAGAGTTTTAAGCTCAACCATTTGTAGTAATACAGAGGTTTCATCATAATTTTCTGGGTTATATCAGTTTGCTTAAAACACATAAATTGTATTCCAACTTTAATTTATACCGATCCATCTCAAGCTTGATTACTAGAAATAGGTTTACAAAATTCCACTTATTACATTGTTGAAGAGCTCTAAGGTTTTAAAGTCAAATGAATGTTTTGAAATTTATATTATTTCTCTCGAACGGCAAGGAATCCTCTCTTTTCAACTCTCACTCTAATACAGTTTTTCATTGAGTAAGAGAATGAGTATTAAAAATAAGGGTTGAAAAAGAGTATTACTAGCACTCGTCGATATTCTACATCAATTTGTATGATCTTACTTCCAAATCTGCTTTGACATTCAGAATATTATCTTGTTACATTTCTCCTGGAAGCATGGTATCACCAGGAAGATCACAAACAGCAATGCCCTGATAAGATATAATATAAATGTTTAGATCGAAGCAAATATCACAAATATGTAGTTTTTTCTTTAAATGGTCAACGGCCGCAATTCAGGCTTTGATATTTACCTCGCCTGTTAGGTGAGCCACACATTTTTTCTCGGCCAATAACTCAGCTTCGGTCTACAAAATATGATATTTTGACATGAAATTCATAGAGTAATAATAATCTCATATCAGATAAACTGGACTATAGTATTTTGCGAAAAATGTATATAAGTGAACCTTTTGGGACATATATGCTGGAAAAAAAATAACACAGTAAATACTAGAAGTTTCACACTTACTTTGGCTAATTTCTGTCTTAGGTAGTCATCAAATATAACATCCTTGACAAGCTCATAATCACCGTCTCCCTAATGAATAAATAGTTGTCATTAGGAGGCACAAAAGCAATTCATAAGTTATAAAGAATGAAGATCACAGTAGACACACTTGCCTTTGATCGACATGGCATGCTGAAAACAATATCTTCAGCTATTCCATAAGGATTCCCATTGGTATATACCTGGTATAGAAATTGCAAACTCTATGATCGAAGTAGATACTAGAAAATACAAAACAAGTTTGCCATCTTTTGGAAAAGATCAAGTAAATACACGAGGTTGTTTA